>OX276452.1:44691632-45891632 GCA_946251905.1 Cryptocephalus moraei
TATTTCGTCGAAATGTCAAGGTTAACGTATCTTTTTACCTGTTTATACCCATTTCGATAGTTCCTGTTAGTCCGAATGGGCGGATGAAATTTGGGCCGCGACCAGATGGGGACGATGGGCCGATGGGAATTTTGGGCGACATTGCCGTGAAGGTGGTTTTATCGTACATGTACTTTGGGCAGTAAAGAAATTTAACCCTTTATCACGAAAATATCTTTATCGCGAATATATTAAAGGGCAAGGAAAATCTTTGCTGACCGTTCCTACCGATACACTTCCTACCTACCTGTCTTAAGCCGCGGCCCAAATTTCTCGTAGGCTTATTTGACCCTTCAATCAAAGCAGGTACCCCCATTATTTGCGGCCCAAAGTTCGCCCGCCGGTCTGAATATCGCGGAAAAATCGACATATCCGCGCCGGGAGAGAAAGAGGAGAATTAATAAGGCGAAGTGCGTCGTTTTCGCGTACTTCCGAACAAAAGAACTCCCCGAGAAGAGAGGAGGATCGAACGTATCGATATTACGGAGACCCTCCAGGTGATTACGGCAGCTGATCGACAGGTGGCATACCGAGCGTTATAAATTCATTAACACGTTGTTTCGGTTATTTATAACTATATTAGCCGATCGTTATACGGCAATAAAAGATGGCGAGGCGGTTAATAAAAAAGGCAACTACCGTACGGTCAAGTGTATTCGGGTTTAGATTTTAGATGCCGAGTATCGGTTCTACCATGACAGTAGAAAATTGTCGCTTTTCAGTATTGCTACTGAAAAACGGTTCGATATGAAAAAAAAGATATTTTTCGTCACAAAATAAAGCAACGGTAATGAAATTATTTTTGTTTTCGAAAAGAGCGATAACGTATCGATTTTTAGAACTGAAGATATTCATAACTTTAGACGTTTTAAGATCCCCTGAATCCAACAAATACGTTTTTAAAAAATGTGATGAGTTTATCTCGTTATCGGCACTTTCGTCATTCATGGCTCTGGGGGTTTTACAAACAAGAGAACGCAGATATAAAATTCGAAAAGAGACTAAAATTAGAAGTCGTCCTCGTATGGACATTTCAACATTTAATCTCGTGTCTGCCACTAACCTTTTATTAAAATTCGCTGGATAAAGAGGTACCTAGTTTATTGTTGTCATTTTTGGGTTTTTCAAAATTTTCTCCAAATTCCCCCTCAAGATTTTTTTAAATTTTTTTATGATTTTTATAAATTTCAATTATTTTTAATTATATGGTTATAGTAGCCTACAATTTCCAAGGACGATTTTCTCAAACCTACTACAATTTAAAGATGACATGTACTGATGAGCAACATTGATTTATCATGTTTTTTCTTTTATAATGAAGTGTAGAATGCACAAAAATATGTGGTTTTCAATATAAATGGGTCATTTATAAAAACAAAAAATATGCTGAGTTAAATTTTTCCTGTATATAAATATTAATTAAGAATTATTATCAAATTTCGAAAAATAAATTCTATGGAAAAATGTTCCAAATAAAAAATGTTTCTTTTGACGAAACCCGCAAAAAGGTATTTTT
The DNA here is from genome assembly GCA_946251905.1 of Cryptocephalus moraei. Lineage (NCBI taxonomy): Eukaryota > Metazoa > Arthropoda > Insecta > Coleoptera > Chrysomelidae > Cryptocephalus > Cryptocephalus moraei. The sequence goes on from OX276452.1 coordinate 44,693,188, forward strand.
GGGTTTTTTTCAAAAAAAAAATAAAACTGACTAAAACTTCAAGTATGAAATTACACTTCCGCCGTCTTATTTAGCAAAGATAAGAAAATTGTCATATGTCCAATTATAGACCATTTTCTCACATTTTTCACATTCGACAGTAAAATAAATAGTCCAAAATTTTGTACAATTATTGTGGTTGCGGATTTCGAAAAATTTTCTAAAAACCGAAAAACGACATGAGTGAAGTACCCTTCAGACAGGATTTATCTATAAATACTATTAAATTTTCGGTAGTACAATAAATATAATATCTGACAAAAAGTCAAAAGAGGAGACTACCCTTTGATCCCAACCGATTTTACTGAAAAGTTTATTTGGAGGTTCTGGTATGGTGCAGAGGCTAAATACAACCTTTTAACTTTCTCATATGAGATTTTGTCAATATTTTAATATAATAATTTTGTCATAATATAATGTCAATTTTTTAAATGTGAACTATTTAAAATGAGCAGTATCTTCTATGTTCTAATTTTTTTTTTATTTACAGCATCCGATAACAGCTGCGGACACGAGGATTCTGGCTACGAAGATTCTGAAGATTCTGAAGAAGATGTCACCGAGAATAATTGATGAAATTATTTTTACTTTATCATATGAGACACACATACCTATATTTTTCGAATTTAAGTTTAAGGGATGCTTTCAATATATCCATTGATAAATCATCATAAATTCCTAAGAAAGTTATGAAGCACAAGAGTTTCTCAAAAACGAGATACAGTAAATACAGTAGATACAGTTTCTCTTAAAAAAACAACCTTTGTTTGTTAAAGAAGAGAAAAGTGTCTCAAAGATAAACTGACAAACATTGTCAGTTCCTAAAACTGACTTTTTTGATATTGAAGTTTCAGGAACTGAGGGAGAAAAAGTACAGTAATTTTAGAATAAACATGAAATTTTCACTCGTATACCTACTCGTACTCTCGAAGAAATTACATTAGAATTCATAAATTCACTCAGGTATCATTTCGGGAATGCGATTCTTTAAAAACACATCCAGAATTCTCAACGATATAATCAAAATTACTGAAATTTTTGACAGTGACTGAATGGCAAAGATATATTGTTCTTAAAATAAAGAGTATTTCAAATCTCAAGTAGTTTAGTTAGTTAGTTAGTAGTAGTTTACTCTCAGTTTTTCGGTTTTTGGAAATTTTTTCAAAATTTTCTAGTAACTTTTAAACTGTTAATATTCCTTCCACTGTTAAATATATATAATAAAGTTTAATAACATTTTTGGTTTATTATTCTATAGGACACTATACACTTTCCCCAAATTCCGCTGTAATATTTTTTTCTAGACTTTATATTCGTTTTACTATTGAGCGTATGTAATAAAATTTAATAGTATCCTTGGGTAAATTGTTTCTGAAGGCACTATATTCTTCTGGTTTTTCGGTTTTTCAAAATTTTCTCAAAATAAGCCTGAAGGATTATTTTTCAATTTTGAATATTTATTCTACAATCGGATATTTATGAAATATGAGAAAGTGGCTCGAAGGACACATCGCTATTTTTACTATTTAATTCTATCAATAAATTTATATTTTGTATGCATGCTAAATAATTGTATTAGGAATTAGTTTTCGAAAAATATGATGTGTCTCAATGACAATAGTAACCTAGAAATAGAAATAGGTGGTCGTCATAATTCCTTATATGATTAAAATTCGGAAAGTTTACTATTTCTTTACTTTAATTACTTTACGTCTTATTTTCTTTTATAAAATGGATATTATTTATATATATTTTACATTATTTTATATTTTAAATAAAATAGAATAAATAGTCCACATTTTTCATATTTTTCAATATTGACGGTTACATCCAATTAAAATTCACGTCACTGGTTAAAAATGAAAATTTTCAAATTTTTGTCAATGGCTGAACTTTCCAGAGAGGAATAAATTTCCAAGATTTTCTTTCATCCATTTCATCTTCCACATACATCATTTCAAGAATAACGTTTCGACTCAAATTTTAAAAACGACAGTACTTTCACCAATTTCATCGAAAATCTCATCAACGCAACTTGACGTATACAGATTCCCGCTTTCAATTATAAACCTAAAGATCCGCTAGATATACTCTTCCATTTCAGTCTCGCCGAGCTCGATAGTAAATTTAATTTAAAAATCTCTCTCGCAGAGGCTCATATCGTCGTTATATATCATATCACCTCAGTAGGATGATAGTTCGCGGCTCTAAAGGACGCCTTTCAGGGGCATCCTGAAAAAGAAATTTCCTCCGATACGGTCACTGGTGTGAAAGGCCCTAATCCGGGATCCGATCGTACGGGTGGAAGTCGTAGGGTTTTGCGAAAAGGAGTAAATGTAGTGAAAATCGGCGTCTCTTCTCTCTTGGGCGCGTTAACCGTATTAATTTAATGTGTACCTACCGCCGCTTCCACGTTACGTGCATAAGTATATCTCGTCCTTATTCGAACGAGTGCCACCTACTTTTACTTTTCCTTGCGAGCTCACCTTGCCTGCATTTTCATTAAAACACCTTATAAGGACGTCGTGATATTTTATTAGAAACCAACCACACGTACGCTCATTCGCAAATACGCATACATACGTCTGTCTGTGAGGTGTATTACAAAACGATTAAATCATTTTTTTCGTCATTACCACGTCAAATATTTAGATCTGGCGTGATAATGCTGTGCCGGCGAGAACGTTTCTGAAAGTCTCGCTGATTTTTATGACATTTCGATCTCACGTAATTTATTTAACGATGTGTTGTGACTGCGACCGTCGCTCGATAAGGATCTAATTTCAATAAGCGGAATGCATAATCGAACGATATTTTAATTTCATTAGCAGAAGCGAGCCGGAACACGTGTAAAATGTCCGCTAACAGTTGTCACCTTTTTAATAACTAAGACGCCGTGCGTTCCTACTATTACTATCTATTATGTAATTGTCATTTTAGATTTTTTGATTGACACGTGGGTAAACAGAATTCCTCTAATTCTCTACTCTAATTGCCTGTAATTAATTTTTCTCCATTTGCCTGCTACAATGTGGATAAATACTCTGTTCAAAACAAATCCCGATGCACGTCATTTTGATGACGTCAGAATCATCCAATACTACAAACTTAATATATAGAGAAATTAGTAAAACTTGCGGTGCCGTCATCAATGACGTCACATTTATTGCCAATTGCCGTTGGTGTAAGATAAAAATTTGCTTTAAACAGAGCGCACTGTTATCCCAGTTAAAAAGAGATAGCACACTGTCGGATGTTAGCCGATAAAATATAAGTTGGTAGCCGTGTACACTGTTGCCGAACGATTCACGTATTGGCACGAAACTTTTGTTATGATTTTGAGGTTATACTTCGAAATATTTGCTCGCTTCGGTAAATTGTAAATTAAATACGTGTTTGGGTGTTTTCGAGTGTAAGGAATTGCAATAAGATGCCTAAACCATTGAACAGTCGATGTCAGCAGCTGGTCTCGTCTCTAATCAGTTACTTTGAACTGGAACGAAATAATGGGGGCCCCTTACTCCCGTTAAACTGCGTTAGAGAGGTAAAGTATTGATACTATTGGTTATTAAGCTTCTATGGCCCTTATTGGAAATATTTTTAGCGTGTTTCAGCTGCACTGAAGATCAGTGTGTGTACTGTGAGTAGAATCTCGCAAAAAGTGAAGAGTGATGTGGTCTTAAAGTCGCCGAAGAAAAACCGTCCACATGTGAAGGGAGTCACGAATCAAGATCACCTTGATATTGGTTCTATTCGCAATCAAATTTACGAACTGTATAAAAGAAGTAAGAAAGTTTTTTTACATTGTATCCTTGATTGTATTCACCATATACAATATACTAAAATGAGTGATAATTTAATGTAATTATTTCAGAGAAAACTGTTACTCTTGAAAGTATTCATCAAAAACTTGAGAATATGAAGCTCTTTGAGGGATGTAAATCATCACTTCGTATCCTTTTAAGAGATATTGGTTTCAAATGGAGTAAGGATAATCCACGGAGGGGGCTAATGGAACTTCCAGATATTACATTTAAAAGAATACAATTTTTGAGAATGTATCAACAAATTAAAGAGGAATCCACATTCAATTTTGTTTATTTGGATGAAACTTGGATATTCCAAAATGGAACATTGGCTCACTCGTGGCAAGATGATAACAGAAAGAGTGTAAAGACCACAAAAGTTGATGGGAAAAGGTAAACGTTAGAATGCCATTTGATTAGGTTTTGTTAAAGTCATATTATTTGTTAGTAACTCATCGCAGAATTGCTATGAAAGATTTAAGTATTAATTAATAGTGATTTATTATTGCAGACATATCATTCTTCATGCTGGTAACAAGAATGGTTTTATTCCTGGGGCTGAATTAGTGTTTTCCTCTAAATCCAAAGGTGACTATCATGGGGAAATGAACCAAAACAACTTTTTGCTGTGGTTTGAGAATCAACTTTTGAAAAACTTGGAGGAACCGTCAGTTATTATTATGGACAACGCACCGTACCACAGTACATTGGCAAATAAGGCTCCGACAAGTGGATCGACAAAGCCTGTTATAAAGGATTGGCTTACAAAACATAACTTTCAATTTGAACATACAATGTTAAAGAGTGAACTACTTCAAATTGTTAATCAGTAAGTAGAAATGAAATATAAACATTTGTGTTTGTTTATTTTTTTTTTCTAGAAATAAACCAGAAAAGATATACCTAACGGATCAGATGGCTGAACAATATGGCCATAGAGTGTTACGTCTTCCTCCCTATCATTGTATATTCAATCCAATCGAGTTGATATGGGGCGTGGCGAAAAATTATTATAACCAACACGTAGGTCGAGATGGAAATGCAAACGATAACTGTTTGGACATGTGGAAAGAAGCATTGTCTACCATTACACCTGTGGTCTGGATGAACTCCATCAAGCATACAGAACAAGTAATTGAGAAATGGTGGAATCGTGAACGAATGTTTGATAGAATGGAAGTTAACAACTTAGTGATTGACTTGAACAGTGACTCAGAGAGTGATAGTGATTTTTAGGAAATATTTAACATCTACACGAACATGTCATCTGTAGTGACTGTGAATCTAAAATCGAGCCTGATATGTCTGGTATCGCACTTTTACCTATATCAGATTCAGACTAAAGTAAATACATCTTACTCTAGGTATGTGCACATAATGTATTATTAGAATATTATTATATTGTAACTGTAGTGCATGAATATTTATATAGTAAAACTTTTTTTAGGTAAACATAAAATGAAGGCTCGATGGACACATGTAAAGCTGCCAATAGAGAGTTGATAAGAGACAGCACTTTCGACGGGTTGACCGGGGTGTGTTTCTTTCCGCGACTTTCATAACTACAATATTCTGCTTGAATTCCAGATTCTAGGCCGTTGGACATGCACCTCCCTACAATGTCTCTACGCTCCTCGATCCAATTACACCTGCCAATTTAGTGTACACTTTCTTGATCCAAATGTTGCAGATCAGTTATTATATCACACTTGTAGTTTGTAGCTTATCTTCAGAGCAGTGTTTCCATTTCATTTTCATAGGTGTAAATATTTCTTTTCTGTTTTGGATTTGTCATCTATTAATGTTATTTGTTTTCTTCTATTTTCTACTGTATTCCTTAATATTTTTGGCTCTATACTTATAGTTTTCACAACAATGTCAGTACCGACCTCCATACTTCTCTATTTATTATAAAGAAAAATGCACCTTTAATCCCGAAATATATATTCTTTATAAAAAATCACTGAGATGTTAAACTGAGTTCAGGTGAGAGAAGTTAGGGGTGTAATTCAATGTCGGTAGGGGTATTTGCCCTCGAAGTAGTTGTTTCCTCTAATTGCTCAAAAGTTCAGTTATATTTGAAATTTCTCTATTTATTCTTTTTTAATTGTAGGCTTAATTTGGGTTTCTTTGTTTCAATTGATGGCCACATATATTCTGGCAGCAGATACTTTACTTATTTATTGTTGTTTGTTTCTCACATATTAATTTGTTCTGTGTTGCCCTCTATTCTTTCTCATCTGTATTTGTATTACCTAATATTACATTGTAGGTCATTTTGGTCAACAATTCAATTTCAATCTTGTATTTTCTGTGCTGTGCCAAGTCCATTCTCTACTCGGTTTCACTTTATATGAAAGTGTACACTTCCTGTTCCACTCCTTTCCTGGCAAAGGATACTCACACCTCCCTGTGGTCTTTGCTGGACAGTGAGTTTTTATAACACAGTAATGCATTAAGTCAAAGCACTTGCAGATATGTAATTCAATTAACAAGAATGCATAATGGCAAATTAGAAAAACTTATAAAATGACACTGACTAAGTGAGTAAATTCCATATACCTTACTCATCCTAGAACACATGATCCTACATGAATTGTAATTAGTGTATATAAATGTGTTTGTAATTAAGAATTTCATAATTTCTAATATAATTAATATATTAATATCTATTTTGTTTGTAAATAATAATTGTATAATAGCATTATAGTGTGTAATGTAATATGTATAGGTAATGTAAATGTATGATAATACTAATAAAATCACACTGACTAAATGAGTAAATTCCATGTACCTACTAACTCATCCTAACACATTATGATTTTATTTCATTTCTAATTATTGGTATATACTAATATCTATATATTTTTGATTATTTAAGAATTTCACAATAACCTCAGAGCTAAATTCATGAAAGACGAAGAAAATGTATACTTTTCAGTTATAAATTTACTATCCAAACCAACAGTCATGTCAAGTAAAAAAAATTGCTGTGGCAACATGGCGACGTGGTGACGTCATAAATTTTGATGACGTGCACCGCAAGTTTCGCTAATTTCTCTATATTCACAGGACATCGCAATTTATGTGTTCCGTGTATATTTTAGGTTGCCAATATATATGGTTATGTGTATTCTCAACCTAAAATATACACGGAACACATAAATTGCGATGTCCTGGGACTAAATTAAGTTGGTAGTATTGGATGTTTGGTGACGTCATCAAAATGACGTGCATCGGGATTTGTTTTGAACAGAGTATATTTACAAATCGATAACGCACGAATAACATACAGGGTGGCCGATATATATGGTGCACCAGGAATACAGGCATCTTCGATCATTAGGACTATCGTTTTGAAATTTAAGGGATATTTTGAAACTATCCAAAATACTCTGAAAATTGAGTCAGCATGGAAAAGTGCTTGGATCGGTACTTCTAAGTTTGGCTAACTGAGACTCAGTAGTAGCGACTGTCGGTTCAAAACTTAGGAACATTGAAACATGTGCAAAATACCTTAACTCCTCATTGAAACATTATGATTTTTGAATTTGTACAGAATTATACCTAAATAGCTTGAAGGCAGGTCTAGCTTGTTTTATAACAATTTGGTCGTCGAGTCGACAGTAGGATTTGGAAAAATATTCGAAACATCCCTAGCTGGATATCGAAAGATTGGAGTTATGTAAGGCTATACTTAAATCTTAAATACCTTAAACTGAACAGTCAATTGAAAATCTAAAGATCTAAACCTTTACTAAAACGTCGTTAAATTTAGAGCAGTCACATTAATTGAAAAGGAGTGTATTAGGTTCCCCATACCATTGGGTCCCATGGTACGATAGGCGGTTTAATTATAATATATATTATATCATATATATTATGTTTTCTCCATGGTTTCGCCGTTACCCTACAATTGAATTTTTAGATATGATATTTAGACCGCCTGAAGATGACTACTTAGCGGCATTTTATTCATCCTTAAACTTGTTGGCAAGACTTACGACAATTATGAAGACAGTTTTAAACCAAATTTAGATCCATTTCTACGTCCACGCGAACTTCATGATGTTTGCATTGTACTTTAGTCGAATTGTCATTAGAATCTTTCATACACTTTGATACTAAAATTTCACAAAGTTTACCAAACCGTGTCGGCTAACGGTGAATCGGCGCTCGTGCAACGAACAATTCTGTTGGCAAATATCGCAAAAGTACATTCGAAAAATGCCCGAAGTAGGTTCAAGATTTATGTAACGAGAGTAGGTAGGTATACGATTTCACTTGATGTCACAAACGTGTACATACATACATACATACAGAAGACGGCCGAAAAATTTTAATATCGACGAGCAATAGTGAAAGTGAGAATGTGCATTTGCATTACATCAAATAATTTGATTATCAATAGGTTCAGCAATTTCATATGTGATGATAAAATGGAAATTTGCAATGAGTGAGTAATTAATGACGTGTTATATGTTCACGTTTTGAAACCATTCTAGAAAGCGATCGAGTTGCGTAGAGAAGTCAAAGGTACGAAATGCTGTGGAAAAGTCAATGATTTTAAGTGAAAGCGAATGAATTGCACCTTTAATCTTGTGTCTTGTCGCATTTTTAATATGATTTCGTGAAAATACAATCAACGAAAATTTGGATATTGGTTCAAGTATTTCACGTATTTTCAATTTAAGATTGAGAAACAGAAAAGATCCAAAAACATTTAATTTGGTAGGCACGACGAATATGGGTGACAGCTATCACATGCGATAAACAACTCGATTGTTATGTATCAATTAACACATGCCCAGCAAATGACTAGCACTAGAAAAAAGAAACGGGGATGAAGCTCATTTAATAGTGCTTGAACAACTAAAAAGTTTAAACTCTGCAAGCTTATAGCTTAGTATGCAATGTGATCCAGAAAAAAATTGTAACTCCGAAACCCTCTTCTCAATGGAATGAAAAATAGGGGTGAAATTCATTTTCGCGGTTCTATTCGAATTGTATAGAAGTAAACCTCGAGTGGTCCGAATACATTTAAAAATCCAGAAGTCTACTGACCGAAGAGGTGAAAATGGGGTGAAATTTATAGATTAGTGACTACATAGCTACAAACTGAACATTTGGTACGGTTATAGATTTCACCGGATGATTCAGAAAAATCCCCAAGTTTACTTTTCGAGGAGGTGAAAAAAGGGATGATTTTTACGTGATAACCAATTGGTGAAATGAATCAGAAATGGGGATGAAACCGGTGCCTGAATAACTAAAAAGTATAAACTTGGCACGCTTATAGAAAAATACCTTCACTTCGAGTGAAAAATAGGGGTGAAATCCATTTTCGCAGTTTTACTCTAAGGTAAACCTCGAGTGGTTCTAAAAAAGACAAGTTCCACTTACTGATGGGGAGGAAATGGGGTGAAATCTATAGATTAGTGACTAAATAGCTAAAAACTGAACATTTGGTACGGTTATAGATTTCTCCAGGTGATTCAGAAAAATCCCCAAGTTTAGTTTTCGAGGGGGTGAAAGGGGATGATTTTTATCTGATAACCAATTGGTGGACTGAACCAGAAATGGGGATGAAATTCATTTACCGGTGCCTGAATGACTAAAAAGTTTAAACTTGGCACGCTTTAGAAAAATTCCGTAACTCAGAAATTTCCCTTCTCAAGGGAGTGAAAAATAGGGGTGGAATACATTTTCGCGGTTTTACTCTAAGGCAAATCTCGAGTGGTTCTAAAGAAAACAAGGTCCACTTATCGAAGGGGAGGAAATGTGGTGACATTTATAGACTAATGACTAAATAGCTACAAACTGAACATTTGGTACGATTATAGATTTCACCAGATGATTAGGAAAAATTCCCAAGTTTACTTTTTGAGGGGGTGAAAAAAGGGATGATTTTTACCTGATAAGCAATCGGTGGACTGAACCAGAAATGGGGATGAAATTTATTTACCAGTGCCTGAATGACTAAAAAATTTAAACTTGGCACGCTTACAGGAAAAATTCCGTATCTCCGAGTTTCCCCCCTCAAGGGAGTGAAAAATAGGGGTGGAATTCATTTTCGCGATTTAACTCTAGTTTTTCTAAAAAAAAAACAAGGTCCACTTACCAAAGGGGAGGAAATGGGGTGAAATTTATAGATTAGTGACTAAATAGCTATAAACTGAACATTTGGTACGGTTATAGATTTCACCGGATGATTCAGAAAAATCCCCAAATTTACTTTTCGAGGGGGTGAAAACGGGGGTGATTTTTACCTGATAACCAATTGATGAAATGAACCAGAAATGGGGATGAAATTCATTTACCGGTGCCTGAATGAATAAAAAGTTTAAACTTGGCACGCTTATAGAAAAACACCGTACCGAATTTCCCTTCTCAAGGGAGTGAAAAATAGGGTTGCAATTCATTTTCGCGATTTTACTTTAAGTTTTTCTAAAAACAAACAAGGTCCACTTACCGAAGGGGAGGAAATGGGGTGAAATTTATAGATTAGTGACTAAATAGCTACAAACTGAACATTTTAGTACGGTTATAGATTTCACCGGATGATTCAGAAAAATCCCCAAGTTTTCTTTTTGAGGGGGTGAAAACAGGGTTGATTTTTACCTGATAACCAATTGATGAAATGAACCAGAAATGGGGATGAAATTTATTTACCGGTGCATGAATGACTAAAAAAATTTAAACTTGGCACGCTTATAGAAAAATACCGTAACTGCGAATTTCCCTTCTCAAGGGAGTGAAAAATAGGGATGGAATTCAGTTTCGCGATTTTACTCTAAGTTGTTCTAAAAAAAAAAACAAGGTCCACTTACCAAAGGGGAGGAGAAATGGTGTGAAATTTATAGATTAGTGACTAAATAGCTATAAACTGAACATTTAGTACGGTTATAGATTTCACCGGATGATTCAGAAAAATCCCCAAGTTTTCTTTTTGAGGGGGTGAAAACAGGGTTGATTTTTACCTGATAACCAATTGATGAAATAAACCAGAAATGGGGATGAAATTTATTTACCGGTGCCTGAATGACCAAAAAGTTTAAACTTGGCACGCTTATAGAAAAATACCATACCGAATTTCCCTTCTCAAGGGAGTGAAAAATAGGATTGCAATTCATTTTCGAGATTTTACTCTAAGTTTTTCTAAAAACAAACAAGGTCCACTTACCTAAGGGGAGGAAATGGGGTGAAATTTATAGATTAGTGACTAAATAGCTACAAACTGAACATTTGGTACGGTTATAGATTTCACCGGATGATTCAGAAAAATCCCCAAATTTACTTTTCGAGGGGGTGAAAACGGGGGTGATTTTTACCTGATAACCAATTGATGAAATGTACCAGAAATGGGGATGAAATTCATTTACCGGTGCCTGAATGACTAAAAAGTTTAAACTTGGCACGCTGATAAAAAAATCCGTAACTTCGATATTTCCCGAAAAATAGGGATGAAATTCCTTTTCGCGATTTTACTCTAATTTTTTTTAAAAAAAAAACAAGGTCTACTTAAGGGGAGGAAATGGGGTGAAATTTATAGATTAGTGACAAAATAGCTACAAACTGAACATTTGATAGGGTTATAGATTTAGCCAGATGGTTCAGAAAAACCCCCAATTACTTTCTGAGGGGGTGAAAAGAAGTAATGATTTTTACCTGATAACTAATTCGTGCAGTTAACCAAAATTGAATTAAATGATAGTGACAAATTCAGGGAAGTAATTCAAGTAATTATATAAGACGTTTTGTTAATTTTTGCCTTCAAGTTGCGTTCATTCTGGTCTATTGTTATTTCAGTTACTTAGTTCGAATCACCTTTCGAAGTAATATACGTGGTTAATGATTATTGGTATTGACGTCTAATAACAATTAATGAGTGAACATAAATTCTCCTAATCTATTCTACTAATGCAATGTGCACTGTACAGCATTAAACTTGAAGATTTTATTGAATGAAAAAGTATTTAGCTCGATCAATTACGGATTTATTGAGGCATTCGTCACTTATTCGCACGATCAATATCGAATTAACTAGATCGATTAAGTCGAGTAAGCTCCCTCTATTTCGGAAATCGTCCACCGACATATTTCTCGGCTATTTAACTATTTACCCAATTACCTATAACCTAACCGATACCGGCACCTATTCACCGAAAACCGCCCTAATTCTATCGACACCCGTCCCCCTCCCACCCCTACGATTACCCTCGACAATAAATTAATAAACCGTCGTGAATCATAATAATAATAATAACTTAACGGCCGAATCGAGAGTATAAAAAGAGCGCCCCTCCTCCCCCTCCTCCTCTCTCTCTCTCTCGCTCCCCCTTGCCCCCTCGCTATTATGAAAAAGTCATCCGTATTCCCACGAAGTGAACGTGTGTATCGAAAGTTTTGTGTATGGTGGTGGTGTGTTTTGTGTTTTGTTCTCACACACACACATACACACACAGGATGTAAACAACATGTATATATACGAAATATATACGAAACGGTTCGACGGATGCGTGTAAATGGTGGCAACGCTGGGGCGGCGGCGGGAAATCGAAGGAAGACGATCGCTTTTTGGAATATATGTCTGCGTGAAGCCTTTCTGGGGCGCTCTCTTGTAATCATTCGTTAATTAAATGCAAAGGGAAGCGTTAAAAATAAAGCCGATAAACAGGGAGACGTGACCGGGCTGCGGAAACCGAAGGAGCGAAAGGGGGGAGTGTTCCCGGGGGAATGACGCGAGGAGCGACAAAAAAACAAATCCAAAAAAAACGCAATTGCAGCAATTCCCACAAAGGGAAGTTGAAAATATAGGTACCTCCAAGAGTTAAATCTATTTTGGATTTATTCGAGAATGACCAAGCAAGAGGAGGGCACTTTCAAACAATGTTTTCCATCGTATCGTAATGCATTTCGTATTTACCCAAGACTTTAACAGTAAATGGAGTTTTAGTCCAGTCATTATAGGGTGTTCACCTAGGAAAATCGACATACCTAGTATATTAACATGTAAAAACTTCTATTTTGGCATCATAAAACTTTCCTCAAAATTCACATATAATTGGATGGCCGCAAGTTTTAAAGTCCGGGGTGAAAAGTCACAAAAATAGATTTTTTCTACATTTTTTGCACATATCTCGTTTTCTATGGGTTTTACGCTATTTGTATTTATTATCAATATTGTACAGAATTAAATTCTCTACAACTTTTGTCTTTAACATTTCTTCATACCTCTAACTGTTTTCGAGATAGAGCGCGCGATCAAAGAATCATGTGAGATCATGGTAGTCCCTATCAAAAACTCGTAATATTAATGTTATAAATTATTGCTAAATATATAATTTTTATTTATTATTAAATTTTACATTAAATTCAATCTTTCTTTCTAATAATTCTAAAATTTATATATTCAATAACACTCAATCTCTTTCTGTAATTGAAAAATTATTAAGGGACATACATTAATTACACTTTAATTATGTTCTCATTTACACTAATTGCATTTGAAGTAAAAATTTCTTCTTTATTTATTTAGAGTCTTTACATTGGTATAAATTAGATTAGAATTAAGATTTAATTTAAGTATTTTCCTCAATATCTTTTTAATTATATGGCCAGGTAAGTGTTATTAAATAAATTGACACTTCATTAAAATAGATAAGTAACCAAAAAAATGAATTTAATGTAAAAGTTAATAATAAATGGTAATTAAATATTTAGCAATAATTTAAACCTTAATATTACGAGTTTTTGATCGGGATTACCATGACTTCACATGATTCTCTGATCGCGCGCTCTCCGCCCTCTATCTCAAAAACAGTTAGAGGTATGAAGAAATGTTAAAGACAAAAGTTGTAGAGAATTTAATTCTGTACAATATTGATAGTATGTACAAATTGCGTAAAGCCCATAGAAAATGAGATATTTGCAAAAAATATAGAAAAAATCGATTTTTGTGACTTTTGACCCCCGACTTTAAAACTTGCGGCCACCCAGTTATATGTGAATTTTAAGGAAAGTTTTAAGATGCCAAAATAGAAGTTTTTACGTGTTAATATACCGGCTATGTCGATTTTCCGAGATATTCACCTAATTCAACCTAAGATGACTGGACTATTTGGGCACTGCACATTCCTAACAAAATCATAGACAAAATGCATTTCATTCCTAATAAAAGTGCATCTCTCTTACAGACAACGTTTCTGTTTTGTAAGCAAATATCTAGATTTGCTACGTTTACATTGAATAATACAACCACAAAAAGTAACGTTCTTGAAAAATTGCAATCTACAACAATTTTTATAACAATTGCCTTGAAATGAGCTTGTAACAATAATTGTGCTATCAACTCAAAAAAATCGTTTTTTTTTTTTTCGGGGACGAAACGACGAAAATTTATTCTCAATTAATACGAACTTGATTGCGATTAAATTTTTTTGCCTAATAATTTTTTTAAACAAAATATGTAAATTCAGCATTTAAAAAGCACTCACCAGATTTCGATTTCATTCAATTCTTGTAGTTCGTCGTAGGCGAAATTGCCTTCTCCTCCTGCATTAATCATTTTTGGCTCCTGCAACAAAGTTCATACATTAATTTTATTGTAAAATAGTATTTGTATTGTAATGCGAAATTTAAACATCGCTTATCTGATCGAAGCGACGCAGTTCTAAGACTCCGTTTAATTGGGCAATAAAGACCTTCCCGAACGTTCCCGGAAACATCTTATTAAAGAAAGAATGATCTATTACGTTCTGGGCCTTTCTAGAATAAACATTATTAGGGAAGAGAATGAACTGGAATCATCTCGAATAGAATTGAGATATGTATATATACGGGCTTGCGGTCGGAGAGAGGAGAAAGTGAAATAAATTAGCAGTTAAGAGTGATATAAATTAATTAGTTAGGAACTAGTTTAGATAACTTAAGTAGTGTGTAGTGTGTAATTAAAACTGTGTAAATAAATTAGAAATAAACGTTACAGTATTTTACTAGTTAGTCAAGAGTTTTATTAGTTGATGACTTTCGACAGGGTTTTCAAACGGCTTCAAAATAAATAATTACAGCATTGCAATGCATTATTATAACAGGCGATAGGTTAGAATTTACGCAGAACAATATATAGGATTATTATGAAAATGTTGAAAATTTTTAACCTTGCAGCGTTGCCGCTTATATTGATTAGTAATCATTTTGATACTTAAGTCTCTAAGTCCGGAAATGTTAAGACGCTTCTCGATTACTTGAAAAACTTCTGCACGTTTATAGCTTCAGTCTCGAATAGATCCCCACATGTCAATTTGCAAGAGAATACCGAAAGCCATAACTTACCATATTGAAAAATCTGTAATTACTGGATCACTAATTCAATTAAAATATTTGTAAGATAACTACGAGAATTATATGGGATATTTAAGTATGGTTATTTAGAGGCAATTAAACTATAGCATTTCTAAACGTATATTTCAAACTACCTTAATTTAGTTTGAATTATTGAAGCATTTATTATTACCTTTAATGTAAGTTTCAACATTCAGTAGAATTCCAATTGGAAAATTTACCCAACGTTAATAGGCATAGGTACTACGCTTAAAATAAAATTGCCAACATTATGGACAATTCAGCTAAAATCTGTTTAGTAATATTGAAATATGTTATTACAGGTGTAAGGTGTAAGGTGTCTATAAGGAAAGTGACAAAAATTGAATTCCGAAAAAAACATATCAATTTAATTTAATGAAAGAATCCATAAGCATGTTAACGAAATCGAGATTATCAATTAGATTCAATGATCAATCTTATTATTTAAAAGTTAATCATAATTTTCAAACTTATAAATCATTTCGACTCGTCAATTAACAGATACATGTTACCATATCAACAGGTACGGCAAATTCGGATTATAATCTCATTATACGAATGAAAAGAAAACTAATTCAACCTCAACTCGTCCATTGAGGTAGATTTAGAATTAGTAATATTGTTGGTATAGCCACTAACTGTCTTCAGATTACGAAATTTCGAGGTAAAGTCACTTATCAACCCCCGAATACTATTGCACTCCCTGATTTTCGACTTGAAACTATTTCAGGGGGATACTTTATGTAAAAATGAATATTGTCCAGTGTAAAAATTGGTTGGGGTGGTTCAAATAATTTTTGTTTCGATTTTTTGTACATTTACCCCATCTATCAACCCCCAAAGGAAAGCTAGGGTGGTAAATCGTATCGGATACATTAGTAATTAACAGTCTCTCCTAGGACGTTTTTAGCACAAATTTTGACACTAAAAAACAGCACCTATTTTACCCGACTCCGTGGATTTGTGGATGTGGCCAGCTTCACACCCGTTAATGCTCTTCAATTATTCTCACGGTCATGCCAAACGCCTTGATCGTGTTGCTCAATAACACCCTGTATACGTCCAAAACTCTCTTAATCATCTTCGTTTCACTTAAGTGATAACGTACGTGATGAGCTATTACAATTTTGAGTAATTTTCAGTAATTTACAGTCTCCTCAGGACGAAACGGAGACTTTTTTCAAATTTGGCGCGTCATCGCAGCGTTCACGCTGCGATACGCTTTTATAAACAAAGAAAAAAATCAACTGTTAATGAGCGGGGGTGGATGGGCGACGACGGCGGCGCTAGGAGACGCCAGCGCCGCCGCCGCCGCCGCCGTCACGACGCTCTTACTGCCCCCTTCCCTCCCTTCCCGCCTCCCTCCCACCCTTTCTCTCTCCCTCTCCCTCCTTCTCTGCTTCTCTTTGTTTTCACGTAGAGACGACGGTAATCGCAGGTGGATTAATTCTATTACGGATAATGTAATTTGATGGATAGCGAAAAAAAATAGGATCGGGGTTTTATTTGATCGGGGGAGGGGGGGATTTAGGGGAGGGGAAGTTCGGATTTCTTCGTAGAACTTTATAGGGCGCAGTATAATTTTAGAATTTCTGGATCACTTCAGAATCATCTAAGTCGATCACATTTCTTTAAATTACATTTAGTGGTTGTGACTATCGATTAAAACAAATTGTTTTACCTGCGACAGTCACGTAATAACTTTGTAAATTGTGTAAATATTGATAAAAAAATAATAGTCATTATAATTTAATCATCCGGGAGATATTGGAAAAGTTTTTTTATTACTGCCAAACAGTAATTAAGTTGATTTTAATTTAACCGTTATTGCTCTTGCGAAACAGAGATAGTACTATAACTTTGATCCTTTTCCAGTAAACTTCTCAACAATATGTTCCAAATGTATAAGGTTAGTTTTTTGTTTTTTTCCACTGCACCTAATTGCAATTTGGAAACAAAACATTGCTTTACGATAAAAGTACATAAAGCCAGCGACTAACCTTATCAAAAAAACTGTTTTGTTTCAATTGTCGTGGCTCAGTACAGAACCTTGAGGTACACCCATTGCTATAGTAACACACTTCGAATGTACTATTTTGTGCATATTCCTATATTTACGACTAATTCATAGGTACTGTCAACGGCAAGATTAATAATAAAAACGCTAGCTGACTAATGGATGTCCATGGATTCCAGATTTTTCCAGGATAATAATTTATAATATAAAGGAGTGTCCTTATGGGTTTCCGGAAATGTTCAAGCACTTTCCGATTATCTGGAAACTTGAAACCTTCCATGCCGATACCTTACGTACCAAATTGGTCCAGATAAATCCAAACACCCCCGAATTTCCCTTGTTAATTGGGTAGAAAATAGGATGAAATTAATTTAACAGTGTCGGAAAGGCTGGAAACTTTAACCTTGGTAGGCTTATAGCTTAGGCTTCAGGATGATTCAGAAAAGGGGTGAAATTTAGTTTTGTTCATTTACCAAAAGGTGGAAAATCTAACCTGAAATTTTTTTTGGCAGTCCCATAAGTTGTTTTGGACCTTGATCGTATTCCGAAACTTTTGTAATTTTTTGATTTTTCGACGAATTTTGTTTGTAGGTTATTGTATAATCGCATGTCGGTTGTACTGGTGATAAGATTGGTAAAGTGTCGGACGTGAAACGGTTTAAATTTCTACTGGAAAAGAATTGTCGACGTTACCTGTTGCCAGAATTCGTGTCTAAAATATTTCATAAATTTATATATACGTCACGCCACTTTCTAATGAAGTGTGATGCTTCCACGAAGATTCTCCATTTATCCATGTTTCGTTCTCTTTCGCGTTAAAGGTAGTTTTCCATTATTTCTCATACCGAGTATATTGTCTTTGGTGCTCGTTTTTTAATATCGTTATTGCTTTTTCTTGCTGTGCGACTTATCCATTTCCATTGTTTCTAATGGATTCCAGATATATACTCTCAAGTTTTCTGATTGGTATGTGCTGAGCCATTTGATGCTTTGCCCTCTATTGTAGATCTTGTGTAGAGCACTACTCTCTTTGCTGATCAATTTTCTGCATTTGCTATTGGTCTTCTGGTGGGTAGATTGCGTTTCTAGCCTATTTAGAAACTTAACTAGCCAGGGAAATTTTTAACCGACAAATATCATCGATATGCTACATCGATTTTTTTAAATTAAACCTAAAATTAAGACTTGCTTAAGCAAGTTTATATGGTTTATATGTCAATTTCAATGGCAGGAATTAGGTTGGGAAGCTCGTGGAACGTATTCCATGAAGTTCTCCCGATACGTTTGTTAAGTAAAAAAGGGGGGGTAAGGGACCGTAGGAAATCCCTCTCCCGTTTATCGGGACTTCCATCCCGGAAAAATCCCGCATAACGATTCCATCTGCGTCGGGAGACTCGCCCCCCCCTGAACTATCCCGAGCTTCGATCAAAACTGCAGGTATCGAAATTTCGGGATGGATACGTTCTCTCTCTCTCTGCTCTTCCCCTCTACCCCCATCTTCTCCCTACTCTTCCCCCCATTTTCGCTCCCCCTTTTCCCCCACAGATATCGATCTCCTCCTTCTCCTCCCGCACCTCCTCCTCCTCGTCCTCTTTCTCCTCTTCTTCTTTTGTGCCCTCAAGGATGGCGTGACCCGTAACCCACGGGCCGCCCTTGCACTGCGCTTACCGGATAATTAAAGGTCACGTGATTTTATCACTTCTCCAACGGTTCCCCCCCCTTCGTATATATACATGTATACCGGTGTATATATATCAACTTGTACATTTCTCTCCCGCTTTTGTTGTTTGCTCGCCATGTTTTCGGGCGGCTCGTGGGCAGCGGGGATTAAAAGGGAAAAATCGGGAAGGAATTTTGATAAAGGTCGGGGGCGTGCGATGCGATGGGCTTGCGGATCTTTGATCTTCTTCGGGGTGGCAAAATGGAAGTACGATGTAAATAATTTCGAGAGGGAGAGACAGAGAGAGAGAGAGAGAGAGAGAGAGAGAGAGAGAGAAGCGGCTCCCGCAAGAATCCAATTGACTTTCTCCCGGGGAACGAGATTAATTAATCAGGCTCGAGCTTGAACAACGGATCGTACTTCGGTGGACGCGTTCAAACGCCAGAATTTCGGTTAGCACGGTACATTAAGCGGGGACAGTAGCCGAGGGTTATCTCGCCTTTGAACGACGAGGATAACGATGTCGGATTTCATAATACTTTCGCCCCTTCACTGGTCTTCGACCATTTTCCCTCTGTGGAGTGATCTACCACTCTCCTTACTGATTTCCTCCTGTTCCAGCCACGTGGACCAGTTCATAAGGTGCCTGATTCGGTGTAATCAGCTCAAGGACTAATCAGTCTCTACTTCTCTTCATTATTATGAACCACAGTCTGATTATATACAGATCGTTTCTACAGAGTCGCAGGATGGGACAAACGTAAGAGCGAGAGATTGGCCATATATTTCTCGTTGGCTAAACAGAGAAAGAACTTTTGCGATGGTGCTAGCTCGCGAAACATCACATTCATCCGCTCCGCACACATCCGAAAGTGTAAAGCGATACGCGACCGTGATACGCGTTGACTTGGACTGCCTGCTCGGCCGGCAACGTTGCAAAACATCCTTCTCTGTCATACTAACGAACTACTGTTAGTTTCTTATTTGTTCTTGTTGATTTCCCACCATGCGCTTCGATAGAAAAGCTCCGTATATCCAGACCCGTTTATTCACGCAGAGAGTTTTACTTTGCAATTGGTTCAATAACATATCAAATAATAATGATATCCTTGACAATACCTTCTTTTCTGACGAAGCCTGGTTTCATCTCAACGGCCATGTGAATAAACAAAATTACAGAATTTGGTAAGGTGGAAATCCTTACGCTACGGGATATTTAAGAGAGAATTTCGGCGACAGAGTAATTAGTCAGGGCATTTGGCCGAGCAGGTCACCAGATCTCACTCCATTAGATTTTTCGTTATTTGGGCTCTTGAAGGACAATGTCTTTAGGAACATACTGAAGAAGAGCTGCAAGAGGCAATAGTTCAGGAAGTGGCAAACATTACCCCCAATATGCTGGTGAATATCTTCGAGAGCCTAAAAAGGAGAGTTAATTTATGTCTGGTTCCAAACGGGGGGCATTTTGAGCATTACCTTTAGCTGTTTAATTAAATTATTGTTCTGTATTTCGAGTTTCATTTTTTAAGCGTTAATTTTTATTGACATAACCTACGTAAATCTCTAATAATACCATCTTTCGATAGGAGAGGCAACATCGATTCGTATGTTTTCAACGTGACATTTGTTTGTTTACATTACACTTAGTGAAGTAATTTAGATAAAATTCATAAAAGACACAATAGACGACAAGGCATTTGAAATTATGACAAATTAATTAAGAAATTTGTAGAGGTTATGTATCATCTCAGTGACGTTCTATCGGTTTTCTTATTTTAGGTTCCAAACTGATTCCCTTAAAATAAATATTTGGAATTCCGTTTTGGGAGCTAATGAAACTAATAAAATAACAAAATGAGCCTCTTAAGCATTCTGAAAAGAAACTGCTTTGGTTCAAAACAATAAGGATTTTAATTATCCAACCTTTTCAAGTCATAACGTTTCCTCGCATCTTTTTCGAATTCGCGATTTTATCTTTGAATTAAAAAACATCCTTCAAATTATTTTTCCGTTTCATGGCTAAACAATTACACCACGTAGATCATCCGCCAGTGATTATACCGACTGGGAGTGCTGCAAAAGCGTGGGCATTTTTAGATCTCATTTTCTGGCATTAAATTTTGTAGTGGGCAGAAAGTTCATTATTCCAAATGTGGAATCTGGTAACGAAAAACAACAAAAAAGTCTGATCCGTTCCTGAATACTCTTTTATAACAACTGACGTAGCTGCACTCAAAAGATCAACTCCACGTTTCCGATATAAAGTGTTTTTTTCCGGTATCAAAAGGGTTTTAACCTAAAAAGCACCGAATGAAATCCCACGTACCTACTCAACAACAACGTATAGATACACAAACACATAGCGTAGCCATGCTTTTCCGTTTCGATAATTTTAATCCATAGCCACCACCACCGGCGGTGCACAAACTGCACATATCCTGGAAAAAGTCGTCATAGAGCCGATAGGAAATCGTTAAAATATCGCAGAGCAATATAGGGAACGGTCACAGTCTAATTCCCCAACCTAACCCCCCTCCCGGACTCCATGACGTTATTGATATGTAAATTGATATATCTGGAAGAGAGCGAGGTTTCAAAGTCCGCATGTGTATGTGCAACTTCCCGTCTAGAATTGCATGCGAAGTTTCGACTTTTATTAAGTTTCATTGCAAAAAGGGGAAAATTAGGGTGAAAGGGGATATATCTCACGATTCGTCCGTATTAGTCGTTTCTCAGACTTATGCGTCTGAGCAGCAGGAAGCAATAAGTGCCATTTCGAAGTTTGATTTAAATATGCATTAAAGTGGTTTCTTGGCAGAAAGTAGTCTTATGACTGATGAGTAAAGTGCAACAGTTTGAATAATTTGAGGAAGCTTCAGAAAGGAGGGAGCTTCGAAGAGTTCACACAGCAATGGTCTTAATATCGAATTTTCAAAAAATGTTATTTTTTGCAAAAGGGTTTGCATTCCATAAAACCCATTGTATGTACAATACAACATTGTGTGTACAAGCAGAACGCTTTTCCAATTCCAATCAAACATTTCATACGCTCTTTCTACGC
Organism: Cryptocephalus moraei; assembly: GCA_946251905.1. NCBI lineage: Eukaryota > Metazoa > Arthropoda > Insecta > Coleoptera > Chrysomelidae > Cryptocephalus > Cryptocephalus moraei. Next base: position 44,715,135 of record OX276452.1, read on the forward strand.
CTAACCTTCTATGTCAGAAATTTCATTTTTGTCTTTCTTCTGCCTTTTGGCCATTTATTGTTTGTTGGATTGCTTCTCTTAATTAGATAATTATGTCTCATTAAATTGCTTATGTTCATATCGCACGTGTTTTTTGTAGTATGAGCCTAAATAGACTATATAGACCATAAGCCTATGAGTATAAGAAACTTGGAAGGTCACTTTGCTACTCAAGAGTTGGTTCAATAATTTTGAAGGAACTGTAGCCAAAAGACTACGCAATTTCATTCAAGATGAGAATGGTCAAGATGACAATTTGAAAAACTTTGATAACCACCATCTACCTGTTACTCCAGCAGTTCAAGCAGCAAATAAATATTGGCAACGTCCTAACAACGCACACTTAATCAGGCCTCTAAGCGTGACGATACATTGGCACACTGCAGAAAATAGCCTTAGAAAGGTCTTGCTTAAAATTCGAAATGTATCAGACGTCCTTAAGGCGTCCGCCTTTTAACATCTTCGGGACATCCAAAACTGGACGGCCTAAAGAGGTCCACTTCAGGCATGAAGAAGGTCAGGCATCAAAACGACATAAATTGGACGTCTTAAAGACGTCCATTACTGGCATAAAAGAGAGCAGGCATAAAATTGACGTAAATCAGAAGTCCTTAAGACGTCCGCCTTTTAACATCTTACAGACATCCAAAACTGGACGTCCTAAAAAGGCCCACTTCAGGCATAAAAAAAGCCAGGCATAAGATAGACGAAAATTAGATGTCATTAAGACATTCCGCTGTGGACATCTTAGAGACATCCAGAAATGGTCGTCCTAAAGACGTCCACTTCAGGCATAAAGAGGTCAGGCTTAAAATCGACGTAAATTAGACGTCTTTAGGACGTCCGGCCTTGGACGTCTTAGAGACGTCCGCATATGGACGTCTTATAGGTGTACTTCTTATGTCTTAAGGCGTCCAAGCATAAAAAAGGCGTAAAATGGATGTCTTTAAGACGTTATGTGCTGTTTGGGAGTGTGGCCAAATCCTTACAGACATCACTTGATAGTAGAAGATATATTTTTAGAATCGTTCCCTAAAGGGCGGTTTAGGTATCTCGCTCAAAATACAAATAAAATAAACAGGATAATAATGACTACCGGAAAAAGGTGTGTTAGTAATGAAAACGAGCCTGGGGAAATGTTTATATGGTGATACAGAAAATTCCATGTCTGAAGCAAACCAATACTCCCATTTGAGCATTGAAGATTGCATAGCTAAATTCAAAGGCACATACTGAAGCAATGTGTACTTCTGTAATCAATCAATAAAATATGGGATATGCCTATAATAAGATCTTCAAAAAAAGGTCCTCAATGTGACCAGGATTCGACTCTCTCGGAGAAAGCGTGCTAAGGAAGTTCATCAAAGGTTGACGTACATTGTTGAGAGAACGATCAAGCATTGGGGCTGGAAAAGTGTCTAATTTATGATTTGTTGACGGTGCAATGATCCAGGATCTCCTGAATAAAATATGGAACATACAAAGTGAAACGTATCAACGACTGAACTCTGAAAAGAAATCAGAAGTGGGACAACAATATCAAGAGAATACCAAAGGGCAGATTAGGTTTACAATGCCAAAAATAAACCACCTGAAGGTAGACGAGGCGAAGAAGGGAGAAGTTGGTGTAACAATCAAATGACGTTGAAAGACGTTAATGGCAGAAAGACAGAAGGTTGTCCAAGTTCCCGAAGTTGGCCATGGTCATGTATTTCCGAAGACTTAGTGTTTTTCTTCGGATACAAAAGACCCTTAAGGCCCAATCCACAGAGGAGTAAGAGCACGCAAATGTTTAGAAAGCTGGTCCAATTGAAGAGGTAGACCAGCCCACGAGGAACCTGTAGAACGTTCCCATTACATCTATAACCAATTTTCGTGGGAAACGTGTCCCCTTGGTCCGCAGGAGTCTCTCGTTTCGCACCTGCGCCCTTATACACACCTACTCTCCGTTTAGTGCTCCCGACGCTTCTCCGCCGCGGGATATCCGTACTTATCAGCGTGTTAACTTCTCGCATTCCGGCCTTATTTTGCCACACGTTGTCGCTCCCTCGCAGATTGAAACGCTATCTGTATAATTTAGTCATGGGATCCCCCCGCCTTGCCACCCTCTCGCTCTGTATCCCCTTCCACCAACGGTATCGTTCTCTCTCTCTCTCTCTCTCCCTCTTCATCTTTATTTCTTCTTTAGTTGCTACGCCTGCCGTTATGTCGTATTGTTTGTCGACGTTGTGGCATCTCTCGGTCGCCTTTCGAGATTATCAAGATTATTTCGATCGAGTCGAGACGAAATTTGTGTGTGGAGGACCGCGTAGGTGGATGATCTTTCTTTCTCTTAGGCTTTCTGGGGGCGGAATATTACTGACGAACGAGACGGAAAATTTTAAAAGGCAGACGGTAATACGGCTTATCGTCGCGTTGTCCCGCTTTGAGAAACGGGGTGATCCCCTACAGGGTGGTTAGATTAGAAAAGAACAATACTTCTTAAATAGTTATTATATTGATGTAAAAATTACTCAAAATTAATTCAGTCGCATCGCAAGATAGACTGAGGTTCGTTTTATGGGACCACGAATTTATTTTTTATTTTACTAGAATAACCCGGAATAACTAAATCGAAAAAACCAAAAATTCTTTTAGGAGGTGTTCTGTTAAAAAATATAGCCTTTTGAAGTTACCATTTTACATAGGAGATTATATACAGTTGGAAATGCAAAATTCTTTTTGTAAAAATGTACTGAATTTTTCGTAAATTACCACTTCTTGCTAAGTCGCACATTCGCAAAACTGTAGTAAATCCACTGAGAAGAAAACACCCACGAAACGAGAAAAGGTAGTAAAGTTAGACAACACCTAATACTCGTCGTTTGCTATTGGTGGAAAAGTCATAAAACTTTTGGCGGGAATTGTTGAGGTACAGAGTCGGTTCAGTAAAATTAAAAAGTTTAGTTGTCTGATCTATGGTTGTCTGTTTACAACCGTTCAGGTAAGTCGTAGACGGTGATAGTGGACTTTTAGTCGATGGTTTATTTTAACGTATCGCAATTGTTGTATTTTTTTATATAAATTTTCTATAAACATATTTCTGTGATCTATTGCAATTATGGAAAGACACCTTCCCTGCTCGCCTCCCAAAAAGAGACGTGGAACATACTTAAGCTGCGGAGAGAAAACCATTATTTTAAATGTATACAGAAAAAAGAAATGAACATCCTTAGTAAAATCTTAGTAAGAGATAAATTATAGTCAAGGCGATCATTCTGAATGCGACCCTGTACTTATTCGCTAGCTGGTCGCGCGCTTTGAATTCCGACGTTAGTGTTTCATGGAAGTTTTCTTCTCAGTGGATTTACTATATACCTATTAATACAGTTATCGGTGGACACTGCAAAACGATTTTCACATAATTTCGCACTACATTTTGCAATAACTTATCAAAAATATAATACTTTCCTCATGATCGCACATTTCGAACATATAACTGCGATATTTTACACGGAACATTAAAAATTAAAGGACGGTACATCAACCTAACCACAAAACAGTGAAAATTCGGCGGTGGGTAAGCGAACGTAAGTACGATGTTATAAGCAAACATTTATAACTACAAGTTCTGTAAATATAAGTAAACTGTCAATATAATTAGTCGAGTAAGTATACTCGAATCACGTGATTATATCAATATAATAATAGGACGCTTCTATTTATCGTTACTGTTACTTTTCCAATTTAGAGGAATTGCTTTTTAAGAAAGTCAGGTTAGACCATTTTTTGTTTTATGGAATTTAATATTATTAACAAAATATATTCTCTAAAATGGTTGTTTCATGTTTTATTTATTCTCTATATTTTAACTGGCTAATTTTTTTGGTTTTATTTTTAGGAAGGTTACAGTTTTGTTGAGTTTTGCTTCACATCGATAAAAACTTTAGTAATCCGCTCATCAATTACCTAACCGTACTTTTATCAATATACAACTTTTAGCACTTCTGGTATTACAAAAACTTAATACATATTGGCGCAGTCTGTTATGGATGATCAATTCTTTAGTTCATTTCAGTTAAAAAGTCATAGACTAACTGGAATTATTTTGAAAATACTTAAGTTGAATGATGTAATTGCACCGTTTTTTATTAAAAACTTTATTTTTTCGAAGTTCTCAGCTAATTTTTGGTACAATTTTGTCAAATTCGTTTCATGACATACTAAGATTCGTTGATCTGATCGTATGCCCGTCATGTCGGTCTCTTACACAGAACCATTTCTACGTTTATTATTTATTATAGCTTTCAGACTTGTTTTATACATTTATTATAGCTATCAGAAGGATTCCAATATGGTGGAACGTGGAAAATGTATCAGTTTTAGTCAAAGTTCATTATTATCGGTAAATTGGTAAAAATAGCTCATAGGAACACCGAAAAAAAAATTTACGTCAACAGTAGTCAATCTTAGTAACGGTTTTCTTTTTTTTGCAAAAAACTACTGATTTCCCAAAGTTAACATTACTTATCTTAATATACTGGTAGTGCTAAGACGAACCTTTACCCGGAAAATATTTGTGTTATCCTTAAATTTCATATAGTTATAGCATTGAATATTTTTAGAAATTACCCAAATTTTATTTGTGAATTAGCTCATTCTTTTGACTCATCGGTCCCATTGATCCCATTAACCTAACCTTATTAGTCTCCCCTCGATTTTTACCGAATTAAGTGATAACTGAATGTGGTATACTCACGATACTCGATAAATTCAATTAGTTAATTGTCGCCGTTAATTAACCGACTAATTTCGTAAAGTACATGTGATGAATTAATCTAAATTCGGCAGACATACGGGCGGGCATTCGGGTATTGCTTTCCTTTTCATTGTCATTAATTGGACGGTTTTCTTTTTATAATCTGTAAGGACAGATTCGACCAATCCAATTAGCGTCGCTTAGTTTCGGGCAATTTAGTCGGGTCTCATTGGGTATTTGGATCTTTAAAGGTCTCGAGTGAATGAAACTTTTGTCGCTTTGAGTTAGTCATAATAGATATTAGTTAATTAGTTTATTATTAGTTATATATTAGTTAGTTGATAGATATTCAATAATTTCCTCGATAGCTTAGAAAGTAATAACGTAATATTATTTTTTCCCGTCACACTTTGGTTATCATTTGTTAAAAATGCACTTTCGATAAGTATCGGTTTTCTCTCTGCACCTTCGCATTTTTCATAATCGTCGCTCGTTTCATTGTCGAGAGAACGATTTTCTCCTCGCCACAGAAACACTTTCACGATTCCCGGCGAGGAAAAAATTCCTGCAACAAAGATGCGGTCTGAGAAGACGGAAATTAATTATGGAAACATTTCGAAAACGTGACGAAATCTTATCTCAGATATGCCCCAGCAACACTCGGAAATACTATGGAATTGGTAGTAGCTCGTTCAATTTTTGACGATTTTTGTGAGTTGTGCAAGTTTTGGCTGTATGTTAACCCAACCTGAAATATGCAGCTCTCGTTTTTTGCTTGCGAACAAAATTGTACGAAGAGATTTTAAGTAAGTTACAAAGTACCACTGGCTTGCTCAGAAAATTGAAGTTATGCCTTTGGTAAGACCCCTTTGCAACAATATTGCATTCTGTTCTGATCTCACTTGGGTATGGTCCAAACCAACGAGTAGTTTCAACAATTTCCGAAATTTTGGCGATATTTTAAAAAATAAAGTCGGTTTACGGACGATAATTTCTACGTGATAACGTCATAAGAAAACATTGATGAAAAATGGAATACGTTTATGAATTGAATAGAATTATTATCACTAAATTATCATTAGTGATGCACTGGAAACAGTGCAATCAGAACGCGCGGAGCGCGTACCCCTTCGTCCCCTTCCATCGCGCTCGCGAACGAGCCGATCGCCAAATCGAGCTTTCACTCGGACGCTGTCGTGTAGGCAACCGCCAAGGTCGATCTCTATATATTGTTGTCGCTCTCACTCTAGCTCGCACGCATGGGTCTGCCGTAACGTTACAATGTTTTGTGAACCGGCAGGTAGCCGGCACATCGATTTATAAGACGTATATCACGTCAAAAAATTAATGGACAACTTTGAAAATTCAATATTGGGTCATTTTTAAGAAAACCTTCCATTAGGTTAGGTCAAACGATAAGCGTTCGAATTTTGTAATGTATCAAGTTCAAATTATATCATGATTGTTATACACATTAGTATGAATCAACTAAATTTTAGATTTGCTGATTCGTTAGCAGAAATTTGGAAAAAATAAAATTGTTGAAAATTGTGGTCAATTACACCCGAAAATTAATATTAACCGAGTCAATTATAACTGAATTACTCACATTGGTTCCCCTATTCTGATATTCTGTACTATAAAGAAAGTCAGTTATGACCGGTGCTCAATTGTGTTCGGGGTCGACCGTGCTTATAAAAATTTGGCGAAAATAATTTGAAAATCGTAATCTTTTCTGATCAAATATCAATGACTGAACTTTTACACATGTTAACGGCATTTCTAATTCTAAATTTCTAAGGAATAATTTCATGTAGTTTCTTGCAGCATTAGTGCACTTTCTTCCTATAAACTTTTACATTGACTTTCTACCTTTACTTGTGCAATTTCCATTCTCTTTCAGGTCCCCGTCGCCTGAAGTATCTTCAAATTGATTTCAAATAGATTATACTGTCGTGTCTAAAACATCGAGTTGTGCGGCCTTTCAATACCGTTTTATCGATAAATACCCCCAAAGGGTGTTTTAATAAATATCTGAGCCACACTCTATCCCTTAGTTAGTTTCAAACAAGAGTTTGTTGTGTTACTTTTTTGATTATAAATGAACGTAACAAGTAGTAAAACCCAAACGAGCACGATTGAAATGGTGTTTGTCATAATTACGTAATGTATTATTAAGGAACATTGATTGTGCAGCTTTATGAAATAATCGGAGAAAAAGTATCAATCACCTCAATTATCAGTCGAGATGTCAGCGATATACCGCACAAACAACAATTATTTTAACGAACGTAATCTGGAAACCTCCCCTGTATCATCCTGTATCAAATTCATCGCCTCCACAAACTGCAAGGCAACGAGATAGTGAGTGGGAGAGAGCGAGAGAAGGAGAGGATTCCCCAAATTTTCCGCCACCTTCTCCTTCTCCTTCTTCTTCTTCTTCTCCTCCACTCGAAACTCATCCGAGCCGAGTGCTTCCCCGAAACTTTTCATTAATGAGATCGCAACAGATTCGCAAGAGGGAGAAAAAAAACGACAACGTTGCGCAAACAGACAAAGAGGGCGGAGGGGAGAGTGAGCGAGAAGGACGGAATAATGCGAGAGGAAGGGAGAGGAAGATGAAAAGTGGGAGGATGGATGCGGAGAGGGGGAGAGAAGGGAGAAGGTAGCGACGTGCGAGAGAAAGAGAGAAAGGGGGGTGGCCCACCCCAAATCATTTGCTCGTCACCCACTAAGCAGCTGGCGTAGCTGATGCATAGAGCGGGATAGATACGAGGGGGTTGTTGTGGGTTTATGTCGCAAAAAAGGACAAGGATAACGGGGGAGGGACGGAGGTTTTATATTTATGTCTTAGGAACATCTAGGATAGCGATATAATGCCTGTGTTAGATGTCCGGAAAGGGACTCGAAGCGTGTGTATTGGTCAGATCATTATACAGTTCCAGCGCAGTCACTGTCTTTGAAAACCGAGAGAGCGGTTGTAAACGTAATTACCAAAAATTGCGTTAAATGTAAACGGTAAATACATTGAATTGCTTTATCAGACACCCCAGCGATCCCTTTAAACCCCTAAAACTAATCGAAAACCATAGGCATTGGCATTGGCATAGCTATAGCTCAAGTGCAAAGTTAGACTAGTTCATATTTTGCTACTGAGCCATTCAAACTTAACACAAACGAACACACTGGAATTGTCTTAAAGATAGTTGAGTTGGCTCTTAAATTTTCAACAGGTTCGCACGGTACGACCAAACTGTAGTACTATAAATATAGAACGTCTAGTTTGTGCAGGAAGAACTCCAACGAATTCACTCTTTTCAAGTATTTTAGTATCACTATCGCCAGTTTCAGCACTTTGTACGTTGCAGAAAGTCGAAAAGGTTAAGAATGGGATAGAAGCAAATAGAAACTGGATTAACACTGAATTGATTGTAATTGCTGACCATTGACCATTGGTCATGCTTACCATGACTCTCCTCTAAGAGTCTCCTCCTTTAAATACTTGAGAAGAAACCTAGGTTCAACCAGAACCGCTTAGAAATTCCAGGTGAACATATAAAACCAAAGACTCATACAATGAGCGCTAGAGAAAAAGATTGGGAAGAATGAAAGTGTCCTGGTTGTGGACTAAAGCTGGCTGGATATGGCATACTTATGCATACCTCTTCTCTCTCTATTCCTCAGCCAACTGTTGTTCACTTCTGGCTGTAAGCCTCTTTCATGCATCTCCACGCTTCTCTGTCTTGTGCTATCTGCAGCCACCTCCTTCATATCCTTGCTCCTGCTTCATAGCCTTGTTCCTTCATATCATCGAGCCATCTCTTCTGTGGTCTTCCCATACTAAGGTCTTCAATGCGTCAATCTCGTGGTCCATCATATTGTTCTTTCCTAGCCACGTGTCCCGCCCATTGCTATTTGAGCTACGCAGGACGTTTCATTACATGTACTATTTTAGTTCTTCGTCGAATTTCTTCATTTCTGACATACTTATGCATAATTATAGTCTCTCTCTCTCTTTCTCTCTTTCTCAGCCAACTACTGTACACTTCTGGCTGTAAGCCTCTGTCATGCATCTCCACGTTTCTCTGTCTTGTGCTATCTGGAACCACCTCCTTCCTGCCTGTTCCTTCCTATCATCGAGCTATCTCTTCTGTGGTCTTCCCACACTAAGGTCTTCAATGCATCAATCTCGTGGTCCATCATATTGTTCTTTCCTAGCCACGTGTCCCGCCCATTGCCATTTGAGCTACGCAGGACGTTTCATTACATCTACCACTTTAGTTCTTCGTCGAATTTCTTCATTTCTGACTTTATCTTTTTAACATGGTCCGTTCCAAGGCTCTCTGCGTTACTCTCAGGCGATCAGCACGTTTCTTTGTATTTGATATAGTTTCCAGGTCACTGGTAGGATTCGCATGTTGAAAATCTTTCTTTTGAGATTTATTGGTATTGGACTTCTGAAGATGTAGTTCAGCGTGGCGTTGTATATGCCAAAACCTTCCACAAATGTCTAGATAAAATGTGACTAAAAACCAAATGGACGCAAGCGTCAAATAAACGTGGAAACGAGAAGAACACGAGGTGAGGTGTATCGAAGTAGTTCAGATGAGGTCTGCAGCGTTGTTCGTTCCCTTCATTCCCCTTCATCTCCTTCGTCGCCCTATCTATCCGTCCAATCCCGAGTAATTTCCTGCATGCCCACGTCTGAGAAGTTGGTGACCGTTCGAGCAATTCATTATTCCCGCCGCCGCTACGAAATGGATCCGGGAGCCTGATGGAAGCGAAAAAGTGGTTACGGTGGGAAAAACTGAAGAAAATCCCCTCTCCCTTCCCTGCACTATACACCCGCCCCTCGTATCCCCTTTCCCCTGGAAAGGACCGTACGACCCCGGTCGTGCTTCGGGAGCGAACGTCGCTAAATTGCCTTTTGTGGCTGGAAAAAAGTGAGGTTAGGCGGCGGCGGCGGCGGTGGAGGGGGAGCGGATGAGTGGCGGCCGAGTTTTTTTCCGACACACCGGCGCAGGGGGAGGACGGAGAAAGGGATGGAGAGGGAGCGAGGAGAGAGAGAGAAGGGGAGGGGGCCACACCCCCGCGCCCTCTCCTTCTCCGATGCTTTCTCTTTTATTAAAATCATTTGGACAACGCCAGACTTACGGACGAAAGTCTCAAGACGCAAGAGAGGGATGGAGGTGGATCCCGAGATTTTTTGTACGGTCTTGGGAATTTATTAAAGGAGTTGGAATAGTGAGTATCACGTGAGATCGAAGTATTGCACAAGACGCTTTGAAAACGAGAAAGTAACACAACTACGGAGATGCAATACTTATTGCAACATCTATTAGTAGGGGAGCCCATGATGTTAAATGTGGATTTACTCGAGCGTCGCGGAGACCTATTAGAATTGGTAGATTAAATTATAGGAAGAATAAATGAGTAAATGGTCCTATAATGTTTTCACTTTTAGCGGTGGGGGAAGTGGCTACAGATTTTCATAATTGTAAAAAAAACAATGACATCGAAATACTGAAGCTCGTCAGATTTTAATATGTTTCATGCCCCACCATTTTTATGATATGAAATATATAATAATCTGACGATTTGCGTGGTGGGGAAGGGATGAAAATCGAAGAAAAAAAAATTTACTCAAGCGCATCAGATTTTTATAGGAGGTGTTCGGTGAACCCAAATGATGCTCCAATTTCTTAATCTAATGATTTGAAAGTGACGAAAGCTCGCAGCGAATTTTTGAAAATGTAAAAAAAATCGCCATCTTGAAATACTCGATCGCGTCAGATTAGCATACTGAAGCTTCATCATGATGTCCCAGCCACGCTGACCAAAAATCTGAAGATTCTTTTAAGGGGTATCGTTAATCTGATGATTTAAATTTTTTTTTTAAATAAAAGTACTTGAATAAAGGTATGACATTGACAATTTGTTAACCAGTCAGAAGAGATTACGACAAAACAGCATAACCTTGCTTTTCCCTTCTCTCAGGCTTTCGCGAACACGCCTCTTATGCTTGCTCTTCTAATTGGTTTACAAACTGTCATTGTCATACGCTTTGACAGATGGCATCAAATTTGAATTAGAGTGAAGTGTCACCTCCGAAATAATTTAAAAAAATGTCTAGCAACAGTTGCCATGGTAAGCTAATCCATAAAGCGTAATAGAAAAAATGTATTTGAAAAGGTAAGAAAACGGTAAAGAAAATGTTGCCCCTAGAATTGCCTAGGGGACCTGATGGGGTTAATCCAACCCTGGGTGCGAGACAGACAGAGATAGAAGAAAAGCGAAAGGGACATGGAGGGGTGGAGTGGGAAATACATGTTTTACCATAGCTGCACGCTCTTAATTAACGATTTTGATTACTTTCGGCTTGCGGAAATCGTCAGATTATATGTTTTCTGTTATTCTCGAATAATTACCTCTAGAATAAAAAAGAAAACGACCGCGCTCGAGTAAATCCACACATCGTTTTTTTTTTTGGTTGCGCTTAAATCGTCACATTAGCAAAATGGACACTTGTTAGTTAGTAGTTAACCCCCCCCCCCTATCTTAATATGACGCGCTCGAGTATTTCAGATGATCGATTTTTTTTACTAATCTGACGGGTTCCCCATGGCGACCCCCCCCCCCCATATTAAGGACTCATACTGGCTGGAGGTACTTATCGATATATAAGGTATCCTCCCTTATATTAATCTGACGCGCTAGAGTAAATCCAAAAATCCCCTCTTGGGCTCCCCTACTATATCTATCTACGGATTTACCTTCCGTTCCCAGTTTCCTAATTTTTCCACAAGTCCTCTTCCAAATCCCTCACTTCCATCGCTTCATCTACCTTATCCCTCCAACTTCATCTCAGTCGTTCTCTCTTCCTTCTTTCTTAGGGTATCCATTACGGTATTCTTACAGTTCCTCCATTCTATCTGTATGCCCAAACCATGGTTCAATTTTTTCTACCAGAGTTGTTCTGCTTTCGCCATGTTTCCGATTGTTTAGTTTCTTATCCTATCAAATCTGGACTGACTGCAGCTTCTTCTTAGGAAATTCATTTCGGTTGATAGAAGTTTACCTATAGTTTCTCCTACTAATGTCCCGTACTTGCCTGAAGCCGCTGCCTAATATTGACATTTCGTTGATGTAGTACGACTGATCCTCTATATCTCAATCTACTGATGAAGTAAAAAATTATATTTGACTTCCAATCAAAAAATCTATATTCTACTATTAATGATTCAATGATAAAAAATTATAAGACATAACCAGAATCTGAAATAGTAAATGGGAAATCAATATATTCAAATCTTTGAAGAGTAGTAAAATAAATTCCTGAAATAACTATAAGTGTTAATCCTTGAATAGCTTTGGAAAAATTATTTTCTATCATACTATATGTTATTATAGTTTCAAATATGGTCTGATATAGTCTTTTCTTCGTTTCGAACGTGAAGTACGTATATGATAAGTTCTATTACCATAATAAATTAAGAGGAGAAGTAAGTCCTATGAAGTATGATGAGTATATCATTTTGTCATTCGAGTCAATTATGACAAATAAATTTGATGCTGGTATAATAATTAAAGGAGACAAATTATTATTCTCAAGCATTCGTTTAGCGGTTGCCTTTTAGATTTAGATTGTATAGATTAGATAAATTTATTCAGAGAAGCATCAAATCTGAAAAAGAATCTGTTAAAGGGTATATCCAAAATACACAAAATTCGTAGCAAAAATCTAGTATACTACTTTAAAGTAATTGAAATTATCTGAATTTTTACAACTGATCTTATGTCGAAGATATAAGGTATACAGATTGGGGGGGGGGTTAAATCGGGTAACCGTTGCGATGTGCTCTCATACCATCAGTTGCTATAAATGTTCCGTCACAGAGTTATAATTTACTTTGTTCTGTGTTTTAGTTATCTGTTGTCTCTTCTGGAGTCCATAAAGGATTCGCTCTCTTAAAAGGGAAGACTTTAATAATGAGTTCCTTCAACCAGGTACTCTTCAAATTTAACGTAGCTTTATGGAAAAGGTTGCTGGTGCCCATCACAACCCTGAAGTCCACCATAACCATAACCGATTGAAAAGTGGTCCATGAATCTTCTGAGGAGTCCCCAAAGATCTTCACAGTCATTCATTGCCTTTATTGGCATCGTTAGATCCCATTGCTAAGTTTCATGATTTGTGGTTAAATATCTCCAGATCAAATCGCCCTATAAGAATCCTACAGAAAGCGTCGTGTAAAGTCCACTCCACCCAACCACCCCCGACGGATTTTCTTGTCTCTTCTCTCCCGTTCATGTCTCCCGGACTAGAAGAGCAGGAAGAAAAAAAAACATACACACACAAACAAAAGAAGCACGCCCGTCGCTGTCGAGATGAAAGAGAGAGATAACCACATCCATACACCGTTCATATACTTACTATGTTCACATAGTATAATACAAAGGCGGTCGCATCACTTTGTCGTCGAGTGTGTGGCAAACAAACAAATGAATACGTCTGTCAAGGCATGGCCTGCTGCATTCTTGCGTTTCGGGATCACGGTCTCTGTGCACGTAAACTGGCGTGAAAGAGAAAGAGAGAATGAGTGAGTGTGTGTGTGAGAGAGAAAGAGAGAGGACAATCCCGCGAGGTAGTTTCCAGGTATTCATTTGTCTTAACGGTTATTATGAAATGAAGATCGCGAAAAAAAAAACATAATCTGAACGGCGAGATCTGGTTTCAGCGATCGAAGAGGAATCATCTGAAGATCAGAGACGAAATAATGAATTCCTCAACAGCTTCGACTCGGTACAGAAAAAGTTAACGCTATGCGCATTTGTTGCTTTGACTTAAATGAGGCTCTTAACAGCACAATTACGAGCCAACGTTGCCACTTTAAAATTCTTCTTTGAGATAGACACTTTAGTATTACTCGAATCCAACTGTATACAGGCATACATCTCATTTTCATACGGTAGAGGCAACTTAACTTAATATGACCGAAAAATACCGAGCTATGAGCAAGTTTATGTAGTCAAACGACCGAGAAGTTCTAGTGACTAAAACAAAGTGATGAACTGTCCCCAATACTCAAGAACTCAAGAGATCTTCAAGAACAGTGAATCACAAATGATAATGGCTTTTAAGGACGATATTGATACGGTGGCAGGAAACACTTGCCAAGAATCAAATTTCTATTGAAACTTTCATTGTATTTTTACTCTATAACCGTTTGGTAGGAAATTTCCAAAATCGTATAGAAAGAAGCATTTTTAGATTTTCCGGAATTTTCCGATATTTCGAGTAACTTTTCCAAAGTTTCTTTCCGTAAAAACTTTATTCGGAATATAGGAAAAATTAGAAAAAGAGGGAAGAAAATTTGGATTAACCATAAACGAGAATAAAACATGCACACAACAATTTACGATGCGAAGAACCAAAATCCTATTGAAATTTTATTTGGAATTTATTTGGAATTTATTACTCAATATCCGTTTGGTACAAAATTTCAAAAATCCCATGGAAAGAAGCGTTTTTAGATTTTCCGGAATTTTCCAATGTTTCAGGTAACTTTTCCGAAGTTTCTTTCCGTAAAAACTTTATTCGGAATATTAGAAAAATTAGAAAAATAGAGAAGAAAAGTTAGACTAACCATAAACGAGAATAAAACATGCACAGAACAATTTACGATGCGAAGAATCAAAATTCTATTGGAATTTTCATTGTATTGTTACTCTATACCGTTTGGTAAGAAATTTCAAAAATCCCATAGAAAGAAGCGTTTTTAGATTTTCCGGAATTTTCCGATGTTTCAGGTAACTTTTCCAAAGTTTCTTTCCGTAAAAACTTTATTCTGAATATTAGAAAAATTAGAAAAAGAGAGAAGAAAAATTGGAAACCATAAAAGAGAATAAAACATGCACACAACAATTTACGATGCGAAGAATTAAAATTCTATTGGAATTTTCATCGTATTGTTACTCTATAACCGTTTGGTAGGAAATTTCAAAAATCCCATAAAAAGAAGCATTTTTTTATTTTCTGGAATTTTCCAATGTTTCAGGTAAAACCTTTATTCGGAATATTAGAAAAATTAGAAAAAGAGAGAGGAAAAGTTGGATTAACCATAAACGAGAATAAAACATGCACACAATTTACGATGCGAAGAATCAAAATTCTATTGGAATTTTCATTGCATTTTTACTCTATAACCGTTTGGTAGAAAATTTCAAAAATCTCATAGAAAGAAGCGTTTTTAGATTTTCCGGAATTTTCCGATGTTTTAGGTAACTTTTCCAAAGTTTCTTTCCGTAAAAACTTTATTCGGAATACTAGAAAAATTAGAAAAAGAGAGAAGAAAAGTTGGATTA
Source organism: Cryptocephalus moraei (assembly GCA_946251905.1). Classification (NCBI taxonomy): domain Eukaryota; kingdom Metazoa; phylum Arthropoda; class Insecta; order Coleoptera; family Chrysomelidae; genus Cryptocephalus; species Cryptocephalus moraei. The sequence continues at coordinate 44,730,277 of OX276452.1, forward strand.
ACCATAAACGAGAATAAAACATGCACACAACAATTTACGATGCGAAGAATTAAAATTCTATTGGAATTTTCATCGTATTGTTACTCTATAACCGTTTGGTAGGAAATTTCAAAAATCCCATAAAAAGAAGCATTTTTTGATTTTCTGGAATTTTCCAATGTTTCAGGTAAAACCTTTATTCGGAATATTAGAAAAATTAGAAAAAGAGAGAAGAAAAGTTGGATTAACCATAAACGAGAATAAAACATGCATACAACAATTTACGATGCAAAGAATCAAAATTCTATTGGAATTTTCATTGTATTTTTACTCTATAAAATTTCAAAAATCCCATAGAAAGAAGCATTTTTAGATTTTCCGGAATTTTCCGATGTTTTAGGTAACTTTTCCAAAGTTTCTTTCCGTAAAAACTTTATTCGGAATACTAGAAAAATTAGAAAAAGAGAGAAGAAAAGTTGGATTAACCATAAACGAGAATAAAACATGCACACAACAATTTACGATGCGAAGAATTAAAATTCTATTGGAATTTTCATCGTATTGTTACTCTATAACCGTTTGGTAGGAAATTTCAAAAATCCCATAAAAAGAAGCATTTTTTTATTTTCTGGAATTTTCCAATGTTTCAGGTAAAACCTTTATTCGGAATATTAGAAAAATTAGAAAAAGAGAGAGGAAAAGTTGGATTAACCATAAACGAGAATAAAACATGCACACAATTTACGATGCGAAGAATCAAAATTCTATTGGAATTTTCATTGCATTTTTACTCTATAACCGTTTGGTAGAAAATTTCAAAAATCTCATAGAAAGAAGCGTTTTTAGATTTTCCGGAATTTTCCGATGTTTTAGGTAACTTTTCCAAAGTTTCTTTCCGTAAAAACTTTATTCGGAATACTAGAAAAATTAGAAAAAGAGAGAAGAAAAGTTGGATTAACCATAAACGAGAATAAAACATGCACACAACAATTTACGATGCGAAGAATTAAAATTCTATTGGAATTTTCATCGTATTGTTACTCTATAACCGTTTGGTAGGAAATTTCAAAAATCCCATAAAAAGAAGCATTTTTTGATTTTCTGGAATTTTCCAATGTTTCAGGTAAAACCTTTATTCGGAATATTAGAAAAATTAGAAAAAGAGAGAAGAAAAGTTGGATTAACCATAAACGAGAATAAAACATGCATACAACAATTTACGATGCAAAGAATCAAAATTCTATTGGAATTTTCATTGTATTTTTACTCTATAAAATTTCAAAAATCCCATAGAAAGAAGCATTTTTAGATTTTCCGGAATTTTCCAATGTTTCAGGTAAATTTCCAAAGTTTCTTTCCGAAAAAACTTTATTCGGAATATTAGAAAAATTAGAAAAAGAGAGAAGAAAAGTTGGACTAACCATAAACGAGAATAAAACATGCACACAATTTACGATGCGAAGAATCAAAATTCTATTGGAATTTGCATTGTATTGTTACTCTATAACCGTTTGGTAGGAAATTTCAAAAGTCCCATAGAAAGAAGCGTTTTTAGATTTTCCGGAATTTTCCGACGTTTCAGGTCACTTTTCCAAAGTTTCTTTCCGTACAAACTTTATCCGGAATATTAGAAAAATTAGAAAAAGAGAGAAGGAAAGTTGGACTAACCATAAACGAGAATAAAACATGCACACAATTTACGATGCGAAGAATCAAAATTCTATTGGAATTTGCATTGTATTGTTATTCTATAACCGTTTGGTAGGAAATTTCAAAAATCCCATAGAAAGAGGCATTTTTAGATTTTCCGGAATTTTCCGATGTTTCAGGTAACTTTTCCAAAGTTTCTTTCCGTAAAAACTTTATTTGGAATATTAGAAAAATTAGAAAAAGAGAGAAGAAAAGTTGGAAACCATAAACGAGAATAAAACATGCACACAACAATTTACGATGCGAAGAATTAAAATTCTATTGGAATTTTCATCGTATTGTTACTCTATAACCGTTTGGTAGGAAATTTCAAAATTCCCATAGAAAGAAACATTTTTAGATTTTCCGGAATTTTCCGATGTTTCAGGTAGTTTTTCCAAAGTTTCTTTCCGTAAGTACTTTATTCGGAATATTACGAACATTTCACAAGAGAAATACGCCAAACATGTGCTCTTGTCATGAGAAGAACAAAGAATCAAAAAACGACATTACATTTTTTTAGCTAGATTGTCATTTACCATTAGAGACATTAGAGAATTAACCATAACCAAGTTAACCAATTAACCACCGTCTTCATTTCGTGACGGGAGGAGGATAGTAATGATGCTAAGAGGACGAAAAACCCAAAATATTTGTACAATACGCAAACACGAATATTTTTCGCATGTTTACAATGCAATTTCCCCGTAATGTTTCTAAGCCACTTTACGACTCGATCGATCCGGGACAAATCATCCTGAAATCATCATTTTTGTTGCAACTCCCAACTTCACATCATGACAATCGCTGTTACAACGCTACTCTTCCTGTTCGGAGCGACTCGTCGCTATCCCCTCGCAGGATAGTTCCGCAGCCGCTCGCGTTCCTCCATGACTTCCCGCGTCACAGCAACAAGTCCCACCAGAAACTTCTCGTTACCGGAGATAATGCGAGATCGCGACGCCATTGTACACATACGCGGCAATAAATCCGAGTCTCCCTCTCCGAGATCTCCTCGATTTTTCCATTTTCGAGAACGGTTCCTACGGAGAGCGGAACAACAACGACCGGGAGTGACAGGAGACCCAACAACAACATTGTCACCCGCTAATCAAGTTGTCGAAAATCCTTCGCGAACTTTCTAAGAGTCGGACCATTTACGTAACGAGATAGCTCGTCACAAATTAATGGACAAGTAGGATGCGAACGGTGAAAGAGATGCGGTTCTACGGATCTGATTCCCAGATACGTGGGATGCCTTAGAATCGAGTAATTTATTTGCTCTGCGTTTTGGCGATTTAATAAATTTACACCATGTAACACTAGACGCGCGTGTCTTAGATTATTAGATTATTATTACTGTCGTCGAGTAATCACTGAGAGAGATATATTGTAGCGAGACGCGATCCCACCTCCCGAAAGGGTTGTTTTACTCCCTCTGCACGAGAACAGTTGGATCATTGCGCTGAAAAAGCTTAAAAAGGGGTGGTTTCGGCAATAGGGGTTGAACATGTACCGTGAATTCGAGTCCAACCCTTTGAAAGCGAGAGATAAGCAGGTTTCGCTGCTATCAATGTTTATTAGGTGACTCTTTTAGTCACCATATTTTTAGGTTTTTTCAAAAACAGAAAATACTAGGGATGATTTTATGGCGATATAACCAAAATCACATTATACGAAAATCTTCTCTAAGCGATGATGGCAGTTTCACTTCCAAATACCCTCTAAACAACACATTGACAAATTTTGAAACAGCTTTTTATGTTTAGAAAGTGAATTCATAACCTGAAAGTCTTCCAGTATTTCGAAAAATAATAGGGCAGAACTGAACTACGGTCTAAAACATCCCCTACTTACAGGACAGAATAAGGGATCTCCCAACACAGCCTATTATTTAAATGTGAGAAATCCTACGTTACCATCCGTATATACCCTTCGTATCGTGTCGTTATTAGTGCGTTCATGTAGGCTCTCCGCCCAGTTCTATTTCCGTCGAAAATCGATACATATCGCGAAAAAATTCCACAGTTTTAAGAATAATTCACTCGACAAGACAATTTCCATTTTCCTATCGATTTACTTCGGAACGTCAAGAATTAAATTATGCGGGAGGTTAATTTTAACCGAAGGTTCCAGATATTATTACTTACTTGCATATAGTATACTCGTAGAAGTTTTAACGTGAGCTGGAATTAGAGGAACGATGTTATTTTCCGAAGGATTTTCGGCCAATCAAAAATAAATGTTTGGGTCGTTACGAGAAAGTGGGGAAATCGTTAATATTTTTTTTAAATAAAACTTTGAAAGGAAGTTTCGAACTCATTGGGTAGATTGTTTTGAATTTATAAAGGGAATATTTTAGTAGATGATTTTGTTTCCATCAAACTCGTCAACTTTGGCAAGAGAGTGTAACTTCAAGCACGAACCTGTGCTAAAAGAGGTCGATTAAATTTTAGATCACATTGGGTGGTGGTTTCCAAGATTATGAAATTTTGTGTGAATATGCGTTAGTCGCAATAATTTCATTGGTTTTTGGTTGTGTTTTCAGCTATGAAACTATCCTGAATTTGGTTGATTTGGTGAAATTAATATTTTGTGGCAGTCAGGACATGATCGACTGACTCGCCCTCAACTAGACAGTATCCGCTATATCAAAATGCAATCAGGGACGCATCCGGATCAAACATGTGCCCTATGCCTACGTACGTACGTATGTATCGATTTTGGACTTGGCGCTACGGCACTAATCCATTGTCGAGCATTGATTACAGCGCTATATGTCGTAATGAAAACCATCATAACACATTAACTACATTATACATAGTATATCGCGAATGGGAGGGAACGGAGCGACACTGCGAGAGAGATAGACTGTACGAGGACGTGTTAGGGGAAATTCGCTGGAATTGACACACATACTACGTATACACACGGAACTCACACAGTCGACGTTTCGATAGTGCCAGAGGAGGAATTCGTCCCCGGGAAATTTTTCACGGGGATCGCCAGGACTTGAGAGGCGACGGATTTTCCGATAAGGCCGTATCGAACGTCGGCGGAGTATCGATTCGGGAAATTTATAACTACTTCATGTCCCGTTATCAGATAGAGTTTTCCGGGAGAGTTCTGCCGTTGAAATGCTCGAAACGAATATTTTTCAAGTCCTTTAGGAGGTCGCAATAACGGGAACTGAGGGAATTTCCTCAAGAGGTGCCGAGAAAAATGTGGCGTCTGTAGCTCACAAGCACTTACGGTTTGGGAGTGGTTTAAAAATGAGATGTGAATATGTATATATGGACAATTACGAACTAAATCTGAGGAAAATCCCTTACACAGCAAAGTGAACTTTATGTAATGTAATGTAAATTTTCCACCAAAGAAATTTCGAAAATTTTCCAGTACAGAGTGTGGCAGACTAGTACTAGTACTAATGAAGCCATACACGAGGTTACAGCCAGATATTAATCACTTTAAAAATTACTGGAAGGAATATTTTTATAAATGCAGAATTAACAAGTGAAAAGAGAGAAATGCACGCTAGATGCCATTCGATACAAAGTATTAAAGAAAAGGATGCAACATGCTCGTAACATCCATATGAATCCAATAGAAAAAGATAAGCATAAAATTTGGGAAATGAGAAGATGGAATATTGGAGGAACATCTATCAGTAAAAGGTTATGAGCAGATCCAAGAGTTCGAGGAACGTAGAAACGCTAGAACGCTAGAAATCTTAGAACTAACTAAAAGACATGAGAAAGGGAAATAGGTGAGTTTTGAAAGTGAGATTTTCTATGTTGTTATGATACGGGAGTCTTATAAAAAGTTTATCTTTTGTTATTTGTGTTGTGTTTTGTGGAGAAGTTAGGATATTGATATTATTATTATTAAGACTGTCTCTTAATTGATCTATTTATGTATGTTGTGTAATATCAACTGTATGGGATACATGTTCTTAACAAAAGTTTCTATTATAAATTTAATGTTTTGTGCTCTGAAAGATTCGTGAGAGAGCGGAAATGCCCTGTCGACCAAGTTAATAATGGCGGGTCTCTTGTATCTCGTGGATTGGAAAGAAAGGAGGTTTAGATATCTTCCAGAAGATGTAGATTTCCTGTACCAATTCGTGATGCAACATCCGTTGCTGAAAGAGATACAGACGTCCAGAAATGGTAGGTTGTTATTGTTAGGAAGCTCACACGTGAACTGAATCTTCGGATGAAAACTATTGCATTTTTCAATTATTTCATGAATATTATTATTGGGTACTAGGAGCAGAGTGCCATCCCTATATCTGAAATATAGTGGTAATTCAGGGTTTATACTCTTAAGAACCTTTTCTTCGAGTGCCACCAAAACTAGATTGGCAATAATCGGAGACAGAGGACCTCCCATGGGACAACCAAAAATCTGTTTATACGTTTTTCCTCTGAAGGAGAAAACGGAGGAATCGAAGATGAAATTGATGATACAATAGGTCTAAAGTGATAGTGGTAGTAAATTCGTCAAACCTTGAAGAGATATAACTAATGCAACTTCAATGGGAGTGTTTGTATATAAGGATACCACATCTAATGATATGAATGTGTGGTCCATGTAAGGTATGAAATCAAAGTTGTTTATTGCGTTGACGAGATCGAACGAATTTTTTAGGTTGCGAGGATTATCTCCTAGGGGACTCAGAATGTTATAAATGAACCTAGAGAGATTGTATGTTGGTGATCCACAATTGGATACAACAGGGCGAACTGGATAACCTGCTTTATGAAATTTTATCAAGCCATAAATCTTAGAGATAGTACCATTATGACATCTGATGTTCCTGTATGTTTTAAGGTCAATGTGATCGTTGTCTAAAAGATTTTTGGCTATGACGTTATTTTTCCTTTGAATGCTGGGTATAGGATCTTTGTAAAGTTCTACAATATGTATTAACATCTTGAAGTAGGGATGTAAGTTTGTCGTTGTACTCATCCTGGTTGATTAATACAGATGTATTGCCTTTACCTGCTTTCACGAGGATGACATCAGGATTCATTTTTAGAAGCTTCTTTTAGAAAAAAAAAAACTTTTTTTAGAAACTAAAAAGTTTCTAAGGAAATAGGTGGGAGAGACTTGTTTATATATAACAGAGCAAAAGAACATAGTACAACAAAACAAGGGGTACGTTGTAATACACATAAGCAACAGAAAAACAAAAGCAATCAAGAACGTTCGAAAAAATTAAATTTTTGGGTTTGAAGTAGTTCATTATGAGACCTTTGATGAGCGTATTTAGAATGTCCATAAAAATCCATTTTTGGTTCGAGGTAGTTCGTTATAGAACGTTTAATGGATGTTTTTAAAACGTCCAAAAGACGTACAGTTTTTGATATGTACATATGAACATAGTACTTACGTAAAAAAAAATTAAAATGAATATTCGTATAAGACGAAATTGTCAATTTTTAGTAAAAAATAAACAATGAAGCAACAGCTTAAATAGTTTGGACATATGGTAAGAGAAAGATATCTTTAGATCCGCCTGAGACTTGACAAAATGAGTTACAGAACTGGCGCCAAAATAGAGCCGTCAGCTCGTTCCAATTGAAGCAAAAAATTATCTATAGAATACAGTTTAAGGTATTTCAATTGTTGCGGTTAACAATTGAATGACAATCAATCAACGTATGTATCAATCAATACCAATTTGCTTTACAGAATAGCCACCACCGATAAGCGATCAAACGCAAGTGGCTTTGAATCGATTCCAACCTCCTTGCTCATTTCATTAAGTCTCCATTACGTCCATTAACGCACGATCAATGCGCTTTAAATAGAAATGTGACCACTTGTTATGTAACATTACGTTCTGGTAATTCTCGCTTTTCCTCGTTTTTATAACTACTTTTAGTAAAAAATACAAGTCTGTTACACTATGAACCAGATTAATCAAACCTCGACATCTACCAGCAAAACGAGGAACTCCGCCACCCTACTCGGTGCGATATATTCATTGGCGTTATTTATGGTTCCTCCACATTCTGTCGACTCGCCGAATTGTGTTTAACTTCTCGCCACTTTCGGGTTCAACAGGTTCAGTTTTTGGAAAGGGTGCTGACGTGGCCTTGTTAACTGTGACGCACCCGGTACGCAGGCCCATAAATAACGTCGTAACTTCCTCACCCTAACCTCCTTCCCGTCCGATAAATATCCGACACATCTCGAAAAATACAAAGAGAGAGAGAGAGAGTGAAAAAAGCAAGTCCCTCGATTAATAAGTGTCAAAACCTCGGATGCACGTGGTCTCCAGACTTCTCAAGTCTTATTTATGCGTATATGTGTGGTGGATGTTTCACCCTCGAAATCCGCCACCCTTGTAGGGGTGCGACGGTATACATCATCGATGCATAGTTTATTGAATTTCACTGTTGCCAATATGGAGTAACAATTCTCCCCTGGTAGGTGGTAAACGTCGTGTTTCAATGTTGTATGGGTTGGCAATCGATATGGTGGCGGTGGCGGCGGCGGCGGATAGTGTGCGTTGTTCAATCAACGATTAGATAATAATATGAGGAGAGGATTTCGGGGTCGGGGACGGGAACTCCCTACCCCTCGGGGGAACCCAGCCGCATCTGATTAGCTGTTTAAACTCTTCATATGTCGCGATTAAAGTGTTCCAGAAAATTATGTCGTAATAGGCGAATCAAATTAAAAAGAAAAGAGGTGTTTTTGCCAAAAAAGTACCAAAATCACTCTTTTATTTATGACGTTTGCGGTCAACAGTAAACTTTTAGAGAAAACAATTATCTTTAAAATGAGAGTTTCTAAATTATAATTGCACTATAAATAAAAAAGTTATTGCAAAAAGGAGGAAAAATGGCTATTATTAAATATTGTTAATAACTTTTTAATTAGTTGTTCGAATTAAGTGAAATGATTATTATTTGTGAGTTGTAATGTACTTTATAAGTATGCAAAAGATGGGCTTTATCGGTGGAGTTGTTTCTTCAAAATTCTAATTGTTTATCCTGTTTCTTGAAAAAATCAACAATTTCTAAGTCCTGTCCAGTCGATTTTTCTAAACGGATCTTAACAAACTTAGGCTCATCCTCTTCGTAAAGACTTATATTAACGTTCTATGTAAAAAAATAATAAGTTTTTTAATGTTTATATATAAAAAGGCGTAACAAATAGTATAGGTTTTTGAGCTTATAAACATTTACAATAACTTGGTTGGTTTTTATTCAAACTCTATGGCAATGATTTATTCGAAAAGCTGATTCAAAAATAAGCATTTAAAAATAAAAAAAGAAGCCCCACAACGTTTGTGAGCCAAGATAGCCTTTTTTTTTTAAAAATTCACCGTCGCTACAATCATTAATATTAAAGGCTGAAAATAACAAGGTTTTTAGAAGAAGAGTTGAAGTTTCCAATGGCACTTTCACCGATTAAAAAAACCGAACATTGTTTAACGGAGAGCATTATAAACAAAGAGTAATTGCGCGTTGATTACTTTCCTGCTCGGAGTCCACGGAGTGGGGGTAGCCGACTGGGCGCTTTTCACAGCTCTCCTGAAAAGTGAGCGCGCGGCTTCAAATCGGACAGCTCGACAAAAAGTCTTTATCTCGGGTTCTACTAGACCAAAATTACTCATTCTTATTTTAAACTGGAATACCATGAAGAAATAATAATAATTAACATACTCTCTGTGCAAAATTGCTTTAACCAAAGAAACCAAAAGTTATGCTTACTTTAAATGTTTTTATATACCCTAATTATAGTACATCAATTTGAATATATTTTTATTAATTATTGTTTAATAATTACACCTATAAATAAACATTATTTATGCATTGTTAACATTATATAATCTATACACTTCTGAGCTTTTATCACACATCAAGTAGGTTGCAGAGAAAGTATGTTAATTGTTATTATATTTTCATAGTATTCCAGTTTAAAAAAAGAATGAGCAATTTTGGTCTAGTAGAACCAGAGTTAAAGTCTTATTCTCGAGACGTTCGATTTGAAGCCGCGCGCTCACTTTTCAGGAGAGCTGTACCAAGCGCCCAGTCGGCTACCCCCACTCCGTGGACTCCGAGCAGGAAAGTAATCAACGCGCAATTACTCTCTTTGTTTATAATGCTCTCCGTTAAACAATGTTCGTTTTTCTTAAACGCTGAAAGTGCCATTGAAAACTTCCACTCTTCTTCTAAAAACGTTGTTATTTTCAGCCTTTATAATATTAATGATTGTAGCGACAGTGATTTTTTTTTTAAAAAGGGCTATGGGCAAAGGTTGTGGGTCTTCTTTTTTTCTTTTTAAATGCATATTTTTGAATCAGCTTTTCGAATAAATCATTGCCATAAAGTTTGAACAAAAACCAGCAAAGTTATTGTAAATGTTTATAAGCTTAAAAACGTATACTTTTTGTTAGGCCTTTTTTATATAGAAACATTAAAAAAACATCTTTTTTACATAGAACGTTAATATAAGTCTTTACGAAGAGGATGAGCCTAAGTTTGTTAAGATCCGTTTAGAAAAATCGACTGGACAGGACTTAGAAATTGTTGATTTTTTTCAAGAAACGGGATAAACAATTAGAATTTTGCAAAAACTACTCCACCACCGATAAAGCCCATCTTTTGCATACTTATAAAGTGCATTACAACTCACAGATAATAAACATTTCACTTAACTCGAACAACTAATTAAAAAGTTATTAACAATAGTATTTAAAAATAGCCGTTTTGACTCTTTTTTGCAATAACTTTTTTATTTATAGTGCAATTTTAATTTAGAAAGTCTCATTTTAAAGATAACTGTTTTCTCTAAAAGTTCACTCTTGACCGCAAACGTCTAAATCTAAGCCATTTGGAGTTATAAATAAAAGAGTGATTTTGGCACTTTAATTGATAGTTTATTTGATAATGCTTCCACTAAAAAATTGATGAATCTCTAGATGAGAGGCTTCTTGTAATAACTCAAACTACCTTTTCCAACTGTCAAACCCGTCTACACAGTTTTTTACAAAAAAAATCTAATTTGATTCGCCTATAATATGTAACAACGCTCGCAGTTATCGTTATGTCCTCTTTCAAAACCCAATAAATATAACCGAAAAACTCTGATTTATCTTACGACACCTGTCTTGTCTTTTACATTCCGCTCGTTAAGTTTTGGCCGAAGGAGCACTCATACCAACCTCTCTCAGTAAAATTCAATGTCTTTGAGACATTTCGTCGCATGCTCTGCCCCATCTGTCTCAAATATTAAAATACTAAAGCAATCATCGTAATAATTTTCAAAAAGTGATGTTAGGTTCGACACTAAATGGACAGTAATTTATTTCACCATACGGCATACGGCGAAATACTTGTACAGGGTGTCTCACTTAAAATGGAAACGAGAAATTTTTTGAAGTGCAAATGCTGTACAAGTCGAGTCATATACAGGTTATCCGGTAAAAAAAATTACATCCCTTCAAAGTTGATATTTTGAAATCCTTTTTGTTCATAGTTTCTAAACCACTCATTTGATTTTAATGATACTTTAGTGGGTATACGCTTAGCTTCAATTTTTGTATTAAGAATTGTTAAGAAAGTCTAGAACAGAATTTTCGAAATTTTATAGTATTGGTGCGTAAGTGCCAACTAATACAATTTGCTAACAATAAGGTACTTTTCTTCTAATGCTATAGAATTAACGGTTTCGATATTTTCATCCTCTTACCTCTCAGCAGGAAGCCCCTTCACCATTTCTTAGCACAAGTAGAAAATGTACAAACGCAAATGTCAAATTTTCGACTATGTTATAAAACGTCTTTTCAGCGTCCGCAAAAATTGAAGCATTCATATCATTAATAGGTTTCATGAGCATTTCAAAAAGAAGATATTTTTCGAAAATATGTGGACGTCACATGTCAGTATGAGTCACATCAGTCAGTTTATTTTATTTTATCAACCATTTTACACTGGGAATTTGTCGGAACTAATCCTGACGTATTATATTCTCAAGTGATGTGAATTTGTGCTAGGAATCGTTTTCAGTAATTTCCAAAACTTAATTAAAAATAATTGTTCACTACACGCCGTACAAAACAGGCAATTGGCAAAAATAAAAAACGCCTGATCACATTTGCAGTGTTTTAAGGTGATTTTGTGACGTTTTCAAAAAGCTAACTCAATTTAGTCTCAAGAAGCGTTTACCAGCTCATTGAAGAAGATGTGATCATTGATCACATTCAAGAAAATCGTTCTAAAAAATGGTGAAGACGCTTATTGCTAAGTGCAATGTCGAGAGATTTGCATGCTTCTGCAGGAAATCCGTTAACAATTTCAAAACTGTAAAAGCGTTACTGAGTTCAATGTAACCAAATATGGTCACAAACCTAATATATTCAACAGATATTAGCCAAGATATATCGGAAATCACTCAGTTTTTAATATAAAGGTTAGTAATATTTTAAAGAAAGTATTTCTTTTAAATTTCTTCCAAACTAATTAAAATACATTCGAGTCTTAACAGTACATTTGGTTGGCTGATTTATAACTTTTATAAAAAATGGGACCTGCTTCATAGTAATTTGCAACAAAAATGCGAAAATGCATAGTAAATGTGATTTTTAGTAACAAGTAAGTATAACGTAGTATTTTGAGATTTTGACTAAAGAGCATAAAAAATTAAACTTGTGATACAAAGCTTAGACTCTTGGTTTATTTCGAAAAAGTGACCGTTTTCCAGAAAATTAAGCGTGAAAATGTTAATACATTATTGAAAATTTTTATTGTCTCAAAAAAAGTATCACAGTCTTTAGAAGAACTTGGTATAACACACATGGCACAAAAGTGTACTGAGCATTTAAAAAAAAAATCAATGATGCAACCTTAATTGATGTAACTTGAATTTAATAAAAAACAGCAGCTTCTAAAAAAAAATTAACGAAAATACCTTTTGATTTGACAAATTTTTCAAATTCAAAATGGCTGGACAGATCCCAAAAAAAACTGCAAACTCAATATTTTAGGCTGAAATTGCGCACAAGTAAATGTTTGGCATCGCTGAGCACCAACATTACAAAGGACTAAATATTTATCAAATGACTGCTCACTTCACCTCATAGTGCTCAATATCGATATCAACGAATTCAATACGTTATCAACATGTTATCGACGACGAATCGATGAAACCACCAAACTAAGCAATTTCAACACACGATTTCTCGATTAGGGCAAAATGTACCGGTGTCAATCGAATTTGATCCCGAAGAAGGACAGTATTATTTTCAAATTCCGTAATGAGCTTCGTTATACAAAAGTTATCACCTTGATTTTTTTTAAATCTCAAAATATATCCTTCTAGCTTCAAGTGTTGTCAACCTGTGTGTTCAACGTGAGCAGTGAAATATAAGCTTTATGGAAAATACCCAAAACAAAAACAAAAAAATGTATTCGACACGTTTCTGCAATTTAATTAAAATAATAATTTTCATTTTGCACCAGAACGAATATCCATGTACCTAATAGGATAAAATTGTTCGGGACAAGTACGGAATTACCAGCTGGAAAATAAAATTTTCATCGAGCATTGCATGACAGCTAAGAGGATTACTTATTAACCCATCAATGGATTAATCTGATGACCCTTTCACGATACGATTCCATGTGCAAGGTCTCCCGGTTAAACTTGGTGTTTGGTTGGCAGTCTCAAGGAGGCGGGTGTATGTGCCAATATTTTTTAATTTTACCGTCAATTCGGAGAGATATATTCAACACTTTTTGAGGCCTTTTATAAACCAATTAACAGACGAAGAGCGTCAAATTGGATATTTCCAAGTTTTCCAACAAGGCTCTGCAAAGGCACATACAGCTCGTGCTACTATGGGGTATTTAAGAGAGAATTTTGGCGACAGAGTAATTAGTCAGGGCATTTGGCCAAGCAGGTCACCAGATCTCACTTCATTACATTTTTCGTAATTTGGGCTCTTGAAGGACAATGTCTTTAGGAATATATTGCATACTGAAGAAGAGCTGCAAGAGGCAATAGTTCAGGAAGTGGCAAACATTACCCCCAATATGCTGGTGAATATCTTCGAGAGCCTAAAGAGGAGAGTTAATTTATGTCTGGACCACAATGGGGGGCATTTTGAGCATTACCTTTAGCTGTTTAATCAAATTATTGTTCTGTATTTCTAATTTCATTTTTTAAGCGTTAATTTTTATTCACATAACCTTCAATCATATCGCTGATTGTTATGTCAAATTTTTGTCAAATAAACATATCCAGTTGTAGTGTTGCAAATAGACAAGTAAAAAGATTCTCTAAAAAGTGTTGTCAACTCAAACAGTCATTCTTGATCACCCAGTATTTAGCTTCGCTGATAAGTTGGAGTTGGAAACGAAGAATTAAGAAGTTTATCAATGACCAGAAAGTAAACCGTTTTAACCATTATAACAAGCAAATTGCCTTGTGAAGGGCAAGTTGGTCTGTAGTTTAAGGACAATATAAATGAGCCATCAAGAGTATGTGCTTACATAGCACACATACTGGGAATGTGAAGACGTTTATTTCTTATAGAACCTTACAGAGTTTCTTATAGAAGTTCTATGCATCTAAGTCGATAGTTGTTGCAAATTGCAAGAAGCATTTCTCCAGAAACAATTCGAAAAAGTGACCGTTTTCCAGAAAATTAAGCGTGAAAATGTTAATACATTATTGAAAATTTTTATTGTCTCAAAAAAAGTATCACAGTCTTTAGAAGAACTTGGTATAACACACATGGCACAAAAGTGTACTGAGCATTTAAAAAAAAAATCAATGATGCAACCTTAATTGATGTAACTTGAATTTAATAAAAAACAGCAGCTTCTAAAAAAAAATTAACGAAAATACCTTTTGATTTGACAAATTTTTCAAATTCAAAATGGCTGGACAGATCCCAAAAAAAACTGCAAACTCAATATTTTAGGCTGAAATTGCGCACAAGTAAATGTTTGGCATCGCTGAGCACCAACATTACAAAGGACTAAATATTTATCAAATGACTGCTCACTTCACCTCATAGTGCTCAATATCGATATCAACGAATTCAATACGTTATCAACATGTTATCGACGACGAATCGATGAAACCACCAAACTAAGCAATTTCAACACACGATTTCTCGATTAGGGCAAAATGTACCGGTGTCAATCGAATTTGATCCCGAAGAAGGACAGTATTATTTTCAAATTCCGTAATGAGCTTCGTTATACAAAAGTTATCACCTTGATTTTTTTTAAATCTCAAAATATATCCTTCTAGCTTCAAGTGTTGTCAACCTGTGTGTTCAACGTGAGCAGTGAAATATAAGCTTTATGGAAAATACCCAAAACAAAAACAAAAAAATGTATTCGACACGTTTCTGCAATTTAATTAAAATAATAATTTTCATTTTGCACCAGAACGAATATCCATGTACCTAATAGGATAAAATTGTTCGGGACAAGTACGGAATTACCAGCTGGAAAATAAAATTTTCATCGAGCATTGCATGACAGCTAAGAGGATTACTTATTAACCCATCAATGGATTAATCTGATGACCCTTTCACGATACGATTCCATGTGCAAGGTCTCACTCGGTTGATTAAAAATTTCCCATTAACGTCACCCCGATGACATTAGATGATAACCCATTTACATCCCTCCTCCTCCTCCTCCTCCTCCTCCCGCCCTCCTCCAGAGAGAAGTTCTCCACTTAACAACAACGTCGAACAATATATAACAGGAGGAGCACAGGACTAACTACAATAATAAAGATGGGTCTAATGAGCTCCGTGGGCCACAGAGATATCTAAGGGAGGTAGGAAGGAGTTGGTGGAGGCGGTGGAGGCGGCTAAGGATCGGGATGGAGAGTGAACAAGGGAGGGGAGCGGGAGAGAGAGGGGAGGGGAGAGAGAGAAGGATAGGGGGATGAGGAGGAGGAGGAGGGAACAAACACATTTAGCGTGTTTGTGAGTAATGCCGGCGTAACTGCTGTAGTCCATTGTGGTTATAGATATGTTGGTCGGGGTCCGGTGGAGAGGTGGTGGTTTGGCGGCGGCGGTGGCGGCGGCGGCGGCGGCGGCGTTCGTGGAATGGGTGCATGGTAAATCGGCCGTGAAGAGCTTGGTGACATTTAATCAATATAAGCAGCAACGGCTCGCTCTCTCTATCTATCTGTACGTTCTATCTCTGGCTCTCCCTTTCTGCCCCTCTCTACCCACCCTCCTCCCCCGTCGCTCCGTCTCCCTTCCCCCTTCGTCGGGATGGACACACGCGACGATTCGGCCGAAGTGAAGTCATCATCACACGGCCGTTTGATTATTATTTATTAGTCATCTCGTCGAGAGGTACATATCCGAATGCGACGCGTATTTTCCGAACGAATTACACATCGAGTCCCGTAAAGGTTTTTTCGGGCTCGGGATGAACCGACCGGCCAATCAACCACGTAAACACTGGAAACGTACGCTTGCGCCATTTTTGAAATACGATCAATACTTCAATCCATAAAACAATGCGTTACTGTTCACAAAAAGTACGATAGAGAAGTAATAACATTGGTGGGTTTTCCGGGTTATCCGATACCGTTGCATCTTTAATTTCCAAAAAAGAAAATTCAGTTTCAGAAAGTTCACTATTAGAAACGGGAAAGTATTATGCACTAAAAAATTGTTAAAATATGCAAATATGCAATATGAAACAAGGTATGCACGAAAATATGCACGCGAATATTTTCCAATATTTCTAAACGTGTTTAAGACGTTTATTCAAAATTTCATACCGGTGGTGCTCGAAATGCACCAGCGGGATTATAGACACCCCGTGGCGTTAGGGATCGTACCTGCCGGCCGTTATCAGATAATGGTCAGGTAGTCCGCACTACCAAACGATATAAAATTGATTATAATTCAATATTATGTTCCAGAGAATTTTGATCAACGCGAATTATTGAGATCGTTGTTTCTTAACCTTAATAAAAATATATTTCCTAAAAAAATTTTTTCCTAAAAAAATTTTCAAAAATGTTTCTTATCTGGAATAATATTCCGAATGATTTTTAATATTCTAGTACATTTTAAGATTGAATTCTGTTATTTTATTGACATGCAATTGTAAAATAGTGGGATTGCAACAATTCTATAACTATTTAACCGATGGGCAATATCAATTTAAATGCTACAGGTAGATAGATTAATCCTCTGGTTTATAAAATTACATGTTTTGACTTATTTTTAATACTATTTGGGCACTACTTTTAAGAAACAAATGCACATATTCGCTACAACTTTTTTCAGATTTTTTTAAGTGTCATTCGTGAATGAACAGTCAAAAAAATTCAAAAACTGCGTTTTTAATGATTTTTAACCATTTCCTAAAATAATTTTCAAAAATGTTTCTTGTCTGGCATAATATCTCGAATGATTTATAACATTTTAGTACATTTTAAGATTGAATTCGGTTTATTTTATTGACATGCAATTGTAAAATAGTGGGATCGCAACAATTCTATACCTATTTAGCCGATGGGCAATATCAATTTAAAATCCTGACACCAGCAGAAAGTGTTACCAAAATATTACTCAAAATTGCCTATATTGAAAATATTCCATGACAAGACATATGATTCTGATGAAAAATCCTAATATCATAATAAAAAAATTTATTACAAGACGACTAAAACATTTAAAAGCCTATTGCAATTACATTCAACCATCGTTTCTAGAAAAGAGTCTATTCCCGGTATACATTAAGGTTTTGCAAAAGTTGAAAAAGAAATTTTAATTCTGGAAATGGTTAAAATCACATTTGCCTTCTGGAGAACCGTGAAGAAAATTGGAAAAACCATTTCTAGAAAATTTTAGGCAGATCGAAAGAACTGTACTTTTTGGAGAACATTCTTTCAAGAAATTACTGAAGTTCCTTCGTTTTCTAGAGGAAAAGAAGTTTGAATTGGACGTTTTCGGGAGATGTTCTAAATTTTCATGTTTTTCATCTGCGCCAAACATTGATTATAATACGATTAGTTGAATTGTCAATTTAATAGATTTATGAATCACATTATCTAATGAATCGCCTTAGACGTACAAAAATATTATCAAAATCGCCGAGAGGTCTAGACAGAAATTAACATTAAAATTCTGCGTTATTTCTTGGAAGAGCGTCTGTATCTACATTTTCACAGAGAATCTCATATTTTTCATGCGACCTTTTGCACATCTTACATTCTCACTGAGAATAAAATCCAACACACTTTTTATGATAATACAATGAGTTATGATAATTTTTCCGTACGGTAACAACTCCATAAAGCCAAGTTTAGTAAATATGAAGCTCGCTGCCTCTCTCACGGGGAATTCTCGCACAGAGAAAATAAGCCAGGAAATAAATGAAAAAGTTGTTATTGAACTTTCCGGATCCACCGGATATTTATCATTTCCTTAACTTTGTTTCTATGAAATATCCGTCCCCGGACCAATTTCAGTTACTTCTCTCCGATAACAAACGCAATAAACTAGTTCACCTAAGGCCGTTATCGCCGCCTAGATTTCACAAACTTTAAAATTTACAAAGTTCCGCAAACTAACACGGCCATGTTTGAACTTCTTATCGAGTCTCTTAATGTCCCAATGCAAACTTAAATCAATTTTATCAGTGAGAAAAGTACCGTGGAAATACTCGACCTACTTCGGTGTTATACACACACATATGTATATGAACGTACGTCCAGGCGGGATGGAAGAGGCAGCGACATCCCGACTTCCGGGATATTCCCGTTTGATATGCCAAAGGGAGAAGTGGGTCAGCCGGGAAAGTTCGGGGGAGAGGAAAAAATTTGAGGGAGGTTCTGGGTCGTTCCTAATACATGTAATTCGGGAGAGGCCCCTGCGGAATTATTTCGATTCCAAACCTTCCCAAATACAACGTGATCAAGAATGACTGTTTGAGTTGGCAAGACTGAATTTCATTTATAAATGGTACAACTGGAGTAACATCCGGTTGATGACATTGATTGGTCCTTATGCCTCCTATTCAACCAATTTTCATTCTTACCCGTAAGACTTCCACTTTTCCATGTTGTTCTAATTCATGGTGTTACAGGTTTATCATATGGAAGTTGCTCCACTGTGCTTAAAAAGAAATTAAAGAACCACTCTTACAAAATTTCCATCGTCCAGTCATTAACCCCTCCTGATCACCCGCAGAAAGTTTTATTTTGCAATTGGTTCAATGACATATTAAATAATAATGATATCCTTGACAATACCTTCTTTTCCGACAAAGCCTGGTTTCATCTCAACGGCTATGTGAATAAACAAAATTACAGAATTTGGTCAGGTGAAAATCCTTACGCTATCAGAGAGACACATTTGCACCCGGTTAAACTTGGTGTTTGGTTGGCAGTCTCAAGGAGGCGGGTGTATGTGCCAATATTTTTTAATTTTACCGTCAATTCGGAGAGATATATTCAACACTTTTTGAGGCCTTTTATAAACCAATTAACAGACGAAGAGCGTCAAATTGGATATTTCCAAGTTTTCCAACAAGGCTCTGCAAAGGCACATACAGCTCGTGCTACTATGGGGTATTTAAGAGAGAATTTTGGCGACAGAGTAATTAGTCAGGGCATTTGGCCAAGCAGGTCACCAGATCTCACTTCATTACATTTTTCGTAATTTGGGCTCTTGAAGGACAATGTCTTTAGGAATATATTGCATACTGAAGAAGAGCTGCAAGAGGCAATAGTTCAGGAAGTGGCAAACATTACCCCCAATATGCTGGTGAATATCTTCGAGAGCCTAAAGAGGAGAGTTAATTTATGTCTGGACCACAATGGGGGGCATTTTGAGCATTACCTTTAGCTGTTTAATCAAATTATTGTTCTGTATTTCTAATTTCATTTTTTAAGCGTTAATTTTTATTCACATAACCTTCAATCATATCGCTGATTGTTATGTCAAATTTTTGTCAAATAAACATATCCAGTTGTAGTGTTGCAAATAGACAAGTAAAAAGATTCTCTAAAAAGTGTTGTCAACTCAAACAGTCATTCTTGATCACCCAGTATTTAGCTTCGCTGATAAGTTGGAGTTGGAAACGAAGAATTAAGAAGTTTATCAATGACCAGAAAGTAAACCGTTTTAACCATTATAACAAGCAAATTGCCTTGTGAAGGGCAAGTTGGTCTGTAGTTTAAGGACAATATAAATGAGCCATCAAGAGTATGTGCTTACATAGCACACATACTGGGAATGTGAAGACGTTTATTTCTTATAGAACCTTACAGAGTTTCTTATAGAAGTTCTATGCATCTAAGTCGATAGTTGTTGCAAATTGCAAGAAGCATTTCTCCAGAAACAATTCCTCCTCAGTGAGTCACTCTGCTAGAACCCCCACTAAGGCATTTCGTACAATCTGTAGTATCTAAACTGGTAGTGCTAACAGACATGATCAATATATATTTCCAGCAGTTATCCAGAAGTGACTCTTCCTTGACAAAAATTACAACAGATTCCTATTCCAGTCGATTAAGCCAAAACTCGGTTAAGACATTAACTAGAACATTCCTTATAAAACTACAACGTTTTATGCACCTAAATTGATCATGTAATGATGATGAATCATGATAATGCAACGAATTGTCAACCTTGTAAGGCACGCATAACTAACGAAGAAGTGCTAAGAAGAATCAACAAGGATAAGGAATAACTAGGACTGTTAAATATGGGGAAATGTCTTATCTGGGCCTTGATCTTATCTTGGGCCTATCTTGAGAGGAAGCCATTATCGGATCTTGAAGCTGATTATTAGTGGTAAAACAGAAGGTCGAAGAGGTGTAGGAAAAAATAAGTTTCTTAGCTCAAAAATAAGGTGATCGCCAACGTTGGATAAGAAAAAAATACTGACCAGACACATGAACACTTGTCTAGAAACGACTATAACAATATTCCACCTCTTAAATTGCATTTGTAATTTTTTTGCAGTATGTTCAAAATTAGTCATAAACATTTAAACCCATCAAATTTAAATACGGCTTAGGGTATGAGTTTAACGACAAAGGATCGCCTCGCAACATGGCGACCATGCGCTCGTAGGTGTGATTTTTTTCATAAAACAAATAAGGAAAATAACGTGTCGTAGAAGAAGCGTGTAGAAAACATGTGAACTTATATACTGCTGCGACTGGCGCCAGAAGACCCTGCCTCAGATACAACACGATTGTTCGTTGTTGTTGTTGTTGGTGTTGTTGTAACGCATCGCCTGACAACATTAGTTCGATGGTTTTGCTTATAGTCCAGTCAAAGAAATCGATCAAAGGCTAGTTGAAATCAAGCGTTATGGAAAAGTAAGTACAAGATCTCCTAGTTCAAAAACACTTATTGACAAAGTAAACTTTTCAGTGGAATTATAATGAATTTGAAATGAATAACGATATAATATATACAACTTCACTGTTGTAAATGGCATTTCAAATAAGCAGCTTAATCAGAATTCAAGCTTATCTAAAAACCTATCTTGATTTCCAAAAAAAATGTAAAGGCGTTATTATCTGAAATGATGATTTCAATTTTCAACTAACCACTCATAAATTTCCTGAAGAAATAACACTTTTTTATCTTCGTGGTACTTGCACCTTATCTTTAAAGAAAACTTCTGTACAACACCACTGATTTGTCATATTTCCCATTGTATGGCTTTATGTTCCCAGATGGGACTTTTGGAACTTCTGAACGAAAAAATATAAACTCGTCATATATTGTGGTTTCAGAGCTTATCTTCAGAGCATATCTTAGCATAATAACGGAAAACGCAACAGTCTAAATTATTAGAAGAATGGGATATATAACACTGAAAGAGAGCAGTTTCAGAAAATGTCAAGACGACAAAAATAAGAGTAAGTGATTCCAAATTTAATAAAAGTACTACGGAAAGATGATGCAACATTAACTTTTGATAAAAACGCAATAAATGTCTTTTTGAAGAATGATGAAGTTAATTCAGATTTACTGACCAACGAAGAATTTGCCCAAAATAAACTTTGTACCTGAAAACATTTTATCTTATATTTTGGAGTAATAATTTTTTTTTTTTAAGAAACGTTAATTCATATAAGCTACTTTGGCTTACCTGGCCATAACAGTAATGCCCTTTTTTAACAGTTTAAATTTTATCAAAAAAACATTAAGAATTAGCTAACTTCCAATGTTATCAAAACAATCTCGATACTTTTGTTAAAAATCCAACGGATCGATTACAACGAACTTTTCATATAATTGGAAGCTTAAGGAATAACACAACGAAACCTACGATAAACATTCCACTTATCCTCGGAGGATTTGAAACCTCGAAAATTCCAATAACAAACACGGACACCCACATTAGTTAACCTTTTCCGAATTTCCAAATTGGCTGTCGCGGTACCTTTAAAGCCCCAAAAATTTCAGGGAAAAAAACGCCCAAAAATCCCCATTAAACCACCTCTTCTACTATTTTTCACCTTTTTTTTACGAGGCATCATCGAGATCGACAGTTCGAAGAGAATTTCGAAGAAAGACAAAGAGAGAAGAGAGATGCCAAAATGACTGGTTCGGCAGCAGAATTCCCGGAATCCGAGTGCCAAAAGATGAATTAAACAAACGAGACGAGAGGAGATCGAAAACGGATCAACTTACAGGGAGAACTGAAGGATGAAGATCGTTAGTGAAGGGTTTTAAAAGTAATATTCTAGATATTCCCTTTTTAGTCTTTCGAATAAGCTTTACAGTGAATGCATTTTAACCCAGGCCAATCTAGATTTGCATGTGAAAAATTGGGACATAACTTTTATGTTTGTCTTAAACTTTAAAGCGATCTTAACAAAAACGCCACTATCCGCAGTCAAACTTAGGACTAAATTCTGAGATTACGGTGATATTTACATTGCAATTATAGTGATGTAAGATACTGAATACTGCATATTGTGAAAAATGATACAATCAAAGGTTATTAAATTATGTACCTACGTATCCTCTATCGAACATACTCCATATTTTGTTGCTAGTTTGTGACGTAGAAAGTAACTTTGGAAAATTTTCAAGCGAATAGGTTTGAAAATTTTCCAGAAAATTTTACATTTCAAATTTTCCACTTACTGATAGAGGACGACTCGCTCATTACAACAAGCTTGGTTTTGTGACGTTAGCATGATTATCTTAGGTTTCATCATTGGAAAATTTTGGAAAATTATTTGGAAAAATTTCAGGAAAGCTTTGTATATCAAACTGTACATTTACGAATGAAGGACTACTCGCTGATTAGAAGAAACTTAGTTTCGTGAAGATACAATACTTCTTTTAGATGTAGTCAGTGGAAAATTTGGAAGGAAATGGGTTGGAAAAATTTGAGGAAACTTTACATCTGAAATCTTCCATTTACTGATAGGTGACGACTCGCCAATTACAACAAACTTTGTGCTTGACGACAGAATGATTATTTTAGATGTAGACATAGGAAAATTTCAAAGTGTTGTGAAGGGAATTTCAGGAGAATTTCATGTATGAAGCTTTTCATCTACGGGGAGAGAACTCGCTGATTAGAAAACATTGATTTCGTAAAGATATGATCATCTGATCAGGGAGTGAATGGGGTGGTTTTTAAATCGCAACCGGAAGTATCTAGTCGTCTTTAGGATATAAAAATACGTCCGATCCAACATATTCAGCCCCTAATTTTGCGTCATTTTGGATTTGTGACCTATTTTGTGTTTTGTCCATTTTTGACAAATTTGATGACACACTAAAATTCAAACACATTTCAACAAATTTAGCATTGAAAAGCTTAATTCCTGAAATTCTCTGTACCAGTTAGATTGGATGAATAAAGTATAAATTTCTGGGTTTTTACAATGTATTTTTTTACGTGTTTTCCCATCAATTTGTATATTTTCTAGAGCTCCTCCCTCCGGAGAAAAAATTGAATATGCCACTTGGTGAGTTGGAACAATTTGTTGATTTCAAAAATTGCAAAAAAAGCTAAGATCAAGATTATAGGCTCTGGAATGAACCGAAAATGTTTCTTTACTATTAAGGTATAATAGTGCAATGTCAAAAAATGTCAAATTGAATGTTTGCATGAGTTTTCACAGGGTTAGACACAGAAATATTTCATTTTTCCACAAAAAAAAACAGTTTTTTGCATGTTTTATTACTCAAAACCAAAATACACACCGATAATTTGATTTGACCTTAAAGTATATGTATAAAGGAAGATTTTGGCTGCTTCCAAATATTTTTCAAAAAATAAACTTTTTAGATATCGCACTTTAAAAAAACAGTTTTTTCGGATTTCTGGCTCGGGGGAGCATCCAATCCTAATTCTGAGGCCAGAAATGGATTCCTGGGAAGATTTTCCATCGACCCACTATTTTCAGAATTTTTTTAAACTCAAATTCTCGCATCGGCAGTCCAAAAACGAAAATTTGTCATGGCCCTCAAAAAAATAAACAAAACACAAAATAGGTCACAAATCCAAAATGGCTCAAAATTAGGGGCTGAAAATGTAGAATCGGACGTATTTTTATATCCTAAAGACGACTAGATACTTCCGGTAGCGATTTAAAAACCACCCCATTCACTCTGATCAGTTGACATGGAATCTCCCATATTAGAATCTTGGATGTTGAGTTTGGAATATTTTGGAAAATTTTATAGGGGGTAGGTCAGAATAATTTCAGGAAAGCGGCACTCCTGAAACTTGGCTTCGTAATAACAGGAGTGATAATTGGAGTTGCAATTATCGGAACTCCTGAAAATTAACCCCTTGGAAAGCACAAAGCTGAATGTAACACACCAAGTTTGCTATTAGCTAATGAATTTTACTAAAAATATCCTCTAACCTTAGAGACCCTCTGAAATTTAAGGAAGTTGAGTTGGACCCTTTTTTAGGTTTCATCGCTCCATTAATTTTTCATAAATAATTTAAAAACACTAACCTTAAATGAAGACTGCGTCTGACCTGCCCAAGTGTCCGCCATTTCCGGTATTGTCACTAATGCCTGAAAAAGAGAACAATAAAATTATTAAGAATATTGAACAATATTTCAATCGACAACTTCAAATATAAATCACAATTAATAACTGACAAATAATTAATACTAAGAGTAATAAATTGAGAATCTATTAAAAATTAAAGGCTTGATGTTCCATATTCAAAAACACGAAGTTCGGCAAGTTTCCAAAACAAGGAATTTTTATAAAAACTCCACGGTGAAGTTTTCCTTAATTTAATTATAACGTACGTATTATTTATGTATACCTTTCATACACGAAAAACAGAGTCCTGCGCACCCACGACAATTACTTTTCACGTAACTTCCGAAAATTTTAAACAAACTGCCAACAGCATTAAACACTTATTCGTATTCTAAAACTTTCACCGTACAGAACGAAATTTAACTAAAACGAATATTCGGACCTCCACAAGTCTCCGGTGTATGACCAACAAATCGAACAAAAAATGCGATAACACGCTACACGCTGATAAGAAGGTGAAATCATGTGAAAATCGGCAAAAAATGCAACGTTGTCGTTTCATAGTAAGGCAGACTGAATTTAAGAGCAAATATTTTAACACCGCAATGAGTAGTACATTATAATTATATAACGAAATTAACGAAAAACTAGAAACAAAGGTAAGAATTGAAAACCCAAGAAAATTACCACAATAAGGCCGTTTTGAAGTAACGTTTAATCACCTAATAACAACTTAGTACAAAAATTTGTTAGGACCATTCATTAAAGGGCGTGAGGGGGTTTCTAAGACCGGCACTTATTGTCACGTAGGAGCAGGGAGATTCAAACCAACAGTCACGTGACGTTTAAAACTTTAAAACCCTTTCTGCGTTTAAAAATTCTCCAAAGGTTTTCTAAGGGCGTTTCCCCGACACGCAATTTTTGGTAGGTGGAATAGAAAGTGTCACGTTGGGGAAGATGGGAAGTTTAAAAATGTGTGAGACAACGTCACGCAATTTCCAAATAGCCCCAAAGGTGATGTTCGAAAATCGCGTAATACTGCATGCATAAGGCACTAGGGAGTCGAATATGTAAACACAGCTTTAATGAATTGTGTAACTTTCCATTGTGAATTTTGAACGGAGACACTTCTTTTTGATTATTTGACAATTCTCCGGAATAATATAGTACTTTTTAAACGTCGACCGATTACAAATTTCTTTAGAGATTTCAGTGCCCAAAATTACTTCAAAATGTTCGTGAGTCACTTTTCCAATTTTATGCTATTCTAAATGCATTGCAATCAAGAACTCTCTTTAAGATACTTTCTTTAAAAATATCGTCTAAACTATAATTGTCTCCCTAAGTGTCCCTCCTAAGTGACTTATGAACTCCTCAACTCCATGGCAACAGTTGTGATGTCTTTAAGATAGCTGCAATTCCTTAAAAAATATCACTTCATTATCATATCTGTGTTATCACACGTCCAATGTTTCCAAACCTTGTTTTAACACCAAAGAGTTTGAAATTTCTAACTGAACACTATACTTTTAGTAAAAACTATGTATGTAAGGTAACTCTCGTTTTTAAAACATTGACTCGACTAAAGACTTGAGGTTATTTGCTCTGAAAATACTGTAAATATTAAATGTTATTCGTTATTGAAAAATAGGTAGATTAACTTATTCGGTTACCTTTGCGTAAAAATTTAAACTCTTCCATAAAATCTTACCCCGTTTAGTATTCAGGTAATGTCATTGCTGATTATGATGTGACTTTGAAACGTCTGCATTTGTAATGATTTCTAAATATAAACAATTTTTTTGTCATTTTTGGTAGTGGTAGTATACGCTAATGGAATAATAAATAAGTTTTGACGACACTGCGCACATATGAATCTCATTATAAATGCGTAAGTATGATTTTCTGATTTTATAATAGGCAAAATTATTATTTACATGAATTTTTTAATTAAAAAAAATTGAATTAGTGGAAATTGAAATTCAATTTCTCTATAAATAAAAAAAAATAAATTGCTACGTTTCTAGTGTCTATTTCAGATGTGTCATTATTCCCAACAAATAATGAATCGCTTCCGAACTGATCCCAACCAACTTTCTATTAAGTCAATTGGAATGACTAAATTGGTTTGGATTTGACATTTGCGTAAACAACTTTTATGCTTTCCTAAACTTCATTAACTGTCACTTCACTTTAAGTAAAGTCTTGTACTTCAGAATTAAGACACATTTACGTGGATAAGGGTTGAGGGGGGAATATGCAATGTGATAGGGGACCTGATCAGGATGGACCCATGCAGTACTGCAGTAATATGTACTAATTTGTAGTAAGAATTGAAATATGTTTTTTGCAATAAAAATTAGTATTGTAACGTTTATTATAATTTATTTACACCGTTTTAATTACACACTACTTCATTTATCTAAACTATTTCCTAACTAATTAATTTATATCACACTCTTAACTGTTAATTTATTTATACGCTCTCCCTTGTCCGTTTATCGCACTGTTTTCACTCGCGGCTTCACGTCTAATCTCCTCTTCGTCCGCAGCGTTCGCATTTTTTAGTTCTCCATTATGTCTCCAGAACCTACTAGAGAGAACTCGATCCTTCTTTTCTCTAATAATGTTTATTCTAGAAAGGCCCGGAACGTAATAAATCATTCTTCCTTTAATAAGAATATTCGGCAATTAGCGGCCTCCCTTTGAGGTAAGCCGCCGTCCGATAAGGAGAACGCTTACGCTGGTTGTTTACATTTCGCGTTACAGTATGTTTATATTTGTTTCTTTCTATTTTAATAGATAACAGTTCACATATTTTCGCATTTTTTGCATACATATAGCCCAGGTTATGTGCGCATATATAGTATTTTTCTGCATATAATCTGTTCTATACTCATAATAAAAGTTTGATACAATCATGTTATCACCGAGTAATATTATTTTATTTATTTATTTACTATTATTCTTTTTATTTATTATTATTATGCAATGTATCATTTTTGATTGCTTGGTGATGATGATGTCTAGCATTACTTCATAATACAATTTTTGACTTTTCTAAAAATTAAACTGTATTTGGATCCACGGTGAATCCCACGCATGCAAAACTTGAAGCCTAAACATAATGACGTTTCTCTAATGGAAACAATTTAGTGGAACCTTCCATCATTGCCCCGCCGCTGGTATTCCAGGGACGGCATTTTCACGCACAAACGCTCGCAGGGAACACAAACACATATTCACAGACACACACACACGCATGGAACAAAACATCTTGGAGGCCTGTCAACGGTTCGCAAAAGCATCCAGAGCTATCTCGCTCTCTCTCTCTCTTTCTCTCACACACTCTTTCTCTCTCTCTCTCTCTCTCTCTCTCTCTCACTCGCACTCCCTTTGGGACCCGACAAGGACGAAACAAACGCGCATCGATGTTTTCGTAGGGCCTGCGGGAATCCAGGGCGGCGGGAGGAGGGGGCGAGAAAGGGCCGAAATGAGCCTCATTCCCCCTCTCTCCCTCCCCCTCTTCCTCTCTCTCTTTCTCTCCCTGGAAGGGTTCGAAGAGGGAGAGGGCGACCGCAAAGTTGACCTTCGCTCGGAGGGTGGACAATGGACGGTTAAATTGGGGAAGGAAGGAAGAGGTGGAGAAACAGGAGAAGGAAGAGGAGGAGGAGGAGGGCGTGGGAGGAGAGGAGAGACGATACGAGTCTGTCAGAAGAGAGAAGGAGATAGAGGGAGTTCCGTGTAAAAAGCGAAGCGAAGGTCAGAATAACTGAGTGATCACTTACCGGGAGATAGTCGGGAGAGATGCGTGAACCTTCGGGGGGGATTCCCCTGGAGTAATCCCGGGCTTCCGGCGCGATGCGGTTATGATACCTGGAATTGGAAAAAGATTGCTTTTATACACAGAAAAACAATTGCCGAGGAGTATAAGGCCGGTACTATAACATCCGGCTTTATGCCGCTCTGGAATGAACTAACGTGTCATTTATTATTATAAAATTTACTAAATTATTAAGAACATAAGAATGCACAACGCCGTACACTTGCCAAGTAATGTCATTTCTTTTCTGCAATTGTATATTATCTTTTTAAATTTTTAATAAATAATCTATCGAAAACTATCTTGAAAGTGGGCATGAAATTTTTCTGTACAATATGCGTTGCACCAAACGACGTCATTTGAAAGCAATTATTATATTTTTGGACGTTGGCCAAGAAATGTTTAGAGTCATTTCCCACCCCAGAAACTAATGAGCGTAATGGATCTGATGGTGAGAACAATTGTGGCAATTTTATCCAGTAGATTCACCGCTGCATTTTAACGCTTTACATTATTGACAAATGATTGTCATTTCTCCAATCGTTACAGGTTTACAGGAACGTTGCGTCTGCGGAATCGCTCTATTTCATTGTGTCGTGCTCGCTGCTGTTGTGTTTGATGTGCCCGAACTCGTTCGATTCTAAGCCTATCTACTCCATAATTATTCACTGTTGAACGCAATTCTGTTATACCAATACGAATGTCGTCATTATCTGTCTCTCGCTGGTCGTCAGTGTGATTTGCACGTGAGGTAGCTCGTCGCGCATTTGATTGACTTCGACGACCTAAGTCAGGTCGTCTTCTCCTTGGCATTTTAAAATCAATAAAGTTCTCCCGCACTGATAAACTGATGATGGATTTTAATAATCGTCTTGACATTTATTTATTTGACAACAAACTGACACATTTGTTTGATTGGTTGCCTTGGCGATTTGTCCCCAAAATTACAAAACTTACAGAGTTTAGTATTTCCGTTTCTCGCCGCTTAAACCTTCCCTGAACTTTCACAAATATTTCAAGATGAAAATTAGCAAAATCGGTCCAGCCATTCTCGAGTTTTAGCGAGACAAACGAACAGCATTTCATTTTTATATATATAGTGATAGCACCATTATCAATTATTATATCTGCATTTCTTCCTTTTTGTGTCCTGCTGAAGCAGCATCTTCTGAAATTTATTTAAAGGCACTTTTAGTCTCATTTCTTAAACTTGTGATCGCTTTAGACGCCTTCAGAAGACTTTGTACGACGTTCTAATCCCATGCAGCTTGAGAGAGTTTTCATAAAAATAAAGGTTATATAAGAAAAATAGAATATGTTTATAAATATCTTCAGAATGAGTAAATATGTAGTAGTAAGTGTTAAAGGAATCCTCACATAAATTTTAAGGCTTTCATGCTGCTTTAAACCGTGCGTACAACCATTGCTATTAAAGACCCAGATTGAAAAGAAGTAAAATTGTTAATTAATATCTATCGCATTTCTTAAGATTCACATTTGTACTTGTACACATCGACGTAGTAACATTAGCACCTGTCGACTGTCTATGCTCCTAGTAATTAATTTAGTTCACGTTAGCCATGATCATATCATGTTATTGGAGATTAACATGTAGAGGAGTGTAATGTAGGTATACCTCCATAGAATTGAGTTTTTAATGTTTATTATTATGAAATATAAATATTTCTCTTATATATATACTATACAGGGTGTTAGGGGTTTGACTGCCTTTATTTTAACAGGCGATAGTATTCACCAAAATAAACAAAAAAACCTTATATAACAGGGGTCCTAAAACAAACCGTTTTCAAGAAAAAAATTAGCAAACTTCTAATTTTAAGGTGTAAAAATTCAGTTTTATTAAAGAATCTCACATAATTTTGTACATGAAATGACCATAAGATGTATTCTTTTAATGTATTTTTGTTTAATTTTTAATAAAACAATTTTTTCTTTACACAATAAAAAAAATTCTAATCGATACAATTCGATAAAATGGCTATGACGTGGTGTGGCAACACCGCAAATTTATCGCACGCGTCGCGAAACATTGGCTCGGCTCGGCTGTGTACATCTATACGGATCACTTCTTGTCGGTGTTGCCAAGTTGTGGTGAAATGCCTTGATAAAATAAATCGACTTTTCTCGAAAACGGTTGGTTTTAGGACCCCCGACATATAAGGTTTTTTTTGTTTGTTTTGATGAATACTATCATCTATTAAAATAAAGGCAGTCAAACCCCTAACACCCTGTATAGTTTAATTTTTTAGGAAGAAAAATATTCATATGAATTGCCTGTTAATGAGGAAAAAGTACTGGTTAGAGTCGATCTAATATAACTCGGTAGATTTTTGGTTTAACTGTGTTTAATTCTGAGAAGTTTGAGGATTTTTCTATCCTTCAGTGGTAGTTACTTTTTGAAAATCGGTGGATTTTCGAAACCATAGTTAGGAGATGCCTATTAAGCCACATCATCCACTTCATAAGTCAGAATTTTATATAGGCTCATAATTTATTGCTAATTTATTGCTAATTTATTACGCAAACCACGATTTTATTGCTCCACCCCTTAGCGAGAAAAAGGGGCTAATGTGACATAAGACTTAAGCCACATCATCCACCCCTGTATCTCCGGAACCGTAAGAGATATATGTATAAACCAAGCGGCATATTTTATTGCTAATTTATTGCTGACGATCGCCACTAGTAGCGCAATCGCAAACCCACCCCTTCAACCCTTAGCATTAAACTCACCCCCGAAATATCAGAAAAATTCTAACAAAACATGTATGTCCGTTAAATACAGCCTGGGATCTTTATTACTATTTAATTTCTCAACTTCCCCGGAAGGCGTGATTTTATTGCTCCACCCTTTAGCGAGAAATAGGGGATAATCTGACGTAAGACACACCCTTAACACCTGTATCTCCGGAACGGTAAGAGATATAGACATAAACCAAACGGCATATTTTAGTGCTAATTTATTGCTAATTTATTACTCAAACCACGATTTTATTGCTTCACCACTTAGCGAGAAAAAACAGCTAATGTGACATAAGACTTAAGCCACATCATCCACCCCGGTATCTCCGGAACCGTAAAAGATATATGTATAAACCAAGCGGCATATTTTATTGCTAATTTATTGCTCACCGTGGCGACTAGCAGCGCAGTCTCAGACCCACCCCTTCAACCCTTTGCAATTAACTGACCCCTGAAATATCACAATTGTAACAAAAAATGAATGTCCGTCAAATACAGCCTGGAATTAAATAGTAATAAAGATCCCAGGCTGCATTTAACGGACATACATTTTTTGTTACAATTTTTCTGATATTTCGGGGGTGAGCTTATTGCTTAGGGTTGAAGGGGTGGGTCTGGGATTGCGCTACTAGTGGCGATCGTCAGCAATAAATTAGCAATAAAATATGCCGCTTGGTTTATGTATATATCTCTTACGGTTCCGGAGATAGAGGGGTGGATGATGTGGCTTAAGTCTTATGTCACATTAGCCCCTTTTTCTCGCTAAGGGGTGGAGCAATAAAATCGTGGTTTGCGAATTAAATTAGCAATAAATTAGCAATAAAATATGAGCCTATAGAAAATGCTGACTTATGAAGAAAATGATGTGGCTTAATAGGCATAGTTAGGAGAAACGACTTAGCCGTCATACGATTATTGAACAAGAAAGATGTCCATTCCTCGACTGATGAGAAATAAATAATTTCTCAACGACTTACTTGAGAATGGCTTTTCAACGGCTTACCGACTAATTATAGGGCGAAATTAGTTCCGCTACTAACGTCAGGTCGTGCTTCTCACGGGTTCCATTGACAATTTCGAATAACGTCGTATCACTTCCGAAATTACGATATGATGGGATAATAAACTGTTATAAACTAGTGAGAAATAGTCATTTCCACTCGGTCATTCACCCACGTGGAAACGGGCAAATTTCTCGCCCAATCAGATATAAAACCGCTCGTGTTTATTCAATTACTTTAAAAAAAAAAAAAACGATACCCCAATATAGCCCCATCTATCTTCGTTACGTAAAACGGCCTTCCGTTAAATTGTTTCTCTTTGTGATAATTAAAACGTACGTAAGCTTATAACCACTTTGAATACAATTAAACGATGAACACTTGAAAATCGACTTCCCTCTGTTATAACAAACGTAAAACCCTCCACTTTTCCCCTTCGTTCCGTATCCGCGATACTTATCGCCTCATCCTCATCTTCTCGCTTGTAATTATCCGTACAACATTTAACATTTCCCATCGTTAAAAGTGTACCAAACCCGACGGTACACATTCGAATTATACATTCGAATAATAATAAACAAAAAAAAACAGGAGAATAATAATAAGAAGGAGAGGAAAGAATAAGAAGCGTATCGTCTCGGATCAGCTACCAGCATGTCACTCGAAGCGTGTTCGAACACGGTTCCGATAAATAACGAGGAATGTACAGGGGGGTGTCAGAAAGCGGGAATATTATATACAGTTAATTATTGTGCGATGCCGATTCTCGATAATTTCCGAACATTCGGCGGCAATTATTCCATACAACTCGGGAAATTTGTTTCAACGGCATATCATGCGATCGAATAAATTTAACCTCGACGAAACGCAAAAAACTACGAATATAATTATTAGCGACGTCAAAGTTTTCGAAACCCGCCTCAGGTTAAATTTATTAGATCGCCGATATTCCGCAACAACACGTCAGTAAGCTCGGCGAACGTTGGATACGTTTCCGGAAATATGCTCGGTTTTAGTGTCAAAATTTGACTTTTCTCGAAGCTTTTAAGACCATCCAGCTCAGTTGAAAGTCATGAAAAATTAATTTTTGGTCGATGGTATTAGTGAACTTTATCTATACGGATCGGTCGTCCAGTTACTTTATTTTTAAAGTTAAAGGTAGTCATGATTAGCCAGTTGATGAAGAGTCAACATTCGTCAATGTCAATTAATCAGAGTGAAATCAGAGTGAATGTCCTCGTCTCGCTCTGCGGCTGCTATGTATTTTACCGCATGGGAATTCCAGAACGATCTCGTCCTTTCCCGAATATTCTACGGTTTCCAGGAAATCCATCAGTTCGCCAAATACCCGTCGTTTCGAAGTTCCTAGAAGCGACCCTTTCCGACGAGTGCTCATCTTTATGGCCAGCCGTTTCGTTACAATATTAACTATCTAACACGGAATTAGTGGAATTAGAATCCCTAATTCTGAATGTCAGTGAATCAGAGTGAAGTCAGACTCTCGGTGAATATCCTCGTCTTGCTTTGCGGCCTGCTATGTATTTTACCGCATGGGAATTCCAGAACAATAAACGATCTACGATAAAAGCGTAGAACAGGTCATGTCATTTAAATACCTAGGCGTTAATATCACAAGTAACAGAAACCTTAAAGAAGAAGCCCGAACACAAACGATAGCGGCAGCTACGGTATCAGGATACCTACGGGACGTAATATGGAGAAACAAACACATGAGTATTGAAGGCAAAACGCGAATTTACAAGACGTGCGTAAGACCTATTATGACCTACGCCACAGAAACACGAGCAGAAACAGCCGCTACTAAACAACTGCTAAGAACAACTGAAATGAAGACGCTAAGATCAATCACGGGCAAAACGCTTAGAGACAGAGTGAGAAGCAGCGATATAAGAACCCAATGGAACATCCTAGACATTGTAAGATGTTCCAGAATAAGAAGACGAGCATGGAGAGACCACGTCGGCAGAATGGCTGATAATCGGCTACCCAAAATCGCAAAAGAGGAGAAACCAACCAACCGTAGACCTCCAGGAAGACCCCCCAAACGATGGTACGAAAGCTGGTCATCGGAGTCACAACTTGTTTGAAAAAACAAGACTTTGTCTTAAAATAAGAAGAAGAAGAAGAAGGAATTCCAGAACAATCTCGTCCTGTCCCGAATAATCTACGGCTTCCAGAAAATCCATCAGTTCGCCAAATACGCGTCACTTCGAAGTTCCCAGAAGCGACCTTTTCCGACGAGTACTCATCTCTCGTGCCGCTTCGTTACAATATTAACTATGTAACACAGAATTAGTAGATCGATATAACGAAGAATCCCTAATTCTGTACCCTTCGACGCATGTAGAAATGGCAGCCGCAACGAGTCGTACCCGGTGGTTTCCTTCCGGTCTTCGAAAGCGATAGCGAACGGGGAACAAAGAAATTAACGTCAGTTTAATTAAACAGTCGCGAAAGGCCCGAGGGGGAGTTTTTCCTTTCGGCGGGGATTTTTATCGATTAGAGATTTTTGTGGCTTCGTCTCGAGACGAGGAGACCGTGAGAACCGTCCGGATTTTACGAAAAAGAACGTAAAGAGTCGTAAGTTCTCTGCCCGGTATTGACTTCTCGGCAGAATTCTACCGAAAAAAAAAGTGTTGGAACTTTCAATTTGGCATTTCCTTCCTACGATTTCCTCTCTCTTTCTTTCTCTCTCTCTCGGCGAGCTTAAGAGCGGATTGGGGCCGATACGAGAATTACACGTTTTTCTATTTTTGCACAAAAGACGATGATGAATTCAACGGGCATTTCCATGCATCCAATAGTATTATGCAAATCGCAAGTAAAACGAAATGTCACGAATCGCGCGGTGCATTCGTAATGACTTAAATATGAAAACAAATGACGTTTTCCTTTTCGTTCCTTTTTCGCTCCCTGTCATAATACTGCGAAAGCTCGAAATCGTGTCGCAGTTCGCAAGGAAATTAGCATATTTGCACATACAAAGAGAGTGGAAAAAAAAGACTGGGAATGTCGTCATTGTCGTCGACGCTCTCGTTGTTGTTATTTGTTGTTGTTGCTCAAGTCGAATTAATACAGTTCGATGGTTTTACGTGCATACATCGCAGGTTTCCACATAACGTACAAGGTTGACGGTAAATCGATACACCGCTAGAGAATGTGTCATATTTCGACCATGATTTTTTTTAAAACTTTGGGACATTATTCTACAGAGTGATCAAGAAATACTGTTTAAGTTGGTAATCCTACCTGGAGGATTTTTTTGTCTAAGGGTTTGCAACGCTACAAATCTCTGCACTCTGCATGAGAGCGACAGCTAAATAAACACAAGTATTTTAGGTTTTAGTGGACCCGGGGATTGTCAATAAAGGAGTCCCGCAAGGATCTCCGCTTAGTCCTCTATTATTGAACATTTACACTGATCCGATCTTCCACCATACCGGCTCTAATGAACATGCCTAGGATATGCGGACGACTTTGCCTTGATATCTACCGGTGTAGATTTAGGTCAGTTCGTAACAGACCTCAACTCTTCTTTGCTTAAAGTGGAAGAGTTCCTTTCGTCTTTAGGTCTTTACCTTTTGATTCAAAAGTGTAAGGCTATATGTTTTCAACCTGGAAGAGCTCCTTCCCCGTCAGTAAATATCCAATTAGAGGGGGTTTCTCTTTCCTGGGAAACGGAGGTCATGCATCTTGGAGTAAAACTTCATAAAAACCTCAATTGGAAAAATCATCTAGAATACATTTGTTGCAAAACAGCAAAGGGAATAAACGTGATGACTCTTAGCCGTACTTGGTGGGGAGCCTCCTCTAATGAGTATTAGGGACTAACCCTATATTAATCCCTCATTCTACCTCACTTGGATCAGGTTTCATTCCTTTTGGGCTACTTCCCCAAAGGTCTCCTTGATAAGCTCGACAAGATCCAATATCAGGGGGTTAGGGTGGCTCTTGGCCTCATGAGATCTACCCCCATTCCTTTCATTCTTCCGGAATCTGGACAATATTCTCTTCACCTTCGTAGACTATTTCTAGAGGTTTATATTGAAAACTTTCTCATATGACGACTCCACAAAACACTACATTAAGAAAGTTACCGAGAGCCTCTCCTCAGCCAAGAAGCATATGGACAACTCTTCGATTGTTCAAGCCTTTCGTTTCGTGGCTCAGGACCTCCCCAACTTGTACCAAAATGGTACGACTGGAGTAACATCCGGTTGGTGACACTGACAGCGTCATTGACAGATGCCATTTGCTATTTCAAATTAGAATTTCTGGTATTCTTTTCAAATTTATTTATTTAAAATGGTTTTCACGTTACAACACGATATTTTCATTAGAATGGCGTACTTTAGAAGCGGGATTTATAACCCAATTACTGGTTGGCAGTACTCCCTTGAAGCGACATACCAGCAATTTCAAGAGTTGTTTCCTGAGACTTTGGTCACTTCTGCTGTCTTTCTGCAACATTGCATGCGAGTAGTTGAACGTTATTTAAACACAGGGAGCATAAGCAAACAAAAATCAACTGGTAGACCTTCTACTCTAAACGAGGAAGTTGTCGAGGATATCAGAACTCGAATGCAAACAAGTCCTCGCAAATCCTTAAGAAAGCTTCCATTCCTAAGAATCCTTAAGAAGTTGGGTCCTTATGCCTCCTATTCAACCAATTTTCATTCTTATCCATAAGACTTCCACTTTTCCATGTTGTTCTAGTTCACGGTTTTACAGGCTTAACATATGGAAGTTGCTCCACTGTGCTTAAAAAGAAATTAAAGTACCACCCTTACAAAATTTCCATCGTCCAGTCATTAACCCCTCCTGATGACCCGCAGAGAGTTTTATTTTGTAATTGGTTCAATGACATATCAAATAATAATGATATCCTTGATAATACCTTCTATTCCGACGAAGCCTGGTTTCATCTCAACGGCTATGTGAATAACCAAATTACAGAATTTGGTCAGGTGAAAATCCTTACGCTATCAGAGAGACACATTTACACCCGGTTAAAGTTTGTGTTTGGATGGCAGTGTCAAGTACGCGGGTGTATGGGCCAATATTTTTTAATTTTACCGTCAATTCGGAGAGATATATCCAACACCTCTTGAGGCCTTTTATAAACCAATTAACAGACGAAGAGCGTCAAATTGGATATGTCTAACAATACTCTGCAAGGGCACATACGGCTCGTGCTACTATGGGATATTTAAGAGAGAATTTTGGCGACAGAGTACGGTATTAGTCGGTGCATTTGGTGAAGCAGGTCACCAGATCTCACTCAATTAGATTTTTCGTTATTTGGACTCTTGAAGGACAATGTCTTTAGGAACATATTGCATACTGAAAAGAGCTGCAAATGCTGCAATAGGCAATAGTTCAGGAAGTGGCAAACATTACCCCCAAAATGCTGGTGAATATCTTCGAGAGCCTAAAAAGAAGAGTTAATTTATGTCTGGACCAAAATGGGGGGCATTTTGAGCATTACCTTTAGCCGGTTTAATTAAATCTTTGTTCTGTATTTCGAGTTTCATTTTTAAGCGTTAATTTTTATTCACATAACCTACAATCTTATCGCTGATTGTTCTTCTTCTTCTTTTATTTGGCCTTCGCTGTGGCGATCCAGCCACTTAAATAACGCTAATTGTTTTGTCAAATAAATGAAATAAACATATCTGGTTGTCAAGGCCTATCAACTTTAAAAAAGTTACCTCATTGAACAGCTTCTGGCGAGGGGGTCGCGCAGGGGAGGCGGAGTTCGTGACGTAGACTGGCGACACAGGTCTGAGTTTTATTACCTGTGTTTAATCTAACTCTGGTTTCATCTATGCTCTGTATTACTCTGACAATTCGGCGTTTGGCTGGCGTTTTCGTTTATAATTGACAACAGTTTTGAGTTTTTCAAAGTATTTTTTGCATCGCCGGTCACCGTGTGACGTAGATGACGTTGTGGTAGGTCAGGATCGCTTGAGGCAACCTATTTAAAGTTGATACGCCTTGTCTAGTTGTAGCATTGCAAACCCTTAGGCAAAAAAATCCTCCAGGTAGCATTGCCAACTCAAACAGTCATTCTTGATCACCCTGTATATGCACCTTATACATGGAGTCTAGTCGCTCTTCCTATCAGGTAGTTTATACTGACGGTTCCAAGGGCCCTCTGGGGGGCACTGGTGGGGGTATCTACTTCCCTAAGTTTCTTCAAATTTCTTCAAATTGGTGCAGCAGGGTGGATTCCAAGGAGTATTGCCGTCCAGAAATGGGGTCATGAACTGCACTCCGAAAATAAGGCATGCCAATTATAAATATCCTGCTCTAATGTAAATTGCACCATTTTTATAATAAAAATTTGAATCGCCGCATAAGTGTCACTGTTAAACGTCGAAGTAGCTGTCAAGCAACAGGAAGTAGTTCCAGTTCTACCATCTTAAAGTAAAATTTTGGATTGCCAACTTAAACAGTATTTCTTGATCACGTTGTACTTGTAATTTCGTGAGATAAGTGTTTCTTGGCGCAATGACAAATTTGACATCATTTTCATTCTCCATTTTTACTTAATTTTCCTCTTCTTCTTCATTTGGAACGTAAAAATTTGCCATCACTCTGACTCAAATCATGTTGTCATGGATTTTTCAAAATCCAAATCGCTCGAAATCATTGCAAGATAAATGGAAAATACTCAAAAAAGTCTTTTTCTTCGAGCTTGGTTATCTCAAAAATGCCGCCCTTAGATTCGGGTAAATTTCATGGAAATAGGTATCACAGTTCAACGCAGATATATATAAAATCATTGGTATACATCAATACCGACCATAAGTAGTCGTATAATTTTTTCTCGATCTTTTGACTACAGCAATTATGCATGTGAGATCAGTATAATACGTAGCAATAATGGAGAACAATCAGACATACATATGAATTAACACTTAACACTAATTCATTCATGTTCGTCGGTTTCTGTCATTGAA
Organism: Cryptocephalus moraei; assembly: GCA_946251905.1. Taxonomy (NCBI): domain Eukaryota; kingdom Metazoa; phylum Arthropoda; class Insecta; order Coleoptera; family Chrysomelidae; genus Cryptocephalus; species Cryptocephalus moraei. Next base: position 44,769,532 of record OX276452.1, read on the forward strand.
CTTGCCACTTTTAGATTTCCTTCAACATCACTCACTGAATTGACCTAATTTCCTTTAATTTCTCAAATTTTCATTAAGGGTTATTTATGGAAAATTCTGAGATATTCAGTTTTGAAAAAAATAACTTCAGTGGTCCTCAGTTATCTTAAGAAGTTTTCTAGAAATTTAAAGGTTAAAAAATCCATCTAAGGGCTGATATAATTTTCAGGGAAAAAGGGAAAACACGTGTCTAATGGAATTCCAAGTAGAATAATATCCCAAAGGTCTCTCCCCCACCCTATAAGAATAAGGGTTGAAATCATCATAAGCTTTTGACGCGCAGAGTAAATGACAACTCTAGCAATATATTTTTATAAGCAGATTTGTATTATGGCTAGTGAATCCTGTAATATTAGTCGGAAAATTCCTAACATGACCACTTTTGGTGAATACACCTCAATTCATCATGACATGTCGCTTAATCCTTTTTCCCATCACATTTTCCCATCCTTTCCAGCAATTTTCCCCTTTACAACAATTGCACGTTCGCGATACTTGAGAACGCATTTTATTACTGTTTTCCGTAGGCGCCGTTTTTCGTGTGAATGAATTTATCGCGATTATAAATAAACGTTGATCGTAAAACGTTGGTATAGAGTCGTTTTGTGTTGTGTCATTAAAGCTAAACATGACAGGTACAATAATTTTTAATCGAATCGACGGCTCCTTGAGAGAGAATTCGTAGAGAAAAGAGGGAGCGGCAGCACGCCCGGATCAAATAAATATCGATTAAATTATTAAAAAATTTATAGTGTTTTCGGTGGGAGGATTATTTATTAGTTTAAGCGGGTGGGGATTTTCGTCGGGAAATCAATTAAATATTTGGTTAAAGAGAGAGGAAGAGATGAAGCCGGAAGTGCTGTAATGTGAAGGAGAAGGAAATGTGAAAGTTTTGCATGAATTATTGAAAAAAAAATTGATAATTGTAATTGTAATTGTTAATAATAATAATTAAAAAATTGTTTCCTTTTCAATTTTGTTAGTACACCTCTACGAGGTCATTCATTGTTAATAATGTAACAATTTTGACAAATTTCGAAAATGTTTATTGAAAAATATACTGAAATTATCCTAAGACGTCTCTTTTGCGTCTTACGACCCCTTTGGAAATTTTTAAAATAAATTTTGGATTTTTATTAATTTATTTACTCTACATAAGATGATTCAAATTTACCATCTAACCGTTTTGACAGTCACGTCATAACTATGAACACCAGAAATTATGTTGAAACCGAACCTAATGACATATTTAACACAATTACAAGGAATAATGGATTTCTTTCTGTTTACTGATTAATTGCATTTTGGAGTTTCCCATTCCCAGTTGATTAACCTGTCACTAATTATTCTTCTATAAATGTAATTCAGGATGTAATTTGATATTATTATTATGCAGCAACTTTAATTAAAGCAAGGCCAAACTTATTAACTGTAATATCATTTGATATGGGTATATAGTTGTTATCAAATTTACAATAATTTACTTTACAGGTACCTACTCTTTAATAATCTATTTTGAAGCACTTACTGTTTTACTTACTTAGATATCTAATTATCAGCCCACCACAGTTGATAATTGATCTAAATGTTGCTTGTCAATTGCAGGCAGAGTTTTGAAGCTAATTAAGACTTTTCTGCATATTTTGGACCATACCACCTTTCACCATCCCCTTAAAGTATGTGACACTTGTTTTTCAACACCCTGTGTACAACACCAAAGATCTTAAGTTCGTTTCAAACTACACCATTAGCAACGTATTTATTTCGTAAAAGCTCCTACGTTACGGGAGTTATAAGACCACATCTGTAATTGTAACCTGTAATTTATAACTTACAGCGAGCACTGTAACGTTACATTGTTTCTTCTCTGAGGATTTTCCACCTTTTTTCCGTTCAATCGCTAATATACTGTGATACCGCCGTAATGCGATCCGGTAAAACTGGTGGTAATGAAAAACCTGATCGCTCGAAGACTTGTAGTCCGGCAAATTATTACAAATTAATCGGATTAGTTTTTTCTTACTCTCTCGCTCTGTTACCTACTCCTTCTCTGCCTTTCTTAAGCGGCCGTATTGAAAGGTGAGACCGTTAAAATATTAGTAAAGGATAACTCGAACGTTGTTTATACGAGACGGCCGATTTGTTAAGTTAGAAATAGTCGGGACTGGTTCGGAGTAAATTATGTAAAAAATGTCTGTCGTTGATTAGAGGAGCGTAATTTTAATTTTAATTTTTTAATTAGCAGCGAGGGATTCGCCGCATTCGTTTCCATTTCATTTGAAAGGTTTCATTCGCGCTATAACTTTTGTACATGTCGCCCATCCCTCGGCCCTAAATTCCACAAATGAATTAGGTATGATAATCCCTCCCCCCTTTTTTAGGTCAACCTTCATGGTGTGCGTGAATACGTTTATTGATCAGATTATAAATAATTTACCTTCTGGCTGTAACCTACATTTTCCTTTTTCCATATCCATTTCTTTTCGCGGCGATCGTATCGGGAGATTTGACGAAAACCACGCTTCCGTATTAATTATATATGGGTGAGGGGAGAAAAACTACCTACTTAGCGTTTCACGGGTATACTTGTTGCGGGAAGGAGAAGCGTGGATGGGCGGAGGGGGGAGTTGCTTTCTTCCCGAAATTTAAGTTCGAATAACAGGATTGTGCTTCTTCCCTTGTCTCCCTCTGAGTTGGAAAAATTTTGGACACTTTTGGCAAAACTCGAAATCTCTCTTCAAATTTTAGGAATTTCTGCTGCAGAAAATTTTAGAATTTGTAGTAGTAACTTCTAATTCCTCGAATAATTTTTGATAATTCAGAAATTTTTGAATTTGATAATTTTAAGGATCGTAGCTCTATATAAATTTTTGATACTGTTCCTGAAACACATTGCGTCTTACGTTAGTTTGACAAACAAAATTTTGACGACATTTAAATTCAAGAGCAAATTGTTAAATTTCAGAAACAACATTTCAAAATAATTTTTGATAATTCTGAAATTTTTGGATTTAATATTTTTAAGAATCGTAACTCTATATAAATTTTGATACTGTTCCTGAAACACATTGCGTCTTATGTTAGCTTGAAAAGCAAAATTTTGAACGATATATAAATTTAACAGCAAACAGAAACAACATTTCAAGAATAGAATGTTCATTGTCGTTTTAACTTATTATTTCTTGAAAGACTTTAGATAATTCCGTAATATCCTTTGAATTCAATAAATTTCAAGATCGTCCCATTTTAACCAATTTTGAAAATATCGTGGAAACATATTGTGACGTTTTTTATTTGACTTGCAGAATTCAAAAAGATGTTACAATTTAATGGTCTTCAAAATCATAGAAGTGTTGTAAAATTTTAAGTATTTAGGCTACTAGCAATATAATTTCAGAACTTAGTGTGGGTTAAAATATTTTCAGTACTCCTGGAATTTTTTGAATTCAGTAAGTTTCAGGATCATACCACGTTGTCATTTTTGCTCCAGAAACATACTGCAACTTTGAAAATGCAAAATTTTGAAAGATATGTATTTCAATTCCATAGTTTTGAATGTAATTGGATTAAGATACTTGGAAGTCTTCTGAGCACATTAAGAATTTATGCTGCAGCAACAGAATTCTAGATTTTATTTTAGAGGTGTCAATTAATCACATTTATTATGATTATTATGTAATTACCTAAATCAAAACTTTGTCTTTATACGAAATAGGTAGAATAAAACTTAAGAAACAAAAGGATGAAAATTGCATTTTTAACACCGTTACACCCCATGAAAAATCTGAAAAAATTAATACTAATAGCCCTACCATACTCAATTACAGTGAAACCTCTATATAGCGGACAGTCACGGGAACCACAATTTTGTCCGTTATAAGAAGGTGTCCGCTATTGGGAGGAACGGATTAAATAAAAAAATATTGATATGTGTACAAATGTAATTCAAAATACTGCATTTTCAAATTGCAATATATTTCTTATTGAAAAATTTATCAAAGAAACCATGGAATCAACAAAGACTACCTCTTTATTTTGAAATATATCTGGAATTCCTGAATAGGATGATTGCAAATTTAAACACCAATTTAAGAGACTTATGGATGCAATTATGAAAGGTGTCCGTTATTTGAACTGCTTAGTAAAACGGATTCCAGGAGATGATTAAAATTTGAATTCCTATTTAAGAGGTATATTTCTTACACATCTCATTTCAAAAGTTATTGTCCGTTGTTAGGACGTAATTTTTTTAACAATTGTATAGGAAATGGTAGTTTTTTTACGGTCCATGTCCGCTATTGGGAGGTGCTAATATGTATTAAGAAATTCAGGAAATATAAAACTGTCCGTTATGTAGAGGAGTCCGCTATTGGGAGGTGTCCGTTATTAGAGGTTTTACCCTATATGTTATTTCTTAAGGACACCATTAGTTTTAAGCATTATCTATTGGACTATAAAATCGTCTGTATGGGGAATGGCGAATGCGCTTACAGATGAGTCAAAATTTGAGGACAACATTGACAAATTTTAACCAAAAAATCTTAGCCTTGTACACCTTGTCATCTTCTTGCTGTTAACATTAGTGGTATTATAAATATGAACACATAGTAATTACATGAGGAATATAGGATTTTCGAACGTATTGGTTGCAATTAGTGTAGGATGTGCATTCGCCATTTTTCGCATTTTGCATGGAAATTGGTGCAGGTTTATTTACACACGATTTTTTTTAGTGAACTTGAACACAAAGTACAAATGAAATAACACGTTTAACTTAAAGGCAGTTCACTATTTACCACCAGCCAGTCAGTGTGTGACGAATACGGTGCGGCAGTAGAACCTCGTTGGTGAGTAATACATACTTGAAAGAGTCAGTCATAAATTATGTGTACCTCCTAATATCCCAGACGAATTCACAAAATCCACATCAAAGGAAACATCGCCGTTTTCGGTATCAGTATGTCGACCTCATGTACTTTCTGGCGGAAGAGTGAAAAACTCGATATAGGTTTCTCTACACGCAGACATACCCACTCTTGCTCGTTCTCGTCAGACTCAGAGATGTCATCCTCTGCGGTAAGTACTTTCCTCGTATGAATACCGATGAAGTTCTCATTCATTTTTTGGAAAAGTAACGCCGGTCGTCGTCGGTCTGGTAGACTAGTTCTAGAGCTAAAGAGCAAACAGCCGACCTTCATCAGAACCTGCCCCGTTTCTCTTTCTCTATCTCTCTTTCTCGCTCTCCGAGTCGTTTAACTAACATTTTAGCGTTTCTTTGTTTTGCTGTCTGTAACACTTTTTTACGCCATGTCTCTTCTTCCTCCTCTTTCGCTTCTCACTCGCGTTATGTGTGTATGTATACCTATATATGACTAGTGTGTGTGAGTGTGTGATAGGAATATCAACGGTGGCCGTGGGAGCAAAAAACGAGCGACAGAAGAAGAGAGAGAGAGGGGGAGCGAAACGCGCGATCCTTTAGGTATATCCTTCTCGCTTCTTCTTTTTTTTTTCATTTCTGTTATGTCGGTTTTGTTTGTTTTGCGATCGACCTATGTCGAGCTTTTATTGCTTGATTACGCTGTTATTTTGTTAAAAGCCGATCGAAACTGGGAGGTTTTGCGGGTAGGGAGGTCCGGATTGGAGCCACGATCTGCGCGAACTGTCTCGTACGTTATCACGTACAGGGCGATGCGACCGACGACGCTGGAAAGCTTAATAGGGAAGCGAGGCACAACTCGCAGCTTTCCCTATACCGACACGTCCATTCCAGATTTCTCTAACCAAAGTTTACGGACCTAAGGACGTAGTTGGGTCACTTCTTCGATCGAACTTTAATACCGCCTGCTTTATTAGAAGCTGAAACACTTTTTGAATTACTTTTCGAAAGTAATTTTTTTTTTAATAAATTTAGTTACAAAATGAAATTGAATTTCAATTCAAAGTGAAATTAACGAATTCTTCAGGATGCCCACAAAATTTTCCTTTCGAAATTCTCTGACTTTTCCCGCCAAATTTTAAAAATTTTCCGACCTTATTTTTGTAATCAGCGGTCTTTCACGCGTGCTTCCAAGAAGTCTTTTCTTAGGAATGTAATGCAAGGAACATAGGAAAAATAAAACTTTTGAAAATGGAACTAGTTTCTTAATATTCTTAAAGTTCTTTAAGTTTCTTAAGTTTTCTTTTTTTTAAAGTTCTTCAAATTTCTTAATATTTATTGTGATTTCAAGTTAGCAATGTTATGTCGAAGTACAACACTTTTTACTGTATTTTCCCTTGTGAATTTCTCAATTAAACTGCACTAGCTTATCAGATCTCACTTTGTCTCATTTTTGGTTTTCTGTTCATTTTTAAAGTTCATGTCTTGCGCGAAAATTAAGATCTCACACTTTTTCCCAATAGCCCCAAAATTCCCGAAAATTTTTCCAGTCACTGAATTTTCCCGATTTCCCTGACTAAATTTAGAATTCCCTGACTTTTCCCTGATTTCCCGACTTTATGGGCATCCTGCAATTATGCTACTTATAGAGGAAACAGCCCTAAGGAAAAAGAAAAATATACACTGCCGAGCATAAAATTAGGGTCACCACGTAATTTTCATTTATTTTAGAAATGTTTATTTTCGGATATTTTTCGGTAGATTATAATTTACTGACATTTTACAATGAAGTTGTAGTAATTGCTTGAATAAAAAAAAGGTTTTTGTCGTTTCGGATTAGCGTTTAACAAAAAAAGAGCCTTCAACCCAAATTCCCGCAATCCATTATCAGCATATTTTTCGTTGTGTTGGTTCAGGTCTCTATGCCAATTGTTTCAATGCTTAGAGTTGTCATTTTATGTGTATTGAAATGGCCATAAATCCTGTTGTTGCGGCACGGATTGTGGCGGCTAAAGAAGATGGCCACGGTCAGCGCGAAACTGCAAGAAGGGTTGGTGTAAGTCTTTCCAGTGTGCAACGAGTATTTCAGCGGTACGAAGTGACCGGTCTGCTCACTCGAAGACCTGGTTCAGGGCGAGGAAGGACTACAACAGCTAGAGACGACCGTTTGGTCGTTTCTAGTGCTTTAAGGAATCCAATGGTCACGGCAGTTTCCATTCGAAATCATCTGGAAGAAGTGAGAAATGTAAACGTAAGTGAGTGGACAGTTAGGAGGCGACTTCATGCTGCTGGATTATCTTCTCGCACAGGCGCTACTGGACCACCACTTTCCCGTGAACACCGGACCACAAGGTTGACTTTTGCGTGAGAACACTTGAATTGGACAATAGAGGATTGGAGTCGGATATTGTTTTCTGATGAATCGCGATTCTGTCTTTCTGGTTCAGACAGACGTGTAAGAGTGTGGCGACGACAAGGCGAGAGATATGCCCAAGCGTGTATTGCCAAGCAACTACCATTTGGTGGAGGCTCAGTTATGGCATGTGGAGGCATATCTTTTGAAGCTTGCACGGAGTTAGTCTTCATACAGAATGGGGCTTTGAATGCGCATAGGTATCTGACAGAGGTTCTAGAAGACCATGTTGTACCATTCATGGTTATCCTTGGAGAAGGCGCAACCTTTATGCATGATAATGCTCGACCCCACACTGCTCGGGTAGTTACTGCTTAACTTGACGAGGTTCAAATCACGCGATTTGTTTGGCCTGCTCGAAGTCCGGATTTAAATCCGATCGAACATGTTTGGGATGAGATGGGAAGACGTTTACGGATACATGTGCCGTTATTGATACAACACAACACAATAACGTGATACACGTTATTGAAGTTGTTAAAATTTTATTTTAATTTTCATTATTTTCAATAAAATCGAAAAAACAAAAACAAAAAATTTTTTATTCAAGTAATCACAACAAATTCATTGCAAAATGTTAGTCAATTAGAATACTACCGAAAAGTATCAGAAAATAATAAAAATTTCTGAAATAAATGCAAATTACGAGGTGACCCTAATTTTATGCTCGGCAGTGTATATTTTGGCAGTTTCAAACTTGTTAATTTTCAAAGAATTTTTCCACTTTGATTAAACAATAATATTTACTTAATTTCGTAAAAGAGTTCCTACTATAGCCAAATTTCCTAAAAATAGTACTTATTACTTTTCGAAAGTAATTGTTTTTCAATAAATTATTTAATTAGTTTAAAAATGACATTGCATTTCAATTCAAAATGAAATTAACGAATTCTTTTACTTAAATTTTGAGATCGCAAAAAGTTTTTTGGTAACAAAATCCTTTGGTAATAAATCCTTCTCATTAAAGACTGTCTTAGCTCAACAGAAAGTCATCTCGGAAACACTACATATTAGCAGAATTCAAATTTTATTTAAAAAAAATCGAATTTGGATTGGACTAAAATAAATACATCTCATACTTCAATATATAGGGTGTCCCAGCAAGAGCGTCGGATTTAAATTTGCCGCCATTTTGTTAATACGACTTGTACAGTGATTTCTTCTCGACAGTTGTCACGTACAAGACCGTTTAATTATTGCAAAAACACATTACAAAAATGGTGAAAGTTTTTCGAAAACAGCTCGCCAATTACGTCAAGTTTTCGGATCGACAGTGAGGCGTTTAATTACAGTTGAATAAAATAAATACAGCCAAATTTATGCGAAAACTTTATGTTGAAATAAAAATGTTTGCTTAATTCAAAAAATAAATGTGTTCTTCTTTGAAATTAAATCCGAGGCTCTTGTTGGGACACCCTATATATGCATATATGCACATGTAGGTATTCATATCCAATTATCCACTCTAGGAAGAATTGATACAATTTTATTAGGTAAAAATTAGATGATTCAAGACACTATTTTTAATAAATTTTAGCTTCCTAAGAACACAAAATATGTATGTGCAATTTTTTTTTAAAAAATATGTAAATTTTTGGTAAATTTTTTTTACAAGATTTAGTAAATTTTTTTCTAGAAATATTTTTGTAACAGTTTTGTTTCAGATGGGGTAAGTACGCTTAGCACCGGAATGACCTTTAAAATTTAATACTAACTATTTAATGACAGACCTAGAGGATATACCCCAAGAAAAATTGGTACGGCCGAACCTTGCAAGGTTGAAAACACGCGTTTCAACAAAATTTAAAGAGGACCCAACATGACTATACGATAAATTTAGTGTGGGTAAATAGGCGTTTACTGATCACAGTGATCACTTACCCACCAGTAACCCTACTGAACACTTTACTGGAAGATGAAGAAGTCCGATCAATATTTTCAATGCGTTTCGAAACAGAGATGATTAAGTTGAGATGGTTTACCCAATAAACGTTCATGCCTGTAAATGTTAGAGCGTTTAATGATCGTTACGTCGGCGCCATCCTGTTTCTTCGTTGTAATCTCACAGATTCGGAAACCTTCACCGATTTCCTTTTCTGGTACAGTAAGTATCCTTTTTATTTACGTATCTCTTCGTTAATTATCGCTCGTCGATATTCGTGGGCTAAATCTCGTCGCGGAGCCGGCCTTGTGCGTGAGTTTCGTTACATTTCCATTGTGTACGTTTTCGTGTATCGTATAAATGTATCAAAATTATTTTTAAGCGATTGTCTAATCGGTGGCGCTATATTTCATATTCCCGCGTCGCGTCGCGTTGCGATTCTTCGTCGTCGTATTTCGCGTAAGTAGGAAGCTAAAATAACAAACACAATCATAGGCAACGATCGTGTGATTTACGCTCTCCTAAAAACACTTTTAAGTGCCTACTTTCGGCGTGTTGTTGCGGTGAATCACGGCCGATTTGCTCTCTCTCCGAAATAAATCTCTGTTTACATTGAACGGTATTTATAGTAAAATTTACTATAATGAAACGCGTTGTATAAACTGACGATTACCTAATTTAAATACGACGGCCTTAACATATATTTCGGTAAAGTCGGTAATTGAAAACACACACTCACACACACGCATACAAACACAGTTTCATAATATTATAAAAATAACTTGGGCCGCAAGCGACGGATTTTGGAATTTTGTTGCGTTTTTGGGGCCGGGGAGGAGGAAAAGTGTATTTTCGATCATCGGGATACCTTCGAGCGAAATGGGTCGCAATATTATAACGTACGATCTAATCCACTTAAACTGTATGTACGTAAGTTTAAAATTAAACCGTTGTTTACGGGTTCCGTGGGCCAAAAAGTTTCCATTGTAACCGTTCTATTAGTATCGTAGTAATAGCGAGCAGAAATAAGATTTAACGACAAATCGCTAGTCCGCTACAATTTTCAGTTCCGTGTTCTTCCTCGATAAATTCTCACACAGTCAGTCACGACGCCCCCACAAAACAAATTTCACTTCCTATTAATACTCCCGAATGTGTTAACGCCTCCCGAAAATATTTCCTTATGTCTCCGTCTGTTTCCAAAGGCATCCATCATTTTTTTTTTCGAGAAAAACCACCCCCTCTTCATCCCCCTCGCGCTTATTTTTGTGAAACCATTTATTAGTTGTGACACCGAAGCCCCGACAATGTGTTAAAAGTCTAAATATAAGTCTAGTCGGTGGAACAACCCCCGCGTATTAAGGGGACAATTAAAAGTATTATTATCATTAACCGTTGAAGGGGATGGGTCGGAAGAACTATAAGTATAGCGAGCATCGTATTAATTGGATTTATATAATAACAGGAGGAAGGCGTACAAACTGGACGCCACCCCCGAGAAAACTCAAACTGATTATGTTAGAATGACACATGAGTCAGCGTTGAGTACGATAGGTGACTACTTACATACACTCTGTTCAAAACAAATCCCGATGCACGTCATTTCGATGGCGTCACCAAACATCCAATACTACCAATTTAATATAGTCTCAGGACATCGAAATTTATGTGTTCCGTGTATATTTTAGGTTGAGAATACACATATATATTGCCAACCTAAAATATACACGGAACACATAAATTGCGATGTCCTGTGACTATATTAAGTTGGTAGTATTGGATGATTCTGACGTCATCAAAATAACGTGCATCGGGTTTTGTTTTGAACAGAGTATATATCCTATCGAAACCCAAAGACACTTCAATAGGCACAGCGGAATAAATAATAGAAAGGTTAGAACCGAAACTGGAACAATAATGGAAAGCTTACCTAGATACAATTTAGAAAAATGCCGAGACAAATGAATTTGCTTTCTCTACAAATAATACAGGGAAATCAATTTTTTTATATCAGATTGTAGGGCTCTTAAAACCTTCACAATGACCTGTGGTAAAAGTCACTTGGTGCTTAATAAATCCATTAGGTGAGTTTAAATCAAATTATTAACAACTTATGTAAAAATAGCACTTATGCCACATAATGGTGAAGGTAAAGTAATTCTAAATTACAGAAAATGAGTTATTTTATCAATTTCAGGTACTTAATGATCTAAAATTTCATTTAAACAATCGAAAAAGTTAATTGCAAAAGTGAGTTATTAATTTTTATAAAAACAAATAAAGTTATATAAAAGTAACACGGTTGAAAACATACGTAAAAACAATTTCATACTTAATTTACCGCAATTGCAATGTAATATTAAATGTAGATAAAATGTACTTGCATGTTTCTAAAAGTTCTGTTTTCCTAATAGTCTAGTCTCTAGTCAAGATGTGTGTTTGCTGCGAAAAATTGTTAGAAGGCTCGGAAAAATATAAGCGATAGCTCATTCGACGCGGAATGCAAATCTGAGAAAGTCGTTTTGAGGATTTTTTTCTGCTAAGAAAAATTGCAATTGTTATTAACAAAAAAACGAAAAATAAAAACGCTCTTTCGATTTTTTGATGACAACTCAAAAACCATAAGAGATAGAGGAATTTGCAAATAAGATCCTTAAAGAGGAGGAAATTTCCAATAAAGAAGTTCCGACTATTGGATTTCTATCTGTAATATTTATATTTTTAATTTGTTGCTGAAAGTAAGGCTCCGCGCTACCGTTACGGCATCGCCGTCTCTGAAGCGACTACATCATAGAAAATAATTTTTTTAAGGTACTAAGTATTAGTTTAAAAATTTAACACAAACTTTAGTGTATTCTATACACTTAAAAGAATAAAGTCCCGTTGGAAAAAAAATTTAAATGCATTTTTGAAAAAGCTAGCCTTATGTTAATTAACTAGTTATTTTCGTACTTCCGTCTTCATTGAAAGCAGGCTAAATGTTTAAATAAATTCTCCATAAATATTTTGCTTCTTAGAGTCCTTTCTATGAGTGTACTCAATAAGGTGACGTCATAAAATTATTTAAAATTCCTTTATTTAGTTTACAACGAATTTTTAAATTCAACAAAAAACGCGAAATCCAGAAATTGTTATTAAAAAATTGTTTTTTCTTATATATTATGTTATGGCTGTTTTGATATTCAAACTAAGGATTTAAATAATTGTGGAAAAAAAATTTTGCAGCTATTTGTTTAAGAATTGTTTATAAATAAACGGCTATTTTAATATTTTTGAAAATTCTTTGTTTACCATTCTATTGTTTAGGATTAATTATGATTTTTAAAATAAAAAAAGTTATTTAAAAAAAATTTGTTATAGTTTATAATCGTATTTTTAATGTTTTCATTATTTAAATGTTTAGTTAAGGATTAATTTTGTGTCTAAAAATCATTATAAATGGCTCTTAATAGAATAGGAGAAAACTTTAGTTTCACTGGTAATTTCATTGTTTATTAGTTAACAATTTGTTATAAATAACATACAATAATTGTTACCACCGAAGTTTGAGAAAGAATCGTATTATTAATAACTGAGATATTAGGGCGATATATCTATTATACTGTTTTTATATACTGATTATGTTTTTTTCTCGGTATTTTGTGTTTGTTCGTTGAAATCAAAATTAGAAGTGATTTTATTATTTTTTGTATCTCATGTATCTATGATCGATTTTCGTTTTTTCTTACTATTTATCTTGTTGGAATACTATGTTTTTGTTCTTTAAAAAAAATGTACTGATTTTATTTGTGTATTTTATTTAGATAGGGAACATAAAAAAATTGCGAGACTTTTGCGAGATTCTCGTGCGAGACATGAGACGAGACGAGACTTTTATTGCGAGACGAGACTCGAGACGAGACTTTCCACTTCCTTTGCGAGACAAGACGAGATTTTTCAAAGTCTCGTCTCGTCTCGTCTCGTGGGCAATACCACTGACACATTGTCAGTCAAAGTAAGATCAATGAATCGAATAGATGGACCATTCGTAAACTACTGTGTGTATCTCATGGGTTGACCATGTGACAAACGAGTCAGTACTGAGAAGAGTTGGAATCGAACGTGAACTGTTAGAAACTATAAAACAACTAAAAGTTTCCTATTGAGGACATATAATAAGGGGTGATAAACGAGGTTTTAAAATTATTTTTAATGGGTAAGATAGAGGGAAGAATGGGCCCAAAGGAGAACGCAAGATTCGTGGTTGCGGCATATAAGAGTTAAATGCAGGAGAATCTTTACACTTAACTACAAATAAACGGTAGATGAAGCTTACGAAGCGTATAGCACTTGAAGATTATTTTTATCTGAGCTCTTCAAAAAAATATGTTTGGATTCACTTCGATTCCGTGACATTTACTGCACATTTCAAGGAGCCGTACGGCATTTTAAGGGAGTAATTTGTATGAAATCCGCTCAGTTTGTAAAATTCTTCCTCTTTGGTAGATCGACGTGTTGTCATTTTCGAGGAAAACGGAGGTGCCTCCGAGAAATGTCTGGATTCCGAGAAATTCCTTTGTCGCCCGCCAACAAAACGCACGGATACAAAATCTATTTCGAATTTATTTCTAAAAATGTACCCCCTTCTTCTTCCTCTTCTGCGCCTTCGGCGTGAAGTGATGGTAATAAACTAATAAATAACTCGTCTAATAATACACCAGCACAGTTCAAACGCAGTCTGGAAATGCTTCCTTCCTTGTGTGTAAAATTAGACCGGAGTAGGGAGAGAGTGGAGAGAAAGGAGAAGGGGTATCTCTTCGCTATTAAACGGGGGGCGCAATAAGGCAACTCCTCAATTCGACATACTTTACTTGTGGGACGAGGAGGGCGAGAGGGGAGGGAGTCGGCACGATAAATTCCCGACGACTTCTCGAAGGGTGTGCGGATCTATGGGCGTAATGGGGGACGGCTCTGGTGTCTTGGGAAGTAAGTGATGCCCGGAAAGTCCGAAAGAGAGACAGAGAGAGAGAGAGAGAGAGAGAGGGGGGGAATTATACGTGCGGGCCGGGAATTTTTCCGAGGGACGAAATGCCGGCGGGGAAGTCGTAGTCACCGCAAAACGTCCAAAATCGATAAACAATAGATTCCCCGGAAAGTAAAACAGTAGTTAAACTCACAAGCCAGTTTAAACCTTCGATTAATGAAGGGTCGTTTAACCGGACGAAGGGTTAGACGCTCTAAGTCTCTTTTACCGACTTGTAGGGTACGGCAATATATTTCATTTTGAACGTGTTGGGGTAATTTTGCGTTGCGCTTAAACTCGGTTTAACGGTCGTCGGATTTTTTTATCCGCTCTCTTGTTCGAGCGTATACGAATTGCGCACCATGGTCAGAACATCATTTAGGTTCTTCATTTTTACCGTCTAGTTGCGCACAGGTTAGTTATCGTAATAACGGTTTTAAGACGGATTAACGCAGATGGGGGGGGGGTTTCAGAGCGACTTAGGTACTAGTTGCGCACTAATGGTCGAAAAAAGTTGTTGTTTTCTTTCAATTCTCCGTTTTGAATCCAGCTATCCGAATTTGTAAGTCAGAAGTTTGTGCAAGTTATGAAAATGGCTCCAGGTCTATTTATTTATAAAAAAAAAATCACCCCCTTTTTTAAAGCGATAAGTAAGGGATTGACAATTGTTTTTATCATATTTTCTTAACGGGATATGAAAATATGGGTGTTTATGAAGAGAATAAGCCTTTATACATCTCGAAATGTTTATCCAAAAAGACGTAACAGCAATGAACATTATGCGTCTTGGGGTAAACAAATAGCAATATCTCAGCAAAAAATTAATCAATTGACTTTTATAAAAGTTGTTTAGATTTGGAACTTTAAAAGCTATCTTTTAGAGCAGTAAAAACGTAAATCATATCATTTTTGCAGTAAATAATCCATATTCAAAAAATGACCATTTTCAGTGATTTTTTGACATTTTTGCAATAAATGTTTAAGAAAATTAAACGTGCTATAGCTCAAATAATAGGTTTTTCAATTCTCTACAACTTATATTTCAAACTTTTCTCCACGAAATGCATACTTTGGCTTGTAGAATCAAAAAACTTGTTTTTGCTAACTTTGGACCCCTCCCATTTGTTAATGCACACTTTTTGAATGTTTAAAACTATATAGCCATGATCAACTAATCAGAGCCTACAACATTTGACCACTCTCATCTGGTACTGAATGAATGTCGTAAAACGTCAAAAAAATGACTACAGGGACTGGGCTATTATAGTCTAGTCAAGATGTGTGTTTGCTGCGAAAAATAGTTAGAAGGCTCGGAAAAATATGAGCGATAGCTCATTCGACGCAGAATGCAAATCTGAGAAAGTCGTTTTGAGGATTTTTTCTGCTAAGAAAAATTGCAATTGTTATTAACGAAAAACGAAAAATAAAAACGCTCTTTAGATTTTTTGATGACAACTCAAAAACCATAAGAGATAGAGGAATTCGCAAAAAAGATCCTTAAAGAGGAGGATATTTCCAATAAAGAAGTCCCTACTATCGGATTTCTATCTGTAATATTTATATTTTTAATTTGTTGCTGAAAGTTAGGCTCCGCGCTACCGTTACGGCATCTCCGCCTCTGAAGCGACTATGTCACAGAAAATAATTTTTTTAAGGTACTAAGTATTGGTTTAAAATTTTAAAACAAACTTTAGTGTATTCTATATACTTGAAAGAATAAAGTCCCGTTGAAAAAAAAATTTTAAATGCATTTTTGAAAAAGGTAGCCTATTGTTAATTAACTAGTTATTTTCGTACTTCCGTCTTCATTGAAAGCAGGTTAAATGTTTAAATAAATTCTCCCATAAATATTTTGCTTCTTGGAGTCCTTTCTATGAGTGTACTCAATACGGTGACATCATAAAATTATTTAAAATTTCTTTATTTAGTTTGTAACGAATTTTTAAAGTCAACAAAAAACAGAAAATCCAGAAATTGTTGTTAAATAATTGCTTCGTCTTATATATATGTTATGGCTGTTTTGATATTCAAATTAAGGATTAAATAATTGTGGAAAAATTTTTCACAGCTATTTGTTTAAGAATTGTTTATAAATAAACGGCTTAGTGTAATATTTTTGAAAATTCTATTTTTACCATTCTATTGTTTAGGATTAACTATGATTTTTAAAATAAAAAAAATTCTTAAAAAATTTTGTTATAGTTTGTAATCGTTTTTCAATGTGTTTAACATTATTTAAATAATTAGTTAAGGAATAATTTTGTGTCTAAAAATCATTATAAATAGCTCTTAAGTGTGTAAAATAAACGGCTCCAAATATTCGGCGCCTTCACCATATGTTTAAAAATGAACTGACATTTAACGGCTCGAAAGTGATCATAAATATAATACTATTTGTACTGAAAATTTTTTGGTTCTATAAATGCCTGGAATGCTTTTACCGGCGAGAAATCATTTTGAAATTTTCACAATAAGATAAACATTCGAAGGAAGTTTTAAAACGCATAAAGACGCGCGTATATAAAAATCTCTAAAATAATGTATTTGAATATTTATTCCGTCGGTAAAATAGCTCTAAAAATTATGTATTTCGGTATTCGTTCAGTCAGTAAAATCTATACGCGACGTTTCACTCTTCCGTTAGATAATTCAGCTCAAAGCGCATAAGCATAAATATTTCTATTTCCACCTAGATTCTGTCCCCGATTTTTCAAATAACCCGTTTATTTCTAGAGAAGTTTCTTGGAAGTGTAAAAGTGATTATTGATCAAGTGTTCAATTTAAATTTAAGACCCGCGCCATAGATGTAGGCTCTAATTATAAATAGAATGCACATGAGGCCTCATGAGTAAATAAAGTTTGTAAATGCGGAGTTATCGACATACATACGTTATTATTTATAAAATTTCTCTCGCTTCATTCTGTATTTCTTTTTCGTTTTCTCAATGCTATTTCAGACGTTTACGTGAGAGACAGATTCGACTAGAGCTATTAGAAAACGACACAAAAGCCATTCGGTTAATAATGGGAACGGGACATGAGGAAAAATAGCGTGTGTAACGACGATTCACATAATTTTGTTGATATAATTGTTGTTTTAATATTATAAATGAATATTCCCATGACGTATTTTCGACTGGTTCCAATCTTCTAATGGAAAACTAAGGTCATTGGCAATTGGATTAGTAATAATGTAGAATTGGCTATCATAATAAAACTCAGCTAAATATAAATTGATTAAGAAACTACTAACAAAGGAAACGTAAAAGGCTTAAGAGCAATAAGGTCGTTAAGACGTCGGGTTACATGCATTACCCACCAGTTTTAAAAGAATCGATCAGAAATTCAAACTTTTCCAAAATACAACTTTTGGAAAATATGTCAAACTGTATTTTAGAGAGTGTCACACAATGTTAAATGCTGACTACTTCTAAATCATCAGATTATTTCCCCATTACCTAATCTGTCTATTATTAAAACGTTGCTCCTTCTAATATGAGTATTTAAAATTCAATTCCAATATGACTTTGATTTGAAGGACAAAAATGCAGACAACAACAAAATCGAAAAAAAAAACATACAAATATTAACACTAGTCTGGAAATTAATCATCTTAATTAATCGATGATTAGAGACTCGATGGTACCAATGACACGCCTCACAACCAGATCAAAATAATTGATACTATTAGGAAACTATTATTGAAAAGTAAATTATTGGGTATTACAAGATGGGTTTTTTATTAGACATTTATATTTTGGTTCGAAACTACCAACTAAAACTAAATTGATTTTAAGTCAAAGGACATTTATTTAGCACTGATCGAATTACGATGCTTAGGTTAACACTCTGTTTCAGAAAAATATGTAAGTTTCATTGTTTTTTAAAGAAAAATAAGAAGTTTGAATTAGACTTTCCCTTTTCGAAAAAAGTTGAAATAAATTTTATTTCTGGAAAACAGTGGAAAACAAAGGCAAATATTAAAATAGTTTTTGAATTCTGAAAAATGTAGGGAAGATTGAAAGGAGCTGTTGTTTTAGGAAAAGGTTAAAACCAAGTTGTTTTCTGTAAAGGAATGAACGGTACTGATTGAAACTTGTTTTAAAATTTAAGGCAGGTTTTTGTCATTTGTGTTTCTGAAGTGATAAATAACTTTAACGTAAAAATCTGCCAATTAAGTAAAGTACTAATTTAAAGTAGTAATATTAAAAATACAATTAAGAATTTCCGGGATTTTCCAAAAATTCTAAAAAAAATTAAAGCAATGGGAAATTCGTTTATGTAGTTAATTAACAAACGAAAATTGCAAGGAAATCTTAATATCCATGTCTTCAATTGGTATCATTAAGCTAAAAACTCTATTTGGAGCATAAAAATAACTTAATTTCAATACGAACAACTTAGAATAACACTCGGCTGCATAAGCTGTGTTTCATAAGAAAAACATAATATACTGCTTTTCCTATTATTTTCCCTACTTAAGTATATTTAAGTACTGTACGGTCTATTAATAAATCGTTAAATAAATAAAAGTAAATGCTGAGGAAATTATTGTTAAAATTTATGTATGAACGCTCGTTAATCTGTAATTTTAGAAATAAATCATAATGGCGGTATATGCGTCATTTGTAGCATTTACTAAAATGTAAGTAAGAGTGTTTGAAATGGCGTTTCTTAAAACAAATAAATGGTTATTTTGGGGATATTTCGAAATTTCGAAAATTCTGCCCATGGCAGGAATTTGTTCTTATTTTTAACTTTTAACTAATAAATTAATAATACTTCACATCGATTTACAAAAATTAAAGCGACTGAATCACTGTCCCAAAAAAAAATTATTAACGCACTTACGAAATTTCCAGTTTTTTCAGGGATGGATTGTATCACCTGAAAAGAAATATTTTAGTTAATAATTGTAACGCTATTAAAGAAAACTATACAAATATTTCCACAATCAAAATTGAAATTTCCAATTTAACTGATTTTAATCCGAAACGCAAATTTGAAATTGAACCAAATTTTGAAAATTTTCACTTAATATTTATTGTACAGGGTGATCAAGAATGACTGTTTGAGTTGGCAATCCTACCTGGAGGATTTTTTTGCCTAAGGGTTTGCAATGCTACAACCAGACAAGGCGTATCAACTTTAAATAGGTTGCCTCAAGCGATCCTGACCTACCACAACTTCATCTACGTCACACGGTGACCGGCGATGCAAAAAATACTTTGAAAAACTCAAAACTGTTGTCAATTACAAACGAAAACGCCAGCCAAACGCCAAATTGTCAGAGTAATACAGAGCATAGATGAAACCAGAGTTAGATTAAACACAGGTAATAAAACTCAGACCTGGGTCGCCAGTCTACGTCACGAACTCCGCCTCCCCTGCGCGACCCCCTCGCCAGGAAGTTTGTTTCATTTATTTGACAAAACAATCAGCGTTATGTAAGTGGCTGGATCGACATAGCAGCGAAGGCCAAATAAAAGAAGAAGAAGAACAATCAGCGATAAGATTGTAGGTTATGTGAATAAAAATTAACGCATAAAAATGAAACTCGAAATACAGAACAATGATTTAATTAAACCGGCTAAAGGTAATGCTCAAAATGCCCCCCATTTTGGTCCAGACATAAAGTAACTCTTCTTTTTAGGCTCTCGAAGATATTCACCAGCATATTGGGGGTAATGTTTGCCACTTCCTGAACTATTGCCTATTGCAGCTCTTTTCAGTATGCAATACGTTCCTAAAGACATTGTCCTTCAAGAGTCCAAATAACGAAAAATCTAATGGAGTGAGATCTGGTGACCTGCTTCACCAAATGCACCGAATAATACCGTAATCTGTCGCCAAAATTCTCTCTTAAATATCCCATAGTAGCACGAGCCGTATGTGCCCTTGCAGTCTTGTGGGAAATATCCAATTTGACGCTCTTCATCTGTTAATTGGTTTATAAAATGCCTCAAAAGGTGTTGAATATATCTCTCCAAATTGACGGTAAAATTAAAAAATATCGGCCCATACACCCGCGTCCTTGAGACTGCCGTTTATTCACATAGCCGTTGAGATGAAACCAGGCTTCGTCGGAAAACAAGGTATTGTCAAGGATATCACTATTATTTAATATGTCATTGAACCAATTGCAAAATAAAACTCTCTGTGGGTGATCAGGAGGGGTTAATGACTGTATGATGGAAATTTTGTAAGGGTGGTACTTTAATTTCTTTTTAGGCACAGTGGAGCAACTTCCATATGAAAAACCAGTAAAACCGTGAATTAGAACAACATGGAAAAGTGGAAGTCTTATGGGTAAGAATGAAAATTGGTTGAATAGGAGGCATAAGGACCAAACCTGTTTGATGGGAGAGCTTTCTTAAGGATTTGCGAGGACTTCTTTGCATTCGAGTTCTGATATCCTCGACAACTTCCTCGTTTAGAGTAGAAGATCTACCAGTTGATTTTTGTTTGCTTACACTCCCTGTTTAAATAACGTTCAACTACTCGCATGCAATGTTGCAGAAAGACAGCAGAAGTGACCAAAGTCTCAGGAAACAACTCTTGAAATTGCTGGTATGTCGCTTCGAGAGAGTACTGCCAACCAGTAATTGGGTTATAAATCCCGCTTCGAAAGTACGCCATTCCAATGAAAATATCGTGCTGTAACGTGAAAACCATTTTCAATAACTAAATTTGAAAAGAATACCAGAAATTTGATATTGAAATAGCAAATGGCATCTGTCAATGACCGCTGTCAATGTCACCAACCGGATATTACTCCAGTTGTACCATTTAAAAATGAAATTCAGTATTGCCAACTCAAACAGTCATTCTTGATCACGTTGTAGTAATAATGCTAATGTTCCTTGCTTGGTTAAGATTTAATACTAGATAATCAATTATTCCAAAATTGTTTTCATTCACTCCTTACGACTAAATACCGTATGAAGTAAATTAACTATTGTTTTACAAAGAGTATAAAATTGTTATCTTTAATTTAAACTCGTGTATGGACCACCCCATTATCTCTATTTTCAATTATTCAACATCTCTCGGCGTTTTAAGTTAAGGCATCGTAGCGACAATTCGACATTTATCCACGAAGCCTTTAACCATTAAAGTCACCGTTACAGTTAAAATAGTAACAGTTACAATCAATTTCTTCGGGGGCGTGTACATGCATTTCGACTACCCCCGGGGACGTCTTTTCCGGCCACGAAAAAGACGTTCCAGTGTACGGTGCCAAAGCAACGCTAATTATTTATCATACGAAACATTATCACACTGTGTACGCCATTATGAGCACGTTACGACTCCTACGAGAGCGAACCGAACAGCTAAAACAGCTAGAACAGCTAACGGCCAACTTACACAAGTAAGAGTCTCTCGCTCCCTCTTTCTCTCTCTCTCACTCTCTCTCTCTCATGGTTTCAGTTAACATCCACATCATGTAAAAAACATGGGATCCCGAGGTAAGGAAATCGCCCTTTGTCAACTTTAACGGTGATATGCTGCTGAATAATTCAGGAGTACGCCTATGCCTTTTCTCCTATGAGAAACTCCATGGATCGTGGACGAGAGGAGGGTCGCGTAACGAAGAAATCGCTAATTGCCGCATTAAAGGTAATCCCAGACTAATTAGGCTCGCGGTGTAATGCCGTTACAATGGAGTAAAAGGGTTATTCAATTGGAAGAGCCATCACGTTGACGGTGTTTTATCTATTGGTTGACCCAATTTTGTTAAACTGTAGAAAAACTTGTTCTGCCTCTTTCCTCGCGACTGTATGTTCGTATGGGTAATATGGGTAACATTTTTGTTTAGTAGGAGAAGGTAATCTTATCGGTGGATATTTGGTAACGTTTTCGACATATATCTTGATATTACTGATTTTCTTTTCCTCACGCATATCCATTAACGGATGTTTGCGACCATACTTTCCATTTCCTTAAAAACCTCAAGTCCATCGGCTTCTGTTAACGATTTCTTCGTTTTCTGTAGTCGGAAAAAATAATTATAATTTCAGTTTGTTGGAATATTTATCATCATATGACCTTTTTTTAGTCTATTAAAAATGTATTTCCTGAATTTGTAATTGTACTGGATGATCAAGAATGACTGTTTGAGTTGGCAATCCTACCTGGAAGATTTTTTTGCTTAAGGGTTTGCAACGCTGCAACCAGATAATATTTGTATATTTGACAAAAATTTGACATAACAATCAGCGTTAAGATTGTAGGTTATGTGAATAAAAATTAACGCTTAAAAAATGAAACTCGCAATACAGGATAATGATTTAATTAAACAGCTAAAATTAATGCTCAAAATGCCCCCCATTTTGGTCCAGACATAAATCGTAAGCTCTTCTTCAGTATGCAATATGTTACTAAAGACATTGTCCTTCAAGAGCCCAAATAACGAAAAATCTAATGGAGTGAGATCTGGTGACCTGCTTGGCCAAATGCCATGACTAATTACTCTGTCGCCAAAATTCTCTCTTAAATATCCCACAGTAGCATGAGCCGTATGTGCCCTTGCAGAGTCTTGTTGGAAATATCCAATTTGACGCTCTTCGTCTGTTAATTGGTTTATAAAAGGCCTCAAAAGGTGTTGGATATATCCCTCCGAATTGACGGTAAAATTAAAAAATATTGGCCCATACACCCGCATCCTTGAGACTTCCAACCAAACACCAACTTTAACCGGGTGATAATGTGTGTCTCTGATAGCATAAGGATTTTCACCTGACCAAATTCTGTAATTTTGTTTATTCACATAGCCGTTGAGATGAAACCAGGCTTCGTCGGAAAAGAAGGTATTGTCAAGGATATCATTATTATTTAATATGTCATTGAACCAATTGCAAAATAAAACTCTCTGCGGGTGATCAGGAGGGGTTAATGACTGGACGATGGAAATTTTGTAAGGGTGGTTCTTTAATTTCTTTTTAAGCACAGTGGAGCAATTTCCATATGATAAACCTGTAGAACCGTGAATTAGAACAACATGGAAAAGTGGAAGTCTTATGGGTAAGAATGAAAATTGGTTGAATAGGAGGCACAAGGACCAAACCTGTTTGAAAGGAAAGCTTCCTTAAGGATTTGGGAGGACTTCTTTGCGTTCGAGTTCTGATATCCTCGACAACTTCCTCGTTTAGAGTAGAAGGTCTACCAGTTGATTTTTGTTTGCTTACACTCCCTGTTTAAATAACGTTCAACTACTCGCATGCAATGTTGCAGAAAGACAGGAAAAGTGACCAAAGTCTCCGGAAACAACTCCTGATATTGCTGGTATGTCGCTTCGAGAGAGTAGGTACTGCCAACCAGTAATTGGGTTATAAATCCCGATTCGAAAGTACGCCATTCCAATGAAAATTTCGTGTTGTAACGTGAAAACCATTTTAAATAAATAAATTTGAAAAGAATACCAGAAATTTGAATTTTAAATAGCAAATTCAAATTACCAGTTGTACCATTTAAAAATGAAATTCAGCATTGCCAACTCAAACAGTCATTCTTGATCACGTTGTACTAATTAATAATCGATCCAAATCAAAGTTAAGAACCTCCCCTCATCGTACCTCCATGTTTCCCATCGCCGAGAAGAAATATTTCAAATTCCTTCTCTTTCTCCGTTCCCGTCTCTCTCTCTTTATCCCATCGGGTTTTCCTCTCCTCCTTCTCTTCCCTCTCTCTCTTTTTCTCCTCCTCGTCTTCCCTCTCTTCTTCCCGTCTCCGTTTCGCGGTTGATTTTTATCCGAAAGCTACCGAGACCGAGACCTGTTCTCGGGGAGTTCGCGGATTAAATAATTACTTAAATATTTACATCTGAATTCCATCGTTTTGATTAACTCGACTCGCCTTTCGTCCAATTAATTTTCTATTGGATCGCGCCTCGATTAAATAATTGGATAATTAAACGGATCCGCGAAATTAGTCTCTTTTTCTCTCTCTCTTTCTCTCTCAAAGAGCACACATACGCTCTTTTGAGGTTTCCTCAAGACGTGCGATAGCCTGAATGGCGATCGCGTCAGTTAGTTAGTTAGTTTTGAAACAATTTGAATCTAATTTAACGTCTTTCAAGGCAAATTTAGTGAGTTACAGTCGTTCGCACTATAAATATATTCCTACTCGCGAGCTATCCAGTTAAAGCTGGGAACTCTAGTTAAATATTTAATTTTGCAACTCCAATATTTCCGCTGCGCAATTAAATAACAATTACTGTGCAGGGATTATGCTAAATATTGAAGCAGGATTGACGTGGTCTTGAAGTTTGTTTCGTCAATATTGAACTGCAATTTGGTGAAATTAAATGATTCGAAATAATCGATTACCCTATTGATCCAGCAAATTTGATACCCTGATCATTATTGTAGCTACATTTTAAGAAAATCCTGTCAAAATAAGTGTCTCATTTTGTGTCTCGAGTCCACCACTAATGCGAATGTTAGTCATATTTTGAGTGCTTAGTTCTTATTTAGTATTAATTTGGAATCTTTGAATATTCTTTGTTCAAATTTGTGTTTCCTGATCAACTCCAGCGTCATGAGTGTCGCAGTTTTTCAATATGTTCACTTAGGTTACCTTTTGAAATATCAACAATTTATTCACTAGGGTGGGTCAAAAAAATTGATAATTTTTTTAGTTCCGACACAGAAAAATTACAAAAATATACGTTTCTCATTTGATAATAATTACTTTTACACTAAATTACAAAATTAAGAAGAAGAAAAAATTTTTTAGTAAAATTTTCAAACTTTGACTTTGAATAACTTCTAAATAGTTAGATTTATGAAAAAAATATAAGAGACCTTTATATAAGAGACATGTCGTTTTTAATATGAAGCTTGACTAAAAATGGACAACTATAATGAGGAGGATCTTCCTATTATAGGCCAAGCAGATAAGCAAAAAAATACCCTGTTTTTGACATCGAATCCTCGAGCAGGAGACCCGGATTTTTAGGTAATATAGGCCAACAAAAACAAAACGTATAGGAAGACCCTACGAGACTTTGAATATTAAGCATTGTTATTAACAATTAAACGTCAAAAAATGCACTTTTTTCACTATTTTTGATCTCAATTAAAAACTAAGTTACTTTTGGGTAAAATGGCCTTACCATCCTCTAGAGAATTAAAAAACCTTTAAAATGACTATAAATCGACCTCGATATTTTCATTTGTTGCTGAGAAAAATGATATAGAGAATCAAAATTGACAATTTTTTTTTTAACAATTGTTATTGCGAAATTTAACCTGCGGCATTGTTATTCTGTAAAAAGTCTGGGATTATAGTGTTTTATATATGGTAAAAATTTCAGATCGATTCATCAAATAGTTTATTGCAAAACTCAATTTGTTTATATTTTTGCAATAACCGTCTACGCACAACTAAAAAAAATCGCGATTCTAAGATCATGGTGCCCTAGAGAAACATTTTCTTCATCTATGTCAATTGTTGAATATGATAAAAAGCAACTTTAGGATTGTTTAAAAAATTAAAGAAGAAAAACAATTTTTTTTTATTTTGGCACCTTGTCATAAGCAATATCTCTGGAAATTGTTGACGAATTTTGATGTTTCTTCTTTTAATTTGACGTACCGTTCTGAGCACATTACGAAGATGCGATCTGTTTATTAATTTATTCATTAATTTACAACCTAATTTGCTGAAACAATTTTTTGGAAAAAAAAATTCGCGAAAAATCCATTTCTTTGGTGCGGTTTTCATTGTTATACATGGAAATTACTTGTTTAACTATAATACATGAATTATTGTCATTAAAAAAATAAATTTAAAATGTATTTTTTGATAAAAATATGATAAAAAACATACTCTGTTAATACCATTTCATATAACAATAAAACAAAATATGTTAATAATATTATAATGTACATTTTATTCAATCTTTTTCCAGAGATATTGCTTATGACTTATGACATAAGGTGCCAAAATAAAAGAAAATGTTTTTCTTCTTTAATTTTTTAAACAATCCTAAAATTGCTTTTTATCATATTCAACAATTGATATCGATAGAGAAAATGTTTCTCTAGGACACCATGATCTTAAAATCGCGATTTTTTTTTTTTAGTTGTGCGTAGATGGTTATTGCAAAAAAATTGCAAAAATATAAACAAATTGAATTTTGCAATAAACTATTTGATGAATCGATCTGAAATTTTTACCACATATTAAGCACTATAATCCCCGACTTTTTACAAAATAACAATGCCGCAGGTTCAATTTCGCAGTAACAATTGTTAAACAAAGAATTTGTCCATTTTGACTTTCTATACCATTTTTCTCAGCAACAAATGAAGATATCGAGGTCGGTTTACAGTCATTTTAAAGGTCTTTTAATTCTCTAGAAGATGGTAAGGCCATTTTACCCAAAAGTAACTTAGTTTTTAATTGAGATCAAAAATAGTCAAAAAAGTGCATTTTTTGACGTTCAATTGTTAATATCAATGCCTAATGTTCAAAGTCTCGTGAGGTCTTCCTATAAGTTTCGTTTCTGTTGGCTTATATTACCTAAAAATCCGGGTCACCTGCTCGAGGACTCGATGTCATGGTGAAATCCTTATTTGCTTGGCCTATTAATATTAAGAGCTCATACTTGGTAAGTATTTTATAAACGTACCTAGCAACCAATTTTTTCTGTGTCGTAACTAAAAAATAATAATAGTTTTTTTGACCCACCCTATTATGCATATCAGATTCACGAACGAGAAGTCAAAAGTTCTTAGTCCTGCCCTGATGACACGGTGAATTATCCCGCTATTTACTGCGCAAACTCAGAAGTAGGTCAATTTGACCTATGGGGTGCCAAATTATTCAGAACTGACTGGCGTTCTAGAGTTTATTATACTTCTTTGGGATTGTTACTTTGTTTCGCCAATACTTGCCGATGTAAATACGGTTCCTATTTGTCTTAATAGTTTATCTTTATTATTAATTCAGTAATAAGGGCGACGGGGGGTGATGGGAGGGTTGTCGGTTAAACCCCGGTCGGTGGTTGTATCGAGCCTCCCGTCCGAAATTGATAAACGCTTAGGGTAAAGTTAATTAATTCGGCAGTGATTCGAAGTCTCTGGCTATTAGTTTCACGTTAAACTAATTCCGTCGGTAAATAGCTCACTTGACCTGTTATACGCTGCATACTAAGAGGGTGTCGCCTCAAAGGACTTTGTCTCCTCTGTTCGATGCCCAGGTCACGGAAGTCCTTATCGGACGCTTTCGGGTAAACTTGTTAAATTCCGTCCGGCCCCTTTTGTTCGTCGCTTTATACGAGAGGGATCGAAAAATTATATACTAAAGTAGGAAGTGGTATGGGAGGGGGATCTCTAAAATCATGGATGAATCAGCCCTCAAATTTGAGGTTAAGTAGGTACTCCAAATTCTAATTTCGGTACTACTGTGGCCTAGCATTATCCTGAAGTTAGTACGACTGAAATCTATTCCGCAAATGGCGAGAGAAAAATTTTTTTTTTACAACAATTAATTCATTATTATTAATTATCATCTACGTAGCCCTCACAAGATGTTAAAAAAATCTAAAAATCCTATTTCGTTACGATTGACAGGAAAATGATGTCATTGGCAGTAATTTTTGACAGATGAAGATGTCACTTTGGCCCTTAGACACAGTTCAGTAGAAAATTCAAAGAAAAACAAAAAAAAATCTTAACAACTTAACAATTTCATTGATGACCATAATTCTTGAGTGCCCTGGTATCTAGCCCCAAGAAATATAGACATATTTCACTATCTCTCCCATTTTTTTACCTAACAATGTTGCTTGAACAACCCTTTACATAGCAAACTTTCGAAATAATCATCCAATCCCTACTTTGTCCCAACATTTAGATAAATTTAACTGACCGTTTTTAGGTGCAGCCATATAGACAATTCTAAACGGCAGTGGAGTTCCTTGCAGTTAGTACAAGTTTCGTAAACTCTGTACGGATCAGTGGGATTTTCTACTAAATCACTCTAGATTAGCTAACTCCAACACTGCAAATTGTAATTCCACAATGGTCCGAAACTAGTTTAATTTAATTAGCAAACCGTCGGTGGTACCTCCCTGAAACGAACATTAATATTTACAGAGCGTGTCGAGAGTCGAGATGTTTACAACAACCGAAGTTGTTTCAACAGTGTTAAAGTGACAATAGTGATACAACTACTTTTCTCAAATCAACAGTGAAGTAACAAGCAGAGTTATGTAACGAAAATATCTGATAGACGGCGGTTGTAAAATTATAAGGCGAAAATAAGAGCGTATTACTACATAAAACATAACCACACATATAAACTATAGTAAATCCACTGAGAAGAAAACATCCACGAAACTCAAACGTCGAAATTCAAAGCTAGCGAATAAGTACAGGGTCGCATTAAGAATGATCGCCTTGACTATAATTTATCTTTTACTAAGATTTTACTAAAGATGTATGTTCATTTCTTTCTTTTCTGTATACATTTAAAATAATGGTTTTTCCCGGCAGCTTAAGTATGTTCCAGGTCTCTTTTTGGGAGGCGAGCAGGGAAGGTGTCTTTCCATAATTGCAATAAATCACAGAAATATATTTATACAAATTTATATCAAAAACCTGAATAACAATAGCGATACGTTAAAATAGACCATCAACTAAAAGTCCACTATCACCGTCAACGACTTTCCTGAACGCTTGTAAACAGACAACCATAGATCAGACAACTAAACTTGTTAATTTTTCTGAACCGACTCTGTACATCAACAATTCTCACCAAAAGTTTCATGACTTTTCCACCAATAGCAAATGACGTGTATTAGGTGTTGTCTAACTTTACTACCTTTTCTAGTTTCGTGGATGTTTTCTTCTCGGTGGATTTACTTTATATTATATGTATATTTCTGAAATTCTCATTTTAAACTGTGTTATTAGTTTAATGTGTAAATTGATGAATTGAACATAAATTATCCTTTTCGTGATCGGATTTTTCCTCTCATTCCATGAAAGAGAACTAAAGCAAAAATAAATACAGGGTGTCACTAAATAAGCGCGACTAAATTGGAAAAATCCTCAATTTTTCGTTATATTGTGCCAGTTAATTAGGAAAATATTAAAAAAAAACAGCTAGAAATTGGAAACTTGATACGACATTAATATGACTAACTTATACAAATAATTTTGGATTTGCCGTTCGGAGGTGGTGAAAAATAGGGGTGCAATTTAATTTTTGTTTTTTATTCCGAGGTACTTGCTCAACAATTATAAACTCATAAACTTGGTATACTTATAGCATATAGATCCTCGAGTGGCCAGATTGAAGATCTCTGAATTTCAAAGGTGAAAATGTGGGTGAATTGTATGCAATAGTTACTAGGGTGATAGAAAATGGAAAAGGGTATAGATTGGGCACTCAGATGGTTTCATCATATCTCTTTGTGAAAAATATAGGTAACACTTATTTTTGGGATTTTATCCCCAGCTACTAACCGTACAGTGGACCAAAAACCCAGAATGTCATTTAGCGAGTGGGTGAAAATGGGATAAATATCGACGATTCAGAAGTCTCCCAACAATTCTAAATTTCACATTCTAAAAGGATGGAAAAAAGGGCTGCACGACGTCGACCTTAGAGCGAAGCTGGATACATCGCAATGTAACTTTTCCCAATAAGAGCGAGCGAAGCAGCGACAGGTGGATATGTTTTGTGATCTAAGAATTGGGTTGGGTTTTAAAGAATTTACAAAATTTTCCAATTAGAAACTTAAACGGGTTCAAATAATTTTTATTATTGTTCGTTTGAACGATTTGTTTTAACATTGGAAACTGGCAGGAACTGAACATTAATCGTTGTGAATCGGTTATTTCACTAGTAATTCCTTGTAACTCGACTGCCGAATTCCGAACCCAATTTCGTTCCCTCTTATTCCAGTCCTATTACTCCTGCAGTCTTACAGCGTTTCCAGCCCTTTTACTCCCCCTGATTCGGTTGATTACCGGAAGGGGTTGACAACTGCTGCCGTACCTCCCCTCTCCGGAACAAAAAAAAAACCGCCAAACTTATTTAAAATACACCACCCGATCCGCATCCTGTATATACGAGTAAAAAAAAGCTAACGACTCGCACTTATCACTCCCTACCCTTCACCTCTCCTCGTCACCCTTCCCTTCCCCTCTCCTCTCCTCTCCACCCTCCCCTATCCCTCGTCACGGAGCCCTCCATCTGGCTGGAGCAGATTTGCCATTCGAAATCGACGCTCTCCGCAGAAAACACCGCACACCCTCACGGGGTGAGTTTGACCAAAATTCACGAGGTCTCCCGGCGAGTTGTGCGCATGCCCCCGCCGCCTCCTCCTCCTACCCTCCCACCCCCACCACCGTCCTCGTTCTCTGTCCTCCCCAGCCTCCTCCTTCTCCAGCTTTATTCAATAAGGCCCATTGTCTCCGGGAGAGAGGTAGCGAGACCCCAAAAGAGTTACGAGTTGCGGGGCACGACTTAATGGAAGGAGTGCATTACGAAAATAAGTTCGAACTGGATGGGGCGCCTGCTGAGATACATGAAAATTGCCAGGGATAATTACTGTGGAGGAGCTCTCGGGAGAGGAGGACGAATGGGATAGGTGGGGGAGTGGGAGGAAGGGCAGCGCCGAGAGAGAGAGAGAGGAGACTGACGACGTGTATTAGGCGACTCATGGAGGGCCTGGCTTTATGTATTTTTTCTTTCGTCGCGGCAAAATATCGTTATCCCTCTGACGAGCAGTGGCGTAACCAATCCCTTCGTCTCGACTTTGGAGCCGTTGATACAATGGATCTCGAGCACGTCCAACTAGGACGGCGAAAGAATAAAAGGACTTGATTTCTTTGTACAGAGCTGTTCTCGAAAAACAATGAATAACTGTCATAATGTAGAATTGTATGGGACAGAACTCAAACTAGATCGTTTAGCAAGAAAATTCATAACGTTGCAACACATCTGGAATAAGGGTCGAAAGAGTGACGTAGGTAAATTCGAAGAGACGATTTAACACTTACACGCTCGCGGTGGTATAAATTAGTGCCTAGTGTTATAGCGATATAGTCGGTAAGAAACATTTTTCCTCCTTGATGCCGGAACTTATAAAACTTACATATTTAATTGGTAATACCTTAATTCAAAAACTGTGTAGGTAATGAGTGTGACGTGGGGCTAGTAATACTTTGTTGGATCATCATTACCATAATAATTAAACGCGATGAAACAGTCGGATCTATTTTTTATAAAAGTTACATAATTAATAAACTCTGCCTCCGAGACGACAAGCGTTATAGGCTATTGATTATGTCATTTAATAAGGAACTAACGCATGCAAGGTATTTTATTTTTTCATACGGTCAATTGACCTCTAAAAAAATAAAATCCAAAAGTGCTACTAAATTTAGCAATGTGTTTTTGAGAACGGGTTTGTCAACTTTTCGATTTTTCTGCTATAGCGCAAAAACTGCATTTTTCGAAGATATGGGCCGTAAGATTTCTTGTAGAGAATTAAGTTTCCTATGAAAATGATATTTGTTAAAGTCAAAAAAAAAATATTTATTAATGAAATAAATTCAAAAAACAAACTTAAAAAATGGAACAATTTCAAAAATAGTTTTTTTTTTATTTTTGGCTATAACTTTTTTCTAAGTGAATTTAGGTATAGGCATTGCTTCATAAAAAAGAAAGCTTATGAAATTCTCTTTAAAACGGTGGCTTATAATACTTTCTATGTTTAATATTCACTGAGATATAAGTTAGCACATGTTAGTTCCTTTTACCCCTGTTATTTTTGACATCGTCAATAGCCTAGTAATACAACTGTATCGTTTAATCAACCCTTGAGTTACGTGGCAGCTTGTTGGCAACTTATTCGGTAAAAATAATTCAAAAACACTAACCTTAAAAGACGGCTGAGTGTAATCTTCTGCCAAGATGCTCGCCATTGCTGCCAATATGAATGGTACCTGAAAACCATCGTTTGGACTATTGATTCATAATACGATAGAAAGAAGCTAATTGGTCCTTTCGAAGAGTTTAAAAATACTAACCATTAGAAGATAACTGCTCCGAAGTGTCTGTCACTGCTGCTCCAGTGAATTAGCTACCTGAAAAAATAATAATATTTACATCAATATTTAGGTATAAAGTAATAGAAACGTAGCAAAATTCAAAATGTGATATAAAATACTAAACTTTATAACACAACAAACTATATTTGCCTTCCTGCCAAATCGTTTCAAACAAACTCACCTTACGAACAAATGCTACTCTCTTGTATATCTGCCCTTATCTGAAGTTCTATGCCAATGTCGTCGATAATACTCACCTGAAAAAAGTTATATTGCAATTATTAGTAACACTGAATTAGTATATATTGTATTATTAAAATACACAATGTAATGAAAAGCAAACGAACACAAACCATTTGAAAATGACATGTGATATGAATATGAATGATATGAATTGGTGATATGAAAAAGTGATATTGCTTCTTAAAAAATAATGTAAAAGGAAACTAACCGTTTGACAATGACATTTAGGCATGATGGCAACGCCTCGCTCCTTGCCACCGCTACTGACTCCACAATATTCACCACTATCACTTCTCTTCACCTGAAACAATAACAAGAGAAACAATGAACACAATAAGTTCAATAGCAATAATAAATTAATACTAACCATTTAGATTACTCCTGGCTTCTTGTAGTTTTTGTAACTTGTCTTCCATTGCATGATTGGTAGGCAAATGGTTTTGCCTTCCTGCGCTTCCACGATATAAGCCACCACCACCACCAAAAACACTTACCTAAAAAATGTATAAGGAAAAGTTTACCAAGACAAATTAGTATAGCAATGAAATAGACTTCGACATATCCTCTTAAAATTAAACTTACCTTACAAACAGTTGCAAATCTCTTAAATCTCTGCCCATATCTGAAGTTCTATGCCACTGTCGTCGATAATACTCACCTAATAAATTATAAAAAAAATATGATTAATAAGCAGCTATAAATTAGATGAAAAAAGATGATATTGCCTCTTAAAAAATAATCTAAAAGGAAACTAACCATTTGACAATGACATTTAGGCATGATGACAACGCCTCCCTCCTTGCCGCCGCTACTGACTCCAATAGATTCACTATCACTACACACACTGCACCTGAAACAATAACAACAATATATTAATTAACAATAACAAAAAATAATAACAATGAAACACACAAAATAAATTAGTTAAAAATTATTTGAAAAACTTAATCGTGAAGAATCGATTTTGGGACGCTTTTTTAAAAATACATAATGGGTAAGCTGAAATGAATTAACAGACAATGTGAATTCGAATGCAGAAGACAGAATCCCTTTACATGGCCCTAAGTTTAAACGAGATGGTTTCAGAAGTGACATGGAAGAAGAAATGGACGCAATGGAAGAAAGCAAACAGAAATTACAGCAAATTCAAGTGTCTCATTAATGAAACAGGCCAATCCAGGCATTAGTTCACGTTTTCAGATATGCTCACTGTTCTCATAAATTTATAACAAATGCAGCAGAATATTGTCACGCTCAGGGGAAATCGCCAACGTCTGATATAATTGCAACAAGTTAATATATATTTTCATTTTTCGTCCATCTGAAATATCTAACCAATTCAGTATCATCATTAGAAACTTATCAAGACTGGAGAAATCGTCATGGAAAGAAGGACGAGGCTAAATCCAAAAATGGTGAGATGTAGGTCGTCCTAAACAAAAACGACTCACATGTTCTGAAAATGTAGTCCATATGGAAGTGTCTTAATTTGGGAGTGCAAGATTTCATCCAAACAGATGGACCAAGTAGTGAAGTCAAGGAGGAGCACAAGGGATAAAAATTTATTTTGGCCATATTTGATGTCTGTGCAACCTTTTTACATCCTCCCCATTAAGAGTTTAGCTGTCTTTTATCGCATAAATCTTCGCAAAATAATCCCTCGTCAATAATTTCCCGGCCTAGTTAACCGAGATCTTCCTACTCGCTTGTTGCTCGAACAAAAACACTCGTGTCCCGACCGGGATGACATATGTGGAGCGCGAAACTTATTCCAGATGTTGATATCGAGTCCCCCCAATAAATCAAGACTATATATATATGTATGTACACACGCACTCTTTTCCACTCTCCGTCCGTCCACATTCACTAC
Organism: Cryptocephalus moraei; assembly: GCA_946251905.1. Taxonomy (NCBI): domain Eukaryota; kingdom Metazoa; phylum Arthropoda; class Insecta; order Coleoptera; family Chrysomelidae; genus Cryptocephalus; species Cryptocephalus moraei. The sequence goes on from OX276452.1 coordinate 44,803,931, forward strand.
CCTTCGGACGGTGGTGATTCATCGACTCCCATAATCGATGTGTATTTGATTACGAATCCAGGATGAATGACAGCCGGAGCTTAAATCATTGTAGTGGCCCATCGCGCGACGAACCCCAATTTATGGCCATTGCCATGGGATGGACCGACTCGCGTCGCTGGATAAATGGAAGAAAACTCGCGGAGACACGGAAAGCGAGAGGGAGAGAGAAGGAGGGTTTTCATGAAAATACTACTTCTAATTAGGATGGTAACGAAGACTAACTGCCAACACTTTGTTCAATTTATGATGGAGTAATAAGTCAAAATGGGGGCCGCTTCGCACACCTTCTGGGAAACCTCTTAGGTCGTAATGAACGAGGCGGAGATTTTACATGACTTGTGGCACTTTCGAGATGATCCTCAGCCGTTGTAACAACTGGCGTGTACCGAGGTTTTTGATGGTGGTGCCATTTGTCGCACGGATCTTGATGTGTCTAGACAAACCTCTAAAACTTTCATTTACTACAAGTGGTTTCTGGAAACTGATTGTCTTAAATCAACAATGAAATATCGGTGGCACAGTTTGGAATTGTAAGATAGAGTTAAATGAACAGCAAGACCATACGACAGAAAAGGATTTGTTTAGTCAACGCCAGTAAAGGTCAGGGAAGAGTTGATTGAAATAACCCGTTTTATTCGAAATTGTACTGGAATTTTGTTTCAATTATAACGAGAAAAACTCTGAGTATAAGTATCTGTGACTTTGTGCTGTAAACGTTTTTGAGTTTCGGTAATTTCCTAAAATGTTATGAAAAATAATGGATAACTACTTTCTTTACGTCATACAAAACGAGCAATTGGTGAAGATGGAGGAGACCTTATAGTGCCGACCCACAATGTTTTAAGGTGATTTTGAGATGTTTCCACAAATCTGGATCGATTTCCAGCTGATCAAAGAATATATTGAGACGTTCCTGAGAAATGGCGAAGGCGCCTGTTAGGGTGAGTGCGGTAAAAATTTTCAATTATTTCCCAAACTGTAAATTCTATCATTCAAACAAGAGTACCTTTTCAAAAGATTGCAAATGTGCCTAATTCGGAAAAGAGAGGAAGTTCTACATTCACACCAAATATATCGAAAAAAAAAAAAATAAATAGCGAATACGCCGACACATTAGTACATCCTCTTTATTCCTCTCAAGGATACTTTAATCCTGCGAAGCACCCATCGAAAGTAAAATTTACTTTTCAAAACGATCCCCATATTCAGGCGGCATTAAACCCTAATCCCCCTCGACTAAAAACCGGCGTGACGTAATCGTTGGGGAGGTTGAAAAGTGAATAAATACGCCGAAAGAAAACAAACGAATTTTTAGGTATTTACCGGCTCCGGCTCTGGCGATATCTTCGATCCGGGAGGCGAGGGGATGGTTCCGGGAATAGGGTGGGGGGGGCGCGAAGAGGGGAGGGGGTTGTTATGATTTGTAGTCCCATTTTAGCACTGGAACCGTAGGAGGCGGCCGTATTCCCATCATCCCTTACAACCCCTCTACCCCCCCCCTCCATTTTAACGCGTCAGATGAATGAGTAAATTGCGGATTGTGCGGAGGTGGGAGGCTTTTCGCGCCGAAAAGATACGATTTTGATTTTTATTCGTCGGCCGCCCTTCCGAGACGGATCCTCGGGATGCGTCGGTGTGCGTGGAAAATGAGATTCCGTCGAACTCTCCGAGGAAATTTTCGATTACCGCCGAGGGAATTTAGGAAATCCACCAGAATTACAAACAACTCAAAAAAGGAAACCTGAAATATTTTTAGACACTAAAATGTGCAGAAAAGTGTTTGGTGACTGATTTAAAAAAATTAATTTGAAACTAATATCGAGGAAAATAAACTTTCAAACAATTCCTTTGAGTCTAAAGGGATGGAAAAAGAGGCTTATACGACGTAAGCCCTTGTCAGTTAAGAGTTAGAACCGTTAACTCAAACTTTACTGAGCAGTTTGTTAAACACACCCTGTTTGTTAAAATCAGCTTGTTGTAAACAGCGTCTATTAATCTATCAAGATATGCCTAATGTGTCTAAAATGCTTCCAATGTTCCTTCTCAACTAGTGGTGCGAAAAAAATTCTACGAAATTGAAATTTATCATTTTCAAAAATTCCCAAAAAAGTTACTGCAATTTGAACTTCATTCAATTCCTAACTAAAAGCACTTGTTTGGATATTCAGCAAGTTTCAGCTCACTACCTAACAAACTTTCTAAAATAAAACACCTATTTCACCACATATCACTCAACTCATGTTTCACTCACTTTCAAACCTTAGTAAAAATTCTATTGTAACTCCAATTTAGTTCAAACTCGACACAAGTACTAACTAAATTACTTTTAAAAAGTTACATAAGTTTCAACCCATCATCTATGAAACTTCATCATTTTTCCAAAATTTCCAATAAAATCCTCGTTCCAAAATCCAATATTCCTGCCCACGCTTAGAAAGATTTCGGACTCTTCGTCTGATATTTGTATCTAAGGGGGAATCCCGTAACGCTGGCCCGGCATTACCCATCTCCGATATATTCAAATTAATTTCTTCACAATCACACTAACCTAACTGATTCCCTAATCTGCCGCTCTGCGCTTGTATCCCCTTTGATTGCCTAGCATAACGACATCTAATATCACGGACGGTGGACCGGTAAAGAACAGTTCTTTGATATCGAGCGAGAGAGCGTTTAGTTTCAGGAGATGTGATCAAAGTTACGGGAGAAGAGCGAGAGGAAGAGGAGAAGGATGAAGTTTCGCTAATTAATTATATAACGCATATGTATATGTGTGTTCCTTTTGATTGAGAGCGCACCTGTATGTATTAATTATGCTGGTCGTGATAGGTTTTAAGGGAATTTCAAGGGATCCTATCAGGAGGACGAGAGGTTTAATTAAATGGTGTAATTGATTCAGTCCATCGTTCTACATGTGAGGGGAAGGAGACAGTTCGCTTAGTTGGAATCGTTGTAGTAAAAATAGGTCTAATAGTGGATAAGAAAATGGAGGTGTACAATACCACAAATGCAGTGTAGTTGTTTTTGAGTTACGATGTCGTGTATCAATGAGGCTCTGTTTTTCGTAGATTGATGAACACTTCTGGAAGGTCTAGATTTCTTGTTAAAATTTCAATTGGGCATCTACAAAGCTTGTGAGATAATAGAAAAGTATCACCTACAATTCATTTGAGAACTTGTAGTTAAAATATTGTGTGAAAGAACCCTTCTGGGTAGTTCTGCAAATATCTAAACGTGTCGCACAATTTGCACATTACAATGGAAAACCCAAACCTCGTGTAGTTGAATTCTAACGATTATCTCGGTATGGTGCACTATTTTTAACGGCTGAGGTTTTATCGGACACTTTTTTTAAGTTTTTCTGATTTTACTAGAAAGTACTTTGAAAAACTAGTACGAAAATACTAATAATTAGTTTAGGAGGTGATTTGTAACCTTTTGAAATTTCCATTTTGAAATTTGGATTTAAAAACACCAAAAAATAGTCAATGGACAATCGAAAGACATGAAAAATGATAGAAACCTTCTTTTTGCATAAACTTTTGTTTATTTTTTAGAAGACAAAATTTAAAAAGCAATCATTATTTTCACAGACTCCAAATTAATTGTCAACGGTATTGTGCGCTCATTTCCGGTATCGATCGCACGCCCGTAATGTCGGTCGTTTACACACAACCATTTCTACGTTTATTTTAGCTGTCAGAAAGATTCCAATATGGCGGAGGTCGGAAAATGTAGGTATCTCTATTAAATCGTTTTTCCGGCCATTTTCCTCTCATTTATAGAGTGAAATTTGAATGTTAAGGTGTGATTGGATGGTCAAGGTTTATTATTATCGTTAAATTCATTCGAATAATTTATTGGAACATTGGAAAAAAAATAGCAAATTTTTTAGTTTTTTTTTTGGCAAAAACTACAGATTTCAAAATGTTAATTATTACTTACTAAAAATTTCTTCAAAACTGTGTCCAATGAGAACAATCTTTTCCACTTTTAACTACTTTCTATATGAAACTTACAAGTTCGAAGATTGTTCGAAGATTAAATTAGATTAAAAAATAAATAAAGAATTAGAACAATTTCCCATTAAAACTCCTAATTTCTCCACGAAGCCGTCCGCCTGCTTCGATTTCCTGCTCATCCGTTGACAATTCTGTTTTTCCCGCGAACGTCGGAGTCGATAATAAGAAACAAATCTATAAATAATGCTTATTTTTAGTATCCTTTGTCTAACAAAACATACACGCATATATACAACAAGCTTGCATGTCCCGGGTGAAATGCACCAGAAAAACGTCTTTCTATTTTTGTAAATAAAATTCGAACGATGTGGGAAGTGCCCGTCACAACGTGAAGCCGAGCAAACAAACAAGAGACAACCACAAATAAACGAGAATCACCATCGGCCCGAAAAGGCAGATATTAATACCGACAACAGTACCAACAAAGAAAATCGATGTATTTTTAAACAATAACGTCCATTACATCCACCATCCCAAAGGAACAAATTTATGGTAATCAGTAAATAAACCGTTTACACAATGAGAACCCGGTTGGGTTCACGCTTTTACGATGCAAGGTGGTAAATTTGGGATCACTCGGTACAGAAAAGGCAGAACAACTTTTAATACAATAGGACACCTCTTAGGTGCGATCTTCGCATTTGAACATAAAACGGAATAAAGACTATGTCTTATTACGTTACGTAGGAGCGGTAAAGTTTACTAGAAAATAGAAGCGGTTCGAGTGTGGGAGGCCCTTTTTCCGAAAGGAACATGTGTCGTATACGGTCTTCGATCGATGACTCGAAGAGGAGGAGGAACAATGTGTAAACATAGGAAAAATTTAAAACGTTAATGCGAAGAGTAAACTTTGGGAAAAATGGTTCATTTGTTCTCATGCATTTTGGATAGACGAAAACAGATGTTTACATGCTTTAACAAATAGTTTGGACGAATCTCACACCACAAGACAACACATTTTACTTTTTTCTTCTATTTACTCAAAACAAAAATATCAAAACTGTAGAGGTAAGATCGTCTAACAAACGTTTAACTAATTAGTAGTGGTAGTATTGGGAGGCCACTTGCTCGACTTAAACGCTAAAGAAGCAAATACTGGCACCAAAACAGTTTCCAACTTTCGCCGTTTCCTACATTTGGAAACCAAAATGTTTGAGATTATCTAGACGAACTTTCAACCTATTTCTCTGGATTAGCAAGCCCAGGTATGGTTTTCCTAAGTTTACTTCAAGGCAAGTTATAAACGGAATGAACCTAACAGTACTGCACCAACTTCAAACAAACGAAATTGCCTCCCTATACTTTCCCAGTTAAAACACATCTCTCCATCAACGACGAACTACTTTAAAGTAGAGCTGGTTCGTCTCGAGAACCCATTCTAGTTTCCAGTGTGATCCGATATCATTACCTAGTAAGGTGACACCATCTTTTCCGGTCAAATATAACAGGATTCCATTCCCTAGATAACGAGAATGAATACTTCGTTCCTTTCCCATTGCATAGAGGTACTCCATATATTTTTAATCGGACCACCTCGATAAATAAAAGATCGTCATCAAGACCGATACGTTCGATTTCACGATACATACGTACATATATACGTTTTCGACGCGTATTACTCGACCATGAATTATTTAATGTATCAATCACGAGGCGGGATTCTAAAAAAATCCATCGATTACCGATATGTAATACAGGATATGTATCTGTAGAAGTTTTTGTTGTTGACGGTGATGATCACTTGGTAACGATAACGTGTTAATATTTCAAACTGACAAGTTTTCGTATCGGAAAACACGAATTTATTTTTAAAAAAAACCTTTAATGTTCTCGAGAGAGATTACAAGATGAGACTAGGCTGACAACTAACAACTGACTCTATACAAAACAAAAGCATCTTTTATTATCTCGGTGTGTGACACCTTATACTTAACTACGTTGCGTTTCTATGGGAATGTAACTCCTCCATCGCCAGTGGAAAGCACATCCTGTGGGTTGTGATTTCTGGGAATGATGATCATCTCGGTCGGGGAATTCTTCTTCTTCTTATTGTTGAGGTACCGACGGGAGCCGTAAAATCCAATAAATGCAAGGATCATCAATATTAGGAGTATCGTCCAAATGTCGATTTTTCGGGTATTGATCGGTTCTGATAGTTTTTCAAGCTGGTCCTTTTGTTCTTGGAGTTGTGCCTCGATTCGTTGTGTCTCCTTCAGGTTAACGGTGTCCAGGTCGATGGTTTGTAGATTGGTGATTTGTGATTGGTTTCGATTAAAATTTATTGATAAGTTTATGGACGGCAGGTATGGATCTTCAAAAGTCAATCTGTTGGGTTTGTATGTTTTTAGGGTGAAAGGTCCTAGCTGGATGATACACTTCGGTGGTGATTCTATAAGGTAGGTGCCAAAAAATGGTACGTTGTCTCTGGAGTTTTGGCAATCGATATTGGCGATCAATTTTTCGGGTACGGTGACTATCCATTTTCCGTCTGTGATTTTGGTGATCAGGACTTCTTTCAGATGAATTTGGAATGGGTGGCAGGTACTAGTGTTCGATCGGTGTAATATTAGTTGTACTGAGCAGGGGGGATCACTTCCGATAATTGATTTGTGGACGTTCTTGCACAGGAATTCTTCGGGACGTAATTCGATACAACTTTCTTCCATTTGTAGATATTGTTCGTTTCCAAGTGCCAGGAAGGGTTTGTAAGGAAGGTTTACGGAGAACGAGGATTGATCGATTGGTATCGGTATTGGGTATAATCGATAATAATGATAAATTTTAGATTCGACTAAAGGTAATTCTAAGATGAAATTGATCGTTAAATCCTTTGAATAGCTTTTAATTTCTACAATACGTTCGAAGTTTAACACATTTTCAATATTAGTTTCTAAAGGTAATTTATCGATCGTTAATTCGGTTTCTAAATTTTTTATTTCTTTGAACAGTTCTACTGGGTGGATTATTGCGTTGTGAAGTGTATTTAATTTAGCAAAACTGATAGCTACCGATACTCTATCAAATATATTATAGATTGATTGGTACATTCCGATGATTTGATTTATAATTACATGAATCCTGAAGAATTGAAAGGCATTGTTTTCGTGCAAAGACATTTGTTTCACCGTTTCTTCTATTTGGATGATCCTTGATTTCAAAGTTAATTGATTATGTGAAATATTTGTGATTAGATTTTGAAAGTTCTCGATGGTTTTCCCTAATAAGGTCATTTGTTGGGAGGTTGCACCTATAATTTTTGTTTGTCGACTTCTTAGTTGTTTAATTTGTTCGTCATATTTTTCGGCATCCGTTTGATCTAAATTTCCCGTGATACATTTAATTATTGACCCCAATGGATTCAGTATTCCTCTTTTTGCTATCGAGTGATTGGTGTGTTGTGGATCAAATTGATCGATTTGATCTTCGATCTTTTTCTCTAATAAGTTTAAAGGTATTAGCGAGTTCGTAAATTCTCGATGGTATTCATTATTCGATCCGAGAGATTCTTTTAAGGATATTGATTGAGTTTTTATTTTATGAAATTCTTCGACTACGGGGGTTAAGTTATAAATTTGGATAAAGGACCAATGATTGGAAAGGATTTTGGCACTTCCAAGTTTGTACGGTAGGAGTCCAGGATAGTGGTTCAGGTCGTGTAGTTTTATTGGGGTTGCTCTCGTGAGACTGACCCATAGTATTGCAGTGAAGATTATGTTCATTCTTAGTCTAACCCAATAGGAGAGGCGATGCTGTCTTCTCCCTGGCCTATGTATGGATCTCGGACGATGCTTGTTCTTCGATCCGCACCAATAGGATGATGGACGATTTGGTTCCTATCCCTGGTCGATGAGCCGTCGTTGTAGCCTTCTCGATGTGGTTTTTTGGTGGTACGAACGCCAATCAACCGTTGAAACGGAAAACAGTTCTTTTCACACGATCTCCAAATTTTCGAAATCGCGGTAGACCGTTTTTGGCGATCCTACTGACTGCGCCAGTTTTCGTATCGGAAAACACGAATTTATTTTTAAAAAAAACCTTTAATGTTCTCGAGAGAGATTACAAGATGAGACTAGGCTGACAACTAACAACTGACTCTATACAAAACAAAAGCATCTTTTATTATCTCGGTGTGTGACACCTTATACTTAACTACGTTGCGTTTCTATGGGAATGTAACTGACATGACGGCCATTGTGATGTAACACTGAGGCATAACTTTTTTTTGTGAATGGTAAGAACGATACAAACCTTAATGAGGTGGAAATTGGAATAACTCCGAATAGATAACGATAAAAATGACTATTTATTTGAAATACGTACGAGGGTACGTGCTTTTAAAAAACTCAACCGAAATTGGAGCAGATTGTAAAGTTAAACGAAAGTAATTCTTACATAATTTAAAGTATAATAGTATATAAATAATAAAGTAACCCCAAAAGGCTACTAGCAACCTGACTTTCCGAACAATAAAATACACTTTGTATCTAAGCTTCTTGGTTAGTGGTTACCATGTCATCAGAAACTTTGTGGTAATCATTAGAATATCACAAAAACCTTCTAGATTCTCTAAAAGGATTCTATAAAATGACATTCGATGAGCTTCGATGAGCTGTAAAAAGAAACCTCCTAGGTCCTTAAACAATTCTGTAATATTTCTAAACACCTTCTACCTTCTCAAGACATATTCTATATTTTTATATTTTCTACGAAATATCAGATGAAAACCTTTTAGAGCAATTAAGAATTTTGTAATGTTCCCAAAACTTTCTGGGTTCAATTGGAATTTATTAGAAAACCCAATTTTTTGAAAGTTTCCCAACCTTACCTCAACTAACATAATTTAGCATACCCCAACATATCCTTCTGGGTAGTTTACTAATATTATTTCACTGTATTTTCATTGTATGAAGTAGCATTTTAAGGCCTTTACGAATTCTGTAATATTTCTAAAAGCGTTTGTTAAAAATAACGACCATTTGGGTTTTTTGGATAATCGATATGAACACTGCCATCTCTGATCTAGCCCAGCCTTATCAAAAATCAAATTGATGTTATTGTGGTCAGGTTTGTATAAAATTTTTAATACCTTTCTATACAGCGATATCATTACAAATTTATAGAAAAATTTAACCGTTGTGTCAACTGACGTAATAAAATAATTTTCGTTATAATTCGACATTAAATCATTTTAAGTCAGTCAAAAGTGAGTCAACATTTAAAACTTTTTTACTTTTAAGTAAGGTCAGTTGTAACTCCAGAACATTTTTGTAAGGTGTCTCAAAAATAACAACAGAGTCAATTAATTTCAAATTTCCAATAACTTTTAAATCCCTTGGGACACAACTAATTTGGGTACATTTTAACTTGTTTCATCCAATTTTTGTGATTAATATACGATTTTTTGTGAGTGAGATGTTAAGAATTTCTCAATTTGGAATATTACAAGTTATAATTGCCTTATTTTGTAGCCCACTTTCTTACCATTCTGTCCATAATAATCAGTCTTATAACATGTATACCAAAAATGCCCTGAAACTGGTTCAAACATAACCAAATTTGCAAGGACACTGCAATATTGATGCAATATTGCAATAAGCTGATATTTCTGTTTAGTAACGTTACAATCTCTAGGCGTTTTACAATTTTAAGTACTCAATTTCTAAGAAAAATAACAAAAAGTGTTTATTGAATTGTACCCAAAATATGTTCAAAACTTTACAAAATATTTTTTCCAGCGGACGTGAACAAAATATTTTTTCAAATGTAAAACCTTTTTAAATCTACTAACTTGAGAAACTCAAAAATTACTTCCAAGAACGCCTTGAGCAATACCAAACTGACAATCATTTATTAAAAACTTTTAATCTACCAACTACCTTGATAAAAAAATGTGTTTTAAAGTAAGTTTTCCATTATCACCAAATAACTAACAATCCCAAGCATTCTAGCGTTCTATAATGGTTTCCAGTAAATTCTGATATGCTGTATGACTTGGAGAACATTTACGAGCCACGTTTTCGCACTTGGTGATAATGGTGGTAACGTTATTACTTGGTAGTAAAACCTTTTACCATTTATAGCAAGAGATCCTAAGAGATCAAAAAATCACTTAAAAAACAAAAGTTTTGTTTATCAAAAAAAGCAGAGTAATATATCTTGCTATGTATCTATACTCTATTCAAAACAAATCCCGATGCACGTCATTTTGATGACGTCAGAATCATCCAATACTACCAACTTAATATAGTCACAGGACATCGCAATTTATGTGTTCCGTGTATATTTTAGGTTGGCAATTAGGCATTCCAACGACCTGTCAAAAATAAATCCAATATAGCCGTTGTGGGCAAACAACTTGGTTGTCATTTGTGACTATTGATCGAAAAGTGTTCCATTTTATGTTTTTGAGAGTGAGTTAAGTTGTTTTCATATTTTTAAAGTGTACAGTACTGTTTTTTCGAACAAAGATGCTCTTGTATGCTTTCATTTGTGCTTTGCTGTAGTAACTATGGGTTGAAATTAAATATGAAACGATATCCATGTTGGTGACAGGCGGAACTCCGTGAATAGAATTGTCCAAATCTTCAACTTTCAATGTAAATGGATCCACATTATCGAGTAACTTCAGCTTCTTTATATAACTGCAAAAAATATATAATATAGAAATGCAAACACAAAACTTTAGTAAGTACTTTCGAGCTTACCGTTCGCCAACATGGCGATTTTCGAACAATAATGTCTTTAAATATTCGCTCTGCATCTTAAAAAGTATATAAGCACTAACAAAACCGATAAAACTTTCTAAAAATTACCTTTTCACCAACAAACAACATAACCATGAACACTTTCTTATGGCGCTGTCACACTGTCAAACTTTGTTTGCCCACAGCCGCCATATTGGATATCACGTGGTTTGGAATGCCTAATATATATATGGTTATGTGTATTCTCAACCTAAAATATATACGGAACACATAAATTGCGATGTCCTGGGACTATATTAAGTTGGTAGTATTGGATGTTTGGTGACGTCATCAAAATGACGTGCATCGGGATTTGTTTTGAATAGAGTATAGTTTAGGTAATAATAATAAGACTGAATAGGATGTGACAAAATTATTGTTCCATTACACGTGATTCACCAAATCAAAACAGCAATTTATTCATTAAGAACTAAGTTATTTTTTAATAATCCCTAGCACTAGTTAAAGTACTAGTTTATTACGCTTTAAGTGTCTGTCTTCCTGACTTCTCATAGGGTGCGTTGTGGTCTCCCTTCATTCGATACCGTTCTGGTATACTTGACACCGAACCATTCGGCAAACCATAGGCGGCGCGCAGGGGTAGTAAGACCATAAACGTATGCCGAATGAACGTTGACAACTTTTTATACAAATAACCCTAGGAGCATGTAATTCGTACTTGTTGGGATGTTTTAAGAAACTCCCGTATTATTTAAAGTGCGTCATGTTTAATACTCAATATTCTCCATCAGTAGGTATTCTAAAAACGACGAACCGCAGCGCCCCTTAACGAGCGGTACTCGTTCAACCGAGGCCGCCGCTAATTAGTGATACCCCCGTCCCGACTCTACACTAAATTTCTCGAATTACCCCTCTCGTCGTGCGTAATACGTGTGTAACTATGTGAATCCCATGGACTTTCCGTTGGCACCGAGAAGCGTCAGAAACCAGTGGAGTGAATCCGCATCGCCGGATATATACCGTTGCCATGGCGACTGCACCGGAATCTCGACATCTGAGCATCGCTTTAGGATTAAACAATCCTCGGGACCGAGAAACAATTGAAATCTGAGAGACAAAGAGAGGGAGATTCGCGTTGTTGCGCGACGTTAAGGCGCGCGTGAGTGTGTGGACGGCTTTAGACGTTTCCGGGTTTTTTTTCCGGAAAAGGGGAGAAAAATCGCGTCCATCCCCACCCCTCACGAAAACCCTAATTTCGATACATTGTTGTGATTAAGAGGAAGCAGCTTGGAGGAGTCGGGGGTGGCGGCGGCGAGAGTAGGATCGTAGGGGGAGGGAGCCGAGGGGAGTTTCTTGCTTTTGATACTTTTGATTAGCGGGAGTTATCGGATTTCCTTCGGGTGATCTATCAGGATAACCGTTATCGGAAGAAGGAGTTCCGGAAACAGTTATTTTGAAGGAATATTTGAAACTTGTCGATCCAATTAAAAGATATTTTAAAAAGACTGTATGATGATGTTATAACAATTTTTCTTTCAAGTTGTGAAATCACTGACATGATCCCCTTAATGGATAAGTGAGTCATTTTTGGATCTAATAGGTTTTGCCTATCAAATATACTAGATTTGTTTCATCTAACGGAATATTTCGTCTTCAAAACTACTTACGCAATTGAAACGACTAGACTAGCATTAATTCTCCTGTTGAAACATACCTAACATCCTATATAAGTCGTAATTTAAACTATACTCTATTCAGAACAAATCCCGATGCACGTCATTTTTATGACGTCACCACACATCCAATACTACCAACTTAATATAGTCCCAGGATATCGCAATTTAAGTGTTCCGTGTATATTTTAAGTTGAGAGTACACATAACAATATATATTGTCAACCTAAAATACACACGGAACACGTAAATTGCGATGTCTTGTGACTATATTAAGTTGGTAGTATTGGGTGATTCTGACGTCATCAAAATGACGTGCATCCGGATTTGTTTTGAATAGAGTATAGATGTTGGCAACAGTGAATACAAACTTTCAATTCTTCTGTATTACATAAGCAATTTCTCACGTTTCTCACATTTGACACGTAACAACCACAAGAATTGTTATGTAACAATTTTTTAGGCTGCAAATTTCACCATTTACCGCCCTTACTGATTTAACAGTGCGATGAATGCAAAGCCTGCCATGTTTATTATCTTTCTACTTCAACTTTCGTCACTCTGGGCCGGTGAACTCATGTATAAAATTCGAGATTCCGCCCTTTTTCGAGACGAGACCATAATCAGATCTCGTCTCGTCTCGAAATTCGAGACGAGATTGAGAGAAGTCCACCACTAAATGTCCATCGCATTGCTTGCAATTCGAACAGAAGTGTAATCCTCCATTGATTAATGGCAACTAAATATCCATAAAATATGATAGGACGCGCCACTGGTTCTTAACCATGGTATAATTTGAAACCAGTTAAACCAAAATACCATATTGAACGTTCCTTCTGCCGCAAATTCGACATTATTTACCACAACATTCAACTCTTTAGGGTCGGCGTAAACATGGGCCTATAAAGTGAAAACTGTAATTGGAGCTGAAAATGGATAGGACGATGGAAATTTAATCCTCTTTGTCGCTGAATATTCCGGCCGACTTCTTCAATACACTCCAAAATTTTACGTCACGTAACATCATCGATCATTATTATTTGTGAGACAGTCTCCTTCCATACGTTGCCGTAAATCCATGATGACGTCAAACACGGGGATGAAGTTGGTATACGGTAAGTAAGAAGAGGGTATAGGTTTTTTGGAAAAATACCCAACCTTGCATTCATCTGTTAATTTGGTGTCTCAAAATTTATTTCAAAAATATAGATCTAATGAAGTCAAATATTCGAAAAGATTGACTAAAATTAATATTGTAGTCGATTCACAAAAACTGAGATTTTAATTAAACACCAGATCCATAAGTCAGCTTCTTCTGATGGACTCTAGTCAATTTTCCAAAAATTTACTTAACTCCCTCTTACACATATGATCTTGATGAAATTTGTCTTTTAAACCAAAATCCGCAGCATATCTCAGCAATGTAACAAGCTCTAGTCGATTATTCAGAAAGCAGTTTAACTTTTAACATCACATGTTGAAGTTTGCAGAAAAATGTGGTGCATTCGTCGCTCTCTCAGAAATCCATATAAATTTTGACTTATTAACTAATCTTCCGGTCAATTTTCCAAAAACTAATACTCTTTTAACTAACAAAATGATTAGTAAATCTGGATCTTTGCAATTTTAATGTTTTCCCAAAAACACCTGTCTAGTGAGTAAGTCTTGTCTAAGTGAAAAAATACTGCCAAGTCTAGTCAATTACCCCAAAAAAAAATCATATGGCTTGTGTTTAATGGTCAATTAGACTGTAACAAAGCAATTGAATTCTCCACCAAAGTTTAACATCTAATCCATAAATCAGTATTGTGTAGCGTAATAGTAATAAACTGATGCTCGTTAAATCCCCCCGTCACAAAACCAAATAGCTTTCGTCTAAGAAACTAATTTTCCTCACATCCATCCAGAAACCTAACTTTCGCCCAAGCAACTAATCCATAAGTCTGGGTTTATACCAATTCCTGCCAGTCCTCACTGGTTTGTACCATGTGTGTTAAACATGTTGAGGTCATCACAGAGGTATTACAACTACTTGACAGATTGACCTAGTATCTAAAGGGCAAATTTTCGGGAGGTCCTCTCCCCCTCATCTCCATCCCCCCAAATTGTCCCCGGCCGCCCTTAACCCTCCTCCCTCGGCGAGAAGTGCGCGTCGGCATAAGACGGGAACTTTTGTTTCTACGTCGTCGAATCTCCAACGTATTGTATACAAGGGGGGAACAAGGGAGAGAATGCCCAGGGAGTGTGAGAGAGAGAGGAGAGGAGAGAGAGACTGTGACCGAGGAAATCTTCCTCATATCGATCCGTTCAAGGCTCTCGCTGTTGCCCGGCAACCGGGAGTCAATCTGGCCAGCACACACACACACACACACACACGCTCACACACGCACACACTCACACAGGGAAAAGAAGAATATTTTTTTATTTATTATCCCCCATTATCCCTTTCGGGGTCGTGCGGGTCCGTCGGGCGTCGGGACGGCCGTCGTGTCCCACGACGGGAATGCGACGGCGACGACGACGACGTCGACAGGAGAGCAGGGAAGTGGCAGATGATGAAATATGGGATGCGTGGTCGGACTGGGAACGACGTCACTTCTCATCGAAGGGAAGAGAAGAAGTGGAGGTGGACTATCGGCAACACGACGTCGCGGCGCCCAACTGGGGACGCGATAGCAACGTAATCCCGCGATCAGATCGGCAGATTACATGTCTCTTCAAGGGAAAACCGAAGACATACTATTTTGACATAATTGGAAATAGATACAAGTCATAGACGACTAACATATCAAAAGTTGTTCATTTGGAAAAATAAAATTATATTGCAGGTAGTCCGTTTCGAGAATCGAGGCGTCTTTCCCGGAAAGAATGCTTCTGTTATGTTCGATCCCACTTCTGATACCAATTGTAACGTTTCCTTCGGTCCAAATCACAGGCTATTTATATATGCTAGAGCCGTCAATTTACAAAATAATATAAGAGTGGCAACTTTGAGTCCTATGCTTTCAACGTGGTCATTGTTTGTTTAAATAGCACTTCGTGCAGTATTTTAAATAAATTTCAAAAAAGACACAATGATTAAGTAGGTGCAGGATCTGTAAAGTGTATAGCAATATTGTTGTTGGGATGTTCTCGGGGCCGAGAGAAACTTTAAATATTGATTGTAATTCGAAAGTTTAATAACATTTTTGGCTGAATCGTTTTCGAAGGGCACTCCACTCTTGTCGTTTTTCGGTTTTGAGAAATTTCTCGAAATCCGCTTGAATTTGAATTGATTTTAAACAATGAATATTTATTCTAATGTCAAATATTCATAGTGAAATCGATGAATACATCGTCTTCGCCACTTTCAAAATCAGTAAAATCAAATAGAGTTCTGTGGCAGAAGATCTTGCATTCAAGGATTCGATTGGTTCATCGCTCTGCAAATGTCTATGCTAAATTTCTTTCAGAATTTCTAGATTTTGCTTTAACATTGTAACTATAAAATACACACTATATTCTGCGTGTTCTCACGAAGTGAACTAGCATAACAATTGATGTAGTTCAATCCTGGTCTTTTTTCGATTACTCTGTTTCATGAGATGATTACAGCGAGGCGACGCTCTAATTCGCCCCCTTCGGAGCTACTTATAAGAATAGAAGAATTTCTGAAGAACAAGAAATTCAATGGAGTTTAGAAATTCAGTTGAAAGAACTTCTGTTTTTGAATTTTCTACTCAAGTTTTGAATTCGGGTGAGGGTACGGCCATTCATAATAATTCTAATCTTTATTCCATGTTTCTACAGTAGTGATATAGGGCGAGTGATAAATTTTAAAAAGCTAGTTATAAAGACAGAAGAATTTTTGAATAAGAAATTGAGTGGAGTTTAGAACATTACTTTGAAAACTTCTTTTTTTGAATTTTCTGCTCAAATTTTGAATTCGGATGAGGGTAAGGCCATTCGTAATTCGAAACTTTATTTCATGTTCTACAATAGTGATATAGGGCGAGTGAAAATTTTTTAAAAGCTACTTAGAAAGACAGAAGAATTTCTGAAGAACACGAAATTGAGTGGAGTTTAGAACATTACTTTAAAAAACTTGTTTTTGAATTTTCTGCCCAACTTTTGAATTCAGTTGAGGGTAAGGCCATTCATAATTCTAAACGTTATTCCATGTTTCTACACTAGTGATATAGGGCGAGTGATACATTTTGAAAAACTACTTATAAAAACAGAAGGATTTCTGAAGAACAAGAAATTGAATGGAGTTTAGAAATTCCGGTTAAAAAACTTCTGTTTTTGAATTTGCTACTTAAATTTTGAATTCGGTTTAAGCTAAGACCATTCATAATTCCAAACTTTATTCCATGTTTCTACAGGTGTGATATAGGGCGAGTGAAAAATTTTTAAAAGTTACTTATGAAGACAGAAGAATTTCTGAAGAACACGAAATTGAGTGGAGTTTAGAACATTACTTTGAAAAACTTGTTTTTGAATTTTCTACTTAATGTTTCTATAATAGTTAGTTGGGAGGTTAGGGCGAGTTAAAAATTTTGAAAATGGGTTAGAAATGATTGCCTTAAATTGCTCATTTTTAAATTCCTATCCCAGTGCTCATATTAGTCGAAGATAACTAACTCACTAGTAATTACATTTATTTCGTTCATAGTTCCACGGTGGATATTGGTCTAAATATGGGCAGATAAAAACGTTGAAAAACTTTCAACGAGAGGAAGATGGAAGAACTTTCGAAAAGCTTCATAATTTTTTCGAATATTTATATCGAAAAAAGTAACCGTCTTATTATAAAAAAGAAAATATCTTCTGTCTTGAAGGTTTTGTAAAAAAAATTATAAATTGATAACCGCAGTGTTGTTGAATACTGATTAGTAGATATAACAGCTAACATTCAACCAAGGCTGCCCATTTCCGACAAGTCTAATTATAAGAAGTAAAATTGACATGATAAAATATTGGAAGACAAATGTAACTTCAAAGGAAACCCCTGTTACTTCGTTAAGAAAAAACAGTTTTATGAGAATTATTAAACAGGAAATTACTGTCAAATAACAAGGCGAACCGTTTTGAAAAATCCATATATACACATCACCTTCAATAGGTACGATTTTTCAAACTACCACCCAAACTTTTCACCCCTTTCATTAGTCGAGGGGGAGACTTAATCGAATGTCGCCCCCCGTCCCCCAATCACCTCCATTCATTCCCACTAATCGTCGTACTTTTTAGAAGAGGATTTCCGCGGACAATTATTACCGGACCTGAAGTGAAATCAATTCGATTACACAACGAAGAGGGTGTTTATTTAATTTCAGCTGTCAGTGGCATGCAAGGCATTAAAGGAAAAAGGCAAACAATTATGAGACACGAAGTCTATTAGTCACATAAAAATCGAGGGGTATATAGTTTTTGAATTTCTGCGTACCATTATCGAACGCTCTCAGACACACAAGTTCTTTATTGGGGAAAATTAAATTTAATCTGTATGGGCTTGTTAACCCAATTGGTCTGGTTAATGTAACACAATTTATCCAATAAACTTATTGGCACCCATTAATCTTTTATGAAATTGATGGCGACCAAACGATGACGTTTCGAAACAAAAAATGTACAAATCGTCTTCGTACACTGTACAAACCGGAATTATTTCCTTACACTCTCGACATCGGGATTTGATAAATTACTACAAAAATACTAAATTCATTTGTCCAACTTATGATGGATGGTTTCGAATAAAATAGTTCTAGAGGAAGTCGTGCCGCACCGAAATTACACTTACTAAATTATTACTAAAAGTTCTGGCGTTTCCGGTGAAGAATATGTTGTCATATCTGCAAAAACCGAGGCCCAGGAGTCATTTATCAATTAACGCCAATTAGATTACTGGGGATTTAACCACAGAAATATACTAAACTCTAGAACGCCAATCAGTTCTGAACAATTTGGCATCCCATAGAGTAAATTGACCTACCCCTGAATTTGCGCAGTAAATAGTGTATTAAGTGTGATATTTCACTGTGTCCTCAGGGCAGGACTAAGGAGATTTGAGTTCTTGTTCGTGAATCTGATATGAGTAGGTTGTCGATATGAATATTTCATATTTCATAAAATAAGGAATATTGTTCATGTACTGTTTCCACTCTAAATCTATCTGAGTATACAGGCAACAAAGTGTCCTAGCTCTTACAAAACAACCTTTTTACTTGCGGCCAAAGAATTACCTAATTAAATATGTACATACATTTAATAAAATTAGTGTGTGCATGATGTTTTCATGCACATCAGTACATTTTTTCAAGAAAATGGAAGAGAAACGAGATCTTTTTCCAAAAATTACACTAAAAGCGTCAGCACTTTCAGGAACAAATTGAGACACCAGCAATTTTAAATTATTTCACTATTAGCATGCTTTATATCTGGGGTCCTATCTTCCTAATTCCAACTTAACTCCGGTCCCTATTCAATTCAGTTGTAATGATCATTTTTGATTATAATTATCACCGTAACTCATATGAACAAATCTACCATATACTGGGTGTCCCATTTTAATGTACCACCCCTGATATCTCTTTAGATATGCAATTTAGCGAAAAATGGGTCGGACAAAAGTTCTAGGACTCGAAGGGGGCCATCAAAAAATGACCTTGCCGTTGACCTTGGAATACATTTTCAAGGTCAACTCAAGGTCAACTTTAGTTTTTTACTGGAAACCTATTTTTATGTCTTATTCGGATTATCCGATAAAAAATACGTATCTTTTGTATTAAACTTTTTTTTTCGTAAATGCTTTGATTTCTCGCTAGAAGACACTTTTCAGGTTTTTATTGACCATGTCAAGATCAGGATCAAGTCTGGTGAAGGTCGGGTCAAGGCCTAGTCACAGTCAGGCCAAGTCCAATTTACAGGTCAATTTCAAGTCTCAATTAGACTCTGAGTGGTTGGACTGTGAAGGAAGTTGCCTTGACTGGACGAATTGATGGTTGAATCGAGGTCAAAGCTAAAAAGTGTAAATTGTTACAAAAAAAATGTTTTATACAATAGATACGTATTTTTTAGTGGAGAATCCGAATATGACATAAAAAATATATGTTTTCATTAAAAAAAAAGACCCTGATTTGACCTTGAAAATGCATTCCAAGGTCAACTACAAGGTCATTTTTGGATGGCCCCCTTCGAGTTCTAAAACTTTTATCTGAATCATTTTTCGCTAAATTGCATATCTAAGGAGATATCAGGGGTGGTACATTAAAATGGGACACCTTGTATATGATGTAGTTGCCTATACATTCTAAAAGAAGATACGTCATTCGGATTCGACACTGTTAGGAATTGAATGTGTCAAAATATTCGTCAAGCATTTCGGAAAAAAAACAGCAAAAATAAAGATTTATCCCTTTATTTCCATCCCCTTGAAAAGGATAATCCCAGGATTTCGAATTTTTCTGGACTCGTTCAGGACCGAAGCTATAACCGTCCAAATCTTTAATATTTCAGAATCAGTAAATGCCTATAAGTATCTTTTAACAAACTTACTTAGCAATTCTGCTATTTATATTAAATGTTTTGCAAAACATAGAAAGAATTGTTTAAAATCCTAGTAAATAAGCAAATAAATAGTAAACAGAGCACAAATGCCAAGCGATTTTCTAATGAATTAAAAACATGAAAGCAAACAACTGCTAAAAGCCGGCTCTGTAGTTTTTAAAAGGCGCCGTCTTCTTGTTATTACCACGTGCGCATCTGAGGCGGTGTTGCCAAATTTACTAGATTTTCTCCAACCACCTGCCCTAGTCGCATATTATCTATTCCGAACTTTTTTTGGAAAATACCAACAAGAAAGTAACTGGCAATGATGTGGCAAGAAAAGACGTTCTGCGCATGTGCAAGCAGTAGGTGCTTGTCATTTAGCTGGATATTGGATTTACCCATTGACGTTCTAAAGTTTGTTATATTTCTATGGATTTAACCGTCTAGGAAACTTTGCGCCTCGACAACATAGTTACGTGATGATTTATAACTTTTTTTAATGATCCCATTAGACTTCCTCATTTTTCCGCCGTCCTCGAACTTCGTACGGAGGGTCGATTAGAGTTTAAAGATTAGAGCAGCTGTAGAAAGGTTGCGGTAACGCTTACGAATGCAAATCGAATACGTCCGCATACAGATGATGTTTGGATAGGTATTGCCCTTTTCGAAAGGGGGTGGCGGGAAACGACGACGTAGTCCTCCTCCCTTAAATCAACTTACTTCACAATTTTCGATAAAATAGGGTGCGGATTAGTGGAAGCGATCGAGTTGTGTTTTAATTTGCGCACCCCTCTCCTACGCTCTGGAGGGGGAATTTTTTCTAGTGCGATCGGCAGTCAAAAATGCGACATATGCGATGTAGAGAAAGGGATAAAGTATGGAAACTCGTTCGGAAAATTTGAAAATATTCGATTTGCATTATAACGAATGTTTAATTACGTTTCATTACCATTTTATTTCTATTTTCAAATCGCAATGAATATTTATTTATTCACAAAGAGGAAATATTGCCTGTGATACGCATCCTAAACTAATTATTCTAACTTTTATTGGAAATTATTACTACATGACTCGATTTTATTATCATTACAATAAATTTACAAAAACCTTGTGCCGTTTCGCTAATATAAAATATACCATTTTATAAAGGTCATCAGAGACAATTATAGTAGTATTGTATTATGAAACTGTACAAAAAAAATTTAGCAGTTCTAATCTATAATATAAAACTATAATAAATCATATAGAGGTATGTCATGTTTTCGAACTTATATTTATTTTACATTAAACATTCTAACGTTGAAGAAAAATCAATAACCCTCAATTTTCCGAATTCAGAAGGTATCAAAAGGTATGAAACTGATTGAACAACGTCGGAATATCTAAAATGTTTAAACCAGGCGCAATTAAAGCTTGAATTCCAAAATGGTTCAGAAAATTACTGCAACTCCGCATTTCCCTCTACGGGAGGGATGAAAAATAGTTGTACAATTTATTTTTGTTAGTTTAGAGATACTTCTCGAGTATTTCGATAGTGTAAACACCCCTAATTTTTGTCAAAACCATAATTTACCGAGAGGGTAGAAAATGGGGTGAAATTTATTCAATACTTACTAAATAGCTAGACACTGGAAACTTGGTATGGTCAAAGATCAAGCTCTCAGATGATTAAGAAACATCCCTTTTCCTTTCTGAGAGGGCGAAAAATAAGGGGGATGTCGGATCGACCTCCGAACGAATGTCGGATAGTCACAGATCAATCATGCACTAATCACAAAAACTAGACAAAAACAAATGATCTAAGCATGTACCAGGGTAGTTGATAATTTTAAATATTAAACAAGAGCGAAATTCCAAATAAAAAGTACATTAAACCCAATAGATTATTAAGGTGAATGATCTGAGAAACAATAGAACTAGAATTCTGGAGTAAATTTCAGGATTAAAAATGTGAAATATAAGATAAAATATCGCAATAAATTCAGACAGACAAAAAAAAGACACGTCTAAAACTAACCTATTAGCATACAGGGTGTTAGGGGTTTGACTGCCTTTATTTTAACAGGTGATAGTATTCATCAAGACAAACAAAAAAACCTTATATAACGGGGGTCCTAATACCAACCGTTTTTGAGAAAAGTTATTTTATCAAGGTATTTCACCACAACTTGGCAACACCGACAAGAAAAGATACGTATACATGTAAACAGCTGTGCGAGGTCAATGCTTCGCGACGCGTGCGATAAATTCGCGGTGTTGCCACACCACATCATAGCCACTTTATCGAGTTGTATTGATTGAAAATATTTTTTTATTCTTTAAAGAAAAAATTGTTTTGCTAAAAATTAAACGTAAATACATTAAAGCAATACATCTTATGGTCATTTTTTTAGATTCTTTAATAAAACTGAATTTTTACACCTTAAAATTAGAAGTTTGCTAATTTTTTTCTCGATAACGGTTGGTTTTAGGACACTTGTTATATAAGGTTTTTTTTGTTTATTTTGGTGAATACTATCGCCTGTTAAAATAAAGGTAGTCAAACCCATAACACCCTGTATAAACATTGGGATGACAAATTGATCCATTCTAAGTTGCTGGAGAGCATTTTTACCAAATTTTTTTTAAGATCTTATCGGGAAAGTGATTGCAACATAATGTTCCATTTACTGCGCATTTTACGGTAAATTTCTTACGATTTTAGAAGGGTTCATTATTAATAAGCTTTATAATCCGATACTCCGGCAGATAATGGCACAGCAAGTTCCCAGTGCGAGTTGATAGAATAGAATAAAACTAGCTGAATAAGCACAATAACAACAACAACACAACAAAATTTGCTGCGTTGAATTGTTCATTAATCCCATTGTTTGATCAGATTGGCGCAACACATAGGACTATGCAAAAAAATTATAATATATAATAATATATAACAATAAAATAAAATAATCTCTATATATATAAAAATGGATTGCTGTTCGTTAGTCTACCTTAAACTCGAGAACGGCTGGACGGATTTTGCTAATTTTGATCTTGAAATATTTGTGGAAGTTCAGGGAAGGTTTTTGTTGCGAGAAACATAAATAATAAGTAAGGGAAATACTGAAAAAGGTACGTTTTGTAATTTGACATTTATAATCAAACAAATGAAAGTATAGTGTCAGTTGGTTGTCAAATAAATAAATGTCAAGACGATTATTACAATCTATCATCAGTTTGTCAGTGCGCGAGAACTTTATTGATTTTAAAATGCCAAGGAGAAGATGGACTTAGGTCGTCGAAGTCAATCAAATGTGCAACGAGTCGAGCTCTCACGTCCAAATCGCACTGACGACTGACGACCGGTGAGAGACAGATAACATTCGTATTGGTATGACAGAATTACGTTCAACAGTAAATAATGGAATCGACTGAGTTCGGGCACATCTTATACAACGGCATTTAGACCGACAGGGCACCGAGTCTACAAAGTCTACACGACGCCAACACAAAAGCGGAAAGTCAAGAAACCAAGAAGAGTCCTGAGTAACTCAAAGCAACTTCACCAGGACACCAAGTCTACAAATTCTACAAATTTGAAACGACGGACATATGCAGTCACTGTAGCCGGAGGAAAAGCCGCCAGTGATTACAACTCCAAAACTTCAAGAACTTCGACGCCAACACAACGGAGGGAAGTCAAGAAGACAAGCAAAGTCCTGAGTAAGTCACAACCACCTTTTCCAGAGAATTAAGTTAAAAAATTCACAATTTCAACTACGACAAGATATAACAAGCAGATGAGTTGATTCAAGAACAAGAAAAAATAGCCCAAGAAATCATATAACTACAAAATAATTGCAAGAAAAACGGAAGTGCAAGAAAAACCAAGGAATACTTACAAAAAAGGATTGATCACCTAGAAGCACTATGGGGGAAAGCCCAAGAGAACAACGAGGCGTTCCATGAACTTGGGTTTGACGATCAGCACAATTATATAAGATCACACTATTTCAAAAAGATTGAGGAAAACTACAAGACAATTCGACTGTACCTGACGTTAAACGAATAAAACACCCAAGAAACAAGTCTATGAGGTACAAATACAAGACCCAAAACCGGAAGTGAAGAAACCCAAACAACAGACAAAACAGAATTACCGACGAATCGAACTAAAGGTAAAAATAACAAACAAACAAAAAACTACTTAGACAAGCTGAAAAAGACATGGCAGAATCAACACCAAGATGGTCATGCACATACTACGAGCAACAAATGCCCAAAACATGGAGCGCACTTCAAGACACAATGAAATAGAGCGATTCCGCAGACGCAGTGTTCCTGTAAACTTGGAACGAGTAGCATTCCACTACGACCCGGAAATAGATTATTGTGCCGAAGAATCCGTAACGATTGAAGAAATGATAATCGTTTGTCAATATTGTAAAGCATTAAAATGCAGCAGTGAAGCTACTGGATTATGTTGTGCGGGTGGTAAAGTAAAATTGCCTTAATTGTTCCCACCACCAGATCCATTACCTTCTTTAGTTTCTGGGGTGGGAAATGACTCCCACCCCAATGATAAATATTTCTTGGCCAACATCCAAACGTATAATAATTGCTTTTAAATGACGTCGTTTGGTGCAACGCATATTGTACAGGAAAATTTCATACCTAATTTCAGGGTAGTTTTTCATAAATTATTTATTAAAAATTTAAAAAGATAATTTACAATTGCTGATACAAGGACAGTTTGCGGAATAAACTTGGAGTTTCCCGGTTTCGCGCATGGACAATTATACGTCGCGTGTTCGCGAGTCGTAAAACCATCATCTTTATAAATTTACGCTCCGCAAAAAAAGACAGAAAATATAGTAGACCAGAAAGCCTTAAATTGATTATGTGTATAACTGTGTTGCATTTAATTTGATGTAGATAAAAATTTTGTATTGTTTTGACATTATTTTTTAAAAATATATGTATATGATAGGAATTTCACCGGATCATCTATAACTTTTATTTATCTTTTTTCTTTAAACTTTACGTGGCATTGCGACGCATGCCGGGTACGGCTTGTAATAATATAATAATATATAATAGGTACCCAACCTTTGCTACCGCAGCCCGCTTATTCGCATTAGTGGACCACGTTCATCAAATTAATATCATTAATACCGCCTTTATTAAGTGGAATTATTTTCGATCCCAAAAATAAACGACATGTTCGTCTACGTTTACGTCGACGTTCCCTCGTAACCTTACCAATCAAGTCCCGAGACGAGACGGGCACATAAAAATAAAGCAAATCCGATATCAAATAATACGCCTCCTCATCCCCGACGTTTCGTCGCTACGCACCCCCTTCCCCCGTTTTTTTTCCCCAAACTAAGTACGTGCCCGTATGACTACTTCGCTTACGCAATCCGTTACGCAATCCTTCACGAATGCGTCACAGGTCCACGTGGCCTTCGGGAGATCTCACCCCCATCCGGTTCGCGCCCCCATCTCGGGAGAGAGAGAGAGAAAGAGAGAGACGTACGTAAAATAAAGGGAGATGGGGCGGCTATTAATTGACCATTGTAAATATGCATCATCAATTTCCTTTCATAACGATTGAATTTTCGGGTCGTGTGTGTCATGTGGGCGAGGGGGTATATTTTGGGGGGTTGGGGGACGGGAATGACTAAGATGACGTAGTTGGAAAGACACAATTGTCATACCCCATCAAATCTCTCCACTTTAAAATGACGTTGTAGCAAAAGAACTCAATCAACAAGACGAAGTAGAGTAGGGAATCCAGAAAAAAAAACCATGGCATGCCAGGCTGAAAGGTAGATTTATGGGTAGAATATATAGTAATATAACACACGATGTGTCAAAAAATGCATACGAGGTGTGAAAAAATACAAACGTCAAAATTTTAAAATATTTGCAAATTACTTTTTCTCTGTACATTTCTCAAAAATATGTTTTATACAAAAGTCGTTCGCCTCTACAAGGGCAAGAAAAAACCTAAGTAACATTTTTCTCCCAGACGCGAAATGAGTGTTTTTTTTTGAAAAAAATAACTTTTTTTCTGTACGTTTCTCGAAAAAATGTTTTATACAAAAGTCGTTCGCTTCTACAAGAGCAACAAAAAACCCAAGTAACATTTTCTCTCAGACGCGAAATAAAAGTTTTTTTTTTAAAATAAGTCGCCATTTTGATACCTCTTTTTTCGACTTCGTTAACGAATGCAATACTAGATATAAATCTACCAAAACTACCTATTTCCTTATATTAATAACTAATTTAACAGCAATATTATGTTGCTTTATCAATCACCCATTAACTCTAGGATTCTCACTAAGTACTATTAAACCACAATAGTGGCATTATTTACAGGTACTATATCCCTAAATTTTTGATCTTCAAATATTATTTTTCTTGTTATAATTGATGAATTACTAATTTTATTCATTTATATAACGATTATTGCTTCAAATGAAAAATTTTAATTTCCACCCAAATTATTAATATTGTTCAGTTCATTTTTTTTTATAACAACCCTAATCCATCCATTCCTAGATAAATTTTTAATATCGCCAAAACTTAAAATCATTGAAACTCTTTACTTTAATAACAATATTACACCCGAATAATTACTTAATAAATTTATTAACCTCCCCTACAGTATAATTTATTTACTGATTTGTAATTTATCTTCTAATTACATTTAATGAATGATTTCCTTTAATGTAAATCCCAATATTACCAAAATTATTAATTATTCATTAAATGATTTACCCTCTCCATCTAACAAGGATCATACATGCAATTTTAAGGTATATATGGAAAAAAAATCCCTGTAAGTGAAGTCCTTCTCTAATTCTCCATTATTAATATAAATTTATTAAATTAATTTATATTTCATGTAAACCTTCCACATTTTTCATATTTGCTTAAAACAACAACAGAGCTTCCATTACACAATTTACACACATTACCTGGAAACGTCACATACCCATTAATCGAATACATTTTAAAAACAAAACCGAATTAACCTAGAATACATGTAATGTTTATATTTTTTTTTTAATTCATATCCGTTCCACATGTAACGTTTACCTACGAAAATACATGCATAGTAGGTACATATGTAGGTATATTTGACGGGTGTTTTGTCGCTTAAACAAATTTAATAGCGTGCAAGCAAACAATGATAATATTAATCGATAACGATATCCCGATATGTGAGACTTACTTCACTTGAGTTGTTTTAACAAAAACGAAAGGGAGCCCATATGTGAGACAATACTCACTCATGGGTTTCCCTTCGCCACACACATACACACTAAACATACCAGGCAGTGTCGTATCACGAAGGAAAACAATACACTAAATACACACTAAGCAGTAGATTACTTGGTGTTTGTTAAATTAAATTTACCAGAAAATTGATAGATCAATTGAAATTAATGTAATTATGACACTTTCTCATGTACTCCAAATATATTCCTTCCCTCTCCTAATACATAGAGTTAATGATAGCCTAATAGCCTGAAATTAGGTACCTACCAAACTTGAAAATCTAACTCGCTAACTCAGAAAATGAAGCAATTTCAACTTGCGTCTGAGTCATGTTTAAGAACGTACGAAAACGAAATGGTGAACGTGCCCTTTGGATTTCTGAATAGTTTGCCACACTTCACATTTAATGTGAGACAAGAAGAAAGATGTTATGATTTTGATGTGTTTTAACGAGTTAAGTTGTGCTACATAAGACAGAGTTTACGAATGTGTTAGGATCAACGAAGCAGCAAATAAATTAGTTGTTAACGATAAATCAACGATATGTGTATCGTAACAATATTTGTATAACTCGTGGTGATCTCCCAAATCTCTCTATCGCCGCACGTCCCTGGAGACCTCAACTCAACCCCTCCGCCCAAAGTGAATCCCCTAATTTTTGAGTTGATTACCGAAGCCAGACCGGCTTTGTTCCGTTACTAGTCCTCGATTACATCTACCATTCACGATTGTTTTAAATTAATACGCGAACTACACTCTTTGCGCCTTTAACGGTCGTTAAAGTATAAACCTGTATAATTTTGATTGTGTTGTATTTTTATGGGGCTGAAGTGTGACGATTGCTTTAGCCCCATAATAGTAAAAATTATAAATAAAGTGATTTGATTTTTTAATGATGAGCGATGTAAGAAAAGAAGCGTTCAACCAAGCTAGATATTTCCGATTTCAACACTGTTCCCAAAAATCACATAAAGTTTAGTGAATCCTTCAGAAGGGTTTATTAAACTTTTGTCGAAGAAACTAACCATACGGTAATTTTCCAGAAATTGAGTATGTCACAGATCAATAGTTCTTTGAAAATATTTAGGAATTATGATCTCTTTTTGAGAATTCCACCTAAGTTTTAATAGCAAATCTGATTCACAAGACAAAACAAAAGACACTTGCTAATCAAGTCAGAAAGTTCTCCAAAAATCCAACGAACTCTAGTCAATTATTCAGAAAGCAATTTACCTTTCCATCAAAATTATAACTTTGCAGATCAATATAACGGATTCTAGTCATTTCAATCAAAAACTTACATAACTTTCGTCATTACCTAATCTTCCAGTAAATATTCCAAAAACTAAACGTTCAACTTAGCAGTTCATTCATAAATACAGAGTTTAAGAGATAAATCACAAGAAGTCATTTCAATTATCCAGGTGCATTCACATGGCTTCTGTCCAAGTAACTAATATTCCAGTTAATTTCCAGAAACTCAAATTTTAACCAAGTAACTTATCAATTAATCTGACCCTTAAACTGAACCAAATTGTGCAGATTTTCCAAAATTTAATGAATTCCAGTTACTCAGTTAAAGTTACTCAGAACCTAATTCAACTTTTAACCAAAATTGTGCCTTATGTACTAAATTTGATAGCTTTCAGAAAGATATCAATGTAGTCTCGTTATTCTATGCAGAAATCCATACAATGTTGCCACTATCTAATCTCCCAGTCAATTTTCCGGAAAATGGACTGTTTACCAAGCAACTGATCCATAAATCTGGAGTTTAAGTCAATTTCAGTACTTGTCCCAACAATCAAATCAAATAGAGTTAATTATTGGAAAGCATTCTCTTGACTTTTGTGGTAAAAAGTAATATTTCAGTTAATTTTCAGAAACTGAGATTTTAACTAAGCAATTGATCAATTAATGTGACTTCTAAACTGAACACAGTATGTTTCTAAATTTTAGTTAATTTTTCAGAAATTCACGTAACTTTCAATTGAACGTCTGATCCATAAATATGTCTTTTGAACTAAATTCAGCAGGTTTTTCGAAAATCTAACAAACTTGAGTGAATTCTCCGGATAATGAACTATTAACCAAGCACCTGATCCATAAATCTGGAGTTTAGGTCAATTTCAGTACTTGTCCCAACAAACACATCAAATAGAGTTAATTATTCGAAAGCATTCTCTTGACTTTTGTGAAAAAAAAAATATTTCAGTTAATTTTCAGAAACTAAGATTTTAACTAAGCAACTGATTAATTAGTCTGACTTTTAAACTGAACGCAGTCTATTTCTAAACTTAATTTAATTTTCCAGAAATCCACGTAACTTTCAATTGAACGTCTGATCCATAAAAATGTCTTTTGAACAAAATTCAGCAGATTTTTCGAAAATCTAACGCACTTCAGTGAATTCTCCGAAAAATAAACTATTAACCAAGCACCTGATCCATAAATCTGGAGACTAAGTCAATTTCAGTACTTGTCCCAACAAACCCATCAAATAGAGTTAATTATTGGAATTCTTGAGTTTTGTGAAAAAAAATAATATTTCAGTTAATTTTCAGAAAATGAGGTTTTAACTAAGCAATTGATTAACTAATTTGACTTTTAAACTGAACGCAGTATATTTCTAAATTGAAGTTAATTTTCCAGAAATCCACGTACCTTTCTATTGAACGTCTGATCCATAAATATGTCTTTTGAACTGAATTCAGCAGATTTTTCGAAAATCTAACAAACTTGAGTGAATTCTCCGGAAAATGAACTATTAACCAAGCACCTGATCCATAAATCTGGAGTTAAGTCAATTTCGTACTTGTCCCAACAAACACATCAAATAGAGTTAATTATTCGATAGCATTCTCTTGACTTTTGTGAAAAAAAATATTTCAGTTAATTTTCAGAAACTGAGATTTTAACTAGGCAACTAATTAACTAATCTGACTTTTAAACGGAACGCAGTATATTTCTAAATTGAAGTTATTTTTTCAGAAATCCACGTAACTTTTAATCGAACGTCTGCTCCATAAATATGTCTTTTGAACTAAATTCAGCAAATTTTTCGAATATTTCATAAATCTTGATTGTAAATCAATTTCAGTACTTTTCCACAAATCACAAGAAACCGAGTGGACTATCCAGAAGCATTCACTTGACGTTTGTGCAAGAAACTAATATTTTAATTAATTTCCAGAAAATGGGATAACTAATCTAGCTTTTAAACTAAAGTTAGTAGATTCTCCAACGGATTATCCAACGAATTCTAGTCAGTTTTCCAGAAGTTAATTGACTTTTTTTACCGAAATTGTGCCTTTTGTACCCAACTCAATAATTTTCTGAAAAAAACAATGTATTTCAATCTCTATTCAATAGTCAAACTAGTGAGTTATGGATTATCACTCACGATCATATTTAAAGTAGTATTCTATTTATGTATTACTATTACAAGCAGGATTCACATTGATATTGAAATTAAAGGAAAACGCTATCGGTTTATTCGAATTTGAAGTAATTGTTAAATTCAATTAATTTAATTAATTTGGTTTATAATTAATTATATTTTAACCAAAATGTAAAATGTCACTGTCAAGTCATTCTGACATTTATAGGGTACTGAGGCGCAAGTAGCTTTGATTTGATCACAAAGCTTATTAATTATTATCTCATAAAAAACAATTTCTTCTATTTGTTGGATAAAACATTGTATGTCACTCGCGTGTTATGTTTCCTAAGTCACTTGAGAATTTATACCACTCGGCCTGACGGCCTCGTGGTATAAATCTTCTCTCGTGACTTATTTTCAACATAACACACTAGTACCATGAATAACTATTAAATATTCCACACTGATTCATCTAACAGTCGTACTTAACATAATGCTATCTCGTTTTTCTTTTTTATCAAACGTTGTCATTTCACACTACGTACATAAAACGAGAACGTAGCTTAAAGCCACAGAAATTCAAAACATTCCCTCTGTCGGTGATTACCACTCAACTTTACGACTATTTTGAAGTTCTGTGGTCATAAGTTACGCCCTACGTTCTGCGTCGGTCTCGTGAAATTTAAGGGTGGGATGCGAGATTTATGTGTAGGAATTATTCAAGAACAAGTCACGCATTTAAATACAGCTTAACCGTCACGCCGATTTTATAATCGCAACCTTATTTTTAGCAATCGAAAATATAGCGTTAATTATCCGTTAAAATAAACCGTCAAAGATATCTATAAGGTCAGAAGATGCGGAGAGTACGTGCGGGAGTGAGAAAGAGAGAGAAGGGAAAATTCTATTTTAGCACTCTGTACCGTGATGTGTAGCAAAATTTCGTTAATACGTTATATGCGTTTAAATATAGATTTTAATTATATGATTCACCAAGACCCTTACAAAACATTGAATTGCGCGTCGCTTTAAATTTAGAAGAAAGTTCGGCGTGATTTAAAATAGAGAAGGTTTTATACTTTGAATGATTAAGTTGTCCGGCTAACGTGGTAATAGCGGTGTAATTTTTCCAACGTTAACTACATTCGCGTGGAACTTAAAATTTTGTTCCTACTGTGATGAATTGGAGAACGTGAATTCGAATAAAAAAATTCTGTAGTATCCAAAAAGACATTAAAATCTGAAAATAGATTTTATGATGCTACTGAGGAACCAAGGATTTTGAAGTAGTTATTTTTAAAAGTTGATACTTTGATTTCACTACACAAATTGAAAATTTCCATTTCTATTGCCACACCGAACAGTACTGGGTAGTTCTGAGCCATAAATCACGTATTGGCCGAAATCTCTCAGTTTCAGCATCAAATTTGAAACGAACCTTCCTCTATTACGCCTCCATGACCAGCACCCTCCTTTCCCCCCTTTATTATCACAACCAATTAAAAGGCAATAAATATACATAGGGCTTACGTTTCGTATCCGTCACAATTTCGCAATATGTACGCGTAAATACACGCCGGCAGCGAATCGAGCAAGTAATCGACGCCCTCATATTTTATCAAAGTTCATTTGCTCCATGATCGCCTGGGACGTCGCTTCTCGCTCCACGAAAATACGGACGTCGATTATTAATAGCACTTTTGAATGTGCAAACATCAGCCGCAGGTGATGAACATCTCTTACGCTTTAATAATAACGCGCCGGCACAATTACAAATCGCCCGTGGATTTGTCAAGGAGTCGAGACGCGAAATCCGCTCGAGGATAGCGATTCGGATCGGAATCGAAAAAGGAAAGATGAGATTGAAACTGGCTGAAACTTCAATGTCGTGGATGAATGAATCTGAACGTGGAAATGTTGGAAAACATTTAAAGAAGATGTAAATGACACCATCACAAACATGTAATATACGGTTTGGGACTCATTGGGGTGCTTCAATGACGTCAATGAAATGTTACATTAGTTCCTCCATTTTACCATTTCAAGTGCGTTTTAGAAGTTATCAATGATACGTCCAAAAGTCCCTTCAACTCGGATTTCTTTGTAACTCCTTCTAGTTGTTAACTGAACTTCACATTGGAAGTTTAGTAAGTTTCAGCTCATTACCCAGTTTACCCAAGATAAGATTGAAACTGCTGAAACTTCCATGTCATGAATGAATGAATCTGAACGTGGAAATGTTGGAAAACATTTAAAGAAGGTGTAGATGACACCATTACAAACATGTAATATACGGTTTGGGACTCATTGGCTTGCTTGACGCCAATGAAATGTTACATTAGTTCCTCCATTTTACCATTTCATGATGCCATGTCAAGTGCGTTTTAGAAGTTATCAAAGATACGTCCAAAAGTCCCTTCAACTCGGATTTCTTTGTAACTCCTTTTGGCTTCAAAGGGCAATGAGGAATTTAATTGTCTATCGCAGGGGTTCCCAACCGGTGGTACGCGTACCACTGGTGGTACGCGGGAACGATTCAGGTGGTACGCGTGAGCGATGCGAGCAACATGCTATTAATACCTTTTGTACGCATGAGCAGTGAGCACGCAAACATTACTTCAAATCTTAGCTCCGTTCTATCAGATGCTGTGAAAGATGTGGAAGTTATTAACTTCATAAAGGCTAGGGCTCTAAACACTTGATTATTCTCCTTGATATGAGAAGAAATGGGTGGCAAGTTCAAGACTACTCCAGCATACAGAAGTGAGGTGATTATCTCGGTAGAAAATTTTGAACCGTCTCTTTGAACTGAGATCAGATGTTTTTATGGCTTTAAGTGAAAAAATAATGACATAAAAAAATGTTTGCTGATGAAGAACAGTTGTCAAGATTGGCTTATCTAGCCGACATTTTGGACAAACTCAACGCACTGAACTTGAGACTTCAGGGACCAAACACAACAGCCTTCACAGCCAGTGACAAAATAAACTCCTTCAAGGAGAAAGTTAGTCCTGTTTTGTTCACAAATACAGGAGAAGAATTTATCTGCATTTCCCACTCTATCATCATTTTTTTGAAGAAAATGAAATGTCTCTATTGCCAAATGTGGTTGCAGATATCATTGTTCACTTGGAAGGCCTTCTAAAAAGATTTAAGAAGTATTTCTCTGAAGATTATTCAAAAGTGGACTGGATCAGAAATCCTTTTTCGGGAACCTCACCAAATTAATTGGAGCTAAAAGAAAGGTTTATCGATCTTGCAGAAGATAGTTCAATAAAAGATTATTTTAAAGAGAAATCTTTAATCAACTTCTGGATCGGATGTTTATATCCAGTATACGTTTACATCGGTACTTGGTTTTAATCAAGTACCTTTGGTCTTCCGGCAAGCTCTGCTATTTTTGACGCCATTTGTTACGAGTTACTTGTGTGACAGTGGATTTTCTGAACTCTTGTACATAAAAAATAAACATAGAAGCAAAATAAGTGTTGAAGAGGACTTAAGAGTGAAGATAAGTTCCATTACTCCTAATGTTGATATTTTAGGAGTTGAAGTTTTCTCAGGAATTTAGTTCAAAAAGCCTTTGAACACTTTTAGAAGAGTAAATATTATACGTTTATTAAAATAATGAGGTCTGGTGGTACGCCAAAATTTCTCAAAAAATCAAATGGTACGCAGGTGCAAAAAGGTTGGGAACCCCTGGTCTATCGTACCTACTGTATTAATGATAAGTATATTTAGTTTTAATTAATAATTTCGGAATTGACAAATTTCGAAATCGCGCCCCTCCGAAACCCCTCCTACGGCCTTTGGGTAAATACAGTCAATTCGCTTGGAAGTCGTAAAACTGATTCTCAGTATTTATAAGCCAAGACTGGGATCGTTCTGTTTGTATCTTCCTAATACACGCCACATTCACATTTGTGCCGCTATAGCTACATCCACCGGAATTCAGTTGTCCCTACAAGGTATCAGATAGTCTGAAGATCTCCACAAACATAACGTAACATTCGCATTGCGTTTCCAGCTTATTCGCTTATGCTTATGTATTTCTCTTGTCAACGGCAAATAATGTGATTCCTCGACCACTCCAAACCCCAAAATCGTCAGAGCGGAGATTCGAAATTTCCAATCTGAACGATTCCGTGAGAAATAATCGTCGAGAAGAGCGCCGCCCGACTTTTCCCCCAATACGCCGTTAATCGCTTCATTTCCTAACCCACCCCCACACCTGCGCTCCCCTCGCGACAATTCCTCACTATCCAAACAACGATCAAACTTTGACCTATATATTACCCCCACCACCGGCACGTCGGACCCCCTCCCGACCGCCCCGACCCCATCCCCGCCACTGTTAACCTGTACAGTACGTACTTCGTCGGCAGGTTAAACTGTGAAACAGAACGATCGAGTTGGGGGGGAGGTGGGGGGTGGAGTGAAGAGGGGGGGGGGTCACGTCGAAGGAGGGGAGGAGAAATGTGCGCGCACAGGATAACTGAAAGGGGAGAGAGAGAGTGAGAGAGAGAGACGAGGGGATAATCGCGGCAACGTCGGGTTCGAGATAAGGATCAGTGCCACTGTAAGTTATATGCAGTCTTTATGTATGCATTTGCAAACGAGATGTTTGTACACCGGTTCGCATTGGCGGGTCACGTGGGCGGGTAATCGCTAATTGCCGTTTAATAAAAATATCGTTCGAACTTATCTACACTTAACGAGGAACGTCGCTAGGCAGATTTCATTGTCCTCCATCTAAATGGTAAAATGGATAATTAACAATAAAATCGTTAAGTATAGGGATAAAGTTGCTTGAGCAGTTCAAAGTACATATTTATAATAAAAACAATTATAGAATGCTATTGCATACTCTATTCAAAACAAATCCCGATGCACGACATTTTTATGACGTCAGAATCATCCAATACTACCAACTTAATATAGTTCGAGCACATCGCGATTTATGTGTTCCGTGTATATTTTAGGTTGGCAATATATATGGTTATGTATACGTTATGTTACGGAACACATAAATTGCGATGTGCTGGAACTATATTAAGTTGGTAGTATTGGAAGTATTCTGACGTCATAAAAATGACATGCATTGGGATTTGTTTTGAACAGAGTATAGATAGACTATTTCAGCTAATTGATTAGATACGTGGTTATTTCACGTTTAGAACCAAAATGGCGACGACTCGCTGCTATCTACTGTGATTTCAGAACTACAAGTCTTACAAGAACCCGTCAAGCTTATACCACTAGAACTAACTGATATAGGCTAACACAACAAAGAAGGGACGTAGGTATAACTGTACAGAACCCTTAGCGCGAATAGAGGAAACTTATTCGGACCCATTACACCATTCACCTTACAAAGTTTAAATATTTACGTCGCTCATCTGTCACTACTCGAATTTTTTCCATTACCGAACAGTTAGATTTTCATCGGTCGCCTCTATCATCCCGCCTCGCCGGTCTTTGTTCTCCTGCTCGGTTTCGTCGTGACCGTTATCCGTTCGATTAGTGGAATAAAATCAACTTGTCGTCCTCGAAAGGCGGAATTCATTACGTCGAATCGAAGAGACGTCCACGGATATGAATTTATAAATGCGTTTTTCTCTCTCTTTCTCTCTCCGTTCTGTTTGACCAATTACTGCGGGGGCAAACAATCGGGCGAGAGATTAAAATTGTCTCGTGAAAATTGGGAAAACGGGAAGACGTCACGTTTCTTGTTTTTGAGGAAAGCACGTGGTCTTGAAAGCTCCATGTGGGAAAAGTTTCATGAGTATGTATGGTACTAATACTAGCAGAAGCTTCTATTTCTAACTGAAAGATCTATTAATTGAGGTATTTGTGGTTGAGGATCAAAACACAAAGGTTGCCAAGAACGGAGAGAACGATCTTGTTGACGACGATCGTCGAGATGGACATTTTATTCAAATCTGACCTGCTTCAAACTACCTGCTGACATGTTTGACGTGCCAAAGGCACCTTAATTGTTTACCCGGCAAAATCAATTGAATCAATAAGAATTTTAAAAACCCATAACAATATACAACAATCTATCCGGACGCTGACCAACAACCAAGATTACCACAGCAGGAAATGCCCATACAAATCTTCCAAAAAAAGACATAACAAAGAAATGAAATTATGTTTAGAAATCCCTGGGATCCTCTAATTTTTTTATATTTATTTTATTATATTTATTTATATTTCAATTTAATTTTTTCACGATGCATTTATGAACAGCCTCATGTACGTGTGTTCCTCATATTATCATAATGGCGGCCGGTAGAGTGTGGCGATCACTGTGATGTTTCGCGAGCTAGCAACGTCGCAAAAGTTCTTTCTCTGTTTAGCCAACGAGAAATATATGGCCTTTCTTTCGCTCTTATATTTACTGCGACTCTGCAGAATAGGTCAGTATATGTAGTGAATTTGATTAATATGTTTATGGTTTCTCAAGGATACTTATTATTTGGTAAAAAGGGTAAGGGCATCGTTTTCCTTATTTTGTTCATTTCCCTAACTATAGTTTCTTTTTAAACCTGAATGTATAAGTGCTCTTTTATACGAAATTAAATTTTTAAGTATCACTTAAGCATTTTCATAATTTAAAAAAACACACTCATGTTTTTTTCTTGAAATCTGTGTTTCAAGTAAATTTGGCGTGTTGTTTCATCACACCAAATAGTCTATTGAGGCAATATCTATATAAGTCGATACTCAAAACCACAGTTGATTAATATAACAATACCCAGCGCTGTCATAAGAAACTATTACTTATTTACATGGCAACATGGGCGCAGTGCTAAGGGGGAAGCGAATATGGCCGTCGTTAACAAATTATGAGAGGCAACAAAACAGCTGTCCATAGGCGTATCAATAATAAGAGTTAAAGGGAAGCAAAATTGAGAAAGTAAGTAATATAGTTTCTATTCATTACGAAACGATATTAATTTTGTCCTAATCCAATTTTGTCTAGTGCTGGACACGAGACTAGACCTAATTTGGTCTCGTCTCGAAAGGTCTCGAAGTCTCGAATTTTTTTTTAAAAAATTGTAATTTAAGAATTTTCTTTCGTTTGTAAAATGAAAGGCCACCAAACTCCATAGCAATGAGGACGAAAGCGCAGGTAAAAGGATACCTAATAAACGGTCAGGGTTAAACCGTGCCATTGTCCAGTAAGGGAGTAAAATTTATAATTAGCCCGTCGTTTTCTTAGAGTTTTGGAAGGCTTTATTATACAACAGACAGACGGACAATGGTGTGAAACGTTTATCTGAGGTAATGGACATAGTTAACAGTAATGTTCATTTATTCATTTTGTACCTGTTCTCTATAATCTAATTTCTTTCATTCAATATTTTTTAAAAATGAAATATTCTTTATCAAAACATAACATCAATAAAATACTACTGTACATTCAACTTTACCACATCTGTATAGGTACTTCAAGAAAATAAGTAAATGTTATCAAAAAAGTATACATTTATAAAATTACCGTCTATTAATTTCGAGTCTTTTCGAGACACGAGACGAGACGAAACCTGTATCAGATTGAGACGAGACATAATTTTTGGGAATTTTTCGAGACTAAACGAGACCATGTCGTTTCTCGTCTCGTCTCGTCCCGTGTCCACCACTAATATTGTCGCGGCATATTCAACGTTTCTGTCGTTTGATGACATATTTTAAAATACTTTTTTTACTTATTTTTTGCCACTAAAGTCTGCAATATAATCTATAACGAAAGTTTAGACCAAATTGTAGTCGATCGTTCGGGTCGTGACGGTCGTTCGCTTTTTACGGAGAGCTAAGCTTTTTAAATCTCGATAATGCTACCTAAAAACAGTAGTTATTAGGTACTCAAAAAATATTCAAAATTGATGTGTGCTACGATGTCCCCAAAAAAAATTTTCAAGTTTACATGTCACTTGGCGGTTTTATTAAACGCGTATCGCCATCTAACGATCGGTAGCTCGGCGTCGCTCGATTCATAGCAATCGAACGGATCAAAAATTCAACTCGCCTTCGATGCAAGTCGTCGAGGCGTAATTAATTCTAATTTGCATTGTTACTTTCAACCCCCATCCGTCATACGATCAACCACGTTTTCCCTACACTTTCAACGACTCCAATTTTACTCCCGAATTTACGGCGAACGTCCCCTCTAATCCCACCCTTAGTTGGCCTCGATCCCGGATCCCATTCTAGTTGGCGTCGATTTCGTCCCAATAAAAAAAAACCTGTTGACCCACAGCGT
Organism: Cryptocephalus moraei; assembly: GCA_946251905.1. Classification (NCBI taxonomy): domain Eukaryota; kingdom Metazoa; phylum Arthropoda; class Insecta; order Coleoptera; family Chrysomelidae; genus Cryptocephalus; species Cryptocephalus moraei. The sequence continues at coordinate 44,842,822 of OX276452.1, forward strand.
AAAAAAAACCCACACGCACACGTCGAAGCGCGATAACCTTCGGCTGGAGGGGGGTGCGGAGGGGCGTACATGAGTGCGTCCATTTGGATTTTTCCGTCGGGGGGTGGGGGGGTGGAATTTATGAGCTCCATAAGGACTGTCACACACTCGTCATACCCTCTCTCTACGTATATATACACATATTCGATTGTCCCCCTGATCCCACGATATCATCCCCCTCCGATCCCTGCCGATCCCGTCCGAGCGCCGGTATTGATCCGGGACAGCTACCGCGGGGGGTGGGTCGGAGGGGTGAGGGGCGCCACAGGGGTGGGGGAACGGTCACGTGACGACGAAAACGGCCAAAGGATTGGCGGGGTACGGGGGTGGGGGGTAGAGATAGGCGGTCACGGCGACAGAATCGGATTACGAGCGTTTGAGAATATTAATTCGCGATTAATTATTGATACAACACCTTGGCTGGAAACGAAGTTTTGATTAGGAGTGCGAGAGCGGGGCGGGGAGGGACTGCGGCGATGGTAGCGGCAAGCTCAAAAATCGACGGGTGGCAGATGCGATAATGGGTTTTTCGAACGCAAGCATAGAAATATAATAACCACTAGAACGCCAATAGGTACGTCCGAGATTCACTTAAGTGACTCTATTTACTACTTGCACATGCGCAGAACGATTGCCTCACCGTTGCATTTTTTTTTTGTTATTGGTATTTTTCAAATGAAGTTCGAAACAGGTCATAAGCGACTAGGACAGGTAATTGGAGAAAATCCAGTAAATATGACAACACCGCTTCAGAAACGCACGTGTTAATAACAAGCATCCTGCATGTTATAAAAAGAGCAGAGTCGGCTTTTAGAAATTGTTAGTTCTTAATTAACTTGAGTTTAGAGAAAATGAAGCGCGTGACTGTTTTTTTGTGAAAATAAAGGAAAAATTCCAATAGCAACCTATTTAACGCTTAATTCGAAGGCTACAACTGAATTAAAACAAGTACATATTATAGTCATTCTATATTATTACTTATGAAAAAAAATACTTTTAATTATCAAGATGATAACACTCCCAATTACATTTAAAGTGAGCCCAATCTGTCCAGCTAATGTTGTTTACCAAAGTCAAACTTAATTTTACCAATTTATGTAGAAATTGAGTTATATTTCAATAAATTAAGTTAAGTCGTTCAAGGTAACCAAATAAGTGATGTGAAATGTGGTGAAGAAGGATCGCAATATTTTATCAGGTCAAATTTTCCATATATCACGCATCAAGTTAAATTAGTAGGTGTAACGAACACCACCTAATAGGTGACATTAGTCCAAGATTTCTATTTCACTAATTAACACTAAAAAATAATTGCTTTAGACGTAATTGTCATTTTGTAACCAAATTTATTTTTTGGTATTTGCAAATTGGTTTTAATGAAACTGTATCAATAAATAATTTTTGGGGGAAAATGGGCTTCTACTGAGCCCTTGGAAACTTGGGTAATCCCTTAGCAATCCCTCATCTAACAATATTAATAAATTACTTATGGAAATAGTTACCTACGTGAAGCATCGTGAAATTGTTGCTCATTCACCATATTATACAATCACCGCCAAATATTACAATTCAATAGATATATGTTGTACATAATGGCATTTTTCTGTCGCTTTGAATTGGAAATGTCGCCGTTTTCGAAACTAAATTGTTTGAATATGGGGCATCATCCATTACGTCGTCAATTAATCGATCGTCGGAGCGTTTTATTTCGAAAGTTTTTTGGCCCGGAAAACTTTAATGGAATTTCCAAGTAATATAATATGAGGGGAAAAGTTCACTTCTAACATTAACAGACATCATGTGTATACGAAAAAAAGCCTATAAAACCTTGAGAGATATTGTTTTCCTAGTCGTGCCTTCGAGTATAAACTCGCAACCATAAACAGGAAGTTTTGAAAGACAAATCGGTTTAAGATTTACATAAATTTGGTGTATGCGTCGCTTTCCCCTCGCGTTAGTACAAGTAGCATACTGTTTGCTTTGTATTTCGATGCAATCATACGGAAATAAACAATACCACATTTTGTTATTCGGCGTAAAGGTGACACGGAGCCATGGGAGGGGGGTAGTTCGGAAAAACTACATTATCTCGTACGAAAGGGTGGAATTCTGCCAAAGACTGAGTATACATCAGATCTGCCAGTGGGAGGTGCACAGCAGTAAATAAACAGAATCCAGTATTAATGAAATTTGATAATCTTATCTCTCACTTTTTAGGCAAATTGTGACAATTAGTACCTACTGATTAAGACTTAAAAATTTTTTGCATAACATTCGAAATTGTAGTATACTATTTTAATAAAATTATGATGGATATAACAAGACAATTGGAAAGTGTCAGGATATTTGGACAAAATCATTGCGTAGCCAACTAGCATTTACTCGAGATAATGTCAGATTGGTATTGATATTATAAAAGTGGAAATTCGGTCCATGACACAATTTGTCGGAATAATTGAACAAATTTAAGTTAATGAAATTGCACACAAATTTTTTTTAGTGTATTTATGTTTTTATTTTATTTAAAAAATTTATTAAATCGTAATATTTTATTGGTAAATGTGGCAGAAGTTTTAAGTGGAGATATTATTCCTGATATTACCATAAATCCAAAACTGTTTCTATGCTACTGTAACGTTTATTTCCGATTTATTTACACTGTTTTTAATTATACACTACACACCACTTAATTTATTTACACTATTACTAAACTAATTAATTTATATAACACACTTCTCTTTAATTACCATTCGCTGGTTCGTTTTTCGCACTGTTTACTCTGTCGCGGCTTTACGGCTAATCTAATCTCTCCGACCGCAAGCCCGCTTATATACATATCTCAATTGTATTCGCGATGATTCCTGAATGAACTCGATCCTTCTTTTCCCCAAAAAATGTTTATCTGGAAACGTCCCGAAGGTAATAAATCATTCTTTATTTACTAAGATGTGGCCGGGACGTTCGAGACGGTTTTTATTGCTCAATTAAGCGTAGCGGCGTACCTTTGAGGTAAGCCGCCGCCCGGATTAGAGTAAACATGTTTCGCGCTGCTGTTTATATTTCGCGTTACACTACATTTACCCCAATTAGGCTAGTAGTAGATGCAGAAAATTTTTTTACCTATATAAGTTTTAATCGATTTTAAAATATGTCAAAAATATGACCTTTTCAGATAGGGTGCCAACTCTATTGGAACCAAACCAACATTGGTCAAGTTACCCATTTTTGCTGAAGTGGATAAACTCTTCAGACCTTAACAATACGCATTATGGAGGCATCTATACCAATTTTCATCTTTCTGCATTTAAGAACTTTCTGATTACACCGAAACTATACTCGAATTGCCCTTACATCGGTAAGAGAACGTAATCCCCAATTAACTCTGTTGGCTTTTACATATCCCATTTCGTTTATGGGTTCTTTAATGTGTCATTTATCTTTTGCCGCTCGCTTTTAACCGCCTAGTAGAGATTATACACACTGTATATTTGTATACTATATGGACCTATTCTATTGAAATGCAGGGTCTGAAATCAACAAGAGCGAACGAGAAACTAATAGTAGTTCGTTAGTATGACAGAGAAGGAAGTTTTGCAACGTTGCCGACCGGCCCATCCGTAACCCATTCCAAATATTCCCGTCGGAGGCTATACAGCGAATGATCCGGTAGAGTGTGGCGATGACTGTAATGTTTCGCGAGCTAGCAACGTCGCAAAAGTTCTTTCTCTGTTTAGCCAACGAGAGCCTTTCTTTCGCTCTTATGTTTATACCATACTGCGACTCTGTAGAAACGGTCTGTATATTTCATTTCATTCTATTCATTTCTAATCACAAATAACAATATTATAACGCAAAAACGTCTGTTCCTCATTAACCCACAGGACGCCTTCCTTCGGGAACGACTCCTAGAGGAAAGGAGATCATTCCCGGCCCTTTGTGGTTTTATGGGCGCCCGGTACGGGGAGAGGGGGAACGTGATCGCGCCACTCAAGTAGCCAACGTGCAGGTCGATCATCCCGAATACTTGACAATATTCCAGAAAAACGAAACACAATAAACGGGAGAGGAGAGAACGAGAAAGAAGCGAAAGAGACAGAGAGATAGGAGCGAAGCAGGACGAAGAGCAACACCAAAAGCAACACACTCCCGATATCGACCGGGGGTTGGAGGACGGGGTGGCGGCGGCGGAGGGGAGGAAGAGGCGAGGGAGGACGCCGAAGGGGAAGGTGAAAGAGAGAGAGGGGGGGAGGGGGGACGGAGACGCCTTAAAGTTGACCTCCCACGGCGTCGCGGCGCCTCGACTTGTTGGATTCCGACACACTTCTCGCGTCGCACTATATTATTACTGTTTGCCGAAGAGGGTTGCATCTAGATTGGAATCCCAAGGGCAGCGTTAATTAGCCCCGCAGGTGGGGTGGGAGGGGGGGCCGTAGAGGGCACGGCGGCGATGAAGGGGGGGGAGGCGGGAGGTCGTCGGTATGGCGATTCGCCCTTGACGCGTGGGAGAGGCTGATTAATTTTACCGCGAAGAAACTAATCAAGTTCACTTCGAGGGGAGAGGACGGCGGATCTTTTCTCCGGGCTCAGCAGTCTCCCTAGCTCTTCCCCTTGTTTCCTTGAAGAGTGTACAATTCGTCTTGAACTCTATAGATTTAATTACTGTCGTGAGCTGTGGCAGACTTCAGCTGTGGTAATCTGAAGGGACGCTCGGTATATTCACATTTCAAAAATTAAATCTTTTTATGTTGCTTCAATCGCCCTTCAACCCTTAACACAGGCGTTGAGAAATTAAAAAATACGCGTGTAATGAAGCCCATTTTCGAGAGTTGAGGGTAGACCACCCACCATACAGCTGATCGCGAAATCAAACCGATCTCGGATAGATGGCGGCCGATAAGGCACTGTTCAATCTACCATCGCTTAAACATCCAGACTAAATTTAGATAAGGCAACCTCCCCCCTCAAATCGTCCTGTACCTGAGTTAATCTAAGGTCAGAACCAATACTTCCGTATTTTTCCGTTGCGTCTGATATCCGTTTCCGTTCTACCGACCGATACATGTAATTGTGAACGTTACCGACCGAATTATTCGTTATCTGTTACGTAACCGTCCGATTGTGAACGTACTACCGACCGATAAATGTAATTGTGAACGTTACCGACCGTTAGATCTAGACCGACCGACACCGTCCGATTGTGAACGTACCACCGACCGAATTATATGTAACTGTGATCGTTCCGCCGTTATATGTTACGTAATTGTCCGTTACCGACCGATATATGTGAGTGATCTGTAGTACCGTGAAAATCTCCGTCTCTCCGAACCGCTATGAGTTAATTTTCCCCACGTCGTGTTAAGGAAAAATTAATTCACCACGATCTTCCGCTCGCTGTCTCGCTCTCTCTTAATGTAAAAGACCGTATTACCGAATATTAGACACTGCACGTTTTCCTATCGTCTCCACATTTAGCCATTTCTCTTTCATTGTGAAATTGTTAGCATAATTTACCGTTTTCCATTTTCAGTATTAAGAGGGTTTTTTCCGTATTTCAGATCTTAATTGTTTGCAAAAGTATTGTACTTTTCCGTTTCCGTATTTTGCGCTTCGCCGAACAATTTTCGACCTTTCCGATTCGTAAAGTAATTTTTATTTTTCTTACTTTCCGAATTGTATTTTCTTTCCGAAATGTATAAATATTTGTAAATAAACAGAAATTTTTTTGCAATTCCCAGGTCTCCGATCTCCGAAACGCCAGCAGGTGTTTGGCGATACAGTGTTGTCACTTTCATTTAGAAATAAAATAGTTTAGGGATTTTCCATTCTGAGTGTGTGTTTCATTTCTACGGACAACCCTGGTAATCTCCTGAGTTCGTAAACTACCCAGGCATATTCCCGAGGGAGAAAACCCTTAAAAATCTGGCGACCGAGCAAAACCGTAAAACCGACCCTAAAACCGATAACCGAACTCCCTAACTCCGTCCTAGCGCCAAATCACTCTAGTAACCGCACCAAAATTACTTTAGTGAGACTTAATTATTGTAATGGAAGTAATTTGTTTTAGGTCTCGTTGATGTACTTTCTATAGATACTTTTATCAAAATTTACCCATCTAAGGATATAGTTGGGGCACCTCTTTGATCGGACTTAAATACCGCCTGCTTTATTAGGAGCTGAAATACAGGGAGCAATAAATATTTTATCGGCCCAAACTAACCCAGGGACCGATTAAAATATAAAATAAGTTTGGAAAATTGAAAGGTAAACTAGAAGTCAAGAGGAATATTGGGATTCTTTAGGCATTACATTTTTTTGTATAAGATTTAGCTAGTGAAAGCAAATAAAGTCAGCAATTTCTGATAAGAAAACAAGTAGGTACTACTTGGTTAAGGGTAACATTCTTATTTACATATATGTACCATACATATCGCTATACATAAAATATAAATGATGAGAATAAATAATTCTCTATTGTATCTCTATTAGGTTTTAACAATAACAGCAACTTAACGACATTCACGTTACATTTTACATAGAAGTGTTGGCGATTTAAAGGCCTCCTTGCAATTTCTGGTATTTCCCAGTTAAGATATCAAACAGCTCTTTAGGAAACAAAGATAAGAAAGTTAATTGCGGTTAACTAAGTTAACTACAAAAACTAAATTTAGTGGATACACTAAATTCCCTTAAGGTTACTCCACTCTAAGTTGAGGTTGCATTGCTCGCCAAATTTCAGTTGGGAAAATGGAAGCTTCAAGAAGACATTTGAATGACAATTATCTACACTGCAAATATTGCAAATTCGTAATTGTTGCAAAATACTGAAAAATACTACAAACCGATAATGACGCTGGAAGTGTACACGACGAAGACACACTGTATATCTATTCCTAGCTGAAGTAGATATAATAGATATAATATACATTGATACAATTATAGAGTGGTAATAAAAGTAGTAGCGGTATTCGACAGAGATCAAAAGAGTGTCCCAACTATATCCTTAGATCAGTAAATTTTGCTTGTCTGAAAGTTTTCACTTGTTAACCAGAAATCTAAAACTAAAAGTCTTGTTTAAATTTTAAAAAAAGTTTTGTTGAATTTCTTTATGAACCTGAGATAAAAAATATCTCGAAAGAGAAAACAGTAAATTCCAACTCTGAGATGGATTGGTATTTTTTCAAGAAAATGTCTTTTTGGGTAGGTTTTAAATGCAATTCCTCTTTGGGATTTTCGAGCTTAACTGACATTAAGTAGAATGGTTTTCCCGGAAAATACAACTGCAATAATTTAAAACGGATGAGAATATGGACAAAAAGCCGAATAATGCAATTTTCATTTGTTTCACTAAAATCTAAAATTCTAAAAAAATTCACAGAGATGCTTTATTTTCCAAGAAACAACATAATGTTACTTTTTTTAGGGAAAAACGTTCTTATTTTTGAATTTCACGAGCAAATATCTAAACTTTATTTAATAAAGAATGGTACCAAAATACAAACAAAATAATTTTCAAGGATAAACGAAAATTCAGATTTTTTTAAGGTTATGTCCACAGGTCCAAAAATTTGTTGGGAGGCTTGACGATATTTGTTATTTTGCAATAGGGCATCCTGACCCTTCGAAAAAAGTTAAATGAAACAATTATTACCAGTAGAGCAAAACGGTACTACCAAAGTCTTAGATATCTATCATATCAAACATAGGCTGCCACAACTTCCCCCCTTTGCAATATTGGTCGAAATTTAAATTTCAATTCTGCTTTATTTTCTCGTTCCGAGAGTCATTTTCTAGTAAACCGTACTTACTTCTGGCGAAGTAAACTGTACGTACCTACACGAACGAAACGTGGAAACCTTCCGAGCAGGATGCGGAAAACTAATTCGAGCAGTTCGGAGCAGTCACCGGAGTGAAACAAAAGAAAATTGCAGTCGTTCCCCTTCAAGGGCCTTTTCGCCAACCTTTTCGTTATCAAGTTTAATTCCGAGCGGAAGGGTAATTCAATCTCGTAAATGTGTCTCTACCGTCTTGACGTCTATTCTTCGGGAAGAGTTCTGCGGTCCCGTCTCGAGCCTAGTTTTAGGTAAATTTTGACGTAATTCGTCGCTTAATTAGAATGCGTAAGTATGGCAGGTGGTTTTCGGTGCTCATCATCTAATACGCTAACGTCTCGACGTTTATTCGTTATTTTAACCCTTCCCCACTTGGAAACCAACGAGCTGAGAAGTTGCGCTTCCAGGGCCTACTTCGTACAATTGAAACTTCGCGCGTTTTACCTATACTCTGTTCAAAACAAATCCCGATGCACGGCCCTGTTATTTTGATGATGTCAGAATCATCCAATAAGTACTACCAACTTAATATAGTTCCAGCACATATATATTGCCAACCTAAAATATACACGGAACACATAAATTGAGATGTCATGTGACTATATTAAGTTGGTAGTATTGGATGATTCTGACGTCATCAAAACGACGTGAATCGGGATTTGTTTTGAACAGGGTATACCATACAGTACCGCCAACTGACAACAACGACAATGGAGAATTGGGGGAAGTTTGTAAAGAAATTGGAGTTGATGTGACAGTTTTTCTGTTTCAACAACAGTTTTTTGGGAAATGGGATGATTGAATCACTTATACAAAGGTCATCTGGGGAGTGAAATATAGTTGAATAAATTCGTACCAAGGTTTCTATGGAGTAGGATGATTGAACAAATTTGTTTCAATTGTTGCAGTTGCAGTGTACATGAGGGGACAAAGAGTATTAAAATGCGAAATAGTTAATGGATTGTAATTTAACTATCTACTCAAACTAACTTATTCACGAAAAATAACTAAATTGACTAAGTGAATAATTACCTAGATTTAGTTTTTACTTCTCATTCACATGGTCAACTTTGACGAATGGGACAACCTACTAAGGCTAATAAAAGCATGTATAGGTAAATAGTAAAGAACTTAGTTATATTGGATCTAACTGAACATAATCTATCCTCGACTGCTATTACGACAAACAAACGACTCCATCTCCCCCCGCCCCACTGTTCCGGTCATTATAAATTCCGAGCTTATATAATATCGAATAATAATAATAATAATAATCGAATAATATCGAATAATATCGAATAATAATAATAAGCTTATAAAATCGATCTGGAAAATTGTAAGAAAAACCGGAAAGTCGAAGTAACTCCAGGAAACCCTCCCCTCCCCCCATTCTAAGTACATAGACACACACACACACACACACACACACACATACACCCACCCACATAACGTACACTCTTTCCTTTGTTCAAAAACTTCCAGACAACTTCCCAACCCCGTGCCAGGTATCCCAGGACTCCTTTTTTCGAAAAGTTGGCCGTACTTCAATTACCCTCCCCCTCATGCCCCCTCTCGCCACGCATTCGCAGCCTACTTTTCCCATCGAGTTGATAGACCCCGAAGATAAAGTAGATATCTGCGGTAATAAATACAGCGAACTCAATTTCGCCTGAGTGCGGGAGTAGGAGGGAGGGAGGGGAGGGGAGGAGGAGGAGTACGAGGGGCGGTGGTGGGAGTGGGATGGAGTGTAGCGAAGCGGCGTAGTGGGGGGGATCGAGGGGGGTCGAAGTCGGGGAGGGAGGTGTCGGAGTTGAAGTTCGGAAGTTTTCGGGGGGAGAACTCTTGGATTCTTCGGTATCAGATGTGTCTTGTGTGCCACCTTGCCGCCTGCGATGCGGAAAGTATCCGAAGGCAGATTGTCGACGATGAGATGGGGGGGCGAGAGGAGAGGTAAAGGAAGAAAAGAGGGAGGGATGGAGCGTTGACATGTACGTAAAAAAAGGGAATAAATCTTGTAAAAATTTGACTGATGGAGGAGCTGAAGTGGGTTTTTTATTTGTTTCAATTATATTTCTTGCGAGAGGAATTTTAAGTCGCCGCGTTTTTTCGGGGTTGCCTTTTAGTCCGGCGGACAAGTACGAGAAGGTAATCGAGTCGAATTTCTTCGCTTAGTATAAAGTAACCTTAATTTGTCTCGCAAATTATGCGTTTCATAATTTATTTCTCAATTAAGTTCTTTTGTCCCACGTCGCTATGATAAAAGAAAAGTTAATTTCGTTTTCCATCCCCTAATCAAACAAAATGACATTATTATATGTTTGCAATGGAACCCTTTCCACTCTCGACGAATCTTCTTATCAAGAAGTCCATTTTCTGTAGCGACTATTCCATTCCATTAGATAGGACTAGTGACTACTTAATAGTGAAATTAATTAAATAATAAGTTTAGGATGGGCAGCATTTGGATATATAGCTACTTGGCGCAATTGATTTACGTTACGGTGGTACAATCTAATCGTTCCCGAATAAAGGAAAATTTTGAGAAATTTTCCGACAGATTTAAATAAAAATATTGATTTAATTATTTTAATTAAATTTAATTTTAATTATTTATTTGTCTCAATAATTAGTAACTGAAATTACACCATTGCAAGGAGAACTAAAAAAAATCGGTTGAAAGATTTAAAAACCGATTAAATTGAATTTTATTTCAAATTGAATTAATTAAGAGAACATCAAAGTTTATTCAACATTCAATAACTTAATCAATCAAGCAATGATTGTACATAAATCAATTGACAATCGAATTTTTTCGATTTAATGAAAACTCATTTAATGAAAAAATAAAAAAAATAGACTTTAGTGACTTGAGACTAGATCGAATCAATAAATAGTAATGAATTTAAGTCAATAATCAACAAAAAATCAAATCAATCTATAATTGAAAGTGGGCCGATAAAACGCACCGAATGGTGAGAAATGTTTTTTTTTTTCTATATCGATTAAACTGTATTTGAATAACTGAAAGTATAAGGAAGTTTTAACAAAAATCAATAATTGAATAAAAATGAATAAATAAAGTGAACAATCCATTTGTAACATACTGTAATGCGAAATGTAAACAGCAGCGCGAGACGTGTTTACGCTTATCGGTCGGCGGCTTTCCTCAAAAGAACGTCGCTATGCGTAATTGCGCCTGCCGCCAACATCTTATCAAAGATGAATGATTTATTACCTACCTCTCTAGACCTTTCTACATAAAAAAAGAACGTTCGAGTTACTTCCGTAACTATCGAGCAAATACGAGTAAATTCGGGAAAACATTATGGGGGGCTATAAAAGTGAACGCGGCGGACGAGAGATTATTATTATTATTAGAAGTAAACAAGCGAAAAACGGAGCAGTGAAATAAATTAACATTCAAGAGTGATATAAATTAATTAGTAGGAAATAGTTAAGTGTGTTATCTAAATTAGTTTAGTAATAGTCTAAGATAAATTAAATAGTGTGTAGTGAATAATTAGGATAGTGTAAATAAATTAGAAAATAAACGTTACAATACGAAGGAATAAAAGTATTTGTCTCAAACTGAATTAAATAAACGAATTATATCAATCAATAAATCATATCAATTTAATCCGTAATTGCAATTTTACCTAAAAACTAAATGATCGGAAAGAAATGTTTTTTTTTGTTTCTATTTCGATTAAAGATTTAATGATTTCATTAATTTAATTGGACGTGTAAATGGGTTGTAAAAATCCATAAAAATGAATTAGTAAAAGAACAACGAAATTTTATCCATAAAAAAATCATTAAATTAATCAATAATTGCAATGTAGGCGAAACACACCACTCAAGTGAATCGTAAAATATTTTTTGTTTTTATATTTGGTAAAATAAATTGAATTAAATTTTAATAATTAAACGATTAACTATCATTTAACACCCTGAAATATGGCAATTTCCAGAATTTAAGCCTCAGAAAAGCGTCCCTTCTCATTGTATATTAGAATTTCTAGAACGAAGAAGGATATTTTCCAAAACATTTTTATGGAAATTTTTGAGATTAGAAACCCTGTTCCATTTCATTTGTCGCTATAGTTTTTAAAACTGGAGAATGATGATTATCAAAACTTATATAAAAGCACTTTTTATTATCATAAAATCGCTTATTATCATACGACACAAGAATTTTCAAAATTAGGGAAGAATAATTGCCACAATTTGCTTAAAAAAGTTCAAAAATCGGATTTACTCGAATTTCCGTAAAAACACTATCTACCATTAGCAAGACGCTTCTTATCATATATGAGTATATGACACTAGAATTTTTAAAACTGGAAAATAATAATTGTAAAAATGTGGGTAAAAGACATTTTAGCCAGGCGCTTTTTGTGATTTAACACTAGAATTTTCAAAATTGGAAAATCATAATTTTTAAAATGTGCGTAAAAATCCTATTTGCCATTAGCAAGGCGCTTGTTATCACTTGACACTAGAATTTTCAAAATTAGAAAATCATAATTGAAATTTGCGTAAAAGCACTACTGACCATTAGCAAGGCGCTTCTTATCATTTGACACTAGAATTTTTAAAATTGGAATATCATAATTACTGAAATGTGCGTAAAAACACTATTTTCCATTATCAAAGCGCTTCTTGTGACTTGACAATAGAATTTAAAAAATCGGAAAATGGGTATTTCCAAAATTTATCCAAGAGAAATTTTTGACATCAGAAAACCAGTCTAGTGGTATTTTAAAATTGTAGAATAATTGCAAAAAAATTGTTTTTTGCCATCAGAAAAGCACTACTTATCACTCGATACTAGAATTTTATAAATTTGGGAAATTAATTGTCAAAATTCAGTTAAGTCAAATTTTTGACATCGGGAAAACGTCTCTTCTCATTGTATAAGTACTAGAATTTCTAAAATACGAGAAGGATATTTTCGAATTATTATTCTCCATTGTAATTCCAATTCCAGTATTTAATGATTTTAATATCGGAGAAGGAAGATTTGCTTAAGAAAAGTCTATTCACCAAAATAGAATTATAAACCAAAATTGAACCATTTGAGTGAATAATCAATGTTAATCAATAATTGAAATTAAATCAACTAAATACAATGAATCTTTTTGAATGAAATTGGTTGTTAGAAGCGAACAAACAAGTTATTAAGACCTTATATTCATTTGAATAGACAAGTTGAACTACTGATTTCTATTCAAAATCATAAGAAAATCACTCGCTCGTCTTACCTTATCACATCCTTCGGGATGTGTTCAGAAATATCAATCATATTCCTTTTTGGAAACCTAACTGTGGAAATCTCGGATCTCCTCAGGTAAACGTAATGGCATAAATTGGTAAATTGTGGACGAAGCAACAAAACAAATATTCTGAGATTTGATAATATCAATATAGACAAAAATATAGTTTAGTGACTTAGTAGACATCTAAACTATAGTTTAGATGTACGATGTACAGATAAGACGACAAACGTTATGAAAAAGATACAAATTTAAATTGTACTCACTGGATTCACCGGAAAATTCCCACAATTCCCCGCCGGAAAAACCAAAACACTTTCGATAATCATTCGGGAAAACATTGAAAAATACGCGGAGCGCTACGCGAAAACCGAAACACTTTTCAAAATACGCGGAGCGCGACGCGGAAATGGTAGTACTTTCGCCGTACTTAAACGCGACGCCGACGGTATCACTTCTGTTAGTACCGTCGCGACGAAACCCAACGATGCGTAGTCGAGTTCGTACGAAGGCGAAAAAAGGGACGCAAAAAATTGAAGTGCCTGGACACGACTAGGGCGATGCAGGTTAAAAGACTCGCTAAAAGTTATTTAAAATAAAATTATTTCTCGTGTGCGTGCGAGAGAGACGCACAGAGAAAAAGAGAGAAAGAGAGTGAGTCACTAGTGATAAGCAGGAGGGAAAGTGGGGCTAGGAGAGTGTGTGTGGTGTGAATGTGTTTTTTGTACTTGGTTTTACTCGGTTAAACGTTGATTTTATTTGAATAAAATAGAGCCAAACGAAGTTTGATCATATTGGAGTATTACAATGCTTATTTCGCATGTTGAAGCAAAATTAACACAAAAATAGTAGTAATTGGAATTTAGTTTGTAGTTCAACTCAGTAATTAGTAATAGTTTGATTGGCAATTAAGGGGATAGCCGAATAAGACCAAACTGTAACAGACAAATGGCAATAAAAATGTTGATACCTACTTTCATAAGAGACCATCAACATAAATACATGAGGTACCTAACCAATTAGTGAAATATAGGTGTCCAGATTCTTTTACACCACTGCCAATATGTCAATGCAATTTTGATTTGTATTCAATTTATAATTTTGTCTGTTTTATAAAAATTCAAACTGTACACAGTAACGAATTGATTAAAACAGCCAAAAGTTCCAAAGCCTAAGGAACTAATCCAATAGGAAAACATCATATGCCATTGCGCTTCCGACGTAAATTTATCATTCAAATAGTTGTAACTAATTGTTACACCCTAATAACTCTAAAATTCCTTCCTCGTAGTTTCATAATAACGTTCTTATATGAATGCAGTATTTGGAACAGAACTGAAAGAGAGTATTATAAACTCATGTCTTCCCACATAGTATGTAACCTCTGGAACATTCATCAGATTTGGAACAATATAGATACCAGCTTACCTACTCTAAGGATAAGTGTAGATATTTTTGGGTATCTAGCAAAAGGGTCCAGACACTATTTAGTAGCTAAGAGTGCGGTAGGATCTTGGGATATGCTGACTCAGAAACGAGTCATATCTTAAGATGTGAACTGTACCGTGGAATGTCCATAGATCCATAGAAAATACTTTTGGGCAGACCTATCAGTCACTGAATATATAAGATCCTCAAAATATGTTCTCTATAAACCATCACCATTGAAATCACAAAAAAATCCTCCCCATAATTTGAACTCCAAACCATTTAGGTACATCCAATATAAACCACCCCAAAATGCCAGACAACTATCCAGGCTACTTTACGCGTGATTCCTTCCGTAATTAAAAGTATCTCACCTACCTAAGTAACAAGGTATGTAGGATTACCTACGTTCCTAAATCGCACATTACAATTACAGCAAAAAAAAAATTCGCCTTATCGACGAAAAATTCAAAAATCGATACAACAGCTTACCTTTATCGGCGTGACCGAAGGGCACCTGGACACCAACGCACCAGAAGGACGAGAGAACCCCTGGAAACCAATCTGCTGCACAATAGAAACAAAAGACTACCGAAAGTTTGAAATTAATAGACTCGACCCGACACCATTTTCGAATAAAGTCATTTCGAACGCAGGATAATCAGTGCTGCCAACGTCGAAACTCCAGTGCAGTGCGTCTCCATAGAACTAGTGAAGAAGCAGAACATTACCTGTTCCGAGAAATCACATTGTGAATTTACTTACATTTTATCAAATAATATCACGAGATTTAACTATATTTGAGCAATATCGCATTATTAACAATATACCTCTAATACGCCGGAACGTTCAACAGGTTCCTAACCTATTTGCGACGCCGCTATTGTTTTTCTCGTTCTGTCATGTTCGCGGTTGTGGGTTCTCATCACAACAGGTGCTTCAAAAGAATTGAAAGTTATTTGTTACCCTAAGAAACAGAAGCGTCTTCTAATGTTGCCCCGATAACTTCATCGGTATCATCTTCGACAGGAACAAGTAATTAAGAAACAAAAAATGGGGGACATTCAACCGCAAGCAATAAAGACTGGTGTGTTGAGTCTTGATGATGGTGAAGAAGGTAGGATATTAAGAAGCACTACTTTAAAATTCACAATTCAGTTGAAGTTAGTGAGTTATTGAGATAAGATTTGAGTTAGAAACTTGCGTATGTTTCATTATACAAAGATTGTATGCCGAACTTGGTCAAGGCACAGTAGAATCCATGCAGGACGTAAATACACACTCACTTTTATTATAATGATTAGGCTATCCCATTTCTTTCGCTTTCAGAGATCCCTCGCCTAATTAGCAAGCCGCTGTTCTCGACCCTCACTGAATATATACTCAGCTTGATGCCATCGGAAAGGAATGTGATCTTCACTATGAATGAGTATGCAATATGCAACTTGTATCCGGCATATGATTTGCTCAGGGAGAAGGACAAAGACCGACCGACACATGTGATCATATTCGCCTTCCGTATAATAAATAATGATGTTTACCAGCCTATCGGTGGCACGCTTGTTTACGATGATTTCGATGTTACCGATGTGGTGGCGGAGTGCATCAAAGCCTTCATAAACGATCTCTGGAAACTCGGGTTGTATGTCGTTGGAAGCGTGTCACCTCCTACAGACACGTTCAAGAAAATATTCAAACATATAATCACCGTAAGTATTATTTTGTATGACTAGCCTTGTGAGGTTTTTACTAAGAAACCAGATTGCAGCTCAGTAGGACATAATAATTTGTCCTGGGAGTAATTATTGTAGTAATTCAAAAATATGACTTATGCACCAAATTAAAAAATGGATTTTACTTTTATTTCCAGAATCGAGATCTGGATAAATACACTGGGGTCTTGTCGTATTCCGTGCATCCCTTCGAGGAAATCGTCCATGTCTACGACTTACAACTGCTGGAACGAACTCTCGTGACGAATTTTGAGAGACGCATGATCAGTTTCCGACAACCAGACCCCGAGAACTTGAGTTCGACGAAAGTTGTGGTAGCCGCCTGGGCAGACGTCCTGACGGCCCTTAATGCGAATGATGAGCTCGACAAGTTGGCGAAAGCGTTCAATATCAAGGAGGTTGTACCTGAACGTGTGAACATATTCACAAAAGATATGTTATTGAGGCTCATGGAGTTATTGGATAAAGGTACTCACATAAAAGTGAATGAAATTAATTCATGACTCGTAAGGCATTCAAGAAAATCCTCCGAAAGTATTTCTCATTCAAAAAGTACTTTATGTTGTATACAATCCAGTACTCAATCTCATGTACACTTGCAGCGTCTTGATTTCATCTATCTGATTTAAATAACTGGATAAACTGTGCACCATTGGAGGGTTAAGGAGAAATAATAGTAGCTAGTCCAACAACCACAATATAAACCTTCAATGTATATTGTCATTCTCGCTTTCTATTGATGTATTGTGAAATTTTTTAGACTTTCTTGCACTATGAACAGCATTTTCTTAGCCTGCAATTACAAACTAAATTGGAAAAAGATTTGATTGGCAGTGTGAGATGATCTATTGTACTATGACCAATATATTATGTATATTGTTTAATAGTGTCATTCTTATTGGGCATGTTAGACCCATATAAATATTACTTGTTTAACTAGCAAGCAGTAATATATCTGGAAACTTGGTTTCTTTGTAATGATTTTACTTACAAGTTCGGTCTGTGATTTCCAAATTTGTATGGATTTTCTTAACACAACAGGCAAGTTGTTTTGTCCTTCCAAAAGACATCTATTGAACAGACCTAATAGATATTTTATGACTCTATTCTCAGGTATTATGTCCTCAAATAGCCTTATTTTGATTCATACCTTTTACTCCCTTGGCACTTTCTTCCAGAATTCAACATATAGTATCTACAACAGAAAATGAAAAACGTGAATTTTGATAACCTTAGAATCATGATGAGACATTTATCGATAGATATTTAGCTTTATACGAACATTAAGCCTTGATGATTTTTCTTTTTCCAGACTATGACGTAGTTGGGACCCTCATACTAGTGCACTCCATTTATTCCGTCCTGACCGAAATAGAGACTGATTTCGCCATTAAGAATAAGGCAGACTGGAAATGGATAATGGAAAATGTGAGGATCGTGTTGAGCTCAGCATTGTTCAGGAAAGAATCGGTGTTAGATAAGAAGGTACCTGAAGAAACTCTTCTTGATAGTGACTCAGATACTCCAGAAGAAAACACGGAACCTCCGGTTTACACCAATGAGCAAGAGACTGAACAAGTTTTAGAAACGAACAATGAATCTCAGAACTGTGATAAAGATGGCAATAATAATGGATTAGAAGAGGACCCCGGAGAACAGTTAGATGGCAACGTGTTGACCAGACCACCTTTCCTCCTGGTGTTGCCTGCACTCCTTTCTGCAAAGTGCACCATAGAGACCTTCGATGGAAAGTTGTACATGAAGGAAAACAATGGTGAAAAAGCGGGATGTTCTTCTGATCTCAATGGTATCATAGACTCGGTGAGAAGTCAGAGGGCTTATGAGCGACTCCGCATCACTGACGACTTCCTTTGCTCCATAGAAGGCATCAATCAACTTTTAGAGAAATTCCAAAAAAGAAGGTTGAAACGGGTGAAAGTGAACCTGTTTAACGTCGAACACCTAGATGACTTCATGGGCATGCTAAAGGAGAAGAATAGGCTCGTGTTTGTACCGAGGTTAAACGGCCTTACTTATAATCTTTTGCATGAAGATGTAGCTTTCGCTTCCATGGAGAGCGACCACAGTCTTTATAGCATCAAGAAAGTACCGTTAGTGCAAGAAGAAAAGACTGTCAAGAAGAAAAAGAGGCGTGCGAAGAATAAAGAACAGAATGTTGCTGATAAAAAAGCAGAAGAGTAAAGATAATTTTATTTACTCTGTAGAGTTTTAGAACATTAGTAATGTACAAGATATGTAAGAAGGATAAAGTACATCTTTCGTTTCCTGACTTTTACATCACTAGATGCATTCCATACTCAAAAAAATTATTTTCTACTGGCTTCTGGTGGAATAAGTATGCATGCCATTAAATATGTTATTCTTATCCTTAATTTTAAGGTGACAAGGTTAATTACGCCAGTTTTTTTGGGCGTTTCTCTATTTAATATGACGACGTTCGCAATTTCAAAATTCAAAGCAGATTTATGAACTGTCAGCGTACTTACGCGAATATCGGAGAATTTGCCCTTCGGAGATACTTATAGACGTGTGATTTTTTTGGTTCCTTCCTAGTTGCCATATGGAATTAAATAATTCCAAAAAATGTGATCGCAACATTGCCAAAGTCGTATATTTTTGATACTTAATTTTTAAGAGTGACTTTAATATTCATTAGATATCTTGTGAGAGAGATTCCGGCGACTTCTATGAATGTAAGAAATGTACCCTAAAGGGGTTTTGTTATTTTTTGTGTAATGTTCTGTCAGTATTGTAACAGTATTAACATTTCACTTTATGAATTTAAATACACTTGTTAACGTTAAAAGTGTGGTTTAATCCATGTAATCGTTCTTCAATTTTCATCACTGTTATCAACCTTCATTTAAAATTTGTGAATTTAATTCAATCTCTCACATTATTTTAAACCACATCTTTAATATTTACATGTTATTTATTTGATATGCATGTGCTACTTAAAACTTAGAATTTATTTTTTTACCAGAATGATTTTTACTTTTTGTTTTTTTTTTTGTGAGCTATTTATCTCTAGAGTTGAATTTTTGTTCTTTGTGTTTTTATAAGTTTATCTAATAAAATAATTTTACAATATAGTAACTTACGCTTTGTTTTTAAAACGAATGAATATTAGTAATTAATGCATTATAATTTAACAATCATCCAATTTATGAAAACTTATTACAAATTTCACAAGAAAAAAACATTTATGATATAAGGAAAATAGGTTGTAAGCATAAATAAAATAGTATATTTAACAAATTAAGGGAACACTTGACTAGTTCATAAACTTTATAGCAATAATAATAAACATAAAGTATAAAAATATTAAATCGTGTAAAATTCAACTTCATCACAGTCTTGTACTAATACAAACTATTGAAATAATTCAAACTCGCGATATGCTAATTGGTGCTGATGACTTTACAATCATTATAAAGGGACCCTCTTGGTTGGGCAAGAAAGTGGACGGTATTACTCTGAGCTGCCCCGACGGGATGTTCTCTAAATCTAACACAACATATCCGGACCTAAGATAAAATTACTTTATACATTTGAACATGAATAATTAGTAAATGCTTCACCTGTAAGACCCAGACGATTTTGTTCTGAATGGCGCTGTTACAGTTTCGTCATTGACCTGTAAAATGGTCACTTCAAATCCGATCTGATACTGCTTGGGACCTTTCAATTCGATGAGGATTTGATTGCTATTCGAGTTCGATTCTATTTCGATCTTATACTTGGGATTATTAGGAAAAGTTAATGGGTGATTAGGGCAACCGCCTGCGGACGGACCTTTCCATTCCCCAGTCACCTAAACAAAAATTATCAGAATCCAAGATGGTGATAAGATTTAAAATTCACTCTTACCTGTTTTTCGTGAATGTAAGGATCAATAATTTTCGTTAAAGAGAAAGGACATGTAGCATAAGCACGTAAGGAATAATAAATAGTTGTAGACTTTTGATACTGCGAGACTACTATGGTATACTTTCTACTACTTCCAGGGGCCAAAATTATTTTGCATAAATAATGCGGGCTGTTGATTTTGACGCCGTCTATATAAGGCGGTGGGTCGACTAGAAATGAACATGAAGAAAGTAATGATAAGTTGAAATATACTTTTCTGAGAGAAAGCGTCATTTTTGCACCATTTAAAATTCCTGATATATGCCAAATATATTCTAAACAACCATTTACTTACACGGATAATAAACCTTTCTTCCTCCTTTGTACACAAACAAGGTGATATATTCCTTATTCTCCCTGAAATCCTCTATATCTACAATGTGCCTAGTTAGCAACAACCAAACGGCTCCTGACATTTCATTCCCGATATCCAATGAAAACTGCGGATTGGAACTAACAGTATACAAATCCTTAACAGGTCCTGTGCCTGCGTTCCAAGCCCTAAAACAAAAGAACAATCTAGAACCTGTTATTGATAGTATATGTACACTTCCTTACTGATGAATGCAATAAGTGTATTTGAACAATTCTGGGTTCCAGTTCATGTAAAAGACATCGAAGAAATTGCAGACACTCTCGTAGTCTATCCAGAAGACCCCATTATCAAATTGAGAAGCGCTGTTTGGATCATAATTCAAAATACTCTGGAGTTCTGGGGTCCAGTGCCTCATGTCGAGCTCTGAATAGTTGCCTTTCCACCTCAAGTGTGACCAAGGATTCTTCAATTTCAGAAGCTTAACCTGAAGCACAGAGAGAAAATTATAAATATATTCTACACCTGATTAAATCTTGGGAGCATAATTGTACTTACCTCCTTTACCGTTTGAACATCCATTACAGCGTAGGCATGTGTAGGTACAAGACCACTCCTTTCAGCATCGAGATCAGACATTTCTCCAGTCGCAACAGTTACAAGAACATCCCCTTTCGCAAGTCTCGTTTCTAATGTAGTGAAAAGGGTGTCTTTATTGAAGTCCGGATCTTTGTTTCTGATCGCCACCCTTTCTGGTATCCATCCAGTAAGGGCATGTAAATCTATGTTCTAGAAGAAAGAAATGATAAAGAATGTTGATAATGATTAACACCGACATACTAAGCAGAGGATAGACTATGATTTGATGACCTTGTCGACAATCTTCTATAAGAAGACAGCCTTTTAAGAAAAATATGTTGAAATCAAATTAAAAAAAGATATGTATAAATTAAAACCATTAAATCAAGATAAACTAATTATCATCCACTTGAGTGAATTATGTGTTTGCTACTATCCTACTATGTTATTTGGTTATATCACAATATGTTGCAGTACAAATATAAAAATAAGTTCAACTGGTAAGTGTTTGATTTATGAGATAAGTCTGCATCCCTATTAAATTGTATTTGTAAAAGTGTATTACATTAATACAGTCAGATGCCTACTTACACTATTGCTCCCAGGAAAATCGTACCCTCCCATAACTTTCATGTAAGCCTTCTCCAGCAACGAAATCCAAAATTCATTCTTGTTACTAGAATAAGAACACAGTAATCTTCCGAACCTATCGATCGGCAAACTATCATCGATAATAACTTTCCTTGTTATTCCATTTATGTGTAACTTAATCATGTATTTCCCAAAAGGGTTGTACAGGGGTTTCCTGTCTTTGGACTGCGGATAAATTATCGCGGTCACCAGCTTCCTACCGAAACGTTTCTCGTAAGATGCGCTGACTGCCAGGCTCGCCACGAACGAACAATCCGATATGACCGTTTGCTTTATGCTAAGGTAACTTGGGGCCGGTCCGAAAACTATACACGGGTCGGTGCATAAGTCTTCCAACCTAGAGATAAATTGAAAGCAGTTCATACTTTGTTTTTGGTATCTTGGTAATTCTGTCATATGTATGAAATTGTCCAATTTCAAAATTCAACAAGAGGAAGGCTGGGAAGATAGGAACATGTGCAATTATCATATCATCATAATACCATAATACATCATAATATCATAGATAAACGAGTACCTGACGAATTTATAAAAATCCTTCTTTTGCTTCGGCGCCAGAACCAAGGGTCCATCTTTATCGGTGAATGGAATAGTGTACTGGAACTTCTCGGTCAAATCGACGCTCATGAATGGCAGATAATCGATACCGTTGATCCTGGAAGTGTGTAAAAGCACTCGTTTCTCGTCATCGGTATATGAATCGTGACCTGTAACTTGTAAATGTGCACTAGTGCCCCTATGGAGGGTAGGCCTCGGTGATCTGGGTGCTACCGTCGCCTTTTGCTTCGGTTGGTTTATCGGTTGCAACTCACTTGTCGGGGAAGATGTGCTAGGGAGAGGAACTGGATCCCGTTTTATACCTGTTACGAAACATAAAAGAGTTGGCTTCAATGATTTCTGTTCACGTCCACAATTACCTTTTAATTCCTCCGCTCTCTCCAGCGCTTTCATAGTCAGCCCCCTCAGCTCCCCTTGCATCAACTCCGGATACTGAGTGATATACTCCACAGCTTTGACATACAACTCCACCGCGTCCTCCTTATCGCCCTGCTCGTCCTCATCGATCGCCTGTTGCAGGAGGAAGTAACACTGCTTCAGCTTCATCTTGCCCGGATCCTCCTCTTTCACTTCGTGTTCCTCCGAGAGCGACTTGTTCCTCAGCTCGTGAGCCCTTTTCTTGTACACCTCCGCGCGCTCCTTCAGGGACTCCTGCTGGTCCGGGTCGGAGTGACTGGAAGCCTGCAGGAGGAGGCCGGAGGCCGTCTCGTAGTAATACGCTGCTACGGTTGTTTCGCCCTCTTTATCGAAATTCACTGCCTTCTTGGCAGCCTCGATGGCGTCGTCTAGAAAGTGGGTAGGGCTCGACATGATTTCACCGATAATTTGGTATAATTTTAATTGAGGTGACTTATAAACAACTTGACAAACTACATAACCTAAAAAATACAGTGACACAGTGACACCTGTTACAGTTGACGATTTGACGCTGTTG
Source organism: Cryptocephalus moraei (assembly GCA_946251905.1). Classification (NCBI taxonomy): domain Eukaryota; kingdom Metazoa; phylum Arthropoda; class Insecta; order Coleoptera; family Chrysomelidae; genus Cryptocephalus; species Cryptocephalus moraei. The sequence goes on from OX276452.1 coordinate 44,866,092, forward strand.
ATAATATTGAAATATCAAATTTTGTTCGTACTTTGCATGTAATTTGAATAAAACAGTATCCCGTTGATATGTCTCGACCCAGCTCAATCCTGAAAGATTCCCTTCAAATTGTTTTTTTACATATTCCCTCACTACCACACATCACCCTAGGTTACAGGTCACCCTCATTACAATCTAGGCAAAAGCAGTTCATTTTGTCCATATATAACTTCAATCATAAATAGTAAAATAGTTTACTGCAGTACTTTTTTCTTTCATTTTCTGCCTTTAGAAGACAGGACTAATCACCCCCACAGTGTTTTACTATAAACCCGTCAACTTAATTCTCCCCAGCTATATGCTAATGTTGCTAGAGTACTTAATGGCAGAAATAAACAATTATTATTTTCATCAACCAATCATCCAAAATTCAAACTGTCCTAAAATGGTTATTTTATAATCTATAAGTAGGTGCTTACCTGGTTAAAACAAAAAGAAGCAAAGGCAGAAATGGATAACACATAAAAATCAGTTATCACAGCACAAAGTAATAATTATCTTATATCCTCTATTTGTAAATCAGGAATACATTCCTATAAAATTCGATTAAAAATCTGTGTATTTATCCTTATCTTTCCTTTTTGATATTGTAAACAGTGGACTAGGTTAAAAGAGACGCAATGATAAAATGTATGGTCATTTCATTAAAACTTGATAAAAACACAACAAACATTAACTATCTGCGTTTAAAAAATCAGTTTTCTCTAAAACAAGAGACCTCAGCAAAGTATGACACAGGAGTCTGATGGGTAATTGGGTGTGAGTGGAACCCATCAAATACTGAAAAAAAAAGAAGAAAAATCAAAATTGAACATAAACACTTATACAGAATACCTAAGGATTAATATCTACTACATAAAATAATATCAGTTATTTCAAATCTACCCAGAAATTGTATTAATACGACTAATATATGTTTGTATTAGTAGTCTTACTTTTTTGAGTGACACATGTCCAGCATCCCTCTCGTACAAATGTTTGGTAGGAATCGCGCGCTCTACTGCACTAACAGAAGTAGCAGGTTGAGTCATTGCTGGAACAGATTCTAGTTCAAGGGCACTGAAGTTGAAATCATTAATGTCAATTATAATATCCATGCCACTGATGGAGTACAATTCCTAAAAACAAATGTAATAAATGAAGACGTAAAACACACATGTTTCTTCTTACGGCCTATCAACCACACCAATGAAACGTAATTAGTGTGTATGTAATTAAAACTTACATTGTTCGATGCCATAAAGTAAATGTTTGTCCTCTCATACCACTTTAATCTAGAGTCGTTGTGGAATTTCGTAGGGACAAAAGCAGCAGCTAGAATTTTATCCTTTTTGGCCAGGTTAAGTCCTCTCTCCTTTTCCCGGCTTGAATATATTGGAACGTCAGAATTTGGTGTGAAAACAAATACTAAAAAAATGCAGGAAAATGAAAATTGGGATATGGGGCCCAAACAAGCTCTCTCAGCACAAATTTCAAGGAAAAACATCTTCAGCAAAAGGTGGGGAGATACTTAATCCACGTTTATAATCTCACCTAATAAAAAAAAAGAAAACAAAATGCCGAAGACGTTTTATTGAATCAGCCAACATATTCCTAGTAATTCACGATTCATGAAATATGATAAAAGATTGATATCACATTTTGTTCCTTTGGATGGATGAGACTGTAAATCTAACTTGGGTTAGATATAAAAAAAAAATTGTAAATTTGAATCTAACATCTATAAGATACTAAAAACTATGAGAGAGCTTTGTGGAAACAATAAACATGGATTCGAATTTAATCTTACCATTTCTATCTTGTGTAAAAACTGCCATGTAATCCGATGAAGGATCCGCGATTAACAAGCAAACCGTCACAGGTACAGTCCACAACATGGACAATGTTAAAAGATTCCATACAGATAATTGTTTAGCGCTTGCACTTACAACAAGATGGCAATTTGGCCCGTAACCAAACTGGATGTGTTTAATGGGATCACTATGAACAGGATGGACGAGGGAAGATTTAAGTTCACAAGTGGTTGGAACCCAAATGGTTAAGATAGAACGGAAACCTGTCGCCATTAGTGAACCATCAATCGAAAACGAAAGGGCATTGCAGGGAAGGTCACGGTAGAAACCAACTGCCTTGCATCTCCACACATAATCCTTTTCTAAAAATAATATGATTTAAATTAAAGTAATAGCTTCAATTTAAAAAAAATACACAGAACAATGTATAATCAGACCAAGTACTTGTGATAAAATAGAACTACTGCATTAACAAGTATACTTTAGAAATGGTATTCAAAGAAATGGTTTGTGACAACAAAATTTTTCTTACTATAAACTGTGGTGATATCCTCTAACTGCCATAATTTAAACTTTGCATCGTTACCGACTGTAACACACCTCAAATCCTCGTTTCCACTGACAGGTTGAAACATGATTGAATTGATTGATTTCTCATGAGGATAGTCAACAGCAGTATTTAATGCAAACCTACAAAAAATAGCACCATTTAGTAAAACGTATTTCGAAAGCTTAAACTCAATATTGCTGCTAACAGTATAAATTACATTTGTATCTTTTCGTCGAATCTCCAAAACTTCAATCTGATCTCGTACTGATATTCCAAATCACGTCTTTCTTCTACAGTAGCCATCCAAAGGCCGTTTTTACTCGCAGCTAATTTGGTAATTTCTGTATTTATCATGATACAGTCTCTCTCATTGGTTCTTTTATTTTGACTGATTACATCAACCTAAAAATAATTTATTAGTTGATGAAAGTGAAAAGAACTACCCAATTTAGTACTAATCAAAGTTTTTCTTACATTGTAAAGTAAGGACATATCATCAGGATTATAAAACTGAACGCATCCCAAATTCCCATTCATCATCAAACTCCTCGTCCTTGCATCGTAAACGATGCCACACTCATAATGGCTCCCAAGTACCAAATGTTGTATCAGAGTCGTTTGGTTCAATGTGTTATTAAAAATCCTTATCGCATTGTCTTTCGTCGCGACGGCCAGTAACATATTATTATCGGCCACCGAAATCTGACAAATTTCCGCGGCGATCCTCGGGACGAACCTCTTATCGTTGATGTCATCGAATTGCCATTTCACCAGAACGTTCTCGCCGCCTCCGCTGTAGAAATAACTTCCCGACGGAGAAAAGCAGACGGATTGCACAGGTAGAGTGTGCCAATGGAAGATGCTCTGTATTTTGTCTCTACCGAAAATATTTTGCCAGCAAATCACTCGGCCAAGAGTGTCTCCCGCTATGACGACTTCTTCATATTTGTGACATGCGATGCAAGTCAAAGTTTTATCTGTTGCAATCGTGACCCTAAAAAGTAAACATTCATGATCCTCACGAAAAATTCTAATTGTTAACTCTTACTTTGAAATCTTGTCGAATGTATCAAGCTTGATAAAGAAAATTGTACTTTGATTAATTACAGCGAAGTAATTCTTGCTAACGCCTACAGTAAATTTCTGGTTGCGATTTAATTCCAAAGTATAGAAATTTGATTTCTTTTCTATCAAATTAGCTAAGGTGAATCTAATAGTGTTCTTCACCTTGGAGATGAAAGAAATAAGAGCATTCAATTGGTCGATTTCGGTGGAGACAATGTGAAATGTTTTCACATTTGTTATTGGAAGTTTCTACAAAAATAATTCAACGATATTATAGAACCCAAAGAGTCATTGTCTGCAGTACCTTTTCGAACAGTTTGTAATGCGTTAACGTCTTCCATAAGATGATATGCCCATTCTCTGAACATGCAATGATACAAGGATACGTTTCGTAAACATGGCAGGCAAAACCTATAATATTTCCTGAAAGTCCTTTATACTCGTGTATGAGTTTCCCGGTAGTGGTGTTGTACTCTAAAATAGAACTTTTCCAGCCAACAAACACGCTCCTGGAAAGGAAAATTAATTCTAAGGCATAGTCAGGATTAAAAGTAGTAGTAACTTACTCTCCATCGGAAGAAAGCACTGGCGGAAGGTTGGTGAATGAACCTCCACCTTTAAAATTCACTGTAATGTCAGAAGTTTCTTTACTTTCGGGGATCATAGCGAGAAAACGTTGAACACTTAGGTTGAACAAGTTTACTTGAAGAAGTTTAACCTAAAAAAAGTCGGTACATAACCTGCAAATACAAATCATGGGATGGAAAGATTTCGCGTGAAAAAGTCACGTGCAATAATTTTTATTTTGAAGGTGGATGTAATTTTACAGAAGTAATATCAGTAATGGCCTTTATTTAACAACTAGAGCATATTTAAGTACATATAAGATTACAAATCGCTGATTAAACGATATATGTTTAATGTATTGCCTACCCCCCAGGTAACAAACGCAGTTTTTGAATTTAAAGTATTGAAAAATCAATCAATTTATTTATTAGGAAATAAAACTAAGGATAAAAGTACCCTCGTAGTTAAAAAAAGGGAGCAAATGGATTATTTCTTCTTTTTCTGTTGCTTCATCCGCCGTTTCATTTCCTGTTTCTTCTCCCTCTCAACAAGGGAATTGTAGAGTTTGAAACCGAAAAACGCTGCAAATGATAAACAATATTATCTCGTAAGACGTTAACAGTACTAACGTTACCTAAGACTAGCAAGATTAAGGAAATCAATCCGAACAGCATCAGAAATTCTATGGAGTTGCTCGAACCGGCGATGGTCGCTCTTGCTGCTTCTTCGGCGTAAGGCTGGAACAACTGCTCTGGATTTCCTTTCTGGATGTCCTCTAGAAGAGCCTTCTTGCTTTTCTCGTCCAGGCCCATTTTTTCTACAGCTGCCAACAGATCTTCCATGGTGGGGAGGTTTTGGGAGCCCGGATCGTTTATGATTTCGTCTTCTGCCATATCGACGATGCTGAAAAACAGAATTAGTTATGTTATAGGGATACCTGTGATACAACTTTACCTGTGTTTCTCGTCAGAATGTAGACTAGTTAACTTCAATGGTGCATCAATTTAATAAATTTGCAGAGCTAAGCTGGTAGTGTATGCACGTTTCACTTTTGTGCTACTACCTTATGTTATTAATTGAGGACGCCAAATCATCAGAAACGTAACGGTATTAATTTGTTTAAAAGCGATAAGTTATCTATAAATATATACAAGTAATTTTTCGGGATCAGCGGCGTACCGAGAATTAATGCATAGTATTTCAAAATATCCCTTATGCTACGTGTTACCTTCTCCTATCACTAACAGCTGTATTACTGTACTGTAATCTTTTTCTACTTGAAGTGTTTGTGATCATACTCATTATGTTATCTTTTGCGCTTTTTGCTGGCTGTATCGTTAATTAATTCAATTAATTTGGAAATATCTACGGAATTTACGATCCACTTTATTGAAATTGAGGTAGGTTGAAACAATAAAGAGTCACGAGAAAATGTTTCATACAAAAACAACATATTACAAGTAATTTACGTTTATTACTGGCTGGTTTAAAATTTTGGCGCGAATCTTATGACGCGTTCATCCCCCATCTTCTCCCTCCAATAATTCTGTCTTCCTTGCTTGACCTTGTCATGTCATATTACTCAAAGTATCATGATGGTATCGTGTTTTATGCTCCATCCAAGCTCCAAAGTGCTGAACGGTGCTGAAAGAAACGCAGAAAGTGCGCAGAAAGTGATGGGTTAACTTGCAAGTTTGGCCGCCTTCTTTTCGACTGTACTCTATACCTTCCTCATCTAACTTTTACTATCTAGACTAACTAGTCTAACTACCCCTTTTTTAAACATGACTGAACCAGAGAAGCTGACTGAAACACCTGAAAGTGATTACCAGGAGAGTTTGGAGACCTGTTTCGGAGGCTCGCCGCAATTAATACGTAAGTACAATTTGACAGTGTCTAGGGATAAGCTTTTTTGATTCTTTGGACTTCATTGATGTCGCAACAGGTAAATGTGATGTTTGAACTTTGCGGTAAAGTAAAGTTTTTGAGTCGAAAATTGAACCTACACCTGTTGATTAACGGCTTTACGGGTAATATGACAATTCGAAGGAGCCCAAACTTGAGATATCTTTTATCCTGTCAGATATAGCTAATAATACATTAAGAACCTTCCCATTCGATCTGAAACCATAAATTCAATACTCTCAATATCAACCTAACAGTTAACAAGGACATGGTCATTGTCAGTAGTATTGGGAAAAGCTAGCTTTTATTCCTCTAATTCAAAGGGTTGCTTTTTCCATTATTTGGGCACTTAACACAGTACTTAGATTTTTTTGTGTTTTCAATATCCAGTGTGGTAACTTCACCTTTCACATGTTTCACCCCGTATCCTGGATTTTCTTAATTCCTTAAGAGCAGCAATACTCATTTTGTGGTCCGCTCAGTTACAAGCTTGAGTAGAATTTCTTATAATGCACTGAGATTCACTGGAAGACGACCACAAATATAGGGTCTCTCTTATATGAGAATGAATATGAATTATGAAAATATGATTTTATTTTTAATAGATTTAGAGCCTGTTTGAGCAGCATATCTTAATTAATAATGATGAGAGACGAGAGACTAGATCTTTAATTAATACTCATCATCTTTTCATTTAGCAAATTGTGTGTCTTCTGATTTACAAAAGTACGTCACTGGAGAATTATTTATTCCCTGATGCTTGATTTACAAAGATATACTAGGATAACATACTTTGAATTGAGTAGTGTGATAATTTTTTTAGTTACTGATTATGTAATACAAATAAATATAAAAAATACAATTTCTCCTAACAAATATTCACAAAATGGTCATTCACGTTGTAACAAATAGAAGACGCAAAGTTCCAACGACGATCCTTGACAATAAATCACAAAACCTGAAAATGGCTGTACAACCGAGACCATTTACAGTGTGTTGTTCAATAAACTTTTGTGATTGTCGCTCCAATTTTTAAAATATACTCGGTATAAATGGCTGTTGTTTTGTAACACTCGGTCATTGATTTGTAACTTTCCAGCTGTGAATAAGTATCCGTTTAGAGTGGGAAGAACGCACACTTGCGATTTCGTCGTTGAATCCCATCACCTACCTGAACTCTATCTTATAAGTAAGGAGCACTTCGTACTTACGCGAGATCCTGAAAAGAACCAAACCTGTATTACCAATACGAGCAAAAATGGCACCCATGTGGATAAGAAGAGGCTTAAGGCGAGAGAAACCGCCGTATTGAGAGATGGTTGTGAAATCAAAATGGGTTCCTATAAGGGTAAGCATTTCGTTACATTTTTAATTTTTTTTTTAATTCAGTTAACTCTTAATGAAAGTGTGTAGTGTAGAAAGAGACCTGAGACTATGAGCATTATAATTAAAGTATTTTGAATTACCTATACTATATATAAAGTAAATTGTTTTTTTCACCAGTTGTTATATTTTTTAGCTTTTATTTTCCACTGCAGTACTGACAAACTCCCCGATACACTAACACCAATGGCTAGTTATGAAAACGAAGAAGACTGTAAACCGACCTTGCCTGTATGGGGACGACTGATCTCTTGTTTGCAGAATTTAGATTGTACTGGTATGTCCTACAATAATTCACTTCACTTTTTCCTACTATCCGTCTTTTTTGTATAGACTTGGATACCAGCTCATTTAAGGTAGGGAGGTCGTCGGAATGCGACTTCGTAACGGAACGCCAGGAGATCTCGACTAAATACAAACTACTTATAAGTAAAGTCCACTTCATCTTACACAGAGACGAGCTGAATCAAGTCGCTTACATTGAGGACGTTAGCAAGAATGGGACTTTTCTGAATGGTGAGCTTATTGGTTACCGCAATAAAAACATACTACAAAACGAGGACATCATCTCAATAGGACCCCAGAAGCTGAAACGTAAGAAAATGTACGACGAACCATTTCCAGGTTTAAATCTCGAATTTTTAGTTTTTATGTACAAACGAATGTACCCTCAGGAAGTCATACTTCCCCCGGAACTCTTCAAAAAATATGAACCGACCATTCTTTTGGGCAAAGGAGGCGCAGGTGAAGTCAGGTTGTGCTACGAAAAGGTAAAACACACTTTAGTAACCAGCGTTATACTTAGTAATTAGTTTGAAACTACTAAAACATTTTTTGTTCTTGGTTAAAACTAAGTTTGCTAAATACAATAATGCAATAACATTTAAACTGTTTTATGAAAACTATTTCATTTCTGTTCATTCTGTCATTTCATTAAAAATTCAGACCACCTGCAAGATGTATGCCATTAAAAAGATCATAAAAGCTAGAAGCACCACTTCGCAAATGGGACACTTGAATCACCCACAGAAGATCAGAGCCGAAATTAGCATACTGAGGTCTTTATCGCATGTAAGTACCAAATTATAGGATGATGCGACATTTAACTGAGCACATTTTTCCAGCCCTTTGTTATCGGCACGGTGGATACTGTGGAAACCATAGATGAAGTGTACTTAGTCTTAGAATACATGAGAGGGGGTGAATTGACCAACCTCATCCTCTCAAGGGATCCATTTACTGAAAGCCAAGTGAAATTCTTGTTCCTTCAGATGGTCCTGGCAGTGCAATTCTTGCATCAGAATGGCATCACCCATAGAGACTTAAAGGTAAGTGAACTATTATTGGTATAAGGTTTTCATTCAATTTTTTTTAGCCTGAGAATGTCCTCCTTGCTACAGAGGAAGTGGAAACCATGATAAAAGTGTCAGATTTTGGTTTGAGTAAGGTAATCGAAGGAGATGGTCTGATGCAGACTGTATGTGGTACATTGAGATATATTGCTCCGGAAATATTGAAAGGAGGTCTTTACGATAAACAGGTTGACGTTTGGTCTCTTGGCGTAATTCTGTTTTATATGCTCGCTAGACAGTTACCTTTTGGGTAAATTTGTGATCAAATATTTCCAAATTTAGTGTTGATGTAGCATTTTTAGTACCAAAAAAGACCAGTTGAAGTTTAGAATCCAGCATGGAATATACAGTATTGAAGAAATGGGAAATGTGTCAATAACTGCGAGGGATTTAATCACCAAAATGCTAGTAGTTGAGCCAAAAAATAGGATTAAAATCGATGAGATATTGAAGCACCCCTGGATTTTTAAGGTAAAATTTTGTTTTCAGAATATAATAGTTTTACAACCAAAAATATTTCATCATGTTTTTAGGATAGCAACGTAAAGCAGAAAGTTGACTCTTTGTTGAATAACAGGATTCCATCAGAAAACGGTGAAAGATTCAAGTATCATTCTGATATCAGTCCGAAACGACCTAGGTTAATGGATCAGGCCACTACTACCTTATAATTATTTGTTAGTTGTGTTTTTTACATTTATATCTATTTAGTAGACTATACTTTGTGCCAACTTTTTTGTTTATGTTTGTTTTTGAATGTTCTTTGTTTTGCGTTTTTTTTTTACAAGATTTAAATATTAGTGTAGTTTTGCATTTTTCCTAGATTAGATCTCACTCTCAAATGTTTGTTCCAACTTTGTTCTAGTTATATATTGTTGTACTTAAGGATTTATATGTACTGTAAGCTGTTTATGAGCTCACGGTAATATGTTCGTTATTTGATATTTTTGACTTCTAGTTACCAGTGTAATACAGTTAGTGAAATATCGGAATACTGAAGAATGCTGCAATGTTTCTCACTATTCCGTATTGCAATAATTGTTGTATTTAGGTTAATAGGTTTGCAATGTTTGTGCAAAAATATTTTTGTGATACTATTGTATAACTTTACATTTATAGGTATCTATGAAACCATGACATCACTGATATGTCTATATTTGCTTTAAATAAACATTCCAACTTAAAAACGGTTTCCTTCAATTACCTTTATTTAATTACAATACAAATCTCTCAAGTTTCACAAAAAAAAATTAGAAAATACCTAAACCTAGTAAGTGTATTTTACAGAGATCACATTTTATATTTTTAATTTATTTTTAGTTTTCTGCAAGGCACTTAAAGTCTAAGAGGAAGTATTACAGAATAGTACTGAAGACATTGCGATATCACTAGAAATAGAAAATAAAATTAGAACGCCTTCGCATGTCCGACAGACTCAGTCTTGTAAGAGCGACTAATCATGTTTAAAGGAAAGTCTGCTCCTCCAAAAAGAGAGGAAAATAAATATAAACAGTCACCATTGTTACCCTTTAGAAATAAATAAATAAAGTTCATTAGATTTATGCTCAAGATACATATAGCTCACATATTAAAACCTAACAGTAAACTTAATAGATATGCTCTTTTTACAAGGAAAACGTGCCTGATATAATAGAGACGCAGGTACAGGGAGGATCCATGCTTGTGTAGCAGGAAAGTTGCAACATCAGATTTGAAACCTAACAATAGAACTTGATACACTTTAAAAACTATTAAAACTCCACAACTTCATAAAACGTCAAACAATAATTGCTAATCTCTCATAAACATAAAAAAAATAAAACTTATAATAAATGGCCAAGTTCCGCAAATTTAGAAGAATTTTTAGTGATGGTCACTTAACACATAAAGACCACCTTATTACAACACTTTAACTACCGCAAACGTAAAGAACACTTAAAATTACTTTCTTGGTAGATAAATATGAAGAACCTTTTGCTCCATTCACATTAAAAATTAATGGAACAAAAGATGCACTTCAAACATAGGACCTTGTCCCTATGGAGTCAATTGTACAAACTAAAAAAACTAAAAATTGAAACTTTAAATATGAAGACGCTTTCCTACTTTACTATTAACAGAGATTAAGAGTTTTAATAACAGTTATGTGCAAGTGTGGTGAAACAAGATTTCTACAATTATAACAAGTTTATATTCCCTAGTTATTAATTAATTTAAATTCATAACAAAAAATAAACCAAAGTGTACAGGCCCAAATGGAAGATTTGACAAACATTGAAAATAGTTAAGTACATTGGTAAATTGTATCTAGTTTATTGATTAGTTTTAGACTTGCAAGGCGCTTGTTCTTTTTAAGAAAGTCAAACAAGCTTGTCATCTCTAACAGAAGACATCGAATAATTGGAAGACTCATACGCAGTTACGATTACTTATATTATTAATAAAGCATAAAACAAGCGTTAAATTCGCCACCACAAATGAACTAAAATAAGACTAATTCAATATATACATACATGCAAATATACACACGCATTCTATTTCATATAATTTTATAAAATTCTTATTATTCGTTATTTTCATTTTGGTGTACACATCTGTCTACCAAATATATCATGAAAGGCCATCATTAATTAGAAATATGTTTGACTTTCTCAAAACGAATAGCTGGTTTAAATTCTATGTACCCAATCACTTTTGAGGAACAATGGACTATTTACTTCAAGTGGCAGCTTTACCTTTACAGTCACCTAATTGTTTATCTGAAGCAGACAAGGATCGAGGACAAAGCTTATTTTGAATTGGTAAGTAAAATTGTGTATTTTACCCTTAGAAACAATTTAGTTTACTTTATGTAACATTCACTATGATAATGTATTTCGTTTTAGGATTATATTCCTGAGGATTTTTCTGCACTGACTTCCTATTTACATATGCCACAGAAAACCATCCATCAAAACTTGAACACATCAACTTCACTAAGCTGTTTAGCCCAAACCTAGGTATACTCAGTAGTTAAAGTGTTTTAAAATAACATCCGAAATCACTACAACGAAAGAAGAAAAAAGCTAACAAATAATCTACATGAGCATGTCATTTGGTTGGAACTATAAAAATTTAATTACCTACTACTACTACTCGGGCTCCTCGAACTTATTCACCATACTGTTCAGCAGGTCCCTGCTCGTGTTCATCTGGACGTTGATGTTCCTCTTGTTACACTTCACGATACCCTCGAGGATCTCGTCGAAGCTCATCAGCGCCCTCGAGTCCTCCGGCATGATCAGGTCGGCATCGGAGGTGGCACGCGTCGTGACTTCGACGGCTTCCTCGTCGCTCAACGCGACGGCGTCACACGTCACCTTCTCCAACTCGTACATCTCCACGAGGTTGTAGTCGTCCTCGTCCTTCTCGTTCGTTTTGTCTTCGACTTTCCTATTGAACTTCTTCACGTAGGTCTTCTCCACCTTCAGCCCCATTTGTTCGAGGCGGATTATGGCGGACCTCTCGAAGAACTCCATGTTCACCACGTGCGTCTGGAGACTGTGGTTTTCGTCTCTGACCAAGTTCTTCACCTGAAGTGAAAAGTCAAGTGTTAGAAAGAGTAGTAACAATAGAGATCTGGAATGATCTTTGTATCTGTTGTCTTCAAAAAGTTTCTCAATACATTTTTCCATAAAGAGCACGCTGAGATAGTCTAAATAGAAGACTATTTAATGTAACGTTTTCGGACCTTACCTTATGCCTGATACTATCCAATGATGTACTCGTCTGTTCATCCACCGTGACGTCCGTCTTGCAACACTGCAACTTCGGATCGTTCGTGTCCCTCAGTACGTGATAGAAGACGGCCATGTACTCGGCGCAGGGCTGCAGCTGCGCCCAGGCCAGACCCGAAGCGTTGATCGCGGCCATTTTACCGTACATGAAGTACATCGCCGCCGCAGCTATCGTGCTGTAGCTGAACTTCAGGAACCCCGGGTCGAGGCTGAATATGTCGATCAGCTGCGACGCCCTCGTGAACTGATAGCCGGAGTACTGAGGGAAGAAGAACTCCCTGTTGACGTCCGAGTGGAGCTTCTGTTTCGAGACGTTCGTCGCCTGGAAGTGTATCTGCATGTAGAGGTTGAGCCAGTCGCTCGGCGTCATCACGTTCAGGTCCCAGCCGAGGCTGTTGAGGACGAGGAGCTCGCAGGCGAGGATCTCGTCGGGGCTGCAGGCGCCGTCGCAGACATACGAGAATTCAGTCAGTCGGGGCGGGTAGACCTCTTCGAGTTTTGCGGCCAGGAAGAGGCACGTCACGCCGACCAGCTGGAGTTGGTTCTTTGGGACGTCAGGCCTTATCGATAGGAACCTGCGGGCGTAGGAGAAATAGACCGGTTAGGTTCTGAGGTGAACTCGATAGGCACTCTCCGTCCGAACTCAGTTTAAGAAAAAATAAAACTGGACAAAGCGAGAACTTCAAGCTCTAATGAAACGGCAGTTTAGTAAGAGCCTCACTGTTTAATCCACCCACTTCTCTGTTTCCTTTTTCACTAGTAATGGTATTACACTTCTCGTTCATATTGGAGTTATGTAGATAACTGCACATAACTCTTTAATATGTGACCAGTTACCCATAAAAGTTACAATCTTAAGGAGCACTGGAAAAGGAATTTGAAACTGCTGAGTAGTCGTCTTTCCTTGGTGTACAAGACCATTTCCAACTCTTTCATAGGGTATACCCAATACTCACTTTTAATACAAATCGAAACCAACACATACCTGTCGAAGTAGTCGACGCTGAGGTAGTACGTAACGCGCCGTAAGTGATAGACCTCGCATACTTCCATTACCCAATCGAGTAGAATCGCACGCATACGAGGCATAAAACTCGTGAAGTCTTCAAACAAATGCGGATTACGAAGGTTTAGTAAAGCTTCTTCTTTGTAGACCATATACAACCATACCTGGAATGTAAAATTTACTGTAGGGGTAGTAATTGCAAGATTTCACTTAATAGCAATGTATTCGATCATTTTTATTAACCAGTTATAGTAATGTAATCAACGGGTAATCAAAATAAATCGAAGATTACAAGAGCTTTGCTAGGAAATAAGAAGTACGTTAATTTCTTTCGATTCGTACCTGCTTCTCTTTTCATTTAGACAAAATTGAGAGTAATTAAAGGAGGTTTATTTAGTAACTGTTAAACTGATTAGTAACATATAAGGTAAGCATCTAATTTACCAAATTTGAAATAGTTGCATAAGTAGTCCAAAGATCCTTATGAGACAACACACAAAATATTCAAATATGGTGAAAACAAAGAGATCAGAATCATCTTCAAGAACATTAGTGAAAACCAAAAAATATCAAAGGAAGGCAAAATATTAAAACAATCAATAACATTTAGAAATTGGGGGAAAACATGATGGAATCACCTTCCCAAAACATATTTACAACATTCACCAAATTCTTACTTGAAGAGATAGACAAAATCACTCAAAGACGGATGGATAAAGCACTCATAATGTCACAAAATGTCATCTCTGTGCTATGTAATTCATAGAGGCAACTAGTCCTTTCTGTACAATATTACAAAGTAAAATTGTTGGCGAAAGACAAAACGTTGTGAACAGACATAAATTCAAACCATGTAAGAACCTGTCAGACTAGCAGAAGGTAGATAGTACCTTTTCTTAACTCCAGTTATCAGCTGATAAGGCAATTATAGAAGAGATGTTATTTCCAAATGTACTATTTTACCTCTTTGGAATCAGCCCAGTCCATCAATGGCAATGGCGCCCTTCTCGTCTTCTGTGGCGACTCAAAGTCCCTATGCCTAGTCGTGCTCTTCCTCTTACTACTCCTACTTGCCGCCACCCGTCTCCTCGAGTGCGGAGTCTTCTGATCTCTCTCGATGATCTCCTTTGAGCTTCCCGGCATTTCGCCGCTATCGACCACGGTCTTCGATTCCACGCTACTACCCACGTCGACCTCCTCCTGTTTCTCATGTAGGTTCTTCAGCGTACTCTCCATTTCCTTCCCGAACTGGAAACCCCAGACCGTTTGCTTGTGGTGGATCTTGAGCAGGTCCTGGAAGGACAGTTTGCTCGAGTCCGCATACTCGGACTCTTTGTAGTCGTTGCTGTCATTGGAGGAGTCGCTATAGGTCTTCGGGGGGTTCTCGTAGGACGACGTGTCGCTCATCTTTGATTTCTTTGGTATGAGGTTGTTGCGAGTCTATATGAAGAAGGATTTCTGGAAGGGACATATGTAGTAAGTTAGAAAAATTTTTTGTTGTTATTTACTTATGGGAGATCTCATTGCACCCGAAAATAAGAAACAACAGAAAGCAGATGTATGGAATAAAAACATTTTTAACACCTTATAACAGCCCTACAAAATCACTGTATCAACAATATCGCTTTAGATAACAACAGATTTTCTGGAAGGAACAATCTTCTTGCCAGTTCATCAATTTATATATAATACCAATATTGTTAATCAACCTACTATCCCGTAGTGTCATCAGGTTGAGTTCTTTTTGCATCAGAATGCAAGGAGCTCCCAGTATGATTCACAAACATAATGAATATCTAGAGAGGACCATGAGAGTACCACTGGAGTACCACAAGGTTGAACTCGCATAGTACACGTAATAGGTAGACCAGATCTTAACTTTCACGGCTTGTTACTTAATGAAACCAAAATTCAAGTTGTTTTCCAGGGCGTTTAAATAGTATGCTGTTAAGTGAAAACTTAGGAATTCCAGATATCTGCAGCTTAAAACCTTTTTTTTTGAATGAAATATACAGCAACTTTTTATATTATACACTGCAATGCTAATATCGATTGCTATGTAGATATACTTATGTTTATTTTCATAGCTGTACTGGTTAGCTTCAAAAACTTCTTCATCATGACACGCATGTCTACAAGTTGTACAGAAAACTTGCTTTGTGAGTTTCCGAAAGGCTTTCAGATGTTTAAAATCCAAATGTATACTTCATGCAGTTGTGATTTAATTAAAGATGTCTTTATGCTATAAACTATTTAGATCTAGTGTTAGTCTCAAAAATGAGTAACACGACAGCTGCCTTCCATTTCACACAAGCCTTCGAATTTATTTTATACACTTTCGATACATTTAATTTCTAAGTCGTAACAATAGATCCGAATTACTCTTCCATGTTCTGAAAGTGACCCGGACAGCACAGTGATTGAGAAGGTGAAGAGAGACATCAAACATAGTTCATACATTACAACTTTTGAGTTTTAATATTGACATTACTAACAGTACTTCAGTTCAGAAATGTATATTTTGTTACAGAATTTTTAAGTGATATTTTATGTTTTATAAATTGAACCTTGAAGTACTTTTGGGCAACTTAACAACATCCTTCTTGGATTACTCAAAAAATAATCCTTTTCCCGTGAGTTATAAATTAATGACAACTTATGTAATATTTAAATACATGTCCAATGCTTCTGGAAATTCGTTCAATATTGCAAAATCCAACCACTGCAATATAATATTTAATAAACAAACACCTTGAACCGATTACCTACTTTAGAGTTCTAGCTATAAATGCGATAAAATTAGATCCGCACGTACGCCTTTTAAAATTTAAAGAGCTCTATCTAACAAAGTAAACATTAATGTTTAAAAGTTCAATGACGCTTAATAAGGAAATTTAAACTTTAAAAGCACCCTCTCCTCATTTAAAGCCCAAAGCGTTAATTTAGAGGTTGTAAGAAAGCATGTTCACGACATACCTCTTGGTACTTAAATTTTGGTTATGATTTTGGGAGGCGAGATCCACGCCTTATGCATAGAAATCGGGAAACTAAATATGAAATCCAGCAAAATGCATATTACAAGTAGGATGAAGGCTACAATTGTGTCGAGTAACGATGAAATTGATAAGAAAAAAGGCGGTTTTAGAGCGAACTTTAACCGGACCCCCCATGATCGGCCTCGTGTATCGAAAAATCAATTTTACTCAAGTAAACCATTTTCAAGTAATATTACTTTAAGATTTGAATGAATCCACATTAGGGATCCACAGGAAAGTCATGTGCCCTCGCACAAAAGGCATTTTTAAGTAAAATATCCACTCACCTGAAAGATTAAAGTAGCCAAATCCTGAATTTCTTCGCACAGTTTTCTTTTATCCACGTTAAGAGTGCATCGAAATTATTAATACGAATGATATTTTCGGAACTTTGGCTGAGAGACGACTGAATATCACAATTTTTTTCCTACGTGTAACTTGCACATAACCAAGCAAAAGATCCCTAGTTCCTGAATCCCGCCATACTAGAGGCCGATTACTTAGTAAAGAAACACCGTCACATTTGCGCAGAGACGAATTTTAGTTTGTTTACCGTGGTTGTCTAGCAACCATAACGTCACCACTTGGCCTCGATGGTCGATTATTGTGGAAAGTGGCGTAGCGTTATTATTTTGGAGTGCTATTTTTCGTTTTATTTCGTGGTGTTATTATCGTTGGCGATTATGGATTGTATAGTGTTTAAACCTTGATTTAAAGAAGAACATATAGAACTATTCAAGTTACCTATGGTATAGCCCCAAGTATATTTATTTCAATTAGTAAATATTATAAACAAGGTTATAAACAAAACTTCGGGTATTTCAAATTGTAAAATGTTGTTGAAATATCTCTTAAGCTTTAAGAAAAATGTTATTTAACATTATTACTACTTTAATGGCCTTGAAGTTCCGAGAAAAGTTTAGTCGACAAACACGGGTGGTAGGTATTATACATAACATCTGCGGCCGGCGGCCGGTGATAAGTATCAGCAGGTAGTAAAAGCACAATAACATTTCAACAAAGGATAGTCAGTCAGGTACCGATTCTAAAATTTACGAGAAGTTTGCTTCCATTTTATCTCCAGTTCTCGTGTTGTTCGTTTCGTTATTTCCCTGTTCTTCGCGCACATTGCTACATTTTCAAAAAGTCTTTTTCAAGACTGTGAGTTTATTCATCCTTTGTAAAGGTAGGTATGCAAATTACGTATATTTATTTGGAGCAGGTTGACGGGATGTGATTGGCGTCAATACATATTTCGGTCATTTGTCATATTTTGCATCTTTTTATACAAAACCTTTTTTGCTTACGATTGTTTCAATTTTCGAATGTATGGTCCGATCAGGATGGTCTTGCTTTATTTGCAAAAATCTTGTTCCGCTAACAGTAAGGCCACACATTAGAACAAGAACAGCAATTTATAAACATGATACCTTACATCTTTTGGAAAACTTTACATTAATTTACAATTTTGTAAGCTGTGTTTACCTTCGACCTCATTCCTACAGCCGGCAACGACGCTCACATTAGCCGCCAATTATGTTTTATATATTTATATTGACTATATTATAACCTAAAAAAGAAACGCTCAACTTGCGTACAGTACTTGTTTTATCAATATTATATTGTTCAAAAAGTAATAGGTTGGATTGAAAGACTTATAAATTAAAGCAGTTATAGTCCTCTATTGTAGCTGAATCGTACTTCTTAATGAACATTTCTGTATGTAGGTATCCACAATGGCCCCCAAATCGTTGGTTGGGAAGAAAGGGCAGATTATTCATAGCCAAGCCCGAGAAATCATACACAACGTTATGAAGTTCATGCGAGAAGAGGCGACGAGTGGTATTACCATACCCGTGGCCAATTTTCGAGAAAGAGTTTTGGCAGCAACAGGAGTTTCCTCAGCTTCCCTGCATCGTGTTGAGCAAATGGCAAAGGATATTGAAAGTCAGCCCAGCACATCTTTTTCCACGCCTCGTAAAGCAAGACCGAGAAAATCCAGGAAGCAAGACGAATTAAGACCTGCTGAAGTGCATATGCTGAGAGAGATGATCCATGAATTCCACATTGTGGAGAAGAAACATCCTACGTTAAAATGTAAGATATGGTTATTTATATTGAACTTACACTTTACATATTATGTACATGGTTAATATACAATGACACAATATTTAGGCAACTATATCAGGATTATTCTTATTTCTAGGTATCTTGCAAAAAATGAAGGATACTCAATTGTCATTTACTGGAGGAATCAGCACCTTACGAAAAGTGTTATTAAAAATGGGTTTCAAGTAAGTTTATTAACTGTTTTTACATAATTGGTATGTTAAAAATATGTTGTTATAGGTGGAAAAAAACGCAAGATAATAGATCGGTACTTATGGAGTCATATGATATCCGACTGAAGCGAACGCAGTACCTAAAGTCCCTGATCCAGTACCGAGCAGAGAATCGGCCCATAATCTATGTCGATGAAACCTATCTGCATAGCTCCCATACACAACCCAATGTATGGAGCGATGGTGGACCATCATTGAAAAGCCCAGTAGGGAAAGGGAAACGGCTAATAATTGTGCATGCCGGTGGCCGAGAGGGATTTGTTCCCAATGCTCTTCTAATTTTTAAGTCAGGTAACAAGTATTTGCAGAATTTTGTTAAATGGTATTTTCACTCTGCCGGCATCGTAAATAGTCATTACATACTTAGATACATAACATGACAATGACACATAAACGGCAGCGTGAAAATATATATTTATGATACAAGTGTGAAAAGTGCATGTTTAAAGCACGCATTTTGAAGTTTACAGAACAAGCGTAGCGAGTTCTGTAATTCAAACAAGTGCCTTAAACGCACTTTTCACACTTGTATCATCCAAGATGTTTTCTCATTCACAAATATTTAAGATGTTTCGAAAAATATCTAAAATACGTTAGATTCTCAATTATTCAACTATCCAACTATCTTAGAAATCACTATAACCAAGGTAATGTAAGTTTATTTCATGTTTAAAAAAACGCTTAAACTGACACCTACTTTTGGTCGAATCAGGTCGAATCTATTTTTTATTTTTCGCACAAGTGCATTAAAATAGTTATTTATACAACAAGGGATGTAAGTAACAATTACTGTACTAATTGACACTGTACTAACAGACTGGTTAATGTACTTACATCTCGTATAGTATATAACATTTTCCCCCCTCCCTGTATTGTATGTTTACAAGAAAATGCTGGATATATTTTTGTGGAGTCAGGAAATGTAATACACATCGAGAAGAAACGAGACAATGTGTTTCCAAATTTTGTTAATAATGAAAATGAATTATAATAATTTTAGATTATTATTTCCCTACTTATGTAAGTTGACTTACATCCTGTTGTTAAGGGCAACTAATTCCTTGTGGAGTAACTTTCACTTACGTGTGTCAAAGCAGTGTCAAAATAGGTTGCTTACAATACAGGGAGGGGGGAAATATACTTTTCACACTAAAATGACATTTCAAAAGTACAATTGTTCAATCGTGAATGAGAAACATGTAATTTGTAACACGGTATGTATCGACCGTTAACATCCTTGGCAAATAAGAAGCCTCGGCTCGTGCACGTTTGCCTCGGATGTAAACATTCCTTGTGACTGAAATAATTAATAGAATGTTAATGATTGCAGGAAAGAAAAGTGGAGATTACCATGATGACATGAATTTCACTAATTTTTCGAAGTGGGCAGAGCAGCAACTAATTCCAAATCTGCCACCACGATCAGTCGTTGTTGTGGATAATGCCAGCTACCATAATGTTAGGTTGGAAAAGTCTATTACCACCGCAAGTAAGAAGGCAGAAATGGTAGCTTGGCTTGTCCAACGAAACATTCAATTTAATGAGACTGCTACAAAACCTGAATTGTATGATATTATAAAAAGTTGCAGGACCCAGGAGAACAGATACCGCATAGATGTGCTATTTGAACAGCATGGCCACAATATATTGCGTCTGCCTCCATATCATCCAGAATTAAACCCGATAGAAAAAATATGGGCTTCTGTAAAAAATTGGGTAGCAGCGAATAATGTTACTTTCAAACTGGATGATGTGGAGGCACTGGCAAGACAGAAGTTTACACAAGTAACAAAAGAGGAATGGGCTTCCATTTGTGACCATGTTTATAAGTTTGAAAACGAATTAATTCAAAGGGAGCACATTTATGATGAGTATGATGATTCTCTTCGGTTCGTTGTTAACACTGGTTCCAGTGACGAATGGGGCACGGATGATGGATCACCCGATATGTCTGGTATTGAACCCATATAGACCAATCAATTAGGGGTTACGGCAAGACATCGTGTCATCGGGCAGGAAACCTACATTTTCAGGTAATATAGGCCAACATAATCGAAACATATAGGAAGACCCCACGAGATTAGCAACATTAGGCATTGTTATTTACAATTAAAGGTCTCTTAATTCCCTACAGGATGGTTAGCCCATTTTACCCAAAAATGACCCAAAAATAGTTTTTACTTGAGAACAAAAATAGTCACAGAAGTGCATTCTTTTACCTTCAATTGTTAATAACAATGCGTAATGTTGCTAATCTCGTGGCGTCTTCCTATACGTTTTGTTTCTGTAGGCCTGTATTACCTGAAACTGTGGATCTCCTGCCCGATGACCGATGAGTCGATGTCCCCAGCAGAGTATTTTTTTCACTTATTTGCTTGGCCTATTACATTAATAACACAATACATGTACATTTTTGCTATTGACATATTGTATATTATTACCTTGATGTATTCACTAAATACATTTTACATTTATGTATTTCTTCGTTATTTATAATTTTCATTTATATCTTCATTATTTAGATTTTAGATTTATTTATTCATTATTTATAAATTTAGATTAATTATTCAATCCACCTTATAATATATTGAATGTTTGCATTAAGGTATTTTCTTGTTGCTTTCGAAATTATAAAGATTTTAATTTATCGACACTGCATATTATTTTAACGCATGATTTCCAATAAGTTCATTTTTACTGGTGTATACAAACAATTTTCTCAAAACTATTAAAATATAACATTGAAAACTTGCTTTCTATGTTTGTATGTCATACGCAATATTACTACAAATTAGTTTTGATTCACTAATTCATGTACAGTAGTAGATCCTTGATTATCCAGGGTATTGACAGGGTGGGAGGTGTATGAATAATAGAATTTGTACTTATGGTTTATCAGGATGTAAGAAAAATCATAATTGATGACTAAACAAAATTTATAGGTATTTAAAAAACAACGATTTCTGGATACATATATTGAAAATAGTAATGAAAATAATGTGTCAATATTACATGAAAACTTTAATAAAACAACAAATCTACAGATACCTAATTAAAACTTATTTTTCAGTAGAACAAAAATATTCCAAATTTTTGGTTTCTTTCTTCATAATTTTTTGTGACCTCTCGTCCTATTTCTTTTCATTCCAATAATTTCTGTATGTAGTAAGCATTTTATTGTTTAAAATAATTTAGTTGAGTTTCCACACTTCTTTTACAGATTTTTAAAGTGTAAACATTTCATGTAGGATTTATTTTAAAAACGGTCAACCCTACAAGTTCATAATTAACTTTTCAGAAATGATGCCGATTAATTTCTCATCTTTTCATTCGTTCACCATTCGGGTACATTTCGATATTGTTATAACATTTCAACACAACGCTACAAAATGAAAGACAATGAATAGAGTACAAATACATAACACGAAATCCTCGGTTAATCTGGACAATTAAAGAATGAATGAGTAAAGCAGAAAACCCCAGTTAATCGAAGAAATGGGTCATTGAACCCTGGATAATCAAGGTTATGTTGTATTTCACATTAGTCACATTTACCTCTGCAAATACGTGCAGTCCGGCAACAATGTTTTTCAATTCACAATTAATTATATCCTTAACCTTTAATTCTAACATACGCCACTGATGCCGGTAAAGAGAGATAGCTATATGGTGTGACGTATACCTGCGCGAATTTGATGACTGTGTTTCTTTACTAAGTAATCGGCCTTTACTTATTTCATTTATCCCGCCAAGTGAAAAAAATACCGCGCACCACCCAAAAAGTACGTTGGAGGTTAATTCTACGCAGCCACAATGGATAATTGGAATATTTAGAGGATGGAAAAGGTGTTACAAGGGATAACTAGCCCGGGTTTCGCTTAATTTTCAATTTAACCGAAAAGGTATTCGCGCCTAAATTGTGCAGGTGTTTAATATACCGCCAAAGTATCGAGGCGAAATTCGGCGATGTCCTACCATATTTTCACTAACTTAATATGCAAACATACAAAGTCACTTACCCTAAACGTATGAACGCGCGAATTCACCGCACTTTTATTCATTTTTACGCCGCATTTAACGATATTTCAAACGCATTTTTAACATGCAAAACACCTGATCTTCAGCAGATGACAGTTCATAACAATCGTGACCGTGACGATAGCCGCGGAACGACACGGGACGCAATGTTTCAACCAGCGAAGTGGAGACGTCCCATGGCACGAAACGAGTTTTAAAGGTAGTCTCGATCATGATGTACAATAAACTTTTTATTTTAACTAATAGCGTGTTCGGATGGTCGCTCTAGAGCACTCTGGGAGCAATCTGCGAGCATAAATTGCGTTCGGGTGGGAATTCTCTCTCAAAAGTTGGCGTTCGATTGGGCGACAGAGCAGCTCTTAGTGTTCCAAGATTACTTGACAGCTCCAGGGCAGATGAAATTGTCTCGTCCGAACACGCTATAACAAAACTGGAGAATGTAGCTAGATTTCCCTAAAAATGTCATCCCTTTGAAACCACAGAGGGCTTCGTGTTCCAGCCAATGGGAAAGCTCGATCGGATCGGTCTATGATCATCGACTGCCATAACACCGGCAACGTGGGCTTTGCCCGATCACGTGACCCGATTCGTCGTTTTTTAAACTAGAAATTCGCCCTTCGAATGACATTCGTCCATATCCATCCGAAGGAGGCGGTCGTTAGTGATTGAATTTCCAATTCGCCGACATTTTTGTGTGTTTCCAGTCTCCGTTCGATTAATTTGAGTAAGTAACCGTTTAGGGCGAACGCCTACCATCGTCGTACGCGGGAATTTCACGAATTGATTGTTTCACAATTTGCACTCAAAATTGCGAGTTACGGGGTGGGTGCTTATTTCGATGTTTTCCGGGGGTCTCTTCGATCTCGTTCAGTTTGAGTAACTCGTTGGTTTTCGCTATACACTTATTTAAATCGTTTAAAAGTGAAATGCCGGCCAGCCGGCTGTGACCTCTCCGACCTTCATATCTGGTTGCATCCAAGGAGGAGTCTGTCTGTTATGTGCTTCGTTTATATAATTTTAAAAATATTTTAAATGTTTTCTCGTAATGGTTAGTTATTTTATACATGTTATAGCTGTTTAATCGATATCATTTGTGTTTAGAGGGTGTTTCATAAAGTTGTGAAACTGCTAGCATTCATATTCTAATGGTTTTTGAAGGATGCCATGAGGAAAATTCCATCATATACGCGTGGAGATATTTTCCATTTGCTTAAGCTAGATGCTTTTTACATTTAAATACTGACATTTCAACTTCAACTTTTACTCCAACTGAAACACAGTAGTGACCCCTACTTCGTCGTGATATTCCGTTTCAAGCATGTTATTTTTCTGTAATAACTTATTCTGGCATCATTCCCAAACATCTACCTTTCCAATTCCTTTAATATTGTCTTATGTATTTCACTCCTTCTAGCATCTCTGAGAAAATGGTAAAGATTGGCATCAACGGTTTCGGACGTATCGGACGTCTCGTCCTCAGGGCTTCCATCGAACGTGGTGCCGACGTCGTCGCCATAAACGACCCCTTCTTGAACGTCGAATACATGGTTTACCTGTTCAAGTTCGACTCGACCCATGGACGTTTCAAGGGATGCGTCTCGACCGACGGCACCAACCTTATCGTCAATGGTAACAAGATTTCCGTGTTCACCGAGAGGGACCCCAAGGTAAGCAAAAAATTGGTTTTGATTCTTAAAAGAAGTTACGCAGTTTGGCATTCACCTCAAAGCGTAAATCATATTAAGAGCTTTCTCTTATTTCTTGTAGGTCATCCCGTGGGGTAAAGCTGGGGCTGACTACGTCGTTGAATCCACTGGCGTCTTCACCACCATCGAGAAGGCTTCTGCTCATTTGGAGGGTGGTGCCAAGAAGGTCATCATTTCTGCCCCATCTGCTGATGCCCCCATGTACGTTGTGGGCGTGAACCTTGATGCTTACAATCCAGCCGATAAGGTGAGATAAACACTCTTGTAAACATGTCATAAGAACTCGAAGTGAATCAAATATAAATCTGAGTAACTTTTGGTAACAACAACAAGAAAACAATAATTAATTATCCTAAACAATCCAAATTTTGATCACATAAAGCAAATGTGCATAGAATATCTATAAATTACATGTTTTGACCTTTTGTTTCCTTTATATTTAAGTGTATAGTGACACTTATAGTTAAGCTTATTAGTATACGATTAGCAAAATCATATGTATGATGTTAAAAAGTTATTATTGTAATAAAGGCCAGAAAGCACCAAAAGCAATGTAATGTGTAATAAATGATGAGCAAAAATACAAATCTAAACAGTAAAACTAACTCCTAAATTGGTTGACTTACTTACATACGCAATAATGATGTATTACAAATGTTTGCTAATTCATAAAAAATTTAATCTTTTCATTAACTTTCAGGTCATCTCTAATGCTTCGTGCACCACCAATTGTTTAGCCCCGCTGGCGAAGGTCATCAACGACAACTTTGAGATTGTAGAGGGTCTGATGACTACGGTCCACGCCGTCACAGCGACACAGAAGACCGTCGACGGTCCGTCTGGGAAATTGTGGAGGGACGGTCGCGGTGCCGGACAGAACATCATTCCAGCATCGACCGGAGCTGCCAAGGCTGTCGGAAAGGTTATTCCTGCTCTCAATGGTAAGAGAACGGTTTCTTGCAGTGCGGAATTGTATCGAAGCGGTTAGGTGCTTGGAGGATTAATTAGGATAGGGTGATGGATGAAAGATTTGATTATTGAAGTGAGCCAAGGAGTATGTTTTCTATAACTTTTTTTGATACTTACTAGACTACCTCTTACTCTTGTTTTTCCTGAGGTCTCATGGTACATGCTTGTATAACCTGTATTCTGTTTTGGGAAAATTTATTATTTATAGTTTTGTTCTAATACAAAAATTACATACGTGTATGAGGTAATTATTAGGCATATAACATTTTAGCATCTCATTACCTAAATGTGTACTATATGTAATTTCATAAAACAGGCAACAACCAGATTCCGAAAACTGCCTCGTGACGACCCAAAAATTCCCCAATAATTGTCAGGGAGTTCAAAACGGGTTTTTTAATTTAGGGAGGAAGTTGTGTTGTTAGACAACATTTCTGACAAAAGCAAAAATTTCAGAACAACTAAGAGCAAGGACCTAATAATATAAATGGAAACCAAAATGGGTTTTTGAATTTAGGGTTGTGTTGTTAGACAACATTTTTGACAAAAATAAAAAATTCAAAACTAATAAGATCACATCAACAGGACATTTCTTTCAGATGTTAATAAAGTTTAAAGTGAGTAAAGTGCAAAATTTCCAAAATTCAAATTGGACACCTGCATTGTTGTCAGATTGGGAAATTCATAAAGCAGGCAACAACCAGATTCCGAAAATTGCCTCGCGGCGAACCAAAAATTCCGCAATAATTGTCAGAGAATCCAAAATTGGTTTTTGAATTTATGGTTGTGTTGTTAGACATTTTTGACAAAAATAAAAATTTCAGAACTAATAATATCACGTCAGCAGTACTGTACCTACACATTAAGCACACACAATAAAAAATAGAAGTACTGAGACCTTTAACCTCACTTTTACGATTCCATTTTCTTTATGTAAGTCTTCTCTTCCTCTCTCTATCGTCCTTCTGCGGTATGTTTCCAGGCAAACTCACTGGCATGGCGTTCCGTGTGCCGGTCCCGAACGTGTCGGTTGTCGATCTGACGGTCCGCCTGGGCAAGGCCGCCTCGTACGCCGACATCAAGGCCAAGGTGAAGGAGGCGTCCGAGGGCCCCCTGAAGGGCATCCTGGGCTACACCGACGAGGCGGTCGTCTCCTCAGACTTCATCGGCGACACGCACTCGTCGATCTTCGACGCCGAGGCCGGGATCCAGCTCAACGACAAGTTCGTCAAGCTGATCTCCTGGTACGACAACGAGTACGGGTACTCCAACAGGGTCGTCGATTTGATCAAGTACATCGCGACTAAGGATGCTTAAATGGGGCGGTCTCCCTTCTCTCTTTCGCTCGGTTGGATGATGATGATGATGATGGTCTTGACGCTTTATTAATAGTTGAAGGGGGTGACGTGTTGTTTTTAGGTGATTAGGAACATGACAAGTGTTGTTAGTTTGTTTTAAGGTTCCAAAAACTTAATTTTTAGGAAAACAGATTACTTTTAAATGATGTGTCCCTGTTGAAGAACTATTGAGTAAGTTTAAGATACGTTTCCATGTTTATTAAGTTTCAATGCTTTAAAAAATAGCTTTCTCGACAATTTAGATTTAAAATACCGCACTAATAAGTATCTAATAGAAATCGATTACTCTTGATTTTCTGCTGTTAATAAAGTGTGTATTACTATTGTCATTGTTTTGGATGAATCGGTATTATTAACCGATACGTATTTGTAAGTTTTTTTTTCTTTTTCCGAGTAAAACTAGAAGCGTAGTTTTCAATCATTTCTGTGGGTGAACCTGTATTGGTCCATACTTTGATTTACGGTTTCCTTCCTTTTTTTCGAGCATTTTTATGTATTTGTGAGTATTTCACTTGGAATAATGTAATATGAATGTATTAAATTATTGTAACTGAGGTTTTCATTTAAGATTTTTCCCTATCCTAATCCTTACTCCAGGTGTAGAAAGTGTCTAAAAGTCACTGTTGAGTACTGTGTATACTCATTGAATCAAAAATTTCAGATTATGAAGTGTCATCACTCTGAACAACTCCTGAATTGATTAAGACCATTACCATTGCTTTTTCCAGGCAAGTTAACTGGCATGGCCTTCCGTGTCCCAGTTTACGACGTCTCGGTCGTCGATCTCACCGTGAAGCTAGGGAAGCCCGCCTCATATGATCAGATCAAGGCCTGCGTTAAGGAAGCTTCCCAGACCACCATGAAGGGCATCCTCGCCTACACCGAAGAGGAAGTGGTGAACTCGGATTTCATCGGAGACACTCACTCGTCCATATTCGACGCGAAAGCTGGGATAGCTCTGAACGACAGCTTCGTCAAGCTGATAGCGTGGTACGACAACGAGTTCGGCTACTCCTGCAGGGTCGTCGATCTGATCAAAGCGATCTCCGAGAAGGACGGTTAAGGATGCATTCAGACCGATGAAGAGGTGAAATTCTTGTGGTATATCTACCATAAGATATGGGTTTGTTTTGTTAGGATTTTATAAATTTATTGTGATTGTTGCGCTCAATGATGTACTCCCCATCAATGTCGTATAAAATTTATCTCGTAATTTACAGGCGACTTTTAATTGCTTCATAATTAGCCGAGATTACTGAGAATTTTTAGTGCTAAAAAAGAAGGAATGTGATATCAATATCAATATCTTTTTTGCCCAAATTAGGCGTTTTAAAGGAATCTGTTAATTGGGTAATAGTTATTTGGTCTTCTGTCCTGCCTAGAAACTTAATTTATAACTTATATGAGCCTGCGAACCTAACTAGAATTTACCCGTAAAGGTATAGACACGACATACAACTACAAACTTACACATTTTTATAGGTATGTAACAGTAAGTCCCATGTAAAAAAATATTAACAAAATTTATTAAAAATCACATTAATTCTTTTTATATATCAAAACATCTTTATCAATAGGTTCAATAATCGCCCCCATTTTGGTTTTAACAGTGGGATCTATCATCTTCCTGTAAGCAGTTTCAGGAACAAAGGTATTACTAATAGGAGCCCTAATGCTCGCTTCGTAATCTTCCACACTTTTAAAAGGGAACGGCACCTCGCTAACCAGGAGTGGTTTCACTTTTGATTCCGCTTTAGAATTGATTATCAGTGACCCCTTATTAGCGTCCTTCCTCGGCATCGCCGGTGGGAATTTCAGGACCAGACGCTTCCTCTTCCTGGATTTCTTGGGATCTATCCCTGGTCCGACCCAACTACCCCAACCGGGTAGGGCTAGATCAATATCTTTTGGATTGTCCTCTTCCATCGCTTTAGCTTTTTCTTTCTTGAATTCTTCGATCACGTCATCGTCTTCGAAAGCCTCTGTTATCAAACATCTTTGCTCTACATTCTCCTCATTATCGTCAGTGGTGAGGATATCTGGGATGGCCGAGTTTAGAGGATTTGTTTTCACTTTAATGAAACTCCCTGGGTTAATATCGGAAGTTAATTGAGTGTTATCTTTGTCTTTGGCGTTTAAAACATTTTTTAATTGTGTTAATTCGTCACTTGGGCTATTTTCATCAGTTCTCACAGGTTGTTCTATCATTTCCTCATCTATAAACTGTTTCTTAGATCGTGATGGTATGGAAAGGTCAGGTTTCTTCTTCGTTTTCAGAATGTTTTCCATAGGTTTAGTAGTAGATGTTTTCTTTTCTAACCTCTTGACCTTCTTCGCTTTTTTTATTACTTTTTTGTGGAGTTTATTTTCGAGTGTTTCAAACATCTCATCTATGGTTAGATCGGCACCTGTTTCCGTTATGGCCCAGTCGGAAGTGGAAGTACTCATTTTGTTGCCATCAAGAATTTTCTTTTTCTTGCGTTTTATAGTAGATGCCTTGTCTTTTTTGCTAGCATCTGACTTGCTTTTCTCAGCTTTAAATTTTGGGTTTCTTTCATTTTCTTTAACTTGGCCATTTTTCAACTTCAATTTCTCCTGATTTCTAGTTTTAGTTTCGTTAGCACTCTCTGGAGATTTTAGATCTATTTTATTTACTTTGTTCTGTTCCGAATTACTTTGGTTTGCTTTAACTTTAGTTGCCTTTTTCTTGTCTTTAACTTGTGACTTGATACCATTCAGCTTAGGTGAAGGTACAGTCTCGATATTAGATTTCACGTTTTTCTTTAATTTGTCGTTATTTTCCGGTACTATTTTTTTAGCTTTCATTTTTTTCTTAGTTTTTTTCTCCCCTTTTGATTTATCTCCAGTTACTTCTTTGCTACTTTCCTCATTTACTTTATGGTTGTTTTCCTGGATATTAGATTTCACGTTTTTCTTTAATTTGTCGTTATTTTCTGGTACTATTTTTTTAGCTTTCACTTTTTTCTTAGTTTTTTTCTCCCCTTGTGATTCATTTCCAGTTACTTCTTTGCTACTTTCCTCATTCACTTTATGGTTGTTTTCCCAATATTTCCGATACCCACTTAAGAATTCTGACACTTCTTTTTCAGGCTTTATGCCACTAACCCATGGGTTATCCTCCTCAGTTTTACTTTTAAGTGGGTCCTCTTCTTCGTTAATCTCTTCATCAGATTCGTTTAGCCCCAATTTTGATTTACGTGTCAAATCTCTGCTGATCGCTAATTGCTCTGCTAACTGTTGCCTGGTCTGAAAATTATAGAAATAGGGATATATAATATAATGAAGGTCTCACAAACATAGTTTTTAAGGAATTTTTGTTTGTTTCAAATACTTTTGGAAAAGTACTTACTGATTAATTGTTAATTTGATTCTTATACTCTAATATATACAATAATGTTTTTTAATGATGCCCCTTGTCGAGAATAAAACATTACCTCTTTATCATATTTTGCTCTGATCTGCTTATTTTTCGCCCATTGCCCTGTGCCCTTGTGCCGCAAACTGAACCTTTCCTGGGCTCTAATCTTCTCGATATCATCAAGCCTCTTCAGTGCCTCTTCTGGATTCGTCTTCTGCAATTCCTCCAATTCCTTCAATTTCTGTTTGATCCTCTCCTTCTTCAACATGCGGTGGTAGCTTTTACTCTTGATCTTATTCCTTTGTCTAGCTTTCGCCTCCTTGAAGCTCTGATGTGCCCTGAGTTTGGCTGCTTCTCTTCTCTTCTCTTTAAGCTCTTCCAATGTCAGTAGATATGTCTTGGTTTCCTCTTGTTCTTCGGTGGGAGGTGTGGGTTCCACGGTCTGCTCGAGTTCGTCCATCGCTTTCTGCAAATCGGATTTGATTCGGAACCTCGACGGGAACTTCGCCGCTTCCTTATAAACGTCTTTCAGTTTCTCGACACTACCCAGTGGGAAGTAGAGCTTCGGGGCCGCTCGGTTAGACATAATTACCCCTTCCCACCTATCCAAACCGACTCGGGACTTGTCATAATTCAACGTCCTTCTGATCAGCGAAGCCTGAGGCGATGGTAATGGTGCCGGTAAGGTTTTCATTTTGTTCTTCTTCTCCTTCACGACCCTCGTTATGCTGAGGTGCTTCTTGTGCTTCTTCAGCACGTCCGTCAGATTATTAACGTCGACTGCATCCCTCTGGTCAGAGACGGACTTAAGCAGGTTGAATTCGGAGACTTGCGGGGTGGGTTCCGTACGGGAAGGTTTCTTCACATGTTGAGCTTTGCTTAGGTTCAGCACGTTGTCCAGTAGCTGCTGGTGCTTCCTTTCGTCTATGTCACCGTCCGATAGGTCGATATCACTTTCGTTCGACATTTTTAATGGAAACAGTTAATTAAACGGACGGGGTGAACTCAAACTGGACCTAACCTAGATGCACTCATGCACATAACCTCACATTTTTGTGAGGTTAAAATCCATGGAAATCATGGAATGCAAATGTGTAACCGTGGGGGGTTATCGAGGAAAACCATAGACATAATACTGTATAGACTATGGATCGGTATAAGGAGCGATGTGCCGAGTGGGAGCGAGAGGCAAATAAATAAGGCGACTTGTCTCTCACTCTAAATGAGCGGAGTTGACAACTCCATAACCATGACGATCTAACCTCTTGCCTTGTCAGTTACGTCACGTTCTTTTATTTTGGAGGTCGCGGGTTCTAAACTCCAAGAAAACGATCTTTTTCTTCTCAATTCCACTATTTTCCCACTATAATTACAGTTTTATTTAATTTCTTATATTTCCTCAATACTTTTTGGAAGATAAGTGATAACAAATTCTTGATTATGTTCACATGATTGACATGAGGCTGTAGAGGTTAGAGCGTCATGGTTACGGAGTTGTTAGCTCCGCCCATTTAGAGTGAGAGACAAGTCGCCTTATTTATTTGCCTCTCGCTCCCACTCGGCACATCGCTCCTTATACCGATCCGTAGTCTATACAGTATTATGTCTATGAGGAAAACTGCCGCATTGAACATCGATATGTACTACAAATACAAATACTACAAAAATGTGTCTAAATCATATATGCTCAAAATATTTATAGCTGTTTAGTGTTGTTTTTAATTCCAAAAATCTTTGACCTTGCTAAATTTGTTTTATTGGTGTGTTTTATCGTTCCATGAAACATTATTAACCACAATATTAAATATAGCTACATATTTATATTCCAACTTCCAGTTAACACGTGTAGTGCTTACGTTGTGCTTTTCCATTGGTTGTGTTGTAAAATGAGAATTGAAAGGTATGCACTAAAACAATCTTGTGTTTTGTTTCGTGTGGCTATTTGAACAGCTCCGTTCGGCTGGTGATTCCCCTAAGAGTTGCGTCAATTTGAATCTGCGTTGTAAACGGTCTTCGATAATGGGGCAATTAATTAATGGCGCGACTATAGTTCGGTTAGTTATTTGAAAGGTTCGCAATGAGAAGAAGAAAATTGTATTTTTCTCGTTCCACGTACATGTATAAAGTGCATTATTATCAATAAATCCATCATCCTTCCGGGAGATGTAAGTGTTGCATTTGTTATTTTAATTATTGCTTTTGCGATCAAAGTCGTTTATTCACTACTTAATTTTCAGATTTCCATTTCATCCAGTTGCCTAAAAAAAAACAGTTTGAGCTTAATCACAAAAATTCGCTTAAATTAAAACCAGAGATGAACCATCCTGAGGAAAATTGTTCGGAAACCAATTTTAGAAAGGTATAAAACAGGTATAATTCGTACAGGCGCGATTATGAAAAGTTCTTTTCAGTTATGTGTAATCTTTCGGAAAGGTAGAGATTTTTACCCAGAGAACATACCGAGGCAACGTGGCTATTTAGCCACCACAGTAAATTTGGCCCTTTCCACTGCATTCTTTATTTGTAAGTGCTCCTAAATTTAGTTTAAGAGTCCACAGTTTATCTTATTTTGAACTCTTTCAGACGATTGCCTCACCAGCACCAATCTAAGCTGTAAAACTATTCTCAGTAAGTATGAAGGACATCTGTGCGAATTTTGATAACAAAAAAAAATTATCTACTGATATAAATGAATATTTCCTATTTCTATGCAGTTATCTTTGAGTATTTACTATATCATTCATCTGCATGTTTGCATATGCTATCTGAAACTAATTTCGTAGGAAGTTCGATTATAGAGTGGATCTTAACTTACAAATTATTTTTTGATATTTAACAATCATTTTTAAATACGATGAAATAAAAAAGAACTGTTAAATTGGTAATGGTTGTGTACCCAATCAAACCTCCTTTATTAATTCTGCTATTTATTGTCATTTCCACTGTATATTTCTTTAACTTCTCATTCATAAAATACAGTGTGTATAGTAAATTGGGCCAAATGTTAAAAAGATAATTTATCAATAATAACAGGCACACTTCCTATTTCAAGAAAACAGTCACTTATTCTGATTCTATTAAGAATTTATTGGTATTTTTCAGTGCATTACACTTCGGTATTCCATGGCACGCTACTACTGCACGTACTTTACAGATTGATACTTTTATGTGAGGAATTTAGACACTTCACTTCTAGATACAACCGAAGTTTAGTAACTTTGCTTAAAGATTGCCTCTATTTCTCAAACACGATATGGTTCACCAGCGCATGTTCTGCGATATACTCTACTTATTTCCTAAGTACCAATGGGCTCCAGAATGTATTTCCAGAAACTGGAAGTATATTATGTTTCCATTCATTCTCCTTGGTGATGGTAACATTTTTGCTAGGAAAAATTTTAGACCTGGTAAGAAGGCATATCAAAAATATGAGAGATTTACTAACATTAATATGATTGAAGTTAAATACATGAGATCAAACATCTTGCTAATTTTTAGAACGCTTGTCCCTTGAGGGACTCTCAGCTGATCTCTGAGATCCACGGCATGGATTACGGTTCGGGTATGGCGTACTCCTTCGTCTATGGATACTTGAAATTAGTATTACCGAAAACCGGAGGTGAAGACAAGAACCTGAGAGAATTGATGGAGGATTATGAGGGTGAACACGGCGTTAAATTCGCAGCATACAAGCTGTTTGTGCTAATACCGAAATCGCTGACATGTTTCGTCAGTTTAGCTGATCGTTCGGACTCCGTTGAAGAGAGTCAGGTATTCTAGTTACAGGCAATAATAGAATCATGTAGAATGTGTTTGTAATTTCATTATATGATGGATAAGATAAGGCATGCAGAAGTATTTAATGAAAACTTAAATCTTCCCTGCATTGTACTGTCTTGAAGTCACGATGGAATTATTTTTTTACTGTTTAATTGAACATTTTGCTAAGACGTATCTATTTCAGAGCCTCTCGGAGAAACGTATCACAGTCGCAGGAGTAAAAGATAGAGTTTACAAAAATGCTGTATACAAAATCAAAGGGAAAAGTAAGAAGCTGTACCTTTGTGCAGAATACGCGACCCCATTAAAAACTTACAACGATGTTATATCCAATACACATGCTAATTCAGGTAAACGACAACAATATATTTTGCAATAATTACTAGCTTAAGTTTTAGCGTACTATAAGAAACACAAAGGCGAAATCACTTTACAATTCTATCTGACGTTGAAAGAAATACTGAAGGCTGAGAAACTCGATGACTTTTGTGAACCAATATTTTTCCAAGGTACCTCTATACTGTCTTAATATACTTATTTTGCTCTACTTTTACTTTTAGATTCGTATGTAGATCCAGAAACAAACAAAACCTGCTATTACGACGTGGGAAAAATCCTCATTACCAGGTTAAAAGATATCGAGAAATATAAATTGGAATAACAGAAACACCTACGTATTAAGTTCCTAAAAATTTCCAAAATGTTTTAATGACTTGTTATGAATGTACTGTTTATAATTATCACAATAGGTTATTTTTGCAATGTATGCCACAATAGCAGTTATCTACAATCTTTGGGATAGCTATTGTTATTTTACTGCATACGTACAATTATCACGTAACATTTAAAGTGAGTTATGGTTAGGTTCATTTTTTTAACTTTTGTTTGTTTGAATACTGGAGGATAAGTTTTTTTTATACACCATTTTAGAGATAAATATTGGGTGGATATAGCATTACACCGATGTGATATTGATGATTTATTGTACAGTAAATAACGTTTATACTTTACTGGACATGCCATATAAATTAAACATCACAATTTTGTCCTAGGAAATGTGATAACTTCGCCATTTAAAGAAAAATTACTACTTTTTATTTGAATGAGTCTTGTCATTTGAGCAGCTATTTGCATGACGAATAGTAGTATTACAGAAAGATATATTGTTTTACATGGTTTTAATGTGTTTTTAAGAAAGAATTATTTTTCTATGAAAATGTTACATATTTCTGGAATAAATTTATAAATTTTTTTCGGAGATTACTTCTGATTTCTTCCTTATTAATGAAAAGACAAAGTAAATTTAACTCAATTTAATGCAATTGAAGTCATTCATAATTAATTGCTCTTTACATATTTGAATATAAGATACTATACATTCTAAACATATTCATAAAGTGAGAGCGACTTGTGTCATGTGGTAAAACATAACATTTTACAATCCTTTATCATAGTATGGTATAACAGAATAAATAAAGCTTACTAATGTGTGACATTTCATTGCACAAAAAAAAGGTATAAAAAGTAAACATGCATAAATAAAAATAAATATAAGGAAAATAAAGATTGTATTCAACATTTTTTAGTTTTGTACGTACTTTAAAATCGTATAAATTTGACTAATATAAAATATAGATCAAAAATTCTACCCTAACCATTTGGTAAGGTAGTGAGAAATTGGTAAACTCTGTTTTGTAAATCATCTAAAAATTTATAAAACCCCTAAATCTGAAAACACACAGGATCACTACCCTGAATATCTAGATTTATCCAGTGGCCACCTTCAAACCAGTGTCCAAATCCAACAGCTGCTTGCAAAGCTCATACGTCGAAAAAGAGACAGCAACCATAGGGATAGCTCTCATGTAATTAATCGACATCCCCCTGTACAGACCCTTAACAATGCCGTTCGCTTTGTATATCGTAAACAGTGTCGAAAACATACTTTTGGCGAAATGGTGCGTCTCTGGATTCATCATAGCCAATTGCATCCTTCTCCTGGTGACGTCCAGCGGGTAGCTGACGCTCTGAGCGGCGGCTCCCGCTAATCCACCGCATATTAACTTGGCCGGTATGCAAAGGACGAGACCGCCGGTGTTCTTATCGCACGGGTTGCAGGTCAACTTCGGCAGGTACTTCATGCAGCCATATTTCAGGTATTCGAACGAATAGAAAGATAAGCCGGCGTATGGGATCATTCCCATGAGCGTCGGGGTGAAACCACGGTACAGTGCCCTGATGCCTCCCTCGGTCTTGAACATCGTGAAAGCAGCATTTGTGATCCCAGTGTACACATGCTCTCCGCTGATCTGTGGAAAAATGAATCGAGAATAAGTATATAATTGTAATCTTAAAGACGATCAGAATTAATAATTCAACTTTTTGAGATGTGATTCGATCGAAGGGTGAAGAACATTACTAGAGTATTGTATTAAATAATCAATACTCATGTTTCATGTTATGTCTTTACCTGGAATGCTAGTCTTGCCCTGATCGTATCCAATGGATAAGTACATGTCACAGACGTCAATCCAGCTCCAGCACCGGCCAAAAATTTATCAGCATGCGATGTCTCTCCCCACATGCCATCCAAATATTTCTTAAATATTTCGAATGAAGTGAACTGAATTGCTGCATATGGAAATATTCTAACCATTTGAGCACCATTTCCTGAAAATACTTAGTCAAATTGGGAATTTTATTCATTTTAAATATAAAGTTCATCTCACAGAATTCTTATTTTTGCCACCTATTAATGTGACTTTCTCTTTGTCACAGCAGTATCACCTATGCATATTTTCAAAAATTGATGAGTAATTTTGTGTATTCAACGAGCGAGTTATTAACTTTCACTTCCATTTAGTAAACCGTACAAAAGTAGCAAATAATTTTAATACAACAAACAGGATTGTAAAATAGTTTCATCACATACCTTTGTAGAGAGCTAACGGCCCCTCTTGTCTGATGACATGTTTAAACCCTAAAAACACCCCATGAGATTGGTGATGCCGATTGTGAGCCTGCAAGAGGATCTTTATTCTGTCCAATGGTGCCACTGTGGTCTTCGATACCATTCCAGCTATTCCTATGGGCACAAAACATCTGTAACTGAAAAGAAATTTATCTTGTTTCCTTACCTCCACATAAGAGATTCTTGCAGACAATCTCAAATGTGCTAGTGCTGTCTTTTGCTAAACTCATCTTTGCAATACTTGCAGAAATTCCTCTTGCAATCAGGTATTTGGGATGATTTTACAATCACTTAAAACTTTCTCCAAACACATCATCAATTTCCTGAAATTTTAATCAAACTCAACTTTTGAATCAACAGTACCAAACTTTTCTATGTTCTTTAATTTAAACTGTAATTAAAAAAGGCTGAAGATATAAAATAAACACACCCGATTCACCTGTCGTGAAGCCTTTTAGAAACTAAATACAATTAGTCGGAATTTGTGTAATAACTTTCTTTTTTACGGTGTAGAGGATGAGTTAAGTGACCCTCCCGGCCATGACATTGAGTCTTACCCCACTTCCCCACTAACACACATCAATGTGGAAATTAAAAATACACTTCAGGCGAAAGGTCGACAGATGTTAGGGATGATAACGGGACGTTGGGGTATTCAAATGGAAATACATGCGAATATTGTTCGAAACATCAACACCAACGAACAGTGTAATAAAAATTTTCCATACGTACGTTTCGAGTTGAGGTTATGGCACGGACCGAGGGACCGACATACCGACATTGGAAAAATGCAAGGTTATGTACGCGAAATAAATAAATGCTACCATTCAATGAGAATTCAATATGGATTAATCTAAACTGCTATTGATAATAACAAATGCAGGCTTTAAAACGCTGCCGTTATCTGAATGTATATATTACCCTATGTACTTAAACAAACTAATCTCAAGAATTCTTTTTAAGACGAAACACGAAACATCATACTGTATCCCGCGTAGTTTGGAAAATGTTTACGTTCCACGATCTACCCGACTTAGGTTATGTTTACTCTTCAAAATAGGCTTCATTCCTACCCTACATTTTTTTAATAAACCATGTGGTCCAGGACAAATCTGTTCATCACGAATTGTCGATTCGCGCTCACGAACAGGTACGTAACACTCCCGTAACTCAACCCGTTCACAATCAGGCCTCCTGCAGGTTCAGGAATCTCGAATTAAATGGAAACAGACTGGAATTGGACTCCTGCCGATCGCTCAAGACGGACGCTCGCGACAAACTCGTCCAGTTGGGCGTACCCGAGAAGCCGAAACGGCCGCTAACGCCCTATATCCGTTTCGTCCGCGAAAATCAGCCGGACTTGGTGAAAAAACATCCCGACTGGAAACAGCCGCAGGTATTCAAGAAATTGGCGGAGGACTGGAAGAACATCAGCGAAGAGAAGAAAGAACAGTTCGCGAAGGGCTACAAGGAAGATAGGGACCGTTACGATAAGCAGATACTGGAATATCAAGGGAAACTCACCCCATCACAGAGGGAAGCTTTGGAAGACGTCACGCGGCAGAAACAGAAAGAAAAAGAGAAAAGGAAGTTGAAAAAAGTACGCCATCTCGTAATTTGCAGTTGTATAAAACATACTCATACTCAGTCTATATTGGCATGGCATAACTTATAGTGTGTTCGGACGCGACAATTTCATCTGCCCCGGAGCTGTCAAGTAATCTCGGAACACTGAGAGCTGATCTGTCGCCCAATCGAAAGCCAACTTCTGAGAGAGAATTCCCACCCGAACGCAATTTATGCTCTCAGATTGCTCCCAGAGTGCTCTACAGCGACCAGCCGAACACGCTATTAAACATTTACAATATGATTTTGCTGTTTTCTGTATTGTTTTATCAATTCTCAATTATTCATATTCTATTTGTGTTATCTATCTTATTTTCTTCTTTTAGTTCTTTAAAGATACAAATAAGCCAAAAAAGCCTGTCGCAGCGTACATGCTCTTCTTGCTTGAACAGAGTAAGATGCGTAACCTTTCTGTAAAAGATTTGATGAGTGCCAAAGAATGGGACAGTCTACCGCAGACCGAAAAGGAAAAGTATAATAAGCAGTATGAGATAAATAAGCAACAATATGAGATCGCCTTAGAGAAGTGGGAGGATCAAATGATCAAGGCCGGACACAGTGAGTTGGTCCGGTCAAAAAGGGTTAAGGAACCCCATATGTCGAGGGTAAGAAATGACGGTACAAATTATAAATGTTACCTTAGTAATTTCCCATTCTTTTTCAGATTAAAACTATAAAATCTCGGCCTCAATAAGTGGAGCCAGTGTGCCTGAAGGGTTTTGAAGAGAAGGACTTTCACTTATTTTTCATACTTTTTACCTTTTAACATAAGTATCATTTTTGTTTTATAATACATCTTAACTACATATTGAAGAGTTTGTCAGAAGTAAAATATCGTTTTAATTGAAGTTTAATTTATAGATTTAAGGGGTAGATATTCTCTAATGTAAATATCTAAAAGTTGTGTTGCAGTGAGATTGGGTTTATATCTCATATTAATTGAAAAAATTATAACAAAACATAAATTGAAACGAAATGTTAAATTCCACAATTATTTAATACAAAAAAAGCAAAACTTACCAAATACACTACAATTAATTGTAAGTCATGTATCTAGGTGTTGCCGAAAACTTGGCATACGACTTGATAACTTTATTAACCGCTTCCAGGAAATCTTTCTCTGTGGCGACCTTCCTTCTAGCTCTTATAGCGAACATACCAGCCTCCGTACAGACGCTTCGAATTTCCGCTCCGGTAGAATTCGGACATAGTCTAGCTAATAATTCGAATCTGATATCTCGTTCAACTGACATGGAACGAGCGTGTATCTTAAAGATGTGAGTACGACCCTCTAAGTCGGGTAAACCGAATTCAACCTTACGATCCAGACGGCCAGGTCTCATAAGAGCTGGGTCGAGGGTATCGGGACGGTTGGTGGCCATCAAGACCTTTATGTTGCCTCTTGGATCGAAGCCATCGAGTTGGTTGATTAGCTCCAACATAGTACGTTGCACCTGTGAAAGAAAAGAGTTGCGGGTATAGTTCACATCTTGGCAAATGGTGAAGTTTCAAGATATTTATTTGAAAACTGGTTTATTCAAGATATATATAATATAAGATTCAAACATATAAGACTGGTTCTATATGTAGAACATATTGTTAATAATGGATTAGTACATTTTTGAGGTATCACAGTAGATATCGAAAAGAATTTAATTCCTACAGTAAAGAATTAAACCTTATACTTGTTTATTCTTCATAATGTAATCAGTTGGTTATTGTTACTGAAAAATACTATATTGTTTGTTACCTCATTATCACCTCCAGCGCCATCATCGAATCGAGCCCCACCAATCGCATCAATCTCATCGAAGAAGATCAAACACGCCTTCTTGGACCTCGCCATCTCGAACAACTCTCTCACCATCCTCGCGCCTTCGCCTACGTACTTCTGCACCAACTCCGAGCCGATGACCCTGATGAAGCAGGCGTCAGTACGATTCGCCACTGCTCTGGCGCACAGCGTCTTCCCAGTACCGGGCGGTCCGAAAAGCAAGACGCCTTTCGGGGGCTCGATGCCGAGCTTGACAAACTTCTCAGGATGCAAGAGGGGCGTCTCTACCACTTCTCGCAGTTTGTCGATCTGCTCCTTGCAACCGCCCACGTCGCTGTAAGTTACGTCCGGCTTCTCTTCTACCTGCATCATGGTGACCGTCGGATCGATTTTCGGGGGCAGTGGGATATGGATTTGGTACTTGTTACGGTCCACGCTGAATGGAAAGAGTTTCAATACATGATAAGATCAATTATATAAAATATTACATGATTTACTGGGTGACTAATAAAGAGTCAAAATTTACTTATACCCAATTTGAGGAGTAGTACTTGCAGCTTAACTATTAACACACCAAATACATAAAAATATTTACCCCACTCTCATCCCTTCCTCAATATCAGTCGGAGCGACCGAGTCAGCCAAATCCACAACAAACTTAGCGAACTGCTTAACGTTGATGATGTATTTCGGATCGTCCGTGTCAGCATTGATGATTTTAGTGCAACGGGCGACCTGCAATGGCTGCTCGATCTGTAACGTTTGCTTATCGGCGGCCAAGTCCCACAGAGCCGGAGGGGCCAATCCAGTGTCCGACTCTTTTATACCAGTGAGTTCGTTCACTCTCTTGATGATAGTTTGGATGTCGTCGTCGCAGACTTTGATGGCTTTCGTGTACTGACCCTGGCCCTGGAATCAACCACGGTTAAACCGATCGTCAAGTGAGGGGTTGTGAGGGTACTTACATAGGTTTTCAACAGGGCGATGTCCCCTTCGTCCAAGGCTGTGAATTTAAATCACGAGGAATGAGTTGAGTTCGTATAGTAGTTAAAGTGATAGTAGGTAAGTTAGGATAAAAGGGACCCTATTCAAGGGATAGTAACCTGGGGAACAAAAGAAACATTTATCCTATAATAAAAGACTTACATTTTATTTCCTTCTCGGGCTCTTCTATGGTATCCTTGACTTTACGCATATCGTCACCTAAATGGTCCGGCATTTTCGTTGATATTTAATTTAATTCTATTTAATTCTACAGCAAAAATTGCAGCCTGGGACTTGGTTAAAGATTACAAGCAAAATTTTAAGACAGGTCTCATAAAACATTAAATTCAAAGGACGTGGTGAGCGAATATATAGATGTTCTGTGGGGACTGTGGGTGAGGGTGAGGTTAACTGGTTAACAATAATGTCAAATTACTGCGGTTTGTCCAAACGAAAACCAGTTAATTTACAAAAATGTCATGATAGATTGAATGTAAATGCCTTTCTTTTTAAATAAGGAAAAACAAGAAAGCATATTAGCCCTACTCCACCCTCATAGATTATCCACCCTTCTTCATCTTCTCGTTCCGAGTTTCTACTCGACCTCTGTACCGTGCGTTTCGCGAGGTGTCAGCTGTGCGTTTTGTTTGTTATTATTTTTCTCAGTAAAGCATTGTAATTTGTTTAATTAAAAGTAAAACCCGCGAGTTCGAAGTGCCCACTCCAGTTGCAAACATGAGTGTCTGTTCGCTGAACATCGTGTACCTCCCGGAGGTAGCGTTGGAAAAGATCTTTTCCTTCCTCACCTTCGACCAAGTGGCGAAGAACAGAGCCGTAAGTATTACAGTAGATTGCCAGGTCTGTTGTGTCTGCGTGTGACATGTTGATCAATCGGGT
This sequence comes from Cryptocephalus moraei, assembly GCA_946251905.1. Lineage (NCBI taxonomy): Eukaryota > Metazoa > Arthropoda > Insecta > Coleoptera > Chrysomelidae > Cryptocephalus > Cryptocephalus moraei. The sequence continues at coordinate 44,908,387 of OX276452.1, forward strand.
TAAGAGAACCAGTTGATTGTTTAAATGGCCGTCGGTGCGACTTCTTTGTTCGATCTTCCAGTGTTTTTGTCTTTTTTGTATTGACAATGACAGTTCTGACAAGAAGGATTGAATGGCGCGAAAGAGCGGATTGTTGCACGTTGATGGACGCCTATTGTTCGAGCGATGGACAACGAGAACGCCTTAGACGTCCTCCTGTCGGTCGCGGCCGCGGAATTAGAGTCTATCAACAACAAAAACTCCTCAAACGAGAAAACGACCCAGCCGGGCGACAAAAACGAGAGTCTGATCCATGACGGCGATACCGATTCCTCGGAGGACGAGTCGAAGAGGAACTTCGAAGAGGCGAGGTACAGCCGGTACGGCAAACAAGTCAAAGACCTCCTCGCCCACAACGCACAAGAGCGTCCGATTCGCCATGACGACGGACCCGCGGGCAAGACCTCGTCTTGGTTAACCAGACCGAGCCGCACGGCTCCTTCGACGTCCAGGACCGCCGACGACACCAAGCAAGACGTCTACACCGATCCCGTGTTCGGACTGCGCATAGTGAACCCGTTGATCTCGTCGGCGGTGCTGCGGGAGCGCATGGCTGGACGCGAGGCTGTCACGTTCGCGCGACTCGCCGCTTTCCTGAAAACCAAGCACACCGAAAAAGATTGGGTCCTCGCCGGCGTCCTCACGTTCAAGAGCGCCGTTAAGACTTCTCAAAAGGGTAGCCAGTTCATAATATGGACTTTGAGCGATCTTAAAGATGACATAAAAACCGTCACATTGTTTCTGTTTAGTAGCGCTTATCATCAACTCTGGAAGACCGCGGTGGGCACAGTCGTTGGGATTCTCAACCCAAACGTTTTGGACAAGAAGGACGGTAGTAGGGATGTTGTAAGTATTTTTTTTCTAATGTAATCTATGGATAAAATCATGGTCACTAGATATACAAAGTACTATCAGCCACCACCTTGTTTAGAGTTGGAGGAAAAGGAATTTTTGTGTAGTAGAATATCTGCATTAATTTTTTCTGAATGCCTTTTGATATCGATAAGCAAGTAGTTGTATCGCTTTTTTTAAGTAACAAGAAATTTTGAAAAATTGGTGGTAACTTCATATGACATTATTGATACCTACGTATTTCTGAATTACATTCTGATTTCATTTCCATAAATAAATAACATTAAATGGGAACATAACATCTCGATATTTTTTAATGATTTCATTTCTTTGCCTTTTAGGCTACCCTCAGCGTCGACAACCCTCAGCGAGTGATGATATTCGGCACGTCAAAGGATCTGGGAACTTGTCGGAGCGTGAAAAAGAGTGGCGAGAAGTGCAACGCAATCGTGAATACACATCGCTGTGAATTCTGTTTGTATCACATCAAGCAGGAATATCAGAAGTGTAGTCAGAGGTCGGTCTTGCAGTCAAGTTTCGTGGGGAGAGGACTTACTGCCCTGAGGAATAAAGTGTTAGGGAAGAATGAAGTGTTTTATGCAGGAAAGTCGTACACTGCCATTCCAGCCAAGAAGAGCAAGAAGTTAGAGAGGAAGGATAACGAGCGGCTGCAGAGCTTGAATGGCGTGTTCCAAGCAAAAGTCAATAGAAAATCAACAAAGAAGAGAACAGCTGCTGTATTGGAGGTGTCCCATGCTCAGAGACTCAGGGATATGGAAATTTTAAAGAAATTGGTTTCTACTGACGGAATCGAACAAAAGAACAGTTTCGTGAATGTTCACTCATCAGAAGTCTCGCCGGAGACATCTAAAAGGGCCACTATTGACGTTATTAATAAGTTAAAGAAAAAAAACCAAGAGCAGAATAAAGAAGTTAATACCAAAAGTGTAAATAACAGTCACTCATCAGAAGTCACTTTAGAAGAATCAAAGATAGCATCTTTGAATGTCATTAATAAATTGAAACAAAAAGGCCAAACTAAAACGGAGGAAACTAACATTAACAATCACGAAAACGAAACCATTGCATTAAAAACCAATGACCCAACATCTAGTACTGAAAAAAATATAAGCAATGGGATCACTTTTAAAAGTATCCCGAGTTTTGGCATGAAAGTACCGACATTATCCAGATTTGATGCTATCGAATTAAACACTGCCAACAGACCTCTGAATAAGGCCAAACGGAGTGCAATTAGGTACATCCAAGAGAAAGGTCCAATAGAGAAATTGGATCCTAATGATACTAAAGGCAAGAAAAGGCCAGCTCTGGCTGTAGAGGACCCACCAGCTAAAAAAGGTAAATTAACAGATGAAGTTATCTCAAATAAATTCAAGAGTAGTAAATCTGAAGACAATGATTTGACCTCTGATAGACTGCAGAAAATAATGGCTGCCACTTCCAAGCATGCTAATCTGATAGAAGCTCGTGACGATGAGGCGATGGAGAAATATTATGCAAAATTAGAGAAGAAGGAAGATATGGAAGAAAAAATGACAAACACTTATAAAGTAGCTTGCAAAGCTGTCAGGTGTCTCACATGCAAATACACCAGTTTTTCTGCTGCCGACAGGTGCAAAGAGGAAAAGCATCCGTTGAAAGTATTCGATGCGATGAAAAGATTTTTCAAATGCGGAGATTGTGGTTTCAGAACTGTTAGTTTAGATATTGTCCCGAGAATGGTGTGCAAGAATTGCGGAAGTGGAAAATGGGAAAGAACTGGAATGATGAAAGAGAAAATTGTAACCGGTTCACATTCATTGTCGATTAGAGGTGGGGAGCAGGTGTTTGTAAATTCTGCAATTACCAATGCTAATGTAAATTTATTAGTTCCTGATGATTAGTGGTATTATTGACATAACTACCAGGATTATTACTGTACAAGGGTATGAAAATGAGTATTATAGAAATTATTTACGTTCAAATCGCCATTATGTTTTAGTTTTGTACATGTCTTGTGACTTATTAAGTTTAAGCTGTGGATACATTTTAATTTCTTAAGTCGTTTACTGGTAGTGATAGTTTTGTTTTGTTTTTGTTTTGTCTTTTATTTATTTAGCAATCTTTATTCAAAAATGGGAGGGTTGGGGGAAATGTTATTTTATAAAATGTGTAGTTGTATGTTAACTGATTACAGTTTTAAATCTGACATTGATTGAAATAAAAAGACTCCATTGACATTGATTTTTTATTACCTGAATATTAAAAACTTACTGAAGTTCATGTTGATTCGATTGGTAATTGTTAAAAATTTGTGAAGTAATTGATACTGGAATATTTATATCGATTAACACTGGATCTGTAATTACTCTCAAGCGAGGAAGTAATGTGATATTAAACCTACTTAACTAAGAGACGTGCCTATGAATCAATTTTTTGTAAACTGCGTTTAATTTAAGGTGTGCCGCACCTTCAATGAAGTGGGCGGGAAGTTGCTCTCTAGAGGTTTCTACCAGTTGGAAAAACGTCATGCTGCCATTTATAAGCGCGTCAAGTCCTTATTACCCCGAAGAGAATCGGAGAGGCGTTCCCATCCCCTTGCTAGGCACTGTGATGTACTCCAAGCAATTGAAACGAGGATCAGCATGCTAAACATGACATACGTGAAGTATGTGGAGAGCAACATGATGTGTTTCATACCAGGAAAGGTGTGTAGTTCAATTCACTTCTGGAGTTATGAAATACATACTGAACTTCTATATAGGTGTTGGACGAAATGAAGAATGTTTTAACTATGGTTGAGCTCGACAGATCTCCCCCGAGAGCCCATCAGTTATTGCAAGAGTTGAGAGATCTCAGCAGCATGGCGATGGAGCATTTCGAGGAACATATCCTGCCCATAGTCCGAGAGAGATACGAGAGGAGATTAAGTAATGTAATACTGTGAAGTGTTTTCTGTCAATATTGTGAATTTCGTTCTAGCCCCCTCGATTATCATCAGCACGAAGAGTTTCGCCACTCAGAACGCATTCTCTAACGAATTACACAAGGTTAAGACGCAGAGCAAGGCCAACAGATTTAACATTGGTTGCTTGACGCAGACCAATCACAAGATTACCCAGAAGGTAAGAGAAAAAGTTTATCAGAAACCTTACCAGAAAGAGTATACATGCCATTACAGTTTCATTATTGCTGTTTTGTTCATAACAGAATCAAAGCAGGTGTGGCAAAAGTTTTGTTGCCTTCATGTTGTAACGTTTTTACCTACGCGAGAATTACTGCACGACACGAGTTGTCCTACTTAATTTATTTTGACCACTTATTAACACTCTAATTTATTTGTACACTTACACTACACTTAACTGCTAATACTTATTCTAATTTATCTTATTTCACTTACTATTACTTAACTAATTAATTTATATTGCACACTGTTTATTTATCTTAACGCCGGCCTGGCCGACATCCGTCGATCAGTCTGCCGGCGACTGTTTACGACTACGGTCGACTGTCCCTGTCTCGCTCTCGGGGTGCTATTTATAGCCGTATGGGAAACCCAGAAAGATCGAGATGTTTCCGGTCCCTTGTTCGGGAACCTTCCTGATATTGCTGGAATGCTCTATGGCTTTCCGAGAATTTCACCAGTTCCCCGAATCTATCTTGTTAGGAATTTCTTTGAACTAATTTCGACGGGCGCTTATCTTTATGGCTTCTATTTCGTTACAATATGTATTTGTTGCCTTCGTACGCATTTCGGAAGAATAAGGCTTGGATGCGTACTAGAAAGGGTCCACCTTTACACTTTTTCAGTTGAGAAGGCAGACCCAGCGCCTGCGCGTTCAATCCCAGCGGCTCAAGGAGCAGGAGCGCAAGCTCGCCGAGCAGTCGCTGAAGATCCAAGAGCAGGAGACCGCGCTGGCCGAGATCAAGAGGCACATAAACGAGTGCAACCAGCGCTACAGCAACCTGTCGAGCGAGATGACCCGCGCCCGCGAGGACATCATGACCGTCGTCGTGCCGAGACTGCCGCCTAGTCCCTCCTCCCCCTCCTCCTCCTCCTCGTCCTTGTCCTCCTCGTCCTCGATCGCGACGCCGTCCTCTTCCATTTTCAGGAACAACATCAAGCCCCGCTCGGCGCACATCCTGCCCAAGAGCTACCTGAACCTGCAGCTCGATCCAGAGAGGAAGCGCAAGTCGAACCTCCTGCCGGAGATACCGCTGAAGCGGAGTAAGGCCCCAGAGGCTACGGAGACGTCGCCGAGGAAGCGAGACGATCTGAGGTTGAAGGTAGCCGGCCGGGCCGCCGATTTTATGGACGACAAGGCTGCTGGGAAGCCCGAGAACGAGAGGGGTGGATTGGTGTTTGCGGGCGGATCGCTCATGAGCAGTTCCCTGCAACAGTTGCTGAAGAATCCGCTCGCCGGGATCGGCTCCAGGAAGAGGAAGGTTACAGAAGATCTGGATATGAATTGAGAAGGTTCGTAATGGAGTTAGGGTAAATGCACAAATATGTTATTCTAGCTTATTTACAGCAGTACATGGGATCTGTTTTGCCTGATGGTGACGCCGTAACCAGTAGCAAAATATAGTAGATCAGGAAAAATGTTTTTTCTTTGCTTCTTCACTTCATGATGCAGTTACAATTGAAATATACAAAAGCGACACCGTTTTCAGAACTATCTGCAAGGCGACATAGGGTCAAGAAGGATCAAATGGTTTGAGGATAAGTAGTTTTTTCTTTGTAACCGCGTATCACTAATATGAAATAAGAATGATGTGGTTTTTTTACAATTTATAGAATTCGTTTTGTGTTTTTTCTTTTATTTCAGTCAGTACAGCGGAATTTTGATAACAGTAACTGATTATCAAATTATATATCCATAATCAATTACACATTTAAATAATTTTACTTCAAGAAATACTTTTAAAGTTGTGTACTACCAGTTCGATTCACATTATGAAGTCTATTTAATATCAAATGTCTAAGTAGGACCAGATAAAATTGACTCATTAAAAATTCGAATTGTCTGGTAGCTAATTAAGTCATCTAGATTTCACTATTATTAAATGACAAGCAATAAGAGCCCTTTGAGTTTTACAAATGATGATGATATCTAATATGTGTATCCTTTACAATATGCTCATAGCATTTTATTCATCTTACAAAAAGGCAATTATATAATATATGATATTTCGTTTGTACTTTTCTGTTATTGTTCTCAGGCAAACCTTATGGAGCCCCTAGAATAGGCACTACTTTGTAGGGAAACGATATTTAAACAACATGTTATTATTTATTATGAAGTTTGAGTTTGTAATATTACAATTAAAGACTTATACTAAAGAATTCTTTTATAATAATGTTTATTAGTTCTTAACAGATTATGATAATATAGCATGAGTATATTTATAATTTGCGTTATTTTTTTGTATTGTTTATTGTCATGGTTGTTGTTGGTTATTAGTTTTATGGCCCTTAAAAACCCTCTAGATCCATGAGAATATAAAATTAATAATTAACAATAGAAAATGTACTTGTATATAGGTTATATACTTTGATAACAACCTACATTATAGAAGCTTTTGTCAATGTTTATGTGTTTAACGTAGCATAGGCTATTTGTTTGTTATTAAACTTGCTAGAAAGGGCGAAAATTTTACTTTCATTGTCTCCTAGCTTCCCCTTGAATATCGCGCCTCGTTTATTGATGAAATTGATAGCTTCGTCGTTACGATATAAGATGGTGATGGTGTGCTTCAAGTCCTGCGTCAATATCACCATCATTCGTCGCTAATCACAAGCTTAATTTTTATTCGTTCCGTGTCATAGGCATCCTTATTTTGGTTACATTTCCCGGATGACAGATGAAAGTTTACGTTCTATGGCATTTGCTGAGAAAATATTCTCGGGTGGAAGTTGCGCTAGATATAAACGGTTCACAAATGAGAAAATGCTTGGGAATCATTTATCCTGGCATATTCTATTGCTGCCATTATTGGATTTAATCATTAAGACCCATCCGACGTTGCACGACAGCAGTCATGGTACGAATTACAAATGTTTTTTTTCGAAATCTATTTTGATGCTACAGCAGGAGGGACTCTCAATGATTTTTACTTTTTAGGTTTTATCAGTAAAAATCCGAGGTACTTCGATAATTTGGCGCACCTTCATGAGGTAATTACAAAGTTCTTTCCTACGAATTTCAATTCATATCGCTCCTCAGAAGTCTCTCATAATGTGTCCCCAAAAAATTTTTTTCTCCTATGATATTACATGTGGACTGTTTTTCAGGAAATATCTTCTCTAGTGACGGGAATGAGCGATCTGTCCTTAGGAATGGAACTCAAATTCGAGCCACCGATACTTGATTTTAAACAGAGGTAATTACAATCGTTGTATTAGAGAAAAAGTGTGACGGTTCATTTTTCAGACCGCTCGGTATTCCTCATTTAGAAAAAGTCACACTATTCAATACCAAGAATAAGTCCATTGATATGACGTCGATATCTGGGAATACTCTTCATTTTCATAGTTCCTTTTTTGAGGATAAAGTAAGTACGCATTAAGTAATGCATGATTGTCGAATTTTAAATGCCACCAGTGAGATTTTTTTTTGCAAATAAGTCTGCTCTTTCTTGCTTCATACAATAGGCTATTTTACTGATTCTCGTTGTTGATTTAACCTTGTAAAAATAAGTATAACTTCCCTTCAAATATAATTAAAAAGTACTAAAACTGCTCACTATAATATTTTAAAATACCTACGCTAATTGTTTAAAATGTTTAACTAATATTACGCACTAGGAAAATTACCCTTAAAGGTTATTCCATGTACCAGTCGAGTTCTCGGTTTTTTTGCCTAAATTTGTTGATAAAATATGCATAACAATTTAAAAATGATAAACCATTAATCCTTATCCAACCGTCATAATTTTAATTGTTTGTTTAACCTTGTAAAAGTCTGTATACTCTTCCCATAATAAATCAATCAACAAACAGGACAGTTAAAAAAATGTAATTTGAATTAAAAAAGTGTATTTTTTTTAGAAAATACCACCCAACGGGAATACCACCTTCAATGTCGTCTTTCTAGGCAGGACTGAAGGTTTCAAAGAAAGTAATTTATTTATTCACACATCAGAAGGTTTCGTTAAGTATTGCGTATGGATAAACCATAAGGTTCCTTTGTGCGATTCTTAAATGTCGTTTTCTAGGTTAAAGGAGTGAGTACGTTCAGTCACTACAGATTAAGACCCATAATCGGAGTGAAAGTACCGCTGAATTCCTCGTTTTCCCCCTTAATCCACATGCATAATCCATATTCTGAACCCATTCAAGTAAGAGTCTTTGCATTCTTCGCTATATGGGGTGTCCTCGGACTCCTTGCCACAATTTGGTACCGAATAGATGTGCTTGAAATAAAGTCAATACTTCACAAAAGAGCTTATTTTTTAGTTGTACAAATTTTATTTTTTTAGTTAGAAAGGAACTTTCTCCACTAGTTATTATTTCAAATTTTGTTGCACTTTTTGTGTGTTTTTCCACTTGACTGATGAGTTGAAATCGGTGATTTTCCCAAATTTAGGGCCCTATAATTGAGTATTGACATTTATTAGTACCCCATCTACTTACACCCAAGTTTTGGCCAGAGATTCCTGGAACACCCTGTATAATTCTTGTTTACATTTCTTTTTATAGTAACCTCTGTTCAAGAGTAAAGTGTCCTTAGTTTGTTTATGGAATAATCATTTTTTCTACACAGTGTATCCTCCTGACTTCCAGAACTATCCCCGACTTCCACGAACCAAGCTAAGGTCTACCTTTGCTTTTTGTTCATTATAATGAAGTGGATTTACTTACATCTTGTTTTTTTGCAGATTTCAGAAATTTACTGTACAGGTGAAGGATTCCACTTGGAATTACTCACTGGACAAAAGGAGGCTCCCAATAATTTATGGATGATCGGTCCACAGCAGACCAAACCAATCATCCGTATAAGATTTGAAGCTAAAATGGTACACAATTACACTGCGTACCTGAGGTAACAGATATCATCATAAAAATTGAAGAAATAATCCCAATGAACTTTCAGGATAAAATTAAGCAAGCCGAACGAACTTCTAGTGGTACCCCTGGAAGTAGAAGTCACTTCCGTTCTTGGGGTGTTCCATCCTAAGGGGTTCGTCGATTTTGGTATAGGCGGCAGCCTGGATCCTCCCAAGGAAGTCAGATTGTGTCTATACAATCCAACAAAGAGATACATTAAAATAAACAGCGTTTCAACCCTTTCCAAAGCCATTAAAGTACAATATTTCTATGCACGCTTGCCTCCAGTCACTGAAATGGAGGAGGGCAAGTGTGCAATCATCGGAAGTCTCACCTTAGACTGTAATTGAGAACTTTATTTAATTCAAAAAAGATTTGAAAATACTTATACCTGCAATATTGGTCATAAGCAGTTGAACAAAATTAAGAGTACCTACAGGGCGACAAAATATTTGTCATATTTTTTAGAGTATCCTAAACATGGTTGACATATTTACGTTCTAGATTTTTGGGGAATCTAATTATGTCTTACAACAGTCTTTCATTTTTTTGTACTTTTACTTTTCGTCTGGCAACAAAAGACTAATATTGCATTCGAATCACATTCCAATTGAATCATATTTTCAGGGAAGACTGCATTCGAAACCAAAGATTTCTCCGGTAAGATAGTGGTCAGGTACCGTAACAGCAAGACGAGATCGAAGATACCGTACTTCCTGACCGCCATCAAGGGCGGGTTGAAATACGACCCGCTGATCACGTACTATTTTGTCAACGATAAATCGATCGAACTGTCTCAGCGTTCGTTCCAAGTGAAGAACGAATACGAGATGCCGGTGTATATTTACAATGTATCGTTCCCGCAGGACGCTTATTCCTACTTTAAGGTAAGCGAGGGAGTTCCACCGTTTTGTTGATTATCATATTTTTTGCAGTTTGAATCGTTCACTCCGAAAATGTTGCGAGTCGGAGAAGAGGGCACCGTTTTCAAGATCAAGTTGAAGAATATAAAGTTGTCCGATTTACATTTGAACTCACAAATTGTACTTAAGACTAATATCTCTGATATTTCTGTGCCATTACTCAGCTACAATGGGAAGCTGAATGTTGTAAGTTTCCATTTTCTTTACAGCTTCTAATTTAAGTACCTATTTAATTATTTTTTTTCAGCATTTGCCATTTCAAAACAAAAATAATTCCCTTAACATCGGTTTAATGGGATTCAACACTGAGAAGGAAGTACACTTCATATTACTTAATCAGAATCCTATAGTGATATACTTAAATCGGCTTCACTGTTCTGTCCCTATGGCTCACGTCGAGATATTGGGTTGCGGATCAGAGGATTCTGCAAATGTTTTACTGCAGAGTTCCTTTCAAAATCTCACCAAATGCGTAAGTAGCAATTAATGAATTGTACAAAAATATTGTCAAGGTGTCATTTTAGCAAAATTTGAAGCCATACCACTACGCAATCATCAGAATAATAGTAAAAAGTACTAATGCGGAACACCAAGCTTCAGGTCACATAACCATTGAGACACAATTCGAAACCATCAAAATTCCTGTTAGTTTCAAGGTGGCATCTGGTAAAATCGAAATTGATCCCAACGAGCTGGTATTCGAAGGATGTTTCCCTGTAAGTACTGCCCTATCATTTGAAGACTAAAATATAATTGTTTTTACTTTTAAAGTGACTTAGATTCTACTCTACTTTGCATTTTATTCTACTGTAAATGAGAATGATCAGGTTACCGAGATTAAGGATAAATGAGAATGAATGAATTTCCTTTCTAGGCTAAAATCTGTACTCGACCTCTACGCATCCACTCGACGTTCAATGAACCGATGATTATAGAAAATATTCTAGCGTTACCTCCCGATAAGACAGTTAACATCGAACACAGCGAAGTAATCCCTGCTCAAACCTCAAAGGTTATAGGGAAGATTTGTATAAATCCTAATTTAGCATGTGGTGCGAATTGCTTCGCGGGGATGATAGATGAAACTACTGGTAAGAGAAAAACGAAAGATTTGTGAACATTTAATATCACAGATTGCACTGTCAGTCCAATATGAAACGCTAATAGCGAAAGGTGGGAGGCGAGAACATATCCATGTCAGTCCAATATGAGCAATGAAACACACTTGAACAGTTATCCGCATATGGCTAAGACCCAATTGTACATGTGTAGTTAATCGAGTTTAGTTACTAAACAACCTGTTTGATTTCGAATCTTTGTTAGCTAAAATTGGTTCGGTTGTACTAATCCTAAACTGCACACGTACAATAGGACTTAATTATTCAGAACTTGCAGTTTTCGATTTATTTTTCAGCGCAATGGATGAAAACCTTCTCCTTAAACGAGTTCATCTCCGACATTGATATAAACTTAATAAACACCCTGTACAGTCGATACCTAAACCAGACTCAAAGCAGCCAGAAAAGCTGGCAGAGCTTAGCGTTGAGGCTGGACACTTCTGAAGTGAAAGGACACGTTTTCAGAGCTAAAGTCAAAATGATCTGGCCTAGTTTGGTGAACGTAGAGAAGACTTTGTCGTTCCCATTGGTACAAGTCGGGAATGTTAGTTATCACAACTTGACGGTACACAATCCGGCTAGTCATAACATTTTGGTCCAGCTCGTCTTAGGTGGCAACTATCCAGAAGTCGAAGGTTTATTTAATAAGATACCCGAAGAGATATTACCAAGGAGTAAAAAGGAGCACCGTTTCTCGAAAGGTTTCTTTTTCCCCAATCGAACGAGACACGAGCAATCAATTTACTTTTGGGAGCATCTCGGGCTTCTAACCCATGAAGATTCCGTTCCGATTCTGTTGAAACCAGGGGAGAATTACACGGTTCAAATCGGGTTTCAAGCTAAGGATAGCGGGATCTACTCGGGTCTCCTCTTCATACGTAATAATTTAACGATATTAGAAGTGGTGAGCTTACAAGCCCAAGCAGCATTTCCCATGTTCAAGTTCGGCAATCGTAAACCTGGTTCCATACAGTCCCTAACGTTTGATCTCACTCCAAAGCATTTGAAGGACTGCGAAAGGAACAGGGCTTATTCGAGCACTACTATGCCGAATTTCGTCGTGAAACGTACCTTTACCGCTCGAAACGTGGGCGACATTCCTATATACATTAGTAATTTTTATCTCAACGACCACTCCTGTGAAGGATACGGTTTTAAGATCGTCGATTGCGATCCGTTCATGCTCCCACCTAACGCCACTAAGAAAATAGACATCATGTTCACTCCAGATTTTACGATGAGCAAGATCTCTAGGACGTTAATCCTAGAGACGAGCCTGAACATCCCGGTGAACTACTCGTTGTATACCACAGTTCCTGTTTCCCATTTGGGCCTGTGTTCAGAGCTGATATTAAGGCCGTCTTGGGAAAGGTACCTTGGTTACCTAACAGTAGGTTTCATGTTGCTGAATTTCGTGATCGTCGTGCTGATGTCGATGATAGACGCTGAGCAGGCCCGCAAACCTGACGTACCTACTTTCACTCCTTCAGTGCAACCGATATTAGATCTAAGGCTCGTCGGTCAGCAAACCAAAGAAGAGATCCATAATAATAGTAGTAGCAGCAGCTGTAGCAGTAGTAGTAATAACAGTACTAAACAAGAGGTTGAGGTTAGTGAAGAGAAAGCTACTAAGGAAGATAAGATTAGTAGTAATAGTAAAGAGTTTGAGGAGGAAGTGAAACCTAAGCCCGAACTCGAAAGGTATACGGTACTAGTACCGACAGTCGGCAGGGCTAAGAAGAGAATAGCCAAGAAGAACAGTAATGAGTTGGAAGCACAGGAAAGTGTCATCGAAGTGAAGAAAGACAAAGTGTGGGAACACAAGTCGAAGAAGGAGAAAGAAGCTGCAAAGGTCGTGGAGAAAGAACGGGAAAAAGAAGTAAAGAAAGCTAAGAAGGTAAACGAGGAAGAGGTTTCATCGGCTACAGACAGCAGTAGTTGCAGTAACTGCGAGGAGCAGGAGAAAGACAACAAAAAGTTGAAAGTGGCGAGTGCTGACGTGAAAGCGGACAATGCGAAGCCTAAAGCGCCGGAAAACGTCGCCAACATCAACGAAACGAAGTACATAAGTCATTACATCAAAGTGAGGCATAAGTCTTTACAGAAAATAATGAAAACTGTGGACAAGGTGAACAAGAACCCAAACAACCACGTAGAGTACCAAACACACAACAAACACCTCCACATGAGGGACACCAAGAAACGCGAGAAAGGTAAAGATAGGGAGAAGAAAATCATCTACCACAAGAACAAGGACAAGAACCGGCAGCTAGAGAAGCACCTGAAGGCGGCTTCGGCGTCCGCCGTCGAGACGGAAAACGCCGAGAAATCCAAAAACCCCACGGGCTTCAACATCCCGCTGCCGCCGCCCACGACGACCGCTACCGTGTGGGGCGAGAGCCGAGCGAAGTTCAGCGACGTCGTCGCGAGGAGCGACTGCTCGAGGCCCGTGAGCAACGGCGGCAGCAAGCAGTCGAGCAAGCCGATCGTGTACGTCGAGCCGTACAAGCAGCTCGCGCCCGCCGAGCTCGGCCCCATCGGCTCGAGAGTGGAGCGCCGCTCGCCGATCGAGGGCAACCCGAGGGCGGCGACGGCGTCGATCGAGGACGGGCGGACGTTCCTCGGCGACAGGTTCAGGTTGCAGAACGAGCTCGACAACGGCGGCGGGGGATACCTGCCGCCGGTCGGGAGCTTCCTGAGGGACGCGAACCAGAGCTTCTTCTCGGACGAGATCAGGATCGACGGCGCCGGCAAGGAGAACTGCTACGGCGTCGACCCGTTGGGCTGGGGCACGAGCTACGTCGCCCCGATGGAACCGAAATGCGTCGTCTCGAATACCACCATGGAAGGTATGAAACTGGTTTTTTGGCACTTAACGATTTCGCTTAGTGCAAGATAGTCCTTTATTGTCCTTCTTTAAGCGCCGTACGCTTCATCTCCCATTTATTTGTAGTTGTCGCTCTCTAGCAAGTATAAAGATTTCTCTTGAATTTCGCAAGAAATTCTTATATTCCTCATCTACAGATGTTGCTTTACCCCTTGGCCTCAATTATTACCGCTTTAACTCTTCACATTATTTTTTGTATATTCCTGGAGGAAGAATTTTTGGGTATATTTTCAAGGCATGATTTATTAGGCTTATCAGTCTGTGGTTTTTACAATTGCATTCTTTATTGTCCAATGATTACAAAATAAGCATTTTGCACGGGTGAAGTTTGTGCTTTCTTAACACTAAAAGCGCCGAAAGGGTCATTTTGACACTTTTTAAATTTAATGGTTTGGAATCTTCTGAATCTGGGGTGCTATGGTGTTGGGTATTTTTGAGTTTAATCTTTTTGTGGTATAAACACGTTAACGTAAAGTTAAACTTGTTTGGCATATCATTCTGTTTTTTACGGTTTTTGCCTATTAGCGCCGCGAGGGGTCATTGTGTTCCCCGCCTTTAAAATAAATGGAACACATTCGCTCCGTGGTCGTTGTTTCCTTCAAAAGCACTTTACCCATTTACCCAATATATGGCTAATAAACCAGATAACTTTGGTATCAAATACTGGATGCTTGGCGCCATCAAATCCAAATATATGTGTAATGCATTCCTCTATCTAGGAAAAGATGATATCGTCCAGAAGATGAAAGCCTCCTTGAAAATGTGTGGTATGGCGCCTAATGAAACCTTTTCTAAATAAAGGTAGAAATGTTACTACAGACAATTTTTTAACGTCTGTAAAATTAGCTAAACGCCTCCAAGAAGCTGAATCATTGGTACAGTAAATAGAATTCGAAAAGAGATTCCACTTGAAATAAAATAGCATAAAGCACCCCTCTATGACACAAAACTTTTGAAGCATGACAACTGCACACTAACTGTGTACCAGAGAAAGAAAAATAAAAAAGTTATTCTCAGTACCATGCATTCCAATATTGAAGTTCGTTCATCTGAAAAAAAAAAATACCAGAAACTGTTAGTTTTTTTAATAGTAATACCAAATATGGAGTCGATGTTATTGACCAAATGGCTAGGCAGTATATCACCAGAGCTGGCTCACGTCGTTACTGTTCAAGTTTTTTTATAACATACTTGATTTAGCCCTATTAAATGCATGGGTCTTATACATAGAAAGTACAGGGGAAAAATAAGCAGGCACCTGTTTTTGAGAAAACATGCAGAACAACAAGGAGCAGCGTATTGCAAAAGAAAAAATAATTATGATGTTGTCCAAGACCCAGAACCAAGTACATCGCAAGTAAGTCGTAAATGTCAGATTAAAAAACACTGCAAAGGAAACAAGACCGTCGTCAAATGTACAAAGTGTCGCAAGTTTGCTTGCGCGGAAACATTGTTAAAATGGTAACCTGTGCCAAATGCGACAACTAGTTCAAAAATATTTTGTAAACAGCCTATTCTTTTAATATATTAGCAAAACAAGTCTAAGCCTTTTACTTTTTGTCATTCATGCAGTAGTTATATGAAAAAAATTAAAGGGTCCATATGGCGCTAATCGGTATGCAGGTAAGCCTGGCGTTTCTAGTGTTAAAACTGTTAATCCGATTGATTTCAACCAAAATGTCAAGGATACCCCGAAGGGTTATTGCAAATCCTTCTAAAACTTAAAATTTACCTAGCCGAACTGTCACAATGATAAAACCTTCAGAGGTTCCGCCGACCATCTATGTCTATGATGAAGCATATCGTTTTTGTTCCCTAGACCCTTGGAACCACAGCCTGCTGAACTCGAGCTCGTACTGGGACAGCTACAACCCGCTGCTGGCCGAGCCGCCGTCCCCGTCCCCGCTCCTGAGCGAGGTCCCCTCCTGCTCGACGCCGATCTCCCAGCCGCAGCCTCAGACGGCTCAGCCGCCTTCCCAGCTGCCGAGCTCGGCGGCGTACCTGTGGGGCGGCTCCTCGGTCTGGCAGCCGTGGACGCCGGCCGAGGTGCCCCGCACGCCGACCAGAACCCCTCCCGGTTTCGACGAGTTCGTACATAGGAAAAGGGACGAAGTAAGGGTGAGGAAGTTGCGATTTTTAAGTGAGGCGTCTGGATGGAGAGCGAATCCAATCTCCTATTATGGCAAATTCTAGTTTACAAAATCGTTTCGATGAAGCCTCTTAAATTTGAGTATCAGTACATTATTCCGTTTTGTATGTAACCAAATTTCACTGAAGGTTTCTTGTTGGAAAGGTGTCAAATAAAAGCATTTTGCAGGGCCCCGCCTCTCCGGAAACCTACACCACTTACAACCCATCATCTCTGTGGAACCATCAGCAACAGAACAATCCATGGAATTAAGAATAAGTAAACGAGTTTCAAATCCATTATGTTGTTTAAATCTGGGCCTCTTGCACTTAACCTATGACTTACAGATTGTTTTATGATAAGACTGCATGTACTGATTATTAAGAAGAATACTCATTTGCGGGCTTTCTGTCCCTGCTTGTGAATCCTTTTTAATTTTATCCTTCATTGTTTGTAAATGCCTCATTTTTCTGTTGGCATTTTTTATTTTTGAAATTAAGTAAAATCATTGTGAGAATGAGAGGCTGTTTTTGTCCCCGACCATAAAAACAAACCAAATTATTAGGGAGTGTTACTTCAAAGATTTTTTTGAATATTTGATCGATTGTTAGCTTAACAAAAATCGAGATCAAGAAAAAATAAATGAAGCCACATCTACGTAACTTAAAACTTTATTATTGATTACACTCGGTTAAATTAACAACTTGTCAAACCTCTTAACTTCAGTCAAAAAACCACAATCTATCACACACGGCTATAATGTAGTACAAATATCATAATAAGAAAATATCTAATATCACTGCGTACCTACCTCCCCTCTAATTTTTAAATTTTAAAGAAAACGTTGCGTTTATACAATATGATAGAAATAACAACCCAGAGGAAGGTACCCCAAAGATTCATGAACAGGAAAGTGGCGTGAGTCTGTTGTGTGGGCTTCCAGGCGAACGGAAAAGTGTCCCTCATCAGCTCGTGCCCAACATAGAGCAAAATGGCGTTCATTCCTGGGTAGAAGAAAGGTCTTCCACCCCACTTTCTTGCAATATCTACAACCAAAAAGAGGTAAGCTTGAATCGTAAAAGCCATCCCACTGGTGACAAGAACAAAGGACAGAGACCACAGTTGTTTGTTTAATGGGATGGGGCCACCATCTCTTGTGAAAGAGCAAAGACTTCCTCCAATTATGCTCTGTAAAAAAAAGGTTAGTAACAAAGTGATGCCATTTTATTGCATAACAAGTCTCACAGTGATAAAACCCCAAAGAGTCCACCGGATCACTTTTGCCTTTACATCTTGGTAGGTATTTAAAGTCCTTCCAGCTTGAACTCCAAGATAGACAGTCAAAATGGAAGTGAGAGTCCCTAAAATACCTGAAACAAAATAAAACGGTCACTAACAAAGTGATTTGACAGGAAAATTAATAAAAATAACAACTTTGAGACCTAGCACCCCCATAACTAGTTTTCTCTTACCTTCCGGATCAAAATTAACAGTATTCTCATAAACCCTTCTACAGGCAGGATTTTTATACATATGGTTCCCGAAGACCTCTCTGTCGATATAACCTGCTACACCACCAGTACAATTGAAATACTTCCCGCCATCGTCCAAACCGCCTGGTCCTAAGTATCCCCTGTCACAACCTGGGAATTTTACCAGGAAAGTTATGCAGGTATGAAGGGCGATGAGAGATGAAACGATTATCCACTGCGGCCAAGCTGTTACGATGTCATGTACAGCTGACACATTCTGGAAAGAAAATCTGTTTCTATTTTGACCACATTTGAATAAACCATCAATTGCATCAACAATCATCATCCAATCAAATTTTAGTTGTAATCTGTTTAAAACAGATTCATACCATCGTTTAAACACTGCTTATACTGTCATATACTTACGTCTACATCTGTCCTTTTAGCGAACGTCACCTCTAACAATCCAACGACAAGGTAAGTGATCCCGATACGTTGCAGAACGCCGGGGAATCTTAGATCGGCAATGGTAGACATGTTCTTGTTTGAATTTAAAACTATACCAATCAGAATCAAAATCAACGATCGACTTATAATATGAAAAACGATTGATCGTCTTGGATTCGCATGCCTCAGTCTACTGTGGATGGAAATCGATAGCGAGACGCCCATCAGCCACAAAAACCTGTAACATTTTACAAATAATTCAATAGTTTCAAGAGCACGGACTCCTTACCAGGGAAAAACCAGGTCTGCGATGGTCAGGCCGTTCCATACGGAGTGCGAGAAGAACCAGTACTTCCCACCGCCATAGTTGCAGAAAATCATCAGCATGATACATAAACCGCGGAAGATATCGATAGACTTAATACGGTGAGGATGTTTTCTGATCTTAGTTGGTGTCCTTTCCACTACCAATGGAGTCGCTATCGATGACCCACCAAGATCCTAAAATAGATAGAGGAATAAAAACATTGAATTTACCAATATGGGGTATTGCTAAGAAAAGGTATTATACATGTTATATAACAATATGTTGTTATAAAATGCCATATTCTATTTATCCTAAAGCATGCCCATAAAAATTAATTATGCTAACATCAGCTCCCATAATGTGTATGTTTACAAAACATTCATATGGCTATTAAGGAGATCCACCTTAAAGTGTAGTTGTATAAAATTTTTCAACTTCCTATGTTACATTTCCTACATAGAGGTTTATGTGTTTAATAAAGATACTTTATTATTGATATCATCTGGATTTATTGAAGAATATGGTGAATGTTTTACCTCTTCCATTTCTGAATTCCACACCAATAGCGCACGTAGCCTCCCGCTGTTTCTATAAATACATTTCACCATGTACCATATGGTTCCGAAGCAGAACAAGACCACAAACGCCATAAGTATAGCTAGAACAAAATGCATATCAAGCAATTTAAGAGCATCAAAACCGATATTACTTACGTAAGTAAGCATCATCAGCGGGCTCCTTGATGTAAAGCGATGAGCATCGTTCAGTAGTAATGTTCCACCCATACCTGTAATGCTCGTAGAGGAGTTTCTGAAACCTGAAACGAACCTATTAGGACTGCACCCGCTCGCCACACTCCGGGAGAACTCACAAGCATCGGTCGCCATTGCCCAGGAGATAGAGCAGCTCAATGGGGGAGCTCGTCTTCGCGACGACAGATGTGTTGCTCAGGCGTCCCAGGGTGGTGAGATTCTGGAAGTCGCACTTGTGGCACTCGTCATACTGGTAAAATACCGTCACGGACTCGTTGATCGTGTTGTAGATGTCTATGCACGCCTCGTCGTAGGAGAGGCTCGGGTTCTTCGTCAGACACTTATTCAGATTGTCGAACAGCATCGCGCATCGTACGAGTCGCGGGAATCGCTCGATTAATCCTTTGTTTGTCACTAAACTCAACTTCGTCCTCCTCCCAGATGAATCCGATGAATCATTCGTAGAGATAAACAAGGCGTAAAATCAAATATGCACATGCACAGAACAAGATTGAAGACAAATGACTGAAATCACAGACTGAAATCACTGAAATGACACGGAACAAAGCAGACGCGACCTACCACCTACCAGACTACAGTAAAAAGCACAGGGGACGGTCATTCTGATTGGTTGTTCATGAGTATGCGCGTTGTGTCGATATTGGGATTTGTGTTGTGACAGCGACAGCGGACAACTTTCTAGGCTTTCTAGAGTTTCTAGGTTATGATGCGATTACTGTATAAACAAAACAAAGACGTCTTTAGGAAAACTTACAAGCAAATGAAATGGATTTTGTCAACTATTTGACTAGGTATGGACCAATAATTCATAATTTAGTATGTTAGTAGTGTTCCTGTAGCCTTAATCATAAATATTTTTTGTTCTAGATATTATTTTCAAGATGAATAAGGGATAAAAATGTGGACCCATTGTTATAAAAGAAATTCTGGAATCAACACAAACATGGCAATAGAATCACTGAACAACTTACTAAAAACAAATCAACTAAAGAGGAATGCAAGAGTGACAATCGAGAAACTACTGGATACAATCGACGATCTAGTGGACATCAAAATGTTGAAGAGGATAGTGGACATTGAACGACCAAACACAAACAATTACCAGGACAGAATCATAATTAAAGCTCACAAACAGGCTGCTGCGATGAAGAACAAAATTAAGATAAAAAAGAACAATGTGGTATTTGGACATTTTCAGGTAACATCATTTAGAAATCCTAATATATCTTATAATATAAATATAAAGCAAGTATGTTATGTGAAAGTGAATGTAGGACGCTATACTGCAGAGTTTGCAAAATTTGCATACATCGGTACCAATGTGAGTGTCCTGAATATTTAGTGAGGAATACCTTGTGTAAGCATGTGCACTTGGTAAGAATGCATGAGGAGCGAATGGATGCTAATTCTGTTGTAGATGAAGCTGTAAAGTGTTTCGGAGAAAATTCACTCATTAAACTGCAGCAACAAGAGGAAATCAAGAAATTTATCAGCGAGAAAATAGAAGAGACAAATCAGCAGGACGAGATCCTTCAGGCGCAAAGTCATCGAAATATTCAGTGGCAAAACCTACAGAACTTTGTTAAAAGCTTGGATGAGAACGGTTTTACAACTATTGTGAAAGGCTTTGAAGTAACTGTGCAGAGGTATAGAGAAAAAATGAACAAGGCTACAAGAAAACGAAAAATGGAGACACAAAATTATTTCCCTTCTAAGAAACGTCCAGAAGTACCTAATACAGCAGAACATGAGTCGAACTTCCTTAAGTCGAATATTTCTGTAACGTGAATAAAAATTCGAGTCCCTTGAGTTTGGAAATTATAAAAAATATTTTTTTAACTCGATTTTTCTTATGTCCCTTCAGATTTAACTTATGGGAGTTTCACTGTAATTCAAAACCAATGAAAATCTTTTGTCATATCAGCTTTCATGTTATTTTTTTCAGCTCTAGGATTAGGAGAAAGGAAATCCAAACTTCATTGATGCTAGTTGAATATTTCATACCTAAGTTGAAAATAGCAATAGCATTAAGTAGATTTTGTTAATTTGATAGTCTTTTCATAATGTTAATAGATGTGTTACAGATATAGAGTAGATGTTAATAGATATAAAATAGATATTTCATAATGATAATATCAGTAGGAGCAGTGTGTAGAGGAGGACTAATTTTTTTACTGTATATAAATTAAGCTATACAAGAAATTTTATCTTTTTGGATATTGGATATATACCTATTATGTCAACAGGTATAAATTTATTGTAAGATAATATGGTTTTTATTTATCTCAGTGATTTTAAAATGTATTTGATGCTTTGATTTACTTTTTAATAAACCCCATTGTCAATTAACAGACTTTTATTTACATTAGTAAACACCTAATTATTAACGAATCCTTACTAATTAATTTCAAAATTCATAGTTTCCAATACAACTTTTTATCACAGTATACCTTATTTTTATACAAAGTGGCTCCTTTAGAGTTATTAGTAAATCCATAAATTATTCATTTTTTTGCTAATGTTTTCGTAAAAAGTGTCTACATTGCATATAAAATATGAACAGTTATAACTTCTTAGAAATCATTTAAAATGTACTCCTTACCGATTTTTCGTTTTTATGGCTAAAGATTTTTTAATGTATTAACAAAATTTTCAATAGTCGCATTGTGAACATTTCTCGAGTAGCCCGCCAAATGTTTGAATAGATACACGCCTACCAAAGTGAGATGACCAATCACAGCAACCGTCCCCTGTGCTTTTTACTGTAGTCTTCTACCTCTCCTGCAGATACTCTGGCCAATGAAGCAGCAGAATTTTAGTCACGTGAACACATTCGCTAAGCGTGTGTCCCATTGGCCGCAGCATTGGCTAAAATTGTAAAATCTAACAATTCGTCAACACTGTCACTTCATATCATACCAACATAACCTACAATCTACAATTTGTACTAAACAAACCATCAATTCTTATTATTTTGTATATTTTCGGCAAAAATGATGTCAGACGAGTCGGAAAACGATGGAATTTATGTTGACAACCAAGAGACCGACTTTTATTACAAGAAATACAAGCTTCTTCTAGAGGAGTGCTCCCAACTGCAGAGATCTAACGAGATACTCGTTTTCAGGTAAACTCTAGTCATTGTGGAACATATTGTTAACTTAATTTATGAAATGGTACTAGTATATTTTAAAATAACACTCGTTACTGTAATATATGTAGTTATGTAGTACAGCGTTACAAGCGACTGATCCTTATCACAGTATTCAAAATTCACGAATCGTTGCTAACAAAGACACCAAAAATTGCCCCTATTTTACCTCTAGACGTCCTGTTTCTGCATCGTCCTTCGACTCCCACTCACCATTCACTTCTATCGTTCCAGTCGCCTGCTTGATTTTGGAACATAACCATGTTAAGTGGATCAAATGTTATATTTCTCTTAACATTTATTATAACACATTACTTCATTTCATATATAGAGTCATCTAGTTATAATATGTTAGTTACTAAGTATATTTATAGGTATTAAGTTTGATTTTAGTATTGCTTTGTTTTTCCACCTTTTCAATAATATGGTATCGTATTCTAGAATCCAAGAGGTGAACAAAATCACCAAACGCAGATTGAAAGATGTGAAGTTCTTCAAGCAGCGTCTGATGAACCACTACGAGGAGGATTGGACCGTCGTTCCAAATGTCGACTTGAATCTGTCTGAAGAAGAAGACAGGAAGCCCCATGCGATGGTTAAAGATAGAATTAAGGAAGAGAAGTTGGAAGAAGGCAAGATAATGAATTATATCCTAGTAATTCTAGAAATGTATATGTTTATTTAGAACCTGTAAAACATGTATCCACATTCTCAGTATAATTATTATGGCATGATTCAATCTATGAAGGTAGAATGAGGAGTATGAAAAAGTGATTTGTTGTGTCCGTAGTTATTGGTGCTCACACGAGATGACATATTTTACTAAGGGAAGATAAGGGTATCTGACTAACTAATAAATTGAATCATTTAAGATATGCTGATGACATCATAATCCCAGAAAAATCTGGAAATCCGAGACTAAGCAATGGGTCATCCAAAATGAACCTTAACATGAATTTGAAGAAAATCAAAGGATACAGGGATAGTAAAGATATCAAAAATTTATTAGAACTTGAAGAGAATTTGATAACTATATTTGTTTCAACTGGCAATTAATTCTAAAAACATTTAGATCCGATTTGTTGAAGATGTTAAAATAATATGTTCTATCAGTGTTAACATTATGGTGGAATTGCATTGGAAGTGGTGACCAGATATGTAGATTACAAGTGGTCTAACATGTGGGAAAATGTTTCACATGTTCAGCCTGCAATAGACGCTCAGTTAACAAAAACCATACGACTGTACTACTCTTTACACTTGGGAATTCTGATTAGCATGTTATCGTCAGTAACAGATTTTTCCATTATGATTAATTTTTCCTTATTTATTAGATGAGAAACCGGAGAAGAAGCCCCAGAAGAGACCCACCAAGAGAAAGTCGGTGCGGTCGGAGAAGGACCCAAATGCTCCGAAGAGACCCTCGAATCCTTTCTTCCAATTCTGTCAGGAACAGAGGCAGGTGCTGATGGAGCAGATTAGCGCTGACCGTAAACCTGGCGAGGCTGTTCCCACCAAACAGGAACTCACTAGGCAATTAGCTCTGAAGTGGAAAACATTATCTGTACCAGACAAACAGGTACAAAAATTTGCAAAAGGGTACAATCTTGATAATCCAGCCCGCATTGAAGAAGGAATAGTCAATGGGATGGTACCATATCTGGGTACCATGCCGTTGATGAACTATAATATACAAGGTTTGTTGTTTGTCTTTAAATGAAAGAATCGGGGTGGTTTCTTTTGTTGATATTAGGATGATGAATCTCATTGCATCTACTGTGCAGTGTTGGTTTTGTTGTTGATTATTTTGTTGAATTTACTTGAACTCATTTAAATTAGCAATGCATATAAAATATGATTGATCTTGGTTCCTCGATGTCTTAACCAAGACTGCCTTTTCTCCTTATTTCGATATTAGGATCTAAAATTATTTGGACAATATTGGAAGAAGCAACAACATGTTCCTATTGATTAGAAATAAGTGGGTTTTCTTTATTGAAGGTGGAATAATAAATTCTTCAAGAAATTATGTTTACATTACGTTGTGATGCTTATTCGGAATATTTTATTATTTTGATTTTATAAAAGTAAGATAACTGAAATAGTCTTATTTCATTAGGGTTAACGAACTGAACATTTACCATTTACCATTTTCCATTTACCACAAAATATAAATGAATAAACCGTGATATAATTAATTCATCATCATATCCTTGTAAATACTTTTCATATGTGTGGAAAACCAGATTACTAATAAGATTGAGGTGTTAATGGGCCAGGTTATATGGATTGTACATTCACATTTTCTTTTAATTAACAATCTTATTGATTAATTGTTTTCAGATTTATGTGGATCGGTATGAAAGATCAAAGGAAAAGTATGCTGCTGAGATGGAAGAGTACAACATGAAAAAATAATTTAATTTGGTTTCAACTTAGGTTTAGTCTTAGTATTTAGGTGAATAAAACTGTAGGTTTTAATACTCGTGTTCCTCGTACATTATGTTATTATCAGTGAAATAAAATGAGTACAAAAACCCCCAGGAGATTCAAAACGACGTCTGCCGTTTAATATGATACAAACAAAGCAGGGTGTACTGGTTGTTATTAAATTACACACTTGTCATCGTCACACTGGTACTGTGCCAATTGGTGTCAACTGAATAAAAATGTTAACTTGCCTCCTCGCGATATATTTCTTCACTTTTCTAAGTAAGTATGTACTAAACTGTAAGAAATAATTATAAAAATACATTCTTTTTAGATGGAGCATTTACAGTAGCATATGATCAATGTCCGACTAGTAATTCTGAGAATCCTCTTACAAAACTCAAGGATTATTTAACTTGCATGTATGATCCGTACATCGGACCTGTTAACAGCCAGAATGCCACCAATGTTACCATTCGGATGATATTAAAATATTTTACTTACGTAAGGTTTATAAAACATTAAACAATTAATTAAGATTAGAAGGTTTCAGGAAATATTTCATAAACATGGAAATGGAGAAAAGATATTTCTGTACTGTTTAAGTGCTTTCTTATAATGCCCGTAATTTTGTAATCTTTTCAGAACGAGTATTCGAATTCAATGATAATCGACGCATGGATTGTGGCGGTGTGTATAAGAACTTTCCATTTATATCCAAATGATTTACATGTAATCCATTTAAGGTATGGCGTGACAGACATTTAAGTTGGAACCCATCAGACTTTGACAATTTAAAATACGTTTGGTTGCACACGCATGAAATTTGGACACCAGGGATATACATTTCGAACACGTAAATAACATTTAAGAACTTCAAAAATTTATAGTATTTGTAGAAGCGCCCCTAAAATTATAACTTAAGATAAGCAGAACTTTACTAACAAACATTGAATGAAGCATCCCTTAGAAAATTTCTCCTCTCTACTGATGTTATTATTTTATTTCAAATTCCAAGTTCATTAATATCATATTTCATAGCGTCGGGGAGCCGAAGGCCCTGGTGGGCACCACGAGGTGCCTCATCTTCAAGCAGGGCTCCGTCCTGTGCGTGCCGCCGATCCGCGTCGAGCTCCTCTGCGTCCCCGACCTGAGCCGTTACCCGTTCGACTCGCAGAACTGCTCCATGTACCTGGAGACGCTCGACCTCACCGAGGAGCGGCTGAACATGATGATGCGCGCCGTCAGCACCTTCGACCTCAAGAAGAGCGGCGAATGGAGGCTGGACTCGTGGAAGGTGCTGAAGGTCAAGCATAGGGACTGCTGTCCCGAGAGGATGAGCCAGTGGCTGGTGGTCAAGTTCGAGTTCTCGAGGTTGGCTGCCTCGCACGTGGCCGTCATCGTCGTACCCATGATAGGTAATTGAATGCGTGCAGACGTACAGGTAGAACTTAAAAGGCGAACTATTTACAAATTTATACCTAATCACTTCTATTTAGGAACCTTTTAAGTGTATTCTTTATTTTTAGTGGTCATTATTTTGTCCATTTTGACCTTGCTGATACCTTTGTGTGATAAAGGTAGGATGAAAATATGCTACCTAAGCATTTTTTCTCATTTCCTGCAACTTCAATTCCTTGCATACAATATTCCATTGAAAGGAGAGAATGTACCTCTTATTGGTAAGCAATAGATTACTTGCTACTGCGAAGAATGAATATTTGAAATCGTCATTCGCATTTTGTTTTCGTTAGTTGTCTTCTCTCGAGACTCTCTTCTGATGGCCGTTTTCGTGTTCGTCTTTACAATAATCGCAAGGAATCTTTACAGAAGGGAAACATTGCCACCATCGCTCATTTCTTCCATTGTCAGATGGTGCTCTTTTCAACAGATCACCAATTTCCTGATATCTAAAGGTTTCACTTTAAACGTAAGTATTATCATCTAAAAGTTATCTCACCTCGTAATTTTATCATTTCTTTTCTAGGGCGTCTCCTATATTAAAAGTGAGGAAGATCAAGAGCAAATCATAAACGACCAGGAAGTGACTTTGAACGTCGACAATGACTGGATGAAATTCGGGAAGCTTCTTAATAACGTTTTGCTTTTTATTTACATCCTGACATATCTCGTGATGATTATTACAATCTTCGTTTAAATATTAAATCTGACCTCCAACTTATTACATCAGCTTTTTATTATTAAACTGGTCAGATTTGTGTAAACAAAGATGTTAACATCTTATATAACATGTGGTGTAGATATGAGTTAAAGCAGAAATCGTAAGATATTCAATCAGAAATATGACCAACAAAGTAACTGTAAGTATTGTATTTTTTTAGAACTGAATGAGTGTTTTATATAATATAAGATTGTTTACTATGCTAGTTATTCAACACAGAGTGTTCCAGAATAGGGACCGCTACTCTCAATCTATTTAATTTTTATTCTAGTTTTTATTGCATAATTCGTTAATGCTTATTATTATTGTTGTGACTATTACTCACTTAAAATGAATAATAACGAGCTCACTAGTTCAAAAAGTACTCCATAATGATCATATTTACTATGTTATAGCAAATCATATAAAACCTTTATTCCTCGAATGTATTATTACTAACACTTCTTTTTTCGTGCAGCTCGCATTGTTAGCCTTAGCATTGATTGGCCTCGTCTTGGCCCGCCCTGACGTCGGTAGCTCCATACACGCCGATCATGGAAGAGATCGTGGCACAGACGGATCCGCCATCCATGCCGATCATGGGAGGGATCGTGGCACAGACGGATCCGCCATCCATGCCGATCATGGAAGGGATCATATATTGAGCAGACCTGCCGTCGAATTGGACCCGGGGTTCAGTCAGCCGACCCGTCATCAACCTAGACCTCAATATTGACGTTCGAATTGATCCATGTCTTGTTGGATAAAACCTTGTCCAAACCATGTCCATGTATAATAAAACTTGGTACTTTTAAAATCTTTTGTTTGAGATGGATCATGCAAGGTTTTGAAGGGATGAAAGTTCAAATCGGTTGTTCATCGAAAATTTCAAGGAGTTACTAGTATTCCAAAAAATCATACATTATTTTAAGGTGGATGAAATTAATCGTTTTGAACTTCCTGATTTTGTAAACGTGCTTTCGCCAACCACAAATATATTCATCAAAATCAATGATTCCGAAAGATGAAAAACGTAGGCAACCAACTGTGCAGCCTTATCCCCCAATACACGGAACAGAAAATCTGTGCTTTTTGTTTCATTCGAAGCGGTGTAGAAAATGTAGAGGCATTTTGGTATTTTTCCCGTTATAATTATCAAAAAATATTACAATCGTAATGTGACGAGCAAGAAGTTATTTAAATTAGGGTTTTCAATTCGAGTAGCTAATCATGTCGAAGCGGCTGGCGGAGGAGAGCTCCAGCGGGGGCCAGCCCCCGATCAAGAAGATCCACTTCGAGCCTCATCTAATAGGGCCCGTTTCCACCCTAGAGGAGATGGACATCAAAGTACTGCAGTTCCAGAACAAGAAGTTAGCACAGGTGAGCAATCCTCTTGCAATTTAATTTGCTTTGGTAAATTTGAGGTTAGGGTACGGGACCCATCATTCTACTCAATAACCTCGATAGACCCGTAATTCTTTTGCGCCCCACTTTTGACGAGATCTTCTATTTCTTTTCTCTTATCACTCATGATGTTTAACTTTTAAGAGAAGTCTCTTATTCGTTCCATTTCTGGTTCCAACTCAAATGTACGATTTAAAGTGTTGGCCCTTTCCAGAGGATCGAGCAAAGATGCAGGACGGAACAGGAGCTCAGGCAGAGGATCGAGCAACTGGAGAAACGTCAAACGCAGGACGATGCGATGCTGAACGTCGTCAATCGTTACTGGAACCAACTGAACGAGGACATTCGCATCCTGCTGCAGAGGTTCGATGCCGAGACGGCGGACGAGTCCGAGACGAAGAACGAAAACGAGGCGACAACCTCGTTCCTCATGCAGCTGTCAACTTGGGATAAGGATGAGCTCAACGACAAACTAGCGAACCGGGTACAAGTGTCGAGGAGGGCTGTCGCGAAGGTCATCCAGGCGTTTGACAGGTTGTTATTTTAATAGTACGAGGTGGTTTCGTTAAATAATTGGCTCCTGCAAGTCAATGGATTTGAAAATAATATGTACATTTCATCTACTGTATACGCTCCTCAAAAAATTCTAACGCATTAACAATTAACAACCCATGTTTATGTCGGTATCCACACAAACCTTAATTTGCTTCTAGATTGATGCAGAGGAACGAGAAGATAACGCTGGCTCTCAAAGGCGAGTTAGAAGGGCAGGAAGTCCCGTTGGTGGATGAAACCATCAGGCAGACCAACATACAGTTGCAAGCTGAAAATAGGAACTTGCAAGCTCTTCACACTTCTCTCCATGAGAAATATCACCTGAACAGTTTGAAGGTGGCCGAGCTGCAAGATTCGGTCACGGCAAAGGAGACCGAGACGGCCGAACTGAAGAATCAGATCGACGATCTGCAGTACGAACTGGAGAAAGTGAGAAATAGAAACGATAAACTGGAGACTCATTTAGCCGAAGCTGTGGAGAAATTGAAGGCCTATCATCAGTTGCACGGTGACCCGGACTGTAAAGGTAAGGAACAGAAGCCGACCCCACAGACGAGCGTCTCACAAGCAAAACTGGAAGACCTTATGAAAGAAGTCGAGGAGTACAAAGAGTTAGCTAATAACCGATTGCAGGAGTTAGATAAGCTACATCAAACACATCGGGAGACTCTCAAGGAAGTAGAGAAGCTAAAAATGGACATCCGGCAGTTACCCGAGAGCGTCATAGTCGAGACCACAGAGTACAAATGTCTCCAATCACAATTCTCTGTCCTCTACAATGAATCTATGCAACTTAAGACCCAACTCGATGAAGCCAGGCAACAACTGCAGACCAGCAAGAACTCACACTTGAGGAACATTGAAATGATGGAAAGCGAGGAACTCATAGCTCAGAAGAAGTTGAGGCAGGAAGTGATGCAACTCGAAGACTTCCTAGCGCAGTTGCGTAAGGAATACGAAATGTTACGCATCGAATTCGAGCAGAACCTCGCCGCCAACGAGCAGACGGGGCCGATCAACCGTGAGATGCGCCATCTGATCACGTCGCTGCAAAACAACACGCAGCAGCTCAAAGGTGAGGTACATAGATACAAGAGGAAGTACAAGGAGGCGAACGCAGAGCTGCCCAAATTAAGGAAGGAGATCGAAGACCTCCAGACAAAGCTGAGCCAAGCGCAGGGGGCTGTTAACCATCACGACTGCA
Organism: Cryptocephalus moraei; assembly: GCA_946251905.1. Taxonomy (NCBI): domain Eukaryota; kingdom Metazoa; phylum Arthropoda; class Insecta; order Coleoptera; family Chrysomelidae; genus Cryptocephalus; species Cryptocephalus moraei. The sequence continues at coordinate 44,938,288 of OX276452.1, forward strand.
AGGAAGGCATAAAGAAGGAGGAAATCAAGGAGGAGGACGTTTCAAATCCTGAAGGGACATTAGTGAGTAAATAGTATTTTTGGACTTCTGAGCAATATTATTTATTTTCTGTCAATTTTTTAAAATTCTTGTTTCTTATTGATTTTGATCTCTTTATATTATCAGTTTCTGATAGTGTGACGTTTTCTAGGTTTATCTATTCTTTTAATTTGGATAATTTTAATAACTTGTTTTTGTACTTCGCTATTGCGCTATGCTCACTGATAAATAAATAAATTAGTTGTCATTATCACATTAAGGAAAACTGCAGGGCTCTCCTTTTGTTCGCTGACATTCAAAAAATTACAGATCAAAGAAGAACAGCTACACTCCATAAAAAAAGAAGAGGGGCCCGATGGGGACCAGAATGAAGAGGACGCGGACAAAGACCAGGCGGGCCAGAGTGGCTCCCCATCGAAGAAGGACGGCATCAAGCAAGAAAAGAACGTCCCAAAGAAAGAGGACGCCATTAAGCAAGAAAAAGAACATGGACGGGAAGCGATAAGAGCGAAAGAGGCGAAGATAGCGGAGAGCGAAGTGGTGCGGGAACTGAAGAACCAGCTGAAGAAGGCGTTGAACGAGCAGAAGGAGATGAAACTCCTCCTGGACATGTATAAGGGGGTGAGCAAGGAACAGAGGGACAAGGTACAGCTAATGGCCGCCGAGAAGAAGTTGAGGACCGACGTGGAGGAGCTAAGGCAGACTATGAAGAAAATGCAGGAAAATAAGAGGGACGACAAAAGAAAACTAGCTGAAGATGAAGCTCTCAAGAAGATCAAGCAGCTGGAAGAGCAGAAATACGAGTTACAAAAGCAAGTCGCGAACCAGAAACCTACAGATAGTCCCTGGGGAGGGGTGCTGCACCAGATGAGGCCGTTTGTTGGATCTCACGAAGAGGAGGCGTTACTAAACGAAATGGAGGTAACAGGGCAAGCATTCGAGGATATGCAAGAACAAAATTCGAGACTTATACAACAACTTCGAGAAAAAGACGACGCAAATTTCAAATTAATGTCCGAAAGAATCAAGTCAAATCAACTCCACAAGCTAGCAAGGGAAGAAAAAGACGTCCTGAAGGAGCAAGTAGGCACTTTAACCACCCAAGTAGACGCAGCAAATATAGTAGTGAGAAAGTTAGAAGAGAAAGAGCGAATCTTACAGAACACTCTAGCCACTGTCGAAAAGGAACTAGCCCTAAGGCAACAAGCGATGGAAATGCACAAGAGGAAGGCGATCGAATCCGCACAATCCGCGGCAGACCTAAAACTGCACTTGGAAAAGTATCATTCACAGATGAAGGAAGCACAGCAGGTCGTCGCGGAGAAAACGAGCTCCCTAGAGGCGGAAGCTTACAAAACGAAGCGTTTGCAGGAAGAGATCGCTCAGCTGAGGCGTAAAGCGGAACGTATGAAGAAAATGGAGTTAGCCGGGACGACGCTGGATGAAGTAATGATGGAGGAGATCAGAGAGTACAAAGAGACATTGACGTGTCCCTCTTGTAAAGTCAAAAGAAAGGATGCAGTGCTGTCAAAGTGTTTCCACGTCTTCTGCTACGATTGCCTCAAGACTAGATATGAGACTAGACAGAGGAAGTGTCCTAAGTGCAACTGTGCGTTCGGGGCTAATGATTATCATAGATTGTATTTATCAAATTAGATTTAAATTATGTAATTTCATTAATTAATTAAGGTGTAATGGAGAATGAAGTAATCAATGAGTGTTAGGTAGTATTTCATTTGATATGTCAATTTAAACAATAAAATAGTGGTGTATGTTGAGCTTACACTTATTTTAAACTGATTACAAGATGTACATCTATTACCATGGAAATGACTAATTGTGTTTCAGTCTAATGTACTAGTTTGATTAGACAATGCTAATCAATTAGAATCATTATGGACCTTATTTAGATAATACAAGTATTTTACTTAGCAATCAAGGTAATAAGATGACATTGAATTAGGCTATGACGAGTGTACAATTAATTTATTATTTCTTGTATCTTTTATTTATACTGACTTTCTGTGTTACATTGAATAGTTCTGCTTGGGTCCACTATATAAAAAATACTGCACAAACAAAAACGTAGGAAAATTTCTCTCCTCTCCATCCTTCCCTCTCTTTACTTTTTTTGCTTTTATCTTATGATTCACGAGTACTTTAGTTATATCCCATGATTTAAAGTAAAACTGAATTATCTAGAAGATAAAACGTAATAAATGTTTGTTATACAATAAACGACATAATACTAAGAAATAACTAGAAAAAAAAAAAATAAAATACAATGATCATATTGTATAACATGACAGTACAGCCCCTTTGATAACTGATGAGTTAGAATTCCAAGAACCTACTAAGCCAATAAACCCCTTCTTATCCGAACTACTGTAACAATATACCACGACAGAGGCGTGCCTTAAAAATTTCGACATTATTGTCAATGTCGAATGCACGCAAAAGCTAATATGGTAAGTGCTACGACCGCGCCGTCAATGACTTTCTAACGCTGCTCATACTCCTTCGATTGTCGGATACCGACAAAGGTAGCCACGCGTTTTCTTGGAATTTTACCTCATCACATTTTGAACAAGCAGTACTTTGTGCCAGTGAATTTGAAAAATAAGGTACAGGGACCTCACCACTATGAAAGCGCAATTTTATGTCGAAAGGGACCTTGTTAAATAAAAGTTAGTGTCCAATTAAGATCCGCATTTACGTTGTATTTAAAAAAAAAACAAGATCGAGTAATTACAATACCTCCCTCTTTACTGGTTGGAGTTTGGCAACGGCTTGGACCAGTCGACGTTGAGAATTAAATGATCGTAACCGTGTCCGTTTAGGATGGATATCGCCTTTGAAGCGTCATTGCGGAACTTGAAGTGTATGTAAGCGAAGCCCTTGCAAATGCCGGTCTGCTTGTCCTTGGCGAGGTACAGTTTCTGGATCGGCCCGAAGGGCTTGACGAGGTCCTCCAGATCGGTCTCGGTAGTCGAGTCGCTCAGGTTCGCTATCCTTATAGCCGAGTAGCTGTCGTCCCTTCTCGCCATGTTCGGGCCATCCGCCCTCTTGACGGCGCCGTCTCGCATGTTTGGCGGAATGTACTTCGAGCCGGTCTGCTTCATGTCTGCGCCTGCTTATCCATAAAAAAGATTTAAGGGTGATTCAACTCCGGATGGTAGTGTGTAAAGTAACTTAATGGTGCATACGAATATATATACTCAATACGCATTTAAATCAAATAAAATGTATGTTTATATGTTTCAAACTAATAATGAAAATAGTTAAGAAAAAACAGACAGAAATTACTGCATATGTAAAGGTATATTGAATGGCTTCTAAGATTATTTTAAATCAAGCAACTATTCAAAAGGCTTTACATTGAACCAGTGATAATGTAAGTAGACACATGTATAGTGCGGTTAATCTTGTAAGGTATGAAGTATGCAATTTTCACATAGAATGTTTCTTATGAGATATTTGTGCACTGTATAAATAAAACTTACCACTACTACCTGGAACTGCAGCTTTCTTGTCATCTGGGACCTTGCCTCCAGCTAACATGGTATCCTTCCATGGACACTTTGATGTCCAATGGTCCCCATTGCAAGTACGACATTTTACCACATTCTTATCTCCCATGGCTAAAAAGAGAAATTATGATTAGCAAAATTTTAACCGAAAATGTGTATGGTGATTGCCATGAAACTACTTAATTTTATAGGAAGATCTTTTGTAATAGCAATAAAATTCATATTTTTTTCTAGGGAACAAGGTTTGTTCCAACAGATGTATGTACGTTTGGGGATTCAATAACATAGTGAATTCTATCCAGTGAAATATTTTGTTTTCGGTTCTTAAACTCTCACAACTAATGTTTCATAAAGTTCCCTTGGTGGGTAGGCGTGTTATTTCTAATTGGAGAAATCCTGTCATCACACCTCTGTTACCACCGTGAAATTCTATTACCCTAAAGTTTACTAATCTCGGTTACTAAGAAGTAAGTTAAAAATCGGTGTTACCATATGTCCCCTTATCAAACCCAAAGGTACCTTTACCAAACTACATATATGTACCTTTCAGCTTATCGATCCCTTCTTCCTCCTGCTTGTTGTCCTCCTCTTTACTGGTGATGTACTGCATGTAGACGTCTTCCGCGACTATGGTCGTGGCCGGGTTCGGGCCGGGCTTGTCCGACGCCGACTCACCGAACTTCTTCCACGTCTTACGCACCGCTATCGACTTCGACACGAGGCGCTTCTCTATTTTGTACGTGCGGACGATCTTCACCTTCTTCTCGTCCTCATTGTACTTGTACTCTGTGACGATCTTATAACCGTTCTCGACGACCTCCGTCGAGGGGGGCAGCGCGCCTCCCTCGAGCTCCACCTCGTCCGCCCAGCTGGACTTCACCTCCTCGGCGACAGGCATTATCGCAGATTAAACGAACGACGAATCGAAAATTGAGGAAATATGTTACACGTTTCTGATTTTAACCTCCTGAAATCGAAGATGGACGGATGGACGGGACAATATACAGAAAGAATTGGTCACAAAACACAGAACATCTATGTTTAACGAGATCACGAAACATAGTTTATCACAGAAATGCATAGAGCAGAAATGAAAGAGTGTGCTTTGTGTCGCACTGTGTTCGCTTCGCGAGTTCTCTGTTCTCTTTGTTTATAATTCCAATCGGCCGTCGATATGACAATATGGCTGCGATCATGGTCTTTTGGTAAACCACAGAGGGTACAGAGCCAAGCATACGACCATCCTCGTCCTTCGAATTCGCTGCGAATGCACTTAAGCCCACTACTGGTCGTTTAGGTTAATATCCCGCGCTCGCAGCGAGAACTTGTTAAGTTGCAGGTAGTTAAAGGAGCCCCAAGATGCCCATCCAGTTTCAACCGGCCCTACTTGGGATAGCCCTCCTAGTCGCCATTGGTACGGTCGCTTACGAGATTTACACGAACTATTCGCAAAGTCAAGCGCAGCAACCTCGCCATGGCCCTCCGCCTCGTAATCGCGCTTACAACCCTCTTCCTCCTCCAGATGATCCCAGTGGGTCCAGCGGCAAACCAGCGTAAGTGAAACTGAAACGAAATTTGGCGAATTCCAATTCCCTGGAAGGTGACCACAAAATGTGGCCACCACATAATTTTTACATTGCCCACATGGAAATATCACATTTTAGCTTGTAGTTGGATTAGGCTTATCAGATGAACTTGTGACACTACACCAAAAATGAACACTTCTCAAAATTATAGCAAATAGAAACTGTTTTCAATTTTTACTTTACGATAAATATGAATTCACTAGAATCCACCAAAACCACATTATATACAATGCATATAGGCAAAGGTTTGATGATTTTCATGAATTTAAAACAATGCTATTTTCACTGGTCATGTTTGTAAACTAAGCTCATCTTTTCGGCTATTTAAACGGCCAAGGAAATAATTTTGATCCTGCTGTAATAGGGCCCACTTGTGATGTTTTATGTCTTAGAAATCATTTCAGTTCAATAAATAGGTGTTCATTAAATATTATTATACAATCAAAACTAATGTTGACTCATTTCCATGGACCCTCATGGCACATGAGGACAAGTCTACTAAGCACTGGGTCAAATCAAAATTCTTTCAATGGTACAACATCTCAAGTGGAGTAGTAACGGAAAACAAAATTTATGAAATTGAAATGAATAGGCCCAGTTTGCAGACATTTACTTAAGAGAATAGGATTAAGTCCATGATGAATCCTGAATATGGAAATCTAAGTATTTTATAATATCACAGTTTTATAGGAATAACGACCAATATTGCTTAAAATCGTTTTGATTTTCAGTGGATCTCGCAGACGAAGAAATAATACAAGACAAACCGATTCGACATGTACAATTTGTTTAACTAATTTGGATAGAAACGTCGTTACTTTGACCTGCTCGCATGAGTTTCACCAATATTGTATCGAAGTCTGGTTCACCAGAGAAAGAACGTGTCCCATTTGTAGATCTTGTAATAATTAATTACTTTCAAATTATCAACCGAATGCTTTTGTTTCATAGTTTTAAGTTTAGTATTTATTTTACTGGGTGTGTTATTGTACATTTTCTTTACACTAGTTTCAGTGACTGTGTTAATGATACTAGGTTTTATTGATTGGTTTTAATAGATTTAAGCTATAATTTGTCTTATCATAATAAGACTGTGATATAAACCGCCTTGATAATAAAAAAAGCAAGAGTTTACTGGGAAGTTACATTGGTTGATTCAAATGTGAAAATTACCTACACCTTAAGTATTCCTATACTTAATTATTATCTTTAGTTTATTAATCTGTAGAAGTATAAAACTTCAGGCTTCTAGTGATTCGATGGTTGTGGAAAATACAGGAGAGCCCAGTATATGTAAGTGTGACTAAAAACTAAATACATACCTGATAAGAAAGTATTGTATATATAAAATACAGTATCCAATTACATTCAGCAATTGCAAAATATATTCGAACTAATAGTAATTGTACTTTTTATTACTACAAATCTACCCTGCTATCATAGGTGCCCAGATTTGTTATGTCTACTTTTTCCTTAATATCTGAGTACTTTTGGAATTCGTGTGTGCTTTAGCGATTTTTCACCTCTCAAAGAAATAGTCGATTATTGTCAATGCAAGGTAATGTGTTTAATAACATTTTCGTTTCAGGAAAAAACCAACAACCCGGAGAACAGGTCAAACCAAATCAAAAAAGTGCGAAATTTGTTTGGAGGACAGTGAGAATCTATATGTGTTACCTTGTGCCCATGCTTTCCATAAGAAATGTCTGCAGTCATTTGCTGATATAAAAAAGATCTGCCCTAGGTGCAAAACTGCCTATCAATAATGAACCAATTTATGATTTTTTTTAATGTACAATAGTACTTTTAGTACTATAAGAACTATACTTTAAGAACTATACTACTTTCAACAGGTTACTTGTTTTGAGATTAGAAAGTTTGTTTTGACTATATTTGATAAGCAATAGAATTAGTTTTTCATTTATCAATTTAATATTTAGGTAATAATCAAGAGTAGTCAGAAAACTGATTACATTAGTTGCTTAAAATCCAGAAATGTTAGTGATAAAAACAATATGGTGTTTATTAATCTCTCATTTCTTTAAATAAACTATGAAACAAAATTGTTTTACACATGGTACGTTTTATTGTAGATAGAAAGTATTAAGTACAAACTATTTGGTACAATACATATTTTCTTCCTAATAATCAGTTAAACTTATAGTAATGACTTTTAAGAGCTGTAAAATGTGAGTTGTTTTGAACATTCGAATAGGCAGAAGATCTAGTCAACAACAGATATCAACTCAAACATTATATTATACACTATTGCTCAGCAAAGTCATTAAACGTAATTTAAAATGCTCACAAAAAAAGCATTCATCGAATACTACATGAATAAATCGCGATTTCATCGCTATAATATTTAAATGCTATAATACTAAAGTGATGTGATCAGTTTAACTTATTTCAGTTGAGGCGATTTATAGAAAAATAATTAAATTGAACTAGTCAGATTCCTTAGATTGGAATCTAAGAATCTCATTGTTTGTATAAAAGAATCTAAAATACGACAGTTAATAAATATATCCAAGGGTGATAATCAGGGAAGTTCCTTAATCCTTCCACCACTTTAAAAATAATTCAATTTATTGTCAAGTAAACACTTGTATGAGGAAAATGAAGTTTAGTACTTATTTGAAATCGATAATTGACCTCAAAAACTTATATAATTACTCTATTTTTGGGTAAAATTACCAAGAATGTATGCTACATGACCTGTGGCCTATTTTCATGAAATAACTTTTTTAAAAAGCACTAACAAGATAAAAACACTTTCATTTGATACCGAATGTTAAAACATTTTCTTTCCTCAAAAAGGAGGTTATAGGTTTTATTAGTTAATTTTGTATATCACAATTTCACATAACTGAAAATAAGAGATAGATGTGTGTATCAGCATATATCACATTTTACTTATAATTGTATAATTATTGAGGAGTTTTATATTCTCCAGTAAAATCGTCTAGTCAATCTGCCGAAAATCCCTTAGAGGGATTAAGAGGATTCATCTGTCATTCAATTTTTCGTATTAAATTTTAACTTTTAAACTTAAATTTCAATTTCAGATTTTAAGTAATTATTACTTACAATTCTTTGCCGAACTTTATCTTATGGGGATTCAATATTATATGGTCCAGATTTGAAGTGGAAAACTGCCCCATAACGATTTTATAAACTCACACAAAAAAAATTCTGTTTTTTGGGTCAAATCTTTTAATGCAAAGTTTGATGAGTTGGAAGGCTTGAAATTCAGGGCGTATGTGAATCGATGGACTAAAGTTTTTGGGCGAATTTGGGACAACATTTGGCGATTTAGTTTTTTAATCCAGTTTTTTTAGTTACTTTGCTGAGAATGGGAGCAATGATCTCAAACCTGCTTCATTTGTGGTCACTGTCGATAAGAGTGATAGAGTCCGTCATAATCAAGAGAATAAGGAAAATGTGGTTGAGGTATTGTATATATAGACGTCGCCCTTCTCTCCAATAAAAATTAAAAGCACATCATGCATTATCGGATATTTTGTTTTAAACATGTCAAAATTAATTCCTGTACATTTTAGTATGGGGTGCATAGTCACAGCTTCAGTAAGGTTTTGAAGCAATTTTTCACTTTTTGACTTTTCTGTCACCTGAACTAATACACGTTATTACAATTATTTATATTTTCTATAAGTAGTGCATAAATCTCTGACACATTTAATTCCATGAATTTTTTGTATGAAACATTTTGGGTGCCACATCTGAGGAATACCTATAGATTAGTTCAGCATAATATTTTTTTAAATAAAGTTAAAGACTTTAAAACTGTGCTGTAGTTTTAAACGATTCTTACATTCTACACAAATAATTGTAGAAAATATTTCAAAACTCCGAGAACAAAGAAAGTGTTTCCATTTTAAGTATCGGCAAATGTATTTTCATGAAAGTAACGAGATGAATATTTCTGTAAAAAGGCACTCCTGTCTAGTATATGAACTTTTATCTAGAATGCTGCATGGTAGCCATAAACCTTACCCCTGCACCTTAAGACCTTCATTAGGAAGTGACGCCTGTTCTTTTGCGTCGCTTGTTCAGTAGCGCATTGTTCGAATTGTCTAATGTCTTGATCTGCACCTGATCGTAGTCGACCCTCATGGTCGCCAACGAGCGCGTCATCTCGTCCTGCACCTCGGGCCACATGTCGACCTCCTCCTTAAGTACCTTGTTCGTATGGAGCGGCGTCTGAGGGACGCTTGTGTGCTGGGCTATCCATTTGTTCATCATCACCTGTTCGATCGTCAGTCTCTTCGCCGGGTCCACGTTGAGCATCCCGTTGATGAGGTCCTTCGCATCCTGGCTGACGTTCTGCCATTCCGGGTTGGGGAACGTGTACTGCCCCAGTCTGATGCGGTTCTTCATACCGGGGGAGATGGCGAGGCCGTGGTTGCTGTAGAACGGAGGGAACCCGCATAACAAAATGTACATTATCACACCTGAAATTAAACATAAAATTAAATAGCGATACGGTTGGACGAAAAATGGTTGTTCTTTAAGGTGTAAATGAGGTGAACACAATTTAAAACCTAATTGGCCAAATGCTAGTACATAGTAACGTAACTATGGATGAAAGAGAAATAAAATGTTTTATATATATACGTCAGGATATACTAATGACTACAGACAAGCAAGATGGAAAGCTCAGAAAATAATCAGGAAAGGTGTATGAGAGCATTACACAACAATAAAGAAGATAAACTTGAAATTACCTAGGGACCATATATCACAGCTCTTGTCATATTTCTCAGGACCTAACACCTCCGGGGCGACGTAGTACGGCGTGTAACACGGGGTCTGGAGAGTATCTTTGAGGAGCGTCTCCTTGGCGAAACCGAAATCAGTCAGTTTGAGTACCCCGAAATCGCCCTTCTTGGTGTACAGCAGGTTCTCCGGCTTGAGGTCCCTGTGGGCGATGTTATTGCTGTGCAGGTACTTGACCGCTATGCATATCTCGTGCATGACCTGCGCCGCCTCCCTCTCCGTGAACGCGCCCTCCGGCCTCTCCTGTATCCTCTGGAAGAGCTCGCCGCCCTCCATGCACTCCATCACCACCAGGAGACATGTGCTGTTGTTATATTTGTTCTCGTACACGTCCATGATATTGACTATGTGCCGGCATCCGCTGGCGCGCCAGTGGAGGTTCACCTCGCGTCGCGCTTTCACGCTGTCCACCAGGATCTTCAGGGCGAATTTCTCCCCCGTCTTTCGGTTGAAACACTCCACCACCTTACCGTTTATGCCCAGGCCTAACACTTGCTTCGTTATCTCGTAGTCGGCCGTTATCAACGTCTTCTTCGGCGTGTAGGGGTTGTGCTTCGTGTCCTTACTCATTTTCTTTACCTGCCGAAGTTCCACAATTTGTGATATATGGTGAAATCATCTATTTTTAGATCTTTCACTTATATGCCCACTGTATGTCTACAAATTTTGACACTACCTACATCCCGCGTTACCAACGTCACCGACAGAAATTACTACAATGAGACTTGTCATTTGTCATCCGATTATTACGCAAGCCGTGTCACGTGACAACGGTATTAACGTTATAAATTAATTCGAAAAATAATTTCTGGACCGATAAATGTTAATTTCCATCGACGATACATACGATTTTTAAATTTTGATGCGTTTGATAGTTTTGTCGAGAGCACAAAGGCTTGCCAATCGCAACCCCCTAACCCAAAACAACCACTTGTTAAGAACTATTTATTTTGACTGACTGTAATTTTGACATTTTCGCACCACGAAATGAGCTACAGTACAGGCTTTCCAGCTACGTTCCAGTCTAAAAGCGTTTCAACAAAATTTCCCAATGGGAATGGATATTCCTTTTGGATTCCCGCGTGTGGCACGACTGCATGCGCACAAAACCATGTTGAATTTAAACCTCGAAATCGGAATACTTCACTCTCCCTCCGCTCCCGCACCTCAGTCCTCCACGCTCCTGTCCCTGTCTGCCTGTCTCGCTGTCCGATTAGTTTACGTTCGAGCGTAGCGCACGTTGCGTGAAGTCTCCTTGCGACAAAATACAAATCGAGACCCACCCCCGATGGCGGCGACCGTGAGAGGCGTATCCCAGAGGCTCCCCGGGGGAGTCCTGCTCAACTCCCTGAAGTCCCTGTCGTCCCCCAGGAGTTACTTCACGTACACCAACGAACCCGCTCAACCTCTCCCCGGGAAGGCCCCCAAGTGGACGACGGCGGAGGAGGCTTTTCAGGACCTCAAATCAGGTACGGGGGCCCCCTTTCAGGGGACGGCCGTCCCCCGAAAGGGACGGTCGCGTCCTTGATGTCGATCCAATTGGATGAACTTTGATCTTAAGAATAAACAAACACGTTCGTAAGTCTGATCAGGGGAATAAATAGGAGCGCGGGGAGCCTGAGAGGTTGAATAAATTTAAAGAGGGAAGTGAGTACAGTGCATGGAATTCAAAGTAAGCTGAAGCTGGAAATATCCAAAGGATTGCAAGTATTCATTAAAAGACAAGAGCATATAAGATTTTATAGGTAGTCTAAAAACAATTTGTAGGAAAAGCTTTCACTTAAGAGATTAAATTTTCTGTGGTAGAAAGTTATTCATATCAAATGCAAAGTACCTGTTTGTAGAAGAAAATCAATCCTCTTAAGTGCTTTTAGAGCGAATCATTCTCAGCCCCATATTCTACCTACAAATTATCTTCATTGGTATACTTTATATTTTTCAAGACATACTGGGTATCAATGATGTGGCTTATAAATTTATAAAGTTATAAATAACCAAAAAGATCTGCTACCATAAGTGAAGTAGAGGCACTACAGTTTGGTGTTCCACTGGGCACAGTTTTGGGCCCAATCCTCTATGTCAGTAGCCTTTTCAAAATTTTGAAATTGAATAGTAACGTTAAAAATGGGGTGTTTTGCAGGCGACACTGCGGTTTAGTTTCCCTTCCTTTTCTTGTGTCCTAAGAGTTGTAAAATTGTTAACCTTTGATTTCTCGGTATATCAGATAAATTATTTCTCAAGTTTTCTCAGGAGAAATGATTTATTTATCTCTTTTACAATGATAAGTAATAAGTACTGTCCTCCAAATTTATGTTATCATCGTTTTGTTTTTATTATCCATTTCATTACCACTTAGTACCTAATAAATACCTTTTGTTCAATTTGCCTGTTTGCTGCAATGTTAATTTGATGTTTACATATTCCTGTATTTAGTCTCGCATATTTAAGAATCTATTTTCGATCTGGTATGACGTCAGAAATAGGATTCCCATATCACAGGCGCCAATAATAAATTTTGTGTTATGTAAACAAATCAGGGTTTCTTATTTTTGAGGGGATTTTTATCAAACTTCAAAGCGCCTCAAAACCTGGACGATTTTGATAGATAACTTATTATGCATGGAACTAATAGTGTATTAATTATTAATAAGGTGTAAATGTTATTCACTTGTTTTCCTGTCCGTCATTAGAAAAGTTTATTCAATAGCTTACTTGTTTATCAATGCAACCTTAGTGTTTATTGAAGTTTCTAGTAATAAATATTAAATCATCTGGTACATACTAGATGGGTTATAAATAATTTACCACACCAAGGGGGCATTGGAAAATTATTGCGTCAATTAGCTCTGGGTGATCCACATCTATTTAAACTTCTAATCAGCGATCAAAATAAAAACATTTATCATGTCAAGAACCTTTCTATCGCTCTTGCCAAAAAATATAAATATTTATCTGCACTTCGGACCAGTACATGTATATCCGGATTTGTGGAGTTTTTTGTTTATTTTACAAATTTACAAGTAGGTAGGTACTTTAGGTATTCAAAATTAATGTTTCCTTTTTTTTAGGAGACACCGTCTTTGCGCAGGGCGCGGCAGCGACCCCCATCGACCTCCTGAACGCCATGACGGAGGTGGGCAAGAAGAAAAACCTGAAAGACATTAAAGTTTGTCACATGCATACCGAGGGCCCCGCCGCCTACACCGATCCGAGCTGCGAAGGCATTTTCAGGTACACGGGAAGGAAAATATTCCCATAGAGAAGTGTTTAAATTACCTTTACATTTTTGATTACATAAGCACTCGAGGGATAATGCGAAAAGTACATAGAGATAGTTAATACCACTTGATACCTGTTTATGTTCCGATACAGTGATAATGTAGATAACTCGAAATTTCGTTGTCTGGATTAAAAGCTAAGTGTGAATGCATCATCACATTCCCTGGATATGCTAAATAATAATATCCTGATTTTTTTTTAATTTCAAAGTATATTTCATTCATTTTAAGAAATGTAATTAGCTTTCAGTAAATCTAGTGATGCTTTTGACGGGATTTAAAAAACTAATACACAAGCAATTCGTTTATATTAAGCAGTCTTTAATGCAACTCATTAAGTTATTACCCTGTAATCCAGTAGTACTGCAATATATCAGGTATTCTCTTTTTCCAGATCCTTGTCCTTCTTTATGGGCGGAAACGTGAGAAAAGCAGTGGCAGATGGTAGAGGTGATGCAGTTCCCATCTTCTTATCTGAGATTCCTCTATTGTTTTATAAGAAAATTATTCAACCAGACATTGCAGTAATTCAGGTAATTCTGTTAAATATGAGAGTGTTACCCTTAGAAATTTCTGACTGACTCATCGATGCTGAGACAAAACTACTACAACTAGCTATTTGAAACTTTGAAAATGTATTTGCATTAGGGTGTAAGTGTGCACTAAAAAATGATTTTCTAAAATTTTTATCCAAAGAGGGTGAAAGCGATTAAAATTCGTTTTCATTGTTTTCCCCGTTTCACAGAATTAGTACTACTACAACAAATGAATTTGTGCAGATTTGTGAAATGATTTGATGAAGACAACTTTTCGTTTTAGGTGTCGCCCCCAGACCAGCATGGTTTCTGCAGTTTAGGCACTAGTGTGGACTGCGTCAGAGCTGGAATGTCTCATTCTAAAATAATCGTAGGTATGTCAATGAAATTTATGTATTGTACCAAGATTTATTCAGCAAAAGTAAATCAGTAACTCATACATTTGATTTATTATGAACATCTGTTATCTAAGGTTCATGGTTCTTCATTATGTACAGTTGTTTATATCCTTATCTGTGTTGATATGTAATTCTTTTTTAAAAGACGTGAGAGGTTCAATAATCCTATCAACAATTTCACCTCTGGTTTATTAAGAAATATACAACTAGCCAAATCTCGTGGAAAATTTAAATTCTATAAAACTGTTTAACTAGTAATATATATTCTTGATATGGAAGTGGCGTACTTAAAGATTGGAAACTAGCCTACATTAGTTCAATATACTGAGTGTTTCGTACACAATTCATAAGTGTACAGGAGAACCCAAAATATAACAATCCAGCTTTACTCTATGCCAAGTTGCACTTAAAAGAGTGGTTCCAATTTCAAATAGAAAAACTTGACATATTCTGTTTTATTCTCGAAGTACCTATTCATAATGAAATATTTGAATATCATTTTTAGCCCAGGTAAATCCTCGCCTGCCGAGAACATTCGGAGATGGCATAATTCACATAAGCCACATTGATTACGCCGTTAAGGTCGATACTCCTCTCCCAGTTCACGGTGGTAAACCACCAACTGAAGTCGAGACTAAAATCGGTAAAAATATCGCCGAGAACCTCGTGGAGGATGGAGCCACCCTTCAAATGGGTAAAGAGAAGTTTGAGATTTATTGAACAGAATTCATATTCATTCATTTTGTAGGCATCGGAAGTATCCCGGATGCTGTTCTGGTTGAATTAACTAACCACAAGGATCTGGGAATCCACTCAGAGATGTTCGCTGGGGGCGTCATCGATTTGGTCAGAAGAGGTTGCGTGACGAATAACAAGAAGGTGATCCACAAAGGACGCATCGTGGGGTCTTTCTTGATCGGCACGCAAGAGCTTTACGATTTCGTTGATAACAATCCATTCATCGAGATGCTGGCTGTGGATTACGTCAACAACACTGGTAAGAGGCGTCGTTTGAGTCATCCCAAATGCTCTGTCGAAGATGTATTTGTCATGTTTTTAATTTAATTTGGTTATACAGGTATTATTGCGAGACAGCCAAAAATGACTGCCATTAACTCATGCATAGAAGTTGACCTTACTGGTCAGATTTCATCAGATTCAATTGGAACCAGGATGTATTCTGGCTTCGGCGGTCAAGTGGATTTCATTCGAGGAGCCGCAGAAGGTTATGATGGTAAGGGTAAACCGATCATAGCTTTACCATCATCGACCAATAAAGGAGAAAGCAAGATTACATCCTTCCTTAAACAAGGTAAGAAATAAAGCGCCTTTTTTTATTCTGTTAGTTAAATATTTATGAATTGTGCTGCTCTGTAGTGTAAAAAGCAAGATAATAATGTGTTTAAAAGTTATATCACAGACAATCTGACTATCGTGTATGTTATATATCAATCGTAAGGAGCATAACAGTGTTCTTACTGTTATTACTTTTGCTTTCATAGGTCTTTATTTATTCAAATAAATCATGAAATTAATGTTACTTTTCAGGTGCGGGTGTGGTCACGACGAGGGCTCATGCCCATTATGTTGTAACAGAGTACGGTATTGCATATTTGTTTGGGAAATCATTGCGACAAAGGGCGCACGCTCTCATCAACATCGCTCACCCGAATCACAGAGAAGCCTTAGAAAAAGCCGCATTCGAACGCCTTAAGGTCATGCCTTCCCCGTAAGCCTACATCAGGATACCACCGGTGTTGGGTAATACCCCAACGAGAGTCAATAATTTTAGATCAGGAACTTTGATATTTTTTTAATCGCAATCTTTTGTATATTTTTTAATTAGATGCATTCACCAGTTTGTATTATAGATATCTTAAGTTCAAGATTTTATGTATAGGTTGTTTTAGCGGTGCATGAATAAGAAACGAAAGTATGTACGGACTCTCTTTATAATCTAATTGGATTTTTTTAAGTAAAACGTTTATAAGGTTTTTTTAAGTTCATTATTGATCAGCTCAGATTGCTTTAGACTACAAAATATCGCAACCAGCTCATCAGAAACGCTAAAATTTGATCTGCTTATAAAACTTAGAATTTCCTTCTAGGGGGATTATGCAAGGTTGTTTGATTTACCTTGTATAGCAAGTGGTTTAAAACATAATTACATATTTAATTCATCAGTCGGGTCAAGAACATGCTTTCTGGAATAAATTACACATTCATGCTAGTTATATCTTTATCGGTTTTAGTTTAAATATTTTCAAAGATTTCAAAACTAGCCCCAACTCAGAAAAGAACTATGTATAATCACTGCATATCCAAGAAATATTTCACATGCAGAATACTGAGGAAATATCTTATAATGGAAAGAGGAAAAACATATTTACCATATATGTATACAAATTATACTGTAAGATGGTTGTAATTTAAGAGTTTTACGAGATTCATGAAAGATTTACGTTTTGAGATTCGATTAAAATAATATTCCAGATGGTAGATGGTGAATTAGTTGAACTGAATGAAAAGCGTGTGGTGAAGGAATTTTAACTGTGACTATAATTTTTTTTAAGTTACCCGCCGCTCATAATACTTTGTTCTGTGCAATGTTTGTGGTGTGTACTCTGTGATCGTGATGACCCTGACACGTGCTTTATTGAGGTTATGTTCTCGTAAACAGTGTGAACCTACAATAGTTATGTGTATTTGATAAGTTTAAAACAAAGATGCCTGGCAGCAAAATTTTTCTACCGTGCAGGGGCCTCGGCTATGTCAGCAATCACGTACCCCTCCAGGTGAGGTACATCAAGAGTCGCAAGGAGAACCTCATCGTAACATGCGTTGGGAAGTCGTTCCACACTTACGGAATCTCCCACTTCTCGTTGCTGAGCGTGTCTGGTTTACATTCGAAGAATATATCATGTATGACGGTCGACGCTTACCATGTATACACAGCTTGCGGTAATGTAGTGTACGCATGGAGGAGGGGAACGGAGCTCAAACATACGTACCGGGGGCACAAGAGGGACGTGCATCTCATGGTGCCGTTCGGGGTTCATCTGATAACCGTCGATGAAGGGAGTTGCGTGAAGATATGGGATATCAAATCTGAGACGGTTTACCTGGAGCTAACATTCTTTAATCACACTTTTAATATAAGCTCCATGTTGCATCCAAGTACTTACATTAACAAGATTTTGTTTGGAAGTGATCAAGGTGATATGCAGCTGTGGAACATAAATAGCGCCAAACTCGTTTATTCCTTCAAAAGCTGGAAATCAAGGATAACTTGCCTGGTACAGGCACCAGCGGTTGATGTTGTGGCCGTCGGTTTAAACACAGGCAGAATCCTCTTGCACAATCTTCGTTTTGATGAGACTATAATGGAGTTCACGCAAGATTGGGGCGCTGTCACCTCCATCTCGTTTAGGTACGATGGTTTCCCTATCATGGCCACTGGTAGTAATGTAGGACATGTCGTCTTCTGGGATTTAGAAGAGCGTAAGGTGTCAAGTCAACTGTTGGCTGCCCATGATGGTCCTGTTACTGGAATGGTGTGCTTACCTGGTGAACCTTTGATGCTGTCCTCATCCCCAGATAATACTTTGAAGTTGTGGATTTTCGATATGACCGATGGAGGGGCGAGGCTATTGCGAATACGAGAAGGTACATTGCATAACAGAAATGCTACTCCTGTATTATTACTAAATATATTTTTGAACAGTCTAATCATGTTAAATATTTTTAGGTCACTCGGCTTCGCCGACTTCAATCCGTTATCACGGAGCGAACGGTCATAACATCCTCAGCTGCGCCGCTGATTCCACGCTGAGAATATTTAATACTCAAACGGAGCAGTTCAACAAGAGTCTAGGAGTAGCCTCCTATAACAGAAAATCTAGTAAAAAACGAAAGAGGACTGCGGAGGATCCCTTGAAGATGCCACCGATTATCGAGTTTACTTCTGAGACGACGAGAGAGAAGGAGTGGGATAATATAGCAGCGATTCATGAGGGATTAGCTGTGGTCACGACTTGGTCATATGATAAAGTCAAAATGGGAGATTTAAAGCTGTTACCCGAGAGGTTCCAGAAGAAGAACAGGGATGTTAATCTGGAAGTTGCAGCCACTTGCTTGTGCCTTACCCATTGCGGGAATTTCGTCGTGGTCGGTTACAGTACCGGACATGTGGATAGGTAAAACAGATTTCCTTTGATTTAATTAAGAATAAGTGTTTTAGTTGAATGCGTTCGTTTTTGAAACCACAACTCACCAAGTGTGAGTGTGCAGTATGTTATATTTCAGTCGACATTGCTCTTTTATGTTGGTTTCGTCAGGTGGATGTAATAACAATAAATCAGATCGATTTATTGGTCTGTTATTGTGGAGAACCATGAAAAATAAAGATTAACAGTGTAGTTCCACCAGTAGGAATTCACAAAATATATCAGTATTTTTGTAAATTGGGCTTTCATATGTTATTTTTTTATTTTAATGATTACAGGTTTAACATGCAGTCAGGTCTATGGAGGGATTCTTATGGTGATCCAAAGGCACATGACAAAACAATAAGAGGCGTGGCGACGGATTGTTTGAATAAAATAATTATTAGTGGCGGTAATGATGGTGTCATTAAATTTTTTAAATTCAAAAATAAAGGTATGTTATTCATCAGATTCCTGAGGTTCATTGTAATGTATTCTATAAATTGCAATCTGACTAAGGAAAAATAGAACGACATACAGTGAGGCCCAAAAGTCTGGAAATGTCTCAGTTTTTTGGTGTAAAGGACTTTTGTAACTCAACACGACCATTCTGTCTCTCTCTCTCTCTCTCTCTCTCTCAACCATAACTATCGAATCTGCTTACACTTTAAAAACTTTCCGCCTAATACATTTCTTCATTAATCGATAATATTTTTTCCTCTAGGTACTCCTCCTCTAGCCGACCTAACTCTCGAAGACTCGATTGGCTTTTTCCGCTCCCACCACGAGAGCTCCATGTTAGCCGTAGCACTTGAGAATTTCACCGTAATAATCGTAGACATTGACACGCGTCGAGTCGTCCGACGATTTATGGGGCACACCTCCCAAGTAACCGATGCGACGTTCAGCCCGGACTTCCGTTGGTTGATGACCTCTTCCATGGACCGCTCGATCAGGACGTGGGACGTCCCTTCCGGACAACTGGTCGATCAATTCGCGACAGAGACCGCTTGCATATCGTTGAATATGTCGCCAACAGGTGAGAATAAGTAACGAAATGCTGTAGTTCATTCTGTGTGAAATTGATTTTACACCACTAAAAATTCGTTGAAGAGTTTTGCTAATCTGTAATCCAATTTTTAGGCGAGGCCTTAGCTACAGCACACGTTGACTACTTGGGGATATTCCTGTGGGCGAACAGAACGTTGTATAATAAAATAACGCTCAAGGCATTATCGCCGATGGATGAACCTCCTTTGATTTTATTGCCGGAGGTGTCCAGGGAACCAATAGAGGATGAGGATGATATCAAAACGGATGAAGAGGAGGAATATAAGTCTCCAGAACAAATTAGTGATGATTTGATAACACTTTCCGATTTGGCTAGTTCACGATGGCAGAATCTGTTGGATATCGATATCATACGTCAGAGGAACAAACCAAAAGCACCACCTAAAGCTCCTAAAGCAGCACCATTCTTCTTACCTACCATATCATCATTAAATGGTATACAATTCGATTTAGGTAAGGATTCAGAACAATCTTCGAAAATCCTCGTATCCAAAACTTTTGTAAACTTGTCGGAATTTGGAAAAATCTTAGACAGCACCAAATCTACTAACGATTTTTTCCCGGTTATTACCAAATTAAAATCTATGGGACCTTCTAGAATAGACTATGAGATAAAATCATTAGCCCCCGAAGGGGGAGGTTCCATGCAAATAATGTTACAATTCTTAAAGTGTATTGAATATATGTTGAGGTCAAATAAGGATTTTGAACTGGCAGAGTCATATCTAGGAGCCTTCTTGAAAGCACATGGGACAACTGTGGCAAAGGAAGAAACATTAAGAGTGTATTTAGTTGAAGTACAGAGTCGCCATATGGAAGCATGGCAGAGATTGCAGGAGAAATTATTGTATGTTACGTGCGTATTGCAAAATTTAAAAATGACGTGAACTCGTTCTACTCTTAAAATTTTAATAAAATAAACTCTGAAAAAAAAACACTGTTTCTTATATTTGAGTTATAAACGTTTACTAATAATTTAATGTATTTCAATTTTCTCAGCTATAAACTTGGGATTAAATTTGAGAACAAAGATTGTTTCTCACAAAAAGTTTATTTTGATATTCAATTTTTGTTCCTAAGTAAACCAGTAAAATTAAATACTAGGTAAAAACAGAACAATATAAAATATGACAATCATCATATCATCTAAATCTACTAAATAATGTAAAAATTACTCCAAATCAAAAGTCAGCAGCAAATATATATATATAGTATGTAACACAAAAATGTACTCTCTTTCTCTTTTTTTAAGCATCTTTCTTATCATCCTCATCTTCGTCCTCCCAATCATCCATCAATTTATTAACGTTATCGGCTGCTTTTTTCCGTTTCTCATTCTGCTTGAATTCTTCATTATCGCCGCTGTCTTCAGATTGTACGTCCGTCGCCTGCTTAGACTTTTTCTCGCTCTGTTGAGAGTCTGTGTCTTCCTCCCAGTCTTCCAAGATCGCCTGGTCTATATTCGATCTGTTACCTGCAGACCCTTCCTCTGATTTTTCCTGATTTTCACTGACTGTTTTCTCGGTCTGCCACTCAGTCGCCTCCGGGAGGTTTTCTTCGGCAGTGGCTCCTGGAACAATAATTTGTTTATTAATTGCATCATATATTGCTTGTATATAGTGCCTTTTAACAGGCGATGCTTTGATTTGAACTATTAGAAAACCTATCGACTGCTTAATAATTTGTGAACAAGAAACAATACGATCCCCTGAACCATTTAAAAAAATAGTGTTCGAGTAGATTTGGAAGGAGCTTATTGGTTAATAACAACAGGTGATTATTAGATTGTCATTAGCTTAGAAAAATCAGCATTAACATGTACATGGTTCTCCGGGACTTTAGATAGAAAGTCCTGGAGGTCCTATGAAGTTTTTTTCAATTAGATTTACAAAAAGTCAAATTGTATACAGCACAGGATGCTTTACAGTTAAGACCACGGATTATCCATCCATATTATATCCAATGAGCAAGCTGCAACGCTCTAGTAATCTTGTCACACTGTAAATTACCATAACCATAATTTATTAACAATTGTGGAGATCAGAAAAGTGACTGCAAAGTTAAGTGTTTAAGGAAATAATACCTTTCTCTGTATCATCCTTGTTAGCTTCCACTTTGACTTCATGTTGAACCCCTTCAACAGTTGTAACCTCGTGGACATCATCAGCCTCCTCAACAACTTCTTTCTGAGTATTTTCCGTTGCATGGTCAACTCCGTCCACTTCCATGGCCTCTACTGCTTCACATGATACAACTTCGGATGTTTCCATTGCTCCTCTTTCTTTAACCTCGTCTTTTGATTCGTCTACTTCAGTTGGGCTTTCAAATTTCTCAGATCTCTTTTCGCTTGGAGGGACGTCAGTTCCTTGTTTATCAGTGGTTTGACGTTCACGTTGTTCAGTTGAGATGTTCGATTCGAGTACTTCCTGGTTTTCTTGCGGCTGAAAAGAACAAAAACAACAAATGAAAATGGAAATTTTCATGTTATATATCAGAAATATTATACCACATAGGATGTGATTGAAGGAAACTAATAAAAATGCATCAATATTCAAGCAGTCAAATGGTCTAAGACGTGGGTCTTAATAGAAAAGCTTTCAAGCAATGGAATATGGAACTTAGAAACGAACTATTACTAATTATCGTGTTTAAACCGCGGAGATTGCAAATTTAAAGAGTTTCATGGTATATCTTTAATTTAGGTTTGTTCAAGTAACCAGAAAGTTGTTATTTCTACCCACCCACACATTTTTCCCTGTCAGCACATAAATGGGCGACTAGAAATGGCATGTTCCTAAGACGTTTTTATGTTTGCTTGAACAAAGCTATATTTTAGTTAGTTTAGTGTGATTCTTCATGTAAATTGACTTGCATTTTTTTGTAGGTTTTTGTTTGTCCAAGAGGGTAACTTGAATTATAACTGCCTCACAGTAAAAAGATAATAAAGTTTCTGAGATTGTAGGAATCAGTAGAAATTTTAATGTGGTTAATAGAAATAATATAATGGTTTTTAGGTTATCTTTGTTGATTGGTTAGGGATGGGTTTATCAGCTTTATCAAGTGGTTATTTGAAGGAGTCACAACTCTTATGGAAACAAAAATGGTGTAAATTGCAAAAATAATGCTGAACTAATAACAATAGACCTAAAGTAGATGTGCTCTAATTTAGTGTTGGAAAGCCTGGATGATTTGAAGGTGCTTTGATGTCATCTGCCCAATATGTTCCAAAAATTAACCTGTTTTTAATACTCAAAGATAATTAATATCCCTGACATTTGGAAGACTAACATCAAATGAAATTGGAGCTATAGTACAAACAGAATAGAAGCATCCACTATCTACACTTGTATTGTAATATTGTGATTAAACAAAATATTTAATGCATTGCAAAAAATAACTAATTTTTTAAAATAACCATACATGGAATTCCCCGCGAGTATCTTCAGGGTTTAAACCTGATTGGAGGAGCCCATCGATTTCCATCGGCTCGACTTCTTGTTGAACAGCATCCACCGCATCTTGTTGCTTCACTTTAACTTCCTCGCCTCCATTTTCCTGTTCGGCTTCTGGCATCAGTTCAACATTTTTATCATCAGGTTGATTTTCTTGTTCTCCAACAATAGCTTCCTGTTCTACGACAGTTTGTTCCTGCTCTATGAGGATATGTTCCCCCCCTTCGACGATATGTTCCCCCTCTTCGACGATATGCTCCTGTTCTTCGACGATGTGTTCATGTTCTTCGATAATCTGCTCTTGTTTTTCGTCCACTGTCTCAGTCACATGGGTTTCTTGCTCTGTGGTGACCGGTTCGGACGGCTGAATCTCCACCTCGTTGTTCACCATTTCAAGTTGAGGGGCCTCTTCTATTGCCGCATTAGGTTGTACGATTTGCTTAGAATTGTCCACGTAGAGCTGCTCTTGTTTGAGACTTTGGTGGCTCTCGATCTCTCTAAATGGAAATATATGGTGGAATAAAACAGAGAAGAGGTATTTTAATTATTATGTAACCATTTTTTAATATTTCACAGTTTTTAGTTACATTCCATAGAATTTTTTAATGAGCCAAATAATGAAGGAACAAACATTTCTTTCAATGATGTATGTTTAAGGAACTTGTTATGAGTTTTAATTACCTTTGTATCATTTCTATCGATTCAATAGGAGCATCAACAGCATTGTTAACAACAATTTGATTGGCTGTGGTTGTTATCGCTGTACTATCTCTGAGCTCAAGCATACCTGTCTGAGAGTTCATAAGAAGATTTCCCTGAAATAAAATAAAATAATTAATTAATTACTAAAAATTATTGATAAATTATAAGGAGTTCATAAAAATTTAAAACTTATTTGCTGTTGCTATCGTGGTTTACCTGGGATGTGATGAATTGACCTTGTTGACCATCGACAGGATGACTGTATAGAACAACAATGTTTGAATTATCTGTATTTTCACCTTCGTGTTCTTCCTGGTAATCACGGTCTGTAAGAACCATTACCAGCTCGTCGGTAGAGGAGATGTTTCCTTCGGATGTCTGAAGTACTCCTAGTAAATTTTAAATAACAAATATATTGAGAGAAAACAAGATTTTTTAAAGTCTATAATAAATTCTTTAGGAACCTATGAATTTAACACTTACCCTGGGGAAGAACAGTGTTGTGTTGTGTCGTGATGACCTGTCCACTGAAGGGATTCTCACTACCTGCAAGGTCCGGAAGTATGAATTCCGCCTGTTCTGACTGATTATCCTGTTGTAAGATGTACTGTTGATTATCATCGAGAACGACAATATCGACTAGTCCGAGACCAAGGTTCCCAGCGACATTATTCAACGCTTCTTGGTTGGATTCTATTGGGATGATCTGGTGCTCCTGAGACGAGGAAGTTTCTTCTTTCTTGTGTTCCACTTTGATGTTAGAGAGGATTTTGACCTGAAATGGTGAACATTATTTGAAGGTAGCTATGAAAACATAAAAAAGGTTCATAATTACATATCCATGGCAATTATTGTCATTCTCATACAACTTTGTAATTAACATAATTACCTTATCCTTGCGGGTGTCTGACAAAAGAAACTCCTCGTCGCTATCCATTTCAGCATTCTCCTCACCGCCGTTGTCCTCATCAACTTCGTCCAACTCATCCAGACTGACAATCCCATCTCTCCTCGCTTCTTTGAAGTGGGAATTCTTGATGTGAGTGAGGAGATTGATGGGAGATTGCAACTTTTTCGTGCAATACTGACAGTCAAATACGGGCTTGTCTGGTTTGTTGACGTGACCAGTTATCTGAAGATGGGCAGTTAGGGTGCTTTCGCCAGTAAATGCCAGCTCGCAAATCTGACATTGCATCTCGTTGATGTCATGCCTGTTCTTGTGGATAGCTAGTTTGTGCTGTGATTGGGCTATAAGAACAAACTGGTATTAGGGCACATGTATTTAAAGATATTTCTAATGTCACTAAAAGGACATTAAATTTGATGAATATCTTTAGTGATACTACGACTATAGATCAATTGTATATTTTTTAAGATAAATAACGTAATAATTGTTTCTGTTACATCTTACCTATATAAGGGCACTGGTCGCACTTGGGAAACACGTATGTGGCTGGAGGCTTCAACCCGTGTTTTGTATATAGATGGTACATCATCAGGTTGTGTTTGCTGCACTTCTGCCCACAGTACTTGCACAAACGTATGTCGAAGACCTCATTATGCACATCAGTCATATGCTTCCTATATAAATAGTAAAGTACAAACTCTTGCGGATGCCCGTTCTCCTGGCATTCCGCACAGGACCAAGGACCATTTTGACTCAATTCCAATAATTTGCTTTTCATGACTTTCTGCTGTGTAAACTCTATATGTTGTGGTTTAGCTTTCTTGTTCTCGACGGATTTTGCATCAACTGGCATTATCTTCAGCTTTATGTTCTTATTCTTCTTCACTAGGTTCGGATATTTCTTCAGGATCTCACTGACGATCTTCGTATGGTCGAGGTCTGCGGTTGAACTCTTGACGTTAATTGTGGTTTCTTTGCTGTTCTCTTTGTTGTAAATTTTTATTTTTTTAGGGGAAGATCTGAGTTGGATTTCCTGCTTTCGCTTCGGCCTGACTTCATTACTGTCCTCATATACAACTAAAGGAAAATACTTTTAGTAATGACATAGAGGTATAAAAACGAAAACAAATGTATTTCTAATATCTCCCTTAACTTCCTACTTGTTAAATTTCAAAAATTACTAAATTTTTAATCCTCATAGACAGGATTGAGATTGACAGCCATTGGCAGTGTATTTCAGCCCAGAAGAACTAAATAATAGATCTGTAACGTTTGATATTACTACAAACAAGGTCTCAACTGTGAAACACTATTCTTGGAGATATTTCTTAAAGCTCTTAGTTTCCAAAAATCTGACTGTCGTGTAAATTTTACTATAAATTGGTTCTTACTTTCTTCCATCTGGATTTGTAACCCATTACTCTTCTCTTTAACAACACTTTCTGGTACCTCCTCCTTAATGCTTAAAAATTTGGAACCCATGTATCTCTTATCTGAGGCAGCACTCGGAGAACCTCTAGTCTCTTCCTCTTGAGTCAACAGAGGCCTACTAGTGTACGATATATCCTCAAAAGAAGTATCGATCATGCTGATCGAAGGCAGATCGTCCTCGGGCCATTCGAACCTCGTCGGTTTGGGAGAATTATCCGCAAACAGAGGATCCTTCAGGTATTTATCGCTGTGATGCAAGCCCACTGTTCTCTTCCACACCGGTAGCTTCCTGCCCTGTATGATCGGCGGTAGTTCGGGGATGATCGGTTTGGCTGAGGTCTTCTTAACCAATGGTAGAGACATCGAGTCTGGTTTCTTTTTGTAGACTGGTTTGGAGTGTTGAAGGTTCGACCGTTGAGCGTCGAGGAGCTTGGTAAGGACGGTAATGTTCATCAGTTCGGCAGCTTTGTACAAGTCTTCAAAGATCGACATGTGGAACTCGAGCATGCCTAGAAAAAGCAACGAATGGTAATTGGAATTTTAAAAAACTCATTGCAAGAGTGAATAATACAGAAGAAGGATGGATGGTATGGTGGTATTGAAAAGATGATTGTGACAAAAGTGTCACAATTGTGTGTGCTACCTGATGGGATCCAAATTGTCAAGTAGCTAAGTGACAACTTGGGTCTTATTGTAGTGAAAGGATTCAAAGAAAGGTTTCATCAAGGGGTGTGATTAATTTGATCATAGACATGCTTTTTGTGATGTAGGGTTGTTATCTGGCTCATCCCCCTGGTTCATCCTCTTTAGGATTAGTAAGAATTCATTCTGAAAATAGTAACACTTTTATAATAATATAAATATGCAATAATTCAACAATGCTATGTTTCAGGCGAATGGATGACAATCATTTATTAGAAACAGGAATTTGCTACGGCGATGGGGGACTGGGATACACAAAGAGAAACTTAAGAGAATGGAATAAATAAGCTGTGTTCCATATAGAAATTAAAGAGAGCTAAGACCTGTGAAGGGTGGTGAGTAAATGCATATAGTGAAATTCTAGTGTTGAAGTTCTAAGTTCAAGACATACCATCCCAAGTTTGTGATGTGAAAATATAGTCCAATGGTTACCAAACATTCAGCTCTTGCACTAGCTAATCAAATTCATTTTGTGTAAAATTTTTCTTTAAATAGTCTTTATGTTTAGGATTACAAATGATAACAGGTTTTATTTTTTTATTTGATATTCCCATTAAGATTAAAAATTGGGGATAACAACCTTGCAATCAGTCGCATGTAATTGCAAAACTGATATTTATCAACTCATTCATCGTCAGGCGTTGTTACTTGCTGGCCAGCAGTAAAGAAAGTAGTTGTCTTGACACTTAAAGTGTTCAATGGCTATCCATTTCAACAGGAAAAGTAAAGAACTGATAAAAGGATGTTTTTTTTTTTCAAATTTTAAAGGTTCTAACTAAGTTGAGAACTCTGTAAGTTTCATGTAAGCCTCGGGCGCCAATTTCTCATTTCTGATGGACATAACCAGGACAATATCTAGTGTGGACAATGAGACTACAAAACTTCATTGTCATAACCTAACTTTGTTGTTTATCCTTCATGATTTAGACCAGACTTATTGTTAATGCCTTTCAAAAGGAAAAATATGCGCTCATTATGTATCATGCTCTACCTGTATACATGAAGTTGACGATGGGTACTATGACCTCTGACTGTAGATCGGGCGGCATCATGATCGTGCCGCCCTCCTCTCCCGGGCACCTCCTCTCCAGGAAATTAAAGTAGTCCGTGCAAGCGTTCATCACGAGCCGGTGCACCTTCAGCTGCACGTTACCCTGGAACTGTAGGGTAAGGTCGCAGTAATCCGTCTTGCTGAAGAAGACCTGGAGGCGCTGGAGGAAGTAGATCCCCCAGTTGTCTACTCTAACCTGTTTTCCGACCATTTTGAAGATCGGGGGCTGCAAGAGACTGTCGTGAACTCTTCAGATTGCGTATATCGACAGGTACTGGGAAAGGAGGAAGCATCAGAGGTAGGGGATCCATTTTTTTTTCGGGCGCCTGGAATCGGAGAGGAGGCTGACGAGGGGGCGGGTTTTGATGTTGGGCTTTCGGAAAAGGTGGTAAATGTTGTTGAGGCGGATTTTTTCAAATTTACTGACCTTTTTTATATTATGGAAATATTAGCTCCATCTTATACACAAGCCAACAAACAAGAACGCCTCTGAACGCTATCGGAGTTATTGCAATCGAGCAATTGCAGGTGGCGCTTTTTTGGCCGCCAAATTCAATTGTCGAGACTATAATCACTATTTCCTCTATGATAACACACGTCCCGCCCTAACAACCAAACATACAGCCAAAACGGGTCTCAATCAAAAGCAAAAACTTGAATAAACACAATTTTTCACCCTCTAAAGCTACTTATTTGAATTGATCAAAATGGCCGACAAAATGACATGAAACCCGCAGATATTTAACTGTTCCGACTGGGAAGCAGGACAAAAATCAATGAGCATATAAGTTCATCGTCAGGAGATGGCGGGCCAAAATCTTAAGTTACTGGACATTACAGGTTCCTTTCCGTAGAGCTATTTTGGAGCAACTGGCTCTTATTTTAGAGAGTTCAATTACTTCTGTTCCGAAATTGAGTAGAAAAGATCACCTCATTGTTAACTATCAGATAACTGTAAATGTAACTGTAAACTTTTACAACTTTTAATTGGTAGTTGGAATAATGGCGAGTGTAATCGACTCTGCGCGTTTCAGACAACGGCAGTTAACTCATCGAGGAAGATGCTGTGTCTTTTCCATTCTTCTTTTATACACAAATAATTTCTAATCGATTAGAAATAATTTGAAATATTGGTAGAATATCGGTTATTTTTTTAAAGGGGTTCTAAAATCAACAGTTGAATGTATTTCGGTCGCCGAATATTTTCGATTATTTTATGTTTTCCCTCGTTGTCTTCATTTTGAATTTTCTTTATCCATTCCATAGCAAGCTATAGCCAATGGAATACTAGAATTTAGTCACGTGACATAACTCAACAGCAGAAAACAATCATTGTGATCTATGGTAGTAATATCGATGTTCTGTGGTTTTAACTGTCATTAGTGTCATTAATATTAATCCTGTTATCCTGTTCCTGTTGTTGAGTTACTTTTCTGGGTTTTGCTTTGGGAATTTGGGATTGCCGAAGTTGCTTTTATTTGTTTCAAAAACTTGTGAAAAGTCTCAAATAACCAAAATTCTTTTAGTTTACTAACTTGTTTTTTTTTCGATCTGTAAAATAGTCTACAAACTTTCACCATGTATGATCAAGATGAAGGTAAGCGATGTTTAACCTAGACAGTTTGTTGCCAAAATTCGTTTTCCTCTTTCTTTCTGGATAACAATTAACCATAGTTATTTAATTCTGGTTGTCCAATTAAAATTTACCCTTACAAAACAAACAAACCCTAAAAACAACTTTAAAACGCAACTTAAAATGTACAAATGTTAATTGCCATGTAGTCCGCATTCCTAAAACCATGGGAGCTTCATTACCCTTAGTGGCACTACAGATTATAGTCACTACTTAATCTACGATTTCATTTAGATCAATTCGAGGATGAAGATAGCGAGGAGATCAGCGCCGAGCTCTGGCAAGAAGCCTGTTGGATTGTCATCAACGCCTACTTTGACGAGAAAGGCCTCGTTAGGCAACAGCTGGACTCGTTCGATGAGTTCATCCAGATGTCAGTGCAGAGGATCGTGGAGGATTCACCGCAGATAGATCTGCAGGCAGAGGCGCAGCACACGTCGGGCGAGATCGAGAATCCGCCTAGGTACTTGTTGAAGTTCGAGCAGATTTATTTATCGAAACCGACGCATTGGGAGAAGGATGGCGCGCCATCTCCCATGATGCCAAACGAGGCGAGGCTAAGGAATCTAACTTATTCAGCTCCGCTGTATGTTGATATTACTAAGACGATCGTGAAGGAAGGTGATGATCCGATCGAGACACAACATCAGAAAACTTTTATCGGTAAAATCCCCATTATGTTGCGTTCGACATATTGTTTGCTAAGCGGTTTGACTGATCGTGATTTAACTGAGTTAAATGAATGCCCTTTGGATCCTGGCGGTTACTTCATCATTAACGGTTCAGAGAAAGTTTTGATAGCCCAGGAAAAAATGGCTACTAACACCGTGTACGTATTTTCCATGAAAGATGGTAAATATGCTTATAAATCAGAAATCAGATCGTGCCTGGAGCACAGCTCAAGACCCACTTCAACCCTTTGGGTGAATATGATGGCTAGAGGAGGTCAAGCTATTAAGAAAGCGGCTATTGGACAACGTATCATCGCTATATTACCTTACATTAAACAAGAAATACCGATAATGATTGTATTCAGAGCATTGGGCTTTGTAGCCGATCGGGACATCTTGGAACATATTATATATGATTTCGACGATCCTGAGCTTATGGAGATGGTAAAGCCATCTTTGGATGAAGCTTTCGTTATACAGGAACAAAACATTGCCTTGAATTTTATCGGGGCCAGAGGTGCGAGACCTGGAGTGACGAAAGAAAAACGTATCAAGTACGCTAGGGAGATTCTCCAGAAGGAAATGCTGCCTCATGTTGGTGTTTCTGATTTCTGTGAAACGAAGAAGGCCTATTTCTTGGGGTAAGAATTAAAAATTCAAACGGGAAATTTACCTTTTTGACCATATGTGTTCACTTTGCTTACATATATTGCAATGCAATGATATTGTTCATTCAATTTTTTTTTTATTAATTGAGACATGTTTGTTAATTTATTTTTTCATTGTTTAGTTACATGGTCCACAGACTGCTCTTAGCAGCACTTGGTCGCAGGGAACTCGATGATAGGGATCATTACGGTAACAAACGGCTTGATTTGGCAGGTCCTCTACTTGCATTTTTATTTAGAGGGTAAGTACTTTTAATTGACCGATTCATTATCATATTATATAGGTCGCCTAACGATGAACACGTATGTGTAGTGGTTGGTGATTTAAACCTTTAAATGCAGTTGTTTATGGTCATTTAAAGTTTTAATATCGTATTTGCAGGCTGTTCAAGAACTTGATGAAAGAAGTGAGAATGTATGCTCAGAAGTTCATCGACAGAGGCAAAGACTTCAACCTAGACCTGGCCATAAAAACGAAGCTGATCACGGACGGCCTGCGGTACTCCCTGGCCACCGGAAACTGGGGCGACCAGAAGAAAGCCCACCAGGCCAGAGCCGGAGTCTCCCAGGTATTGAACAGGCTGACGTTCGCCTCCACCTTGTCCCATTTGAGGCGCGTGAACTCTCCCATCGGTCGAGATGGGAAGCTCGCCAAGCCCAGGCAGCTGCATAACACGTTGTGGGGAATGATCTGCCCAGCCGAGACGCCGGAAGGGGCCGCCGTCGGTCTCGTGAAGAATCTCGCCCTTATGGCGTACATTTCTGTCGGGTCGCAGCCTTCGCCCATATTGGAGTTCTTGGAGGAGTGGTCTATGGAGAATTTGGAGGAGATTGCTCCCTCAGCCATCGCAAATGCTACAAAGATATTCGTCAACGGTTGCTGGGTAAGAAGAATAGTTGCACAAATATACGAATTGAATAATTGTATAAAAATTATTTACTGCATTGTGTGCATTTGTAATGTCACTCAACTGTATTAAATTTGGAAATTTTGTCTAGGTTGGTATCCACAGAGATCCGGAACAGCTGATGGCCACCCTCCGTAAGTTGAGGAGGCAAATGGACATCATCGTCTCGGAAGTATCTATGATAAGAGATATCCGTGACAGGGAAATTCGAATCTACACTGACGCCGGTAGGATTTGTCGGCCGTTACTTATAGCCGAGAACGGGCAGTTGTTGTTGAAGAAACGCCATATTGACATGCTCAAGGAGAGAGAGTACAATAACTATGGCTGGCAAGTGCTTGTAGCTTCAGGTAAAAAGAATAATCTCTTTCTTTCATTAACGATACTGATCGTCGTGAATATGTGAAACTTTTGTTGTTAATATCTTAAATACATTATAAATAACTTAATTGCAATCATTTTTTAGGTGTCGTTGAGTACATAGACACTTTGGAAGAAGAGACAGTGATGATAGCAATGAACCCAGAGGATCTCCGTCAAGATAAAGAATACGCCTATTGTACCACATACACCCATTGTGAGATCCATCCAGCTATGATCCTAGGAGTGTGCGCTTCGATCATCCCGTTTCCCGATCACAATCAAAGTCCCAGAAACACTTACCAAAGTGCTATGGGTAAACAAGCCATGGGCGTTTATATCACTAATTTCCATGTTAGAATGGACACTTTGGCTCATGTGCTTTATTACCCACACAAACCTCTGGTCACCACAAGATCTATGGAGTATTTGAGGTTTAGAGAATTGCCAGCCGGGATTAACAGTATTGTAGCGATTGCCTGTTATACTGGTTACAATCAGGAAGATTCGGTTATCTTGAATGCTTCTGCTGTTGAAAGAGGGTTCTTCAGGTTGGTTCTATTAATAGTTTTTGTTGCTAATCCTTATAACAAGTCTGCATCACGAAGTAATATTAAATCAAAATACAAAGAAACTTTTATATCAGTTCAGGAATATGAAATTCTATTTAGTTTTATAAATAGTTTAGTTTTAGTTTTCTTTCATATTTTCACAGATCTGTCTTCTATCGTTCTTACAAGGATGCGGAATCGAAGCGAATCGGCGACCAAGAAGAACAGTTTGAGAAACCTACCAGGCAAACTTGTCAGGGTATGAGAAACGCCTTATATGACAAACTTGATGAGGACGGCATCATCTCGCCCGGTATCAGAGTATCCGGAGATGATGTAGTGATTGGGAAGACGATGACACTACCTGAAAATGATGATGAAGTAAGAGAAAAATGATGCTGTTTTATCTTACCTGAACTCTAAAAATTTTTAGTTGGATGGTACTACAAAACGTTTTACCAAGAGGGACGCATCGACTTTCTTGCGTAACAGCGAGACTGGAGTCGTCGATCAGGTTATGCTCACGTTGAATTCGGAAGGTTATAAGTTTTGCAAGATCAGGGTGAGGTCGGTGCGTATACCACAGATCGGTGATAAGTTTGCTTCTAGACACGGTCAGAAGGGTACTTGTGGCATTCAATACAGACAGGAGGTAAGATAAAGTAATGTTTTTTAAATCATTCAACCTTCTACTGTTGGCATTGAGCATTGATTGATTGTTGGCAAATGATAACATTTAATGCAAAAAGTTACTGCTTTAATGTAGTTGTAGATACACTTAAAAATTTAATAAATTCTGATCTACTGATCAGCTGAATTGATAAAGTAAAATTTGTTTGACAGGTTGCTAGAGGAGTTGTCCATAGTTATTTGTTTCTATATTCTACAAAACTTCATTCTCCTTTTATATTATAACTCGATTTAAAACATAATTAACCATTCTAACAATTATAATCTTTCTTTTAGGACATGATTTTCAGTTGCGAGGGTATCACACCAGACATCATCATCAATCCTCACGCCATCCCATCCCGTATGACAATCGGTCACTTGATCGAGTGTATTCAGGGAAAAGTGTCCTCAAACAAGGGAGAAATTGGTGACGCTACCCCGTTCAATGATGCTGTAAATGTGCAGAAAATCTCTACTCTTCTTCAAGAATATGGTTACCAATTAAGAGGTAACGAGGTGATGTACAACGGTCATACCGGGAGGAAGATTAACGCTCAGATCTTTTTGGGGCCTACTTATTATCAGAGACTGAAGCATATGGTGGACGATAAGATACATTCTAGAGCAAGGTAAGGACAGTTTCCATTTGATATAAGAACAAGAGGTTCTGTAACAAGTATTTTTCTCAAAATCCCAATTTTCGGTTTCTTCTGTTATAAAACCAAAATGTTATATCTTTTGAAGCTGTAAGCAGAAACTGTCATCCTTCAATTTCTGTTGCTGTGACTGTAGTTAGTACATTTAACTAGCAATATTGATTGGAATGACTCCATGATTATCAAAGACAAAGAAAAGTAACCTATTTTTAAACTCTTTTATTTTTATAGGGGTCCCGTCCAGATTTTGGTCAGGCAACCCATGGAGGGCAGAGCCCGAGACGGCGGCTTACGTTTCGGCGAGATGGAGCGGGACTGTCAGATCTCGCACGGGGCTGCTCAGTTTCTGCGCGAGAGGCTCTTCGAGGTGTCGGATCCGTACAGGATCCACGTATGTAACTTCTGCGGTTTGATCGCCATAGCCAACTTGAGGAACAATACGTTCGAGTGCAAAGGTTGCAAGAACAAAACCCAGATATCGCAAGTCAGGTTGCCGTACGCTGCAAAGTTGCTGTTCCAGGAGTTGATGGCAATGAATATCGCACCTAGGTTGATGGTTTTAGGTTGAAGTTTTGAGTGGTGGTGCGTGCAGGTTTGTTACTGTGAGTGTTGTATCCTTAATATAATCTTTATATTTTCTCTAAGGTCTTAAGTAAATAAGCTTAGGACGGTTTAAATGGCCAGATAAATGTACTTTGTATGTTAAAAAACTATTTTTAGAGAAATTTTTAGGTTTTGTTCTACTTTTTGCTTTTAAATACTGGATTTATATTAAGATCAGTAATGTATTACTATGTTAAGGTAAGTATTAAGGTTTTAATAAAAATACAATTAGGAATTGTACAATAAATATTATTTACACGAATACTAACCAATCAGTCACAATAAATGGAAAAAAATCAAAGATATTGGCAGTAGCATGAGTCCCGTCGTGGTTGTAGTTCTAATAGCATTTGAGAGGAATGAGAAGGTGGTGCTTTTCTTTTTACCTGAAAGAAAAGTTTAATGTCACTACATCAAATATATAAAAGCATCAAAATTGTCGAAAGTGTATTGAACAGTCAAGTAAATGTACAATTTTCAACTCTTAATGTCTTACTTTTCTCATTTGGATCTCGAACTCCACAAAGTTTGTAAGAGATCTTCGATTTCCTCTTCTCGTTTATGTATCCTGGAATGGATAAACTTGGTGCATCTAATTTTCCCACCAGGAGTAACCTGTTGAAATCTTGTTCCAGTTTACTCGCGATCGGTCCCTTGAAGTGCAACGCCAGTTGCATGCAACTATCGTCGTGCAACGATTTCGTCTTTCTGCTGTCCACTGTCAAGAACCATTCTGGAATTCCCATGACTTCCCTTACGTCTTCTATGAACTGAGCCCTATGTAAGAAAAAGTAAGATATTGTAAGAGCCCGGTGTCATGTACTTACACTACGAAACGCGGTGGCTTTTCTATATTCGCGTATTTGATTATGTCGTAATCGGGTTCTATGTTGGCGCAGGCGTATCTATCTCCACCTCGGTTCGGCGTCATGATCACTATTGACCTGCCGACGGCGCTGACCGGGCCTTCCAGAGGGAAGTTTGCGTCCGTGAAGACCCTTCTGTCTAAACCGATGTCTATGGTACCCAAGCGGGCCGAAAGGTCGCCGACGTGACACCTGAGGGGGTTCTCTGGGCCGCATTCTTGTTTATAGAGTTCCGTCTGGAATATGAATCATTAGGTTCTGTTAAAAAAAAATATGACTTTCAGGGGAAATGGAGGATAAGATGGATTCCGGGCTGGATGGAGTTAACATCTTTCTAATATGTCATTTAATTAAATTTTCCAAAACATTATTACGTGATGAAAATTTCGGGACGCCTCTGTATTCGAAAATCCTACAACCGTCTGGAACCTTTTTTTTGCGTCGCCCGTTCTCGCTCGCCCATTGGTCAACGCCTCACACGTGCGATGCGTGCACAAGTTATGAGTTTTAAAATCGTCGCCCTTATCACTTCAGCAGGTGTCTCATTACGCGTGCGGAGTTGTATTCTTGTGGTGGTTTTCGGTGAAATTTTGTCGGAAGTTTGTAAAAATTATTTGTTCTTGCGAGTGTGTCGCGTAATGATAATGACTTTACGTTTTAATTTGATTTGACCGCCGCGTATAGTGTCGGCATTGATGACTTTATTAGTGAGAGTTTTGGAGATTTCCGAGAATGTGCTGCGGTGATCGCTGCAGCGACGGTGATCGCTGCAGCGACGTAAAACGAAGGTATTTATTCTTTTGTGATATTTGTTAAAGTTAAAACGCCGTTTGGTGTATTCCGTGGGTAATGTGAAATTGTTGAGTTAAGTTGTTATCAAACGAGGTAAATAGAAAAGGGATAAAAAATTTACATTTAGGCTAAATGGCGGACAAATGCTGTAAGTTGGTATAAAGGAGCTGTTTGTGGGATTCAAGTCAAGTTGGTTCTTGTCTCCTACCAAGTAACCATAGGCGTGCGTATCTTTTATTTTGCAACAAGCGCTTTTATAAAATGTTTTAGATTTAGAGCGAGAGCATTACACCTAACCAGTAGCGGCTGTTGCATAGGCGTTGCAACATCCCCCAATCCCAATAAGAATAATTAATATTTACAGTACAGATAATTTAGAGAAAATTAATATTATGATAAATCATTTTTTAGATTTATGGATGAGGTTTACGGTAAAAGTTCAGTATCCGCAAAATTACTAGAAGATTAATTAATACTACAAAATATGAATTTTTAAAAGTGACTAGAATTCACAAGATATTTGTACAAACTACTAAATAAAATACAAAATTCTCGTTTCTTTTAAAATAGATTTTTGAATAATAGATTATTACAGTTGAATTAGAAGTAGAATTAGATTTTTGGGAGATTTGCTGAAATAGCTTCAAAGTGCAGATTTATATCGATCAATTGCGTAATTGAAATCTGTTTCCGGAAATTAAATGAAATATATTACTTTCTTATGTGACTCAATTTCATCTAACTTCTGGGAAAAGTATTGAAATTAGTTAAAATTTGAGATTTATGGATCAGATGATTGAATAAAAATTAGTCGTGTTGGAAATTAACTGAGAAATTAGTTATTAGAAAAAAAGCCATAATGATCTTTGAAAGAGAGTAGAATTCACTAAATTTTTCTACAAACTTCAAAATTAGATGCAAAATTTACATCTATGTTAAAAATTAAACTGATTTCTGAATACATTATAGAGTTCATCCGAGTTTTGGAAAATTTTCTATACTAGTTTCAACATTTTTAGAAGTTTACTGGAGTATTATTTTTGTTCTTGTTTCTGGAGGAGTCATGTAATTTCACCAACTTCTGTGAAAAGTGTTGAAATTGGTTAAAATTTGAGATTTTTTTATATCCTTATCAACAATTTTTAAAAACCTGTTTAGTTAAATTATAAATCAACCCGAAACAATAACTACTCTCCCAGTTCTTATCACTAAATTTAATCGAGTTATTATATTAAATTAATAGCATGTATATTACCTAATATTTACCAATTAATAAAGTAAATACATGGAATTAAACTAAATCGAGTCCTCATCTATGTCAAAAATAACTTTTTAAGTTGTTCGACCGCTTATTTAGATATTTGATATTATGCCAATTTCAAATAGTTGTTTTTTAAATATCCCAATAAAAAATTTTTTCTGCAATTTTTTTCAATGGGTCTGATATTAAAAATTATTACTTACATTTAGTGGATCCGCTAATTGGGTGAAATAAGGATTCCAGATGTAACCCCCTGCCACGCATCTCGTTCCTAAAGTTTTTACTGTGGCATCTACCCCGACTGGATTCACATATATCGCCCAGTTATGGTTACGAGTCTAGCAAAAACAAATAATTACTGCCATTTCACTCACAAACTTAATTTCTTATTTAATCTTACCACGTTCCGATCGTTCACCCCAGGATGTCTTAGTTTTACTTCTATGGTCGTATCGCTAGCGCTGCCATCGTTATAGATTAACTGCCTCTATAATTACAATAAAATTTGTTATCATTTGTATTTAAATATTCTCTTTGACTCACCATTTTTAAGTAACCAAAAGCATGTCCGATAGGATTATGGAAGGATACGATGGCTCTAAGTTCTCTTGCCTCAGAAGGACTGTAACCCCTTTCAATCGTTGAGCATGCCCATCTTTTCTTATTCTGAAGTAAAATTTTAATAAAGTTCGAAATTCATTAAATATCGTCTAATTCTGACAGTAACTTGTACACTTCTTTTCCTCACCTTCGTGTGTATAACAACGGACCGACCCAATATACTTCTAGGCCCGAACAGTGTCAATAACGAATCATTGTAGTAATTCTTGTAAACCGTCCTGTCGTCCAAAGTCCCGAATTTACCGCTTAAGTCCCCCATCTCATACTGATCGGGGGTACCGTGATAGGCTCTCGGAGAAGAGGTTGGATCGACATTTAGAGGATTCCAGATCCCGTAAAGCGACGTTTCCTCACAGGGGAATTCTAAGTTTTCCTCTACCGGAGTCTGAAACGAAGTGAATTAATAAGTAGCGGTGTATCCAGGTAACTGGTTTCTTTTTAATATGTACCATGTGTATGTGATATTCGCTGACACTTTTTAATCCTTCCAAAGATACTTCAACGTCTGTTATGTCATATTCGGTTTGTTGTATGAATTCCAATTTGCCTTTCACTGATAATTCGAATCCGTTTGGGAACCAGTCTCTTACCACAGCTTTCCTTCGGTAAACGCCTCCAATTCTGCCACCAAAAACAAAATAAAATTTACTGAGGTAGGTACCACACAGGTTTAAAGTGACTTAAAGTCATTTAATTCAGGCTTTCGAGAAAGCAGAAAGAATATCATAACATACATCGAGCAGGCTAACCGTTCCCCTCTGGCTTTCGGGCCGTGGTCGTCATACAACACCAACGATTTCCCAATGATGCTGTGGAGTCCCGTAAGTGGGAGCAGTGGATCTGTCCAAAATTTCCTGCTTATTTTATCACTATCGGCTATTTTCCCTGCTATATCTATAAAGCCTTGTCGTGTCGAGAGGTCTCCCAACCTGCACAGACCGATGCTTGGGATATTGCAGTGATCTTGGTCAAAGTCAACCTGAAAAAAGCTGACGTTAATTGGTTTATCAGATGTAGACTAGAGACTTGGAAAGAGGTGTGATAGACAATTAACTCTATGTAATTTATACCTACTTTCTCTTAAAAACTCTAGATTTTCCAAGAATTCATTACATTTCCTAAATTAGACGTTTTGCAAAAAAAAATTCATTCAAATTTTCTCTTCAGAATGTTGTTCTCTTTAATTTGTTGCCAGAGTTTAGAATTTTTTAGAGATGCCAGATTTTCTCAACGAATATTATACGGAAAATAGTCGCTACAGTAAAACAAGCGATAGGTACCACAGTGATTGACAAGATCCATTGATAATCGAAGGTTGTCCAGCTTCTCAAAGTTGGCCATGGTAATTTAACCAAAGGAAAACACCAAGTCTTAACCAACTGCTTTATTAAAGATGAGCGACCGGTTTCGGCTTCATAGAAGCCATCTTCAGGCTCGCAAACAACTTGTTTTTTTTAGGGCTCCTGTTGTTCGAAGTGTGCGGCGTCACACATACAAAACAAATACGTTGATATACACAGTTAAAATAAATAAAACTTAGATATTAACACAACTTTAAAAAAACTTGTTTGCGAGCCTGAAGATGGCTTCTATGAAGCCGAAACCGGTCGCTCATCTTTAATAAAGTAGTTGGTTAAGACTTGATTAAAAGATCCATGGATGATTTGGCACCACAAAAACAAAGTATGTCTTAAGTACATACTTAAGTCATTCCATTCCAAAAAATGTATGTTTTGGTACAAATGTCAATTTCCCTTATTTCTCTTACCTGGTAAGGATTGTAAACCTCTCCAGCACTCAAACAACGTTCAGTCCAATTGTAGAAATCCTTGCCAGGTGGATTCTCGTGTATCGCCCATCTGTGATCAGCGGAGTTATTCAATGCCGCCCCATCAGCGTGCACGAGGTACTCTATGAGGACACTCGTATCAGTCCAAGGTTCATCCTTTGCTTGTCTCATAAGCATCCTTCCCACTGTGGGATACCTGAAGAGCACTTGAGCAGTGAAAATTTGTTTCTGGTATCGGAAATCCTCGTCGTAAAGTGTAATCCCACCGCAAATCCACGGTTCGCCTATGACTTCTGAGGGATATTGAGTATTCCTAAGGGAAAGCAATCGAGTAATAGAATAAAGCATGTGAAACGAGCAATAATCACTCACTTGTAGATTACAAAAGATCTGTGCACCACAGAGTATATGCCCTGTAGCGGCAGGAAAGCATCCCAGTAATCCCCGAGTAATTCCTGCGCGCCCGGGACCAAAGCAGTCTCGTTATTCCTCCCGAACAGTTTACCAGAAAGGTCTCCCACGGGATACTGTTGCTGAGTACCTAGTCCTAACGATGAAACAAGCTATAAGATATGATAACTTATTTCTACTTTGATTTACCATTTGGTGGGACAGCACCAGGTTCGACCTTCAAAGGATTATACACGAATTTCGTCGTGAAACAGGAATTCTCGT
Organism: Cryptocephalus moraei; assembly: GCA_946251905.1. NCBI lineage: Eukaryota > Metazoa > Arthropoda > Insecta > Coleoptera > Chrysomelidae > Cryptocephalus > Cryptocephalus moraei. Next base: position 44,978,702 of record OX276452.1, read on the forward strand.
TCTGCCCGACGGATTTGGAAGGTTTTACGGGCAGCTCGTGTATTTTATAGCCGGCCACCGTCGAACTGAATACTATCCTAGTCTCCAGGTCTCCCCTGGAAGTCGTCAGGTTGAACCTCAGGAACGTCGGTTCGAATCTGCTGCGCTGCGTCATTCTCACGTCCCCCTTAATCCCACCGGATTGAATGAGAACTCTGTAATCGAGCGAAGGACAAACTGGTTTTAAACGAATAGTGATTTAATCAGCTAATCAGTTAATAAGTAAGGCTATAAATTAGTCGATGTGCGGGTTGTTTAGCCATTCCAGAGGAATGAAGAGAGAAACGATTGGGAGGGAGGAAAGAACCTGGTTGAAGCTTATGGTAAACTTGATCCATGAGATATCCCATGATTTCATACCTTGCGTTGGTGGTATGATCATATCTGATCTTGGCGCAGCCGAGGAACACGTCTGGGTGTTTGCTCTCGAACAGGACGAGGTAGAGCCTTCGTTGGGGACCTGCCAGGTCGGCAGGTAGCAAAACCAACTCGTCGTCTCTGTATAAAGTCTTGAATTTGTACTTGTTGTAATCGGTTGAGATCTTCACCTTGCCCAACCTTGCATCCACGTCGCCCAAACCTGGTGGAAAGGAATAGTGTTGAGTAAGAAATATAGTTATTTCTTAAATTTAGGGAATATCCCCGTTGTGCTTATTTCTGGAGAAGGCTAGCGTAATTTTTTGGAAACTCCTTTTGAAATTAACGAAAGATATAAATGGCATATTGAATAACAGTCAATTAAACACTGTGATAGCTTTTATAACTAATGCAATTTGAGGTGTTTGGAAGGTAATTAAAATTTATATTCATTCCTTTATCATCTCATGTAGGTTATTAGTAGTAGCAGTTGAAGGCAAATATAGGTCATTCGAGAAAACATATTTGTTTATGCCTAAAAGAAGAGTTCCTGCAGATGTACTGAATTTGTTATATCCAATAGACTGTACTGTTTTGTCTTTAGGGTTATTCGATTTCAACTAACTCCATTTTAATTCTCTAAAGTATGGCATTCTATACTTGACTTCAAAAATATTTCGCGCAACTTCTCACCTTTTCCTGGTCCTTCCCCATTGGGATCGAACACCAGCTGCAATATATCGCAGCTATCAGCATGCCTATCGTTATCGGACTCCAGAATGTCGGTCACGTAAATCTTCCAGAAGTGCTCCGTGAACTGCTCAGCCTTCGTGAAGTTCTCCTTGTTCCTCACATGGTACAGATCAGTGCTGATCAACATGTCCGTCTGGTTGTCCCCGGAGGAGAGCCACCTGAGGTAAACGTTGCCGGCGACCGGCGTACTAAATCTGGCCACCGTCGATTTCTCCACTCCGTCCTCCACCACATTAATCGAGGCGCAGGTTATCCTGTTGGTGTCCATATTCCTGAAGAGGAGGGACTTGCCGAACAGACCTCCGGGGCCGGTCATCTCCAACTCGTCCGTCACGAACTCCGTCGTTTGGTTATCGGGCAGGAACAGCAGACCGAACGTGTCCTCCAGGTTCACGATCCTCTTACCCAATTTGTACTTCTCGCATCTGTTCTCGAGCTCCGTGTAGTCCACCGGGAACTCCGTCACGTACCACGACCATACCTGGTTGGGGTATTCCAGCGTCGCGTTCAAGTCTGTCGTTATCCTGACCGAGTCGTTTACTCTGGAGAAAGTGATCGTGCCGTGGAGGCCCTGGTCGGATATGTAGCTTCTCAGTTCCAATGGAGAAGAGGGGGGGGTACCTGGGAATTAACAGATATGTAACCAGTTAATGATGAATTGACGAATGTAAGCGTCTTTGTGTTTTAAGATGGATTCCAAAAGGGAAGTGACCAAGAAGGGTGATCAGATTTGATTTACGATCCACTTCGTAATAAAATACAAAATATTTTTAAAAATTGGATAAAAGCAAGAGCCAGAGAAACGATCTGAGTTCACTACGAAACTTCGAGAATAACTAAAAATCTGCCGAACTTCTAGGCACGTAAATCCATAAACTGGACATTCTAAAACCGTTACAAACCAGATGTAACAAAACAAAGTCTAGCGAAAAAGATTGTGCCCTGCCTTCTCTCACTAAAATCGTTATAACGTAGTCAATTTTTGAAATTTTGACCTGCAATTTTGAATATATTAGCTTTGATTTAAGACAACAAAAAAATTTTTTTTGAACCATCACAGTGGCTAACCCTCTTAAAATCCAGGGGGAAGTTCCACCAAGAACTGTCAGAAAAATTCTCAAACCTTATTCAGTTTACCTAAACCTATTTCTTCTGCTTCTTCTTCACTTCAAGTGTTAATCCTGTTATGATACTTTTCTATATTATTTTTCCTTTTTATATATTTTTCTATATTATTTGACAGTGTTTGGCTTTCAGCTGAAGCTTCTTAATGTATGTGAAACTATTCAGACGAATATTAATGTCGGTTTCTTAGGTGCTTTGTCAACTTGTAGAATGTTTCGCCATTTTAACTACATTTATTTCTTGAACGTATCTATATAGATTGAATAATATAGATAGAGATAGAATATCTCTATCTTTCGGTAATAAAATACCGAAAACTAATACAAAATAGAAAAATACGAAATTATTAAGAATACATTCAGAAAATGAAAATTATCTGGTATTGCGCATAAAGTAAAAGTATTGAAAATAATATTAGTTTAGTATTTGGGTCAGGTTTCTACAGGATTTAAGAAATTACCAAATTCAATTACAAAATTACCTATTCATATAAATTTAAAAAACAAATGCGCTTAAATTTGCTTTGGTAACAAAGCTACCACCAAGGATAGAACAATGGAAAGGCAAACGGTTAGGCGTAGGTACATTTAAGCGAAAAGTTAACAGAAACTCGAGGAAAAAGAAAGCATGCGAGAACTCAATATGGTCGCGTAAAATAGAAAGTGCGTAAAAATGCAAGAGAAACTTATAACACCAGGTATTGAGGAAAAAAGTAATGGCACAAGCTTCAATAGGAACTGAAAAGAAATTTCCAAAAACCCAACAAGACATTAGCAACAACTTTCAAAGAGTGGCCTTCTTGGACATTGATCACAAATTCGACTCATACTTACTTAACACTAAAATCGAACAAACGCAACAAATCTCGAAGAGGAACATCGTGATATTTGGCTTCGTTTTCACTTCGCGTACGAGATCTCTCACATCTTTCCGCACGACGCCGTTCTTCGCTTTCGTCGTCCGTTACTCGAACACCACATATGAAGAAAACGAAGAATAGAACCAGAAGCAGACGCTGCTCCGAATGTTCGCCCTAACTAAACCGCACGCACGCAGAAGACCGTTGGTTATACGTTATTATTCCACTAACGTTATACTACAATGACCGACTCCTTTTCTTACCTGAGTGACTCAACGGAACGACGAGTTTTACCTGTGCACGAAAGAGCGAAAGTCGTAACAGGGTCGCATTTTCAAGGTTTGTGAGAAAGAGAAAGAGAGAAAGAGAGGTGGGATCGATGAAGAGGAGGAGGAAAAGAGCGTGGAAAGTACTTATTACATATGCCATTGTTGAAATAAGTCGTGGAAAATCGATTGTTTTCGCGTGATTTTCCAATATAAAACTCTTAAAACAATTGTTTTCTTGCTTGGAAATTACATGCAACGCATATTAGTTATTGGCGGTAATCGAGTCGATGAAACACAGCACCTCGATCCTTAACCAGATCCAGAAATTATGCTTCTAACAATTGAATTGTCTATAACTGTGCTAACAACTTCGATCAGGTCTATCCTGTAATCATCGCTTCATAACAATTGTTATATTTATTATGAACAACCACACCTGAATAGATCTGGATTGACGTAAAACCACATCATCATATTCTGTAAGCAAATTTGTATGATTCGTACATAAGGACCATAACAATTGTAATGTTTTATCCCAGAAGGCAGAAAACATGCTGCAGACATGTTACTTCCAGTCGTACTGACAATCAAACCAAAACAAAAAAGCGACTACAAATAACACGTTGGTAATATGATTTTCTGCTTGCTGCACCAGACCTTATACTCCCTCTGTAACTACGCTCATATCAAATGTGTTAACAATACAATTGTTATCGATAACAATTCTTGTAGGTGTGTTGTCCCCAATTGGAGAGTGGGTGTGAGTACATTAGGGTTGTCGAGGCTGCGATAAGTTCGTATGGGGAGTGAGGAAGGGTGTCCCCATTACAACACCACAACAATGTAGTATTTCCAAACAAGTTTAAACAGGTTTGGAACGGATTTAATCTAACTGCCCTCAATAATCATATTCTGTAAGCAACTTGGTATGGTTCTCATGAATGGTACATAACCATAACAATTAACATGTTCATTTCCAGCTAGCAGAAAACATGTTACGTCCAATTACTGTAAAGTACTGACTAATAATATCAAAAGATAAAGGTAGAAAAGAAAATACAGAGGCGACTAGAAATAACGTGATTTCCTGCTTAAAGGACCAAATCACTGTCACTAGGTTCATATCAAATCGGTTAAAATTAGCTAACAATGCGATTGTTATGCATAAAAACTCTTGTTTACCAATTGAAAAGTGAATGAGAAAGACTACCTGATTAGCTTAGGTCGCATTTAAACAGCTTTAAGTTGTATAAGCGGCGCTTCATAAGAATTGTTAAAGAGATCTGGATTGATATAAAACAGCAAGTCAGTGCTATGATTGATATTTAATAATGTTATGATATTTGAATTTCCTTCAAATTTTGTCCTCTCCCTAAGAATCGGCTATTTCTTCTTTTCGCTTCCTTCTTTTTTGGCGAATTAGTCCATCTGCCCGTCGTTTTACAGGTAATCCTCTAGTTTTGACCATCTGTCGAGATCGACAAATAATGCTTCGAATACCACACAAAAGACCGACAAGGGTACCAAGGGGAGGAATGCACGAAGTGCCACAGAAATATTTGGAAAATTGATATACCTGGGTGGGATTTTTGAAAAGGTACCATTTTAGAGATACTAATTCGTTTGGACGGTCAGAGCCGTATTTGAAATTTTCGCTTGATTGATTCGTTTCTTTTACAATAAAGTGATCGATATGTCCGGTTTTTACTCGATGAAAATGGGGGAAATTGCAATATCTTTTTGAGGTAAGATATTGTTTGTGATACATATTCCCTAGTGATATGAATATCTGGTTATTGAAATTGGAGCTCTCGGTATTGATTTGTTTTGCGAATTAAGACGCTGTTGTGTTCGGTCTTTTCATCACTTTTATTCACTGGAACAACGATAAACAATACGAAACAGAAAAGAACAACTGTTCGAAAATAATAGACGGAAAGGTAAATTAATAGAAAATTTATTTATACAACGACCGCTCGGTGTCCTCGGTCGGTTCTTCCTCCGACATGTTTATACGATATCCTCACCCGACGACAGGTACACATACATTGTTATTTTTACATGAGAAGAAGGTGTGCTTGCGCCGTTTAAGTACATATATATTACATATTTATTTATTTGTTACTGTTACATGAAAACACAACCACGCGACACGCTCTGGAATACGTTCTTTTTGGTGTGAGTTCGCGCTTAAATTATGTGTGTGCTGATATCTGGGGGATTCTTAGGCGGCCTCGCCTCCCTCTTCGTCCTCCTTGGAGGCGGTGAGGAGGGTGATGAGGGCCTGGGTGTCGATCCTGCCGTTGTCGTCGATCTCCATGGCGTCGAAGGCGTCGTCGACCTCTTTCGCGGTGAACTTCTCGCCCCAGGTCATCAGGGCGTGGCGGAATCTGGAAATATTGCTCAGAATTAAGATATGTTGTGATAAGGCGAATGAGGCGACGTGAAGAAATTTTCATATGGATAATAGATCTCGATTCGAAAGTAAACTTGAAAATATTAATCGACCCAAAAATTTTGTGTTATTGTTTAATTACTAGTACTAACAATTAAAAGTCGAAGAATGTGCATTTTGTTGCATTTTTGTTTCCCTGAAAAAAATCTTAAATCTGATAAGTAATTCAAAGATATCATCTTGTAGGGAATTGAAAAATCAAAATGACGGTTTATGTAACGGTTCAATATTTTGTTGCTTAGATATTGATTGTAGATAAAGGTAAAAATATACATAATTTTTAATTAACAATAACTATTGCAAAAATCAAGTTGTGTTTTCTAGTGCCTAATATGTGATAAAAATTTCAAAAAGATTTTAAGTTTTTTTCACATTAACATTATGCGCAGAATAATGATACAATAATTCTACGGATACCTGAAGGAAGAGGAAGAGTTATTTCATTAAAATTAATCAAATTAAGATCGAAGAAGTCACAAGCGGCTCGTTTTAGAATCTCGAACTCGGGCTTGGAATATGACGTCTACTGCAAGTTGTACTTTATACTACTATTATATATTTGAAAAGCTGGCATTTCTACCTTTCTTTTAACAGAAAAAAATGGTCCTAAGTCATATTGGGGCAAAGTTAGTAATTTTTTTTAAATTAAAGCTAATTTGTTTATAATAACTAAGAAAACTACAAATTTACAAATGTGCGACTTGCTGATTAATTGCCTTTCAAATATAAAAAGTAATTAGTTTAAAACATGCTTTCATTTTTGTTTTTTTAAATATTTTCAGTATTTCTGAATGTTAGTACTAACTGAAAACACAGAAATAACTTGTGTCCACCCAAAAAAAAAATTGCTTTATAGATAAGGTAATGCAAGAACTGCACACTTTTCGATCTTTAATAATTGTTAATAATGAAACAATAGCTTAAAATTGTTGGTCGATAACGTATAGGTTTCACTCCCGTAAACTCTTGGTTACCTGGATGAACCAGAGTCCCCAACAGGGTACTCTTTTTCCTTATTTCTCTAGTCTAGAATGGAGACCGAGAGATTATGCATTTCGCAACAGAGACAGTTAAGGTCTGACGATCTTAAGCGCATCTGCACAAACTGGATGAATGCAGTGCAGGATAGAAAAATATGGAAGTCTCTACGGGAGGCTTATGTCCAGCAGTTGACAAGAATATGGCCGTTTGATGATGATAATGATGATGAAGTTAACTTTTAAATTGTACTTGAGTTTACAGTTGGAAGGAGTTTCAGAGAAATCCAAGTTGCAGTAAGTTTCTGAAGAACAGAAGAGACGTACATCGTGAAGATCCAAATGTGTCTTGATGAGTTTAGTATGGTTTTTACCTTTCGCTGTCGATGGTGCCGCCCTCGTCGAAGCTCTTGAAGGCCGCGACGACGACCTCGTCGTCGTCGGTGCCGCCGCTATCGGCCATCCTGGTGCCGAAGAGGCCGAGCAGCTGCGTGAAGTTGATCGGTCCCGGGGCCTCGTTGATCATCTCGTCGAGCTCCTTCTCGTTCGACAGCTTGCCGACGGCGTCGAAGGTCGCCCTCAGGTCGGCCTTGCTGATGATGCCGTCCTTGTCGTGGTCCATCAGCTGGAAGGCCTCCTTGAACTCGGCGACCTGCGACTGCGAGAACATCGAGAACACGTTCGAGCCCGAGCGTTTCGCCTTCTTCGACGAGCTCTTCGACGAGCTGCGGGTAGCAGCCGGGCTGGACTCGGCTGCGGCCGGAGCGGCCTCTCCGCCCTCCTCCTTCTTCTTCTTCTTCACCTTCTTCTCCTTGTCCGCCTGCAACAAATCGGGACCGTTCAGGGACCTCGAAGAAGCTCCCAAAGGAGAGACAATTCAATAGCCAAACTACCCTCGTGAGAACGCCCATATGGTCAAGTCATCCTTTGACCTATCAGTTGCTTTAGATCCCCTCGCCGATTTTGGTTAGAGTTAAACGTAATATGCCGAGACCACGGACTCAATGTACTTTAAAAAGTCGAGACATGGTTGAAAGAGAGTTCTCAACTCAGAATAAGACGTTTCAACCAAACTTATCTATACTCTGTTCAGAACAAATCCCGATGCACGTCATTTTGATGACGTCACCAAACATCCAATAATACAAACTTAATATAGTCCCAGGACGTCGCAATTTATGTGTTCCGTGCATATTTTAGGTTGAGAATACACATAACCATATATATTAGGGGTACTCATCGTAATCTTGCTAAATAAGTGCGGTGGCGCCACTCGCGAAATGATTCTGAAACAGTTTTTTGTAAATAACTGAAATCTTGTTTCTTTTCTTTGGTTTATATCTTTTATCATGCCGAAGAGTAGTGAAAAATTTAAATTATGTGAAACATTGGCGAATGATTGTTTATTTGAAATTCTGTTACGTGAAACTGCAGAAGAAGAGGATAGAGTCATCAAGGATTGTTTAGATAAGATTCTTGCCGTTTCCTCTTGTAGGTATTCTGTAGGTACCATTTCAATTGGAATTGGTGGTAAAATCTGCAGATTGGTACGAATCTATTTTACCAAACTTGGACAAGAACCGTTTTAAGACACTCTTAAAAGTGAACTTTTTTCAGTATAACCATAAAACCTCTTTGGAAATGACAAATAAAATAACATGGCCGCCATTTAGCATAGTAACACTGTATTTAGCTCACAACCAGGTGTGCTAAATTAACCAACTTATTTCTATTGAAATATTTAGCATGATATTGCTGAAACTCTACGACTAGCACAACTAGCACGCTATAGCATGCTAAATGAAAGAGTGTGAGTACCTCTATTGTCAATCTAAAATATACACGGAAAACATAAATTGCGATGTCCTGTGACTATATTAAGTTGGTAGTATTGGATGATTCTGTCGTCATCAAAATGACTTGCATCGGGATTTGTTTTGAAAAGAGTATACCTAGTTTCATAATGTTTTAATCCCATCTCAAAGATTAAATGGGAAACGGCTTTTCTTTTAAAACTCACCCACATACGAATATCTTTTGAATTCGGTTTAGTAGTTCTTAAGAAAAAAGTTAATTTCTGTCGTAACACGAGAACGCTTAGGTACATTTTCTGATGATATATTTGGTACAGTACTCCACACGTATTGATGGACAGCCGAATTGGACGCTTTACTCAAACAGAAGAACCGAGCATACCTCAAGTGGTTAACAACAGGAGACTAGGAAGATAGAAAACAGTACATCAGATTGAGTAGTGAGACAAAAAGGGAAGTCCAGAATAGGAAAAACGAATCCTGGAAAGAAAAGTGTGAACAAATCAATCGAGAGTATCGGAGTGTAAAAAATCTCAGAAAAGATAACAAAACCGGTAATAACATTATATTAATACAAATGAACGAATGGGAATACTAAATACTATTACCAAACATTAGGTACTGAAAGAAGACTGGCTTCAGTTTATAACGACATCAATACCGGAGGAGGAAAAGATCAGAGGTAATATAAGGTAAATCAATAAGTAACAGAACTAAAAAATGTCCAAAATACATGAAGAATGGGAATGAAGTTGGACCTGGAAGTTGTAGAGTTGGTGAACTCCACATGTCATGTTTTAAGGACGTTACATTGTATCTATTATCGTTGGACTCTGGATGGAAACTTGGACCTCATGCCAAAGAGTTTAGTCAAAATGTCTTGTTTTGAGCCCAGTGGTCGGTGGTTGACCCAACCTTTTAGATACACCTTGTATAACTTCAGTCCATACGTATCTACTACTCACTCGAAGAAGTGAAATCTATAAATACTATACGAGACACATAAAGTAATCAATAACAAACTACATTTGTACTTTAAATAAAGTTTATCATAAATTATCTGAGTTTAGAGGAAAATCGTTATGTCATACCATTTGCCCAGACTAGCAAAATAGGATTTCTGTCATGAGTCATGGGCATTGGATCACTTCAAGTCGTAGTGAGAGGTAATTGTGAATGATGAAATACAAGGTAGTACTACCAAAATTAGTTAATTGTTGAGGCTATTGTACCAAGTAAGTCTTGCATTGGTACATATATGGTACATTGTTACGTAACTTCGAAAAGAAAAACCATCAAAGTGCTGGATTAAGGCGACGCAAACACCTCTTTCTATCGAAATTGTTGTATTGGTCTACTCATTCGAAGGGTTGTATAGAAGAAACAAACGTAGGTACAGATTGCATTAGAGTTAGTCGTAACTCACCATTACGTCGTAATTGATTCAAACCTTAACGGCGAATGAGTACTAATTTCGTCCAGATCGTAATTAATGTAATTATAAATATAGCGTTAACGAGTAAAAAATTTAGTACAGCCGTACGTCACCTTGCCGATCACGTTACGTAACATCCATAGTTAAATTAGGTCGCAGCGATTTTTGGCGACGCGCCAAAATAACTTTTCGAAAATAGCTCCCGGTCGGATTACAGGGACGGAAATAGCCGAATAACCGATTATGGAAGAAGGGATCGACCAGATCGATCGCACAAAGGAACACTTCGTAACAAGAACACGAGAACACTTAATATTTTGTTTTGGTAAACGACACTAAGTAACATATATCCTCCACATTGACCATTGAACTAAATCCTCCTGTCCCACACACACTCAGACTTACCATGTCGATGTATCAGTCAGTCCCCAAGCTACACACCCGCGACTGGAAGATCCGTCCCGTCGGAGTTTCTTATATAAATTTCGGTCGGGAGGCGTCGCGACGCCGTCGGCGTCCCGGCGCCGAACGCGCCTTATATAGCCCCCGGTTTATAATAGAAATGGAGAAGAGGAGCTGGTAGTATTCGGGTAACTGGGGTTAAGGGGCATTTTTCGGACGTTATTCACTGGCATAGGAGAATTCGGGATAGATAACGGACTAGAAACCTAGAAAGTTACGTTCAAGAATGAGCAATGCATCCATATATTTCACTGGAACTTCACTTCTCTCCATTTCTGCGTATCTTCGGAAATTTAAACATTTCTCAAAATCCCCAAGTCACTTGGGATAGAGACTTTTAAATAACGGACTAGAAACCTAGAAAGTTATATACGTTCAAAAATGAGCACTACATCACTACAACTCCACCTTTCTACATATCTTAGAAAACTTAAACTTTTCTCAAACTCCCCAAGTCGCTCTAAGTTAAGATATTCCTATTCTTACAATGTAAAGGATTTCTATGATTTTCGTTAAAGCAAATCTTGATTTTGTTTCAAAAATAAAGCTAAAAATGTGTATTTGTGTTTGCTAGAGCCCATCCAATTATTAACTGAGTTTAGAAGAAAACGAGGAAACGCTGGTTTAATAATTAAAACAAAATTTTAGAAAGTCTTGTCAAAATTGTAAGTCTGGATCAAAAAATCGAAATTAAATTATCATCTAATTAATCCTATCCTAGAGGATAATTTTCTATCTCTAAACCAATTTGAAGTGAAAAATGGCAAAATTTTTAACAGAAAAATTAACAGCTTGATGGAATATTTAATTTCTTAAAAGTCGCTGAACTAATCTTTGTACAAACCATGATTTTGAAACCTTTGAAACTAACTTAAAAACGTTTCAGGTTGTTTCAACTTTATCTAATTCTGCCTTCTACTCTGGCAGAAACAACATGAAGTTTAGAGGCCTATAGTTCTTCAAACATTGTAGATCGAACACTCCCTCAAGTTTCAGGAGTCTATCAATTAGATTTCTCTAAACTTTATTAATGCAATTCTGATAGTCCTATACCTTTTTAGAAACCATCTCATTCACCACGTCACTTTCAAAAATTCATTAAAAAGTTATTGCGGCTCGGATTTCTTTAAAACTCTTTCCAATTGTTCCTCGAAGTACATATACGATGTTCAGTAAATTTGAAGAGTTTTTAAAAGATACTGCAATCCTAATATAGTTTAAACTCCACATAGATATCAATTAAAGCACCTACATTTAAGAAGTTAGATAAATTTTAGCCTATTACCTATCGAACTCCGATTTAGTTTAGACTTATAGACCCCATTGACATTAACTGAAATATATTTTGGAAGTTGGGTAAGTTTCAGGTGTCCATTACTTGTCGAAGTTTCAGAAATATATATAGGTATCCTAGGTTTGTTATCATTTTCAAAAATTACTGTAACTTGAATGGAAAAATTCCACCATTTGTTTAAAGTGTATGTTAGGTCAACTTAGAATAAACTGAATTTTCAATAGAATGTCAAATGTTCAAATGTAAAAAAAAATGTTAAATGATGGTTAATCACTAATTCGATTTATGTTTTTTTTTTACAGAAAATGATCCTCGTCTTCGCACACAACACAAGAGAATAGAAAAGATTCAGGTATTTAATAAGTATTGTATTTTATTTTGTTTTCTGGTTTAGTTGAGTTGAATTTTATAACTTCATTACTTCATTACTATTCCAATTGACACCATCAGAAAATTCAAACAGGCCCCTATCACCAAACTTGTCAGTTTTCAAGTTAGGAGTAGCTACTGATAGCAATATGTTTTATCTGGTTTAAATCCTATAAGGTTACTGTCATAAATAACTCGCTAACTGATTCCCAGACAGCACATAACGTCTTAAAAATATCCATTTTAAGCCTTTTTTATGCCTGGACGCCTTAAGACATAAAAAGTACATCTATAAGATGTCCATATCCGGAAGTCTCTAAGACGTCCAAGGCCGGACGTCCTAAAGAAGTCTAATTTACGTCGATTTTTAGCCTGACCTTTTTATGCCTGAAGTGGACGTCTTTAGGACTTCTGATTTACATCAATTTAATGCTTGCTCCCTTTTATGCCAGAAATAAACGTCCTTATGACGTCCAATTCTGGATATCTCTAAGATGTTCAAAAGCTGACGTCGTAATAACGTCCAATTTATGTCGTTTTGATGCCTCACCTTCTTTATGCCTGAAGTGGATCTCTTTGGCGGTCCAGTTTTGGATGTCCCGAAGATGTTAAAAGGCAGACGCCTTAAAGAGGTTTGATTTATGTCAATTTTATGCCTGATTTTTTTATGACTGAAGTGGACTTCTTTAGGACGTCCAGTTCTGGATGTCTCTAAAATGTTCGAAAGCGGACGTCTTAATGACGTCTAATTTGCGTCAATTTTATGCCTGCCCTTTTTTATGCCAGAAGTGGACTATATATATATATATATATATATATATATATATATATCGCTTTCATGCCTGACCCTCTTTAGGCCTGCCGTATTAGAGACGTCTTAAAGGCGTAGTTTTGTATAAAAAATGTCTTAAACAGACGTCTTTTGGACGTCATTACGGATTTGCGGGCATATTTTTAATGCCTTGAAGGCATCTTTGAGACGTACCGTTTTGTAGCAAATAACATGAAATGGACATAAGATAAACATTTTAAAGACGTCACTAAGAAATTAGAGGATATCTTTACGACTCGCCGTCTTACAGACGTGAACAAGGCGTCCTTATGACGTCTTAAAGACGAAAAATGAACGTCGTAAAGTTGTCTTGAAGGCATCTTTGAGACGTACCGTTTTGTGACAAATAACGTGAAATAGACGTAAAATGAACATTTTTAAAGACGTTCCTAAGAAATTAGGGGGCATCTTTAAGACGTCTTACAGACTTGAGGAAGGCGTCCTTTTATGACGTCTTGAAGGCGAAAAATGGACGTCGTAAAGTTGTCGTTGTAAAGACTTTAAGGCATCTTTGAAACGTACCGTTTTGTAACAAATAACATGAAATGGACATAAAATGGACACTTTAATGACGTTCTTCGGACGTCACAGGACGTCTTTGTGCTGTCTGGGTTGTTAGTTGGCTAGTTGATTCAATTACTATACTAGCTATTTAAGTAAATTTAGATCACCTTTAAAATTAAATGTCTAAGATAGCTGATTGATTTATTAGCCTTTAAATTAGCTCTCTGAACAAATCCGAAGAAGAGTAGTGGCCTTATGAATTACCTATATATAATTCAGTTATTCACCTTTAAATTAGCTATTAGAGATTCAAATGAGATACACCTAACTCTTAGCCATTCATATAGCCGTCCAATCTAACTTACTGACTCATTTTCGACTCAATATTCGTTTAGGACTTGACCTTACAAATAACTGTTAAAGCTAGTTAGTTTCGCTGATCGTGTTTAAATTAGCTGTCGCTGATTCAGAGGTGGCAAACTTAGCTCTTAGCTCTAAACTATTATTACTGGTTCAACTGGTTGAGGTGTTTTCTTTTAATTTAACCCTCTGAATATATTCGGGATAGCTGATTTGGAACTTGAACTTATAAATAACTGTGTAAGTTAACGGGTTCAGTTATTAGCCTCTCAGAATTAAAAATTAAATTTTCTTTTTCGAAACGGAAAAGGAGAATTAGTAATGTATACGGATTTACAGTCCATGTTAATTTGTCCATTGAAATTGTACTTTAATATTGAAAAACTAGTTTCATTCAACATATTAATTAATTATAAATAATATCAAATATATGAAGTAATTAATCGAGTGAAAAATTAAAAAAAAGAGATCCTCCTTCGAGCCGGATTTGAACCAGCGACCTATGGATGTCCGCTTTTGATTAACCACTACAGTCCACCGCTCTACCAACTGAGCTATCGAAGGATATTTAATAGCGTTACGATTATCGTATTTGAACGTTCAGTAATAGTTCAATAAAAATAAGATTATGTAATTAATAATATTGGGGTCAGACCAATTTTCAACGTCTAGAAATTATTATACTTAGCTAATATCATAATTTCATCAAATATTTCAGAATTTTCGTGTTTGACACGTGACACTGAAAATTCGATAATAACGTTTTAGTTTTAAAAATGTTTGCAGTTAATATACAACTTTTAGTTAGTTTGGACCAGGATATTTGTCGAATTTATGACCCGTTTAAATACTACAAGAGATATAAAACATAAGGTTTCTAATCCTGAATGATAGGCAAACAAACATACACATTTGCCAATATAATTTATTGTCGAGTAAATGGAAATTTTATTCCACAGCAATTTTTACAAATTATGAGTTATTTGTGTACATGTGTAATTAGTAATTACACGCTAACAATATTTAACTCTCATTTTAACTCCGTGGCATTGAGATAGTGAGACGTTTATTCTCCAACACCCTCACTTGTTACTTTACATTCATATAAATAACACAATTCAAAAACTTATTCAATTCTTCTTGGCCCTTGCACCGAATATGGAAGACCCGACCCTAACGTTGGTGCTGCCCAATTCGATCTGAAATTAATGAAAACTAATATCGGACTGCATCAACTGTAATATTTCCTTACGGCATGTTCAAAATCATCCGACATCCCCATCGATAGGTTGATCTTCTTCCAGTCGAGATTCAGTTTCTGGCAGATGTCATCTCTGCAGTTCCTCAAGCAAATGAAGTCCGGGTTGGGCCCGTCCTCAGGGTTGTAACCGAATTTGCCGATGGTCATGAGACCTGTTAGTTGTAAACTGTTACACTCGTCTAGTACAAATTTGGTTACGTCACAGACTTCCTCAGGGGTTATACCGCTTTTCTCTAAAACATCAAGTCGTAATCAACGGTTCTTAGACAAACCTGTAGACTGTACCTCTTTCCCTGCTCGTGTTCACCTGGATCATGATGTTCAGCCGGGACTCGGACGGCCCGAACTTCTCCCAGCTTTTATTCAACTGCGAGGCTAATTGTTGTGAGTCCACTGTTTCTACTAAATGAAGGTTCGGGATACTCAGGAGCTTATTGATTTTGTTCTTCTGCAGGTGACCGATGAAATGCCATCGTATGTCCTTACATTTCTCCTGGATGGTCTCGTTCGTGGCCTTATCCTCGAGCTCTTGAACGTAATTCTCTCCGAAGTGTCGTTGGCCTTCTTCGTAGGCTGCCACGATTAGGTCCAGCGGTTTCGTCTTGCTCACCGCCACTAGGGTCGGCTGGAGGGCTTGTAATTCCTGAGAACAAAAAGACGTCGAGTCTGATTGAGTCTGTTAGTTGTTTAATGATTTTGAGTTAATTTCTAATTTTGGGGTTATGTTTAACTTACGGGGGCCCTCCTTTTGCAAGCTTCTTCGAGTTTCTTTAAGACGACTTTTAAGCCTTCCCTCACGTCTACCTCCGTCATTGCTCTTAACATTACACGCAGAATGTTTTGATTGTAATGTTGATTCTTTTTATCTATTTACATTTTATCTACCAGGATGACATTGAAAATGGATACATAACTTGGATATATCTTGGTGAAGTGATTAAAAACAGAACATAAGATCGAAAGTACTGAAATCGGAGAATTTACAAGTTACAAGTGCAGGTAGAGGTTCAAAATTGCAGTAAGCTTTCTACTGGTTGTAGTGTTGGTTGCATAACTTGCGTTGAGATTGTATTCTAATGAGTTGTAATGTTTGTTGTATATCGTTATGTTACTGATAGAAGTACTACCGATTGGCGCTCTAAAAGTTTGAATTACAAAAGAAGAACCAAGGAATAATCGAGATATAGTGTGTTGTAATGGCTTTTTTGGCGTTATTTTAAAGTTTCATAAAGTAGTTATTATTGGGTCTGATATTCCATGTTTGCTTTTTCCTGCAGAGCCGCCACTTTTTCGAAATGAAATGCAATTTTCCTCTCGTTGCACTCGGGGTCGCCGTACATGCCAATTGAATATTAATTCGACAAAGTGGAGAGCGAAATCTCTCCGTGGCGATCATTCAACAACAGCATCATCATCATCATCATGATCATCTCTGAATTATGTAAATTGGCGAAAGAGCGCCGAAATGCCGTTATCCGGAGTGTTTTGCTTGTGGTAACGCTGCACGCCTTCAAATAAATCGACAATCGACGAGTATTGTAATTTTCGATCGATGGAAATACTGTAATTTCGGTCATAAAGTGTTTTCTCGGTCGTGCTCGCTCGACGGCTCGGCTAAGAAACGTCAATATTATTTTTGCCGGCGAAATTACGCTTTGGAAATTTTATAAAGAGGACGGCGAGAGCTCGAGAGTTAATCTTTTAAATTAATAACACCTTCGTTTTTCTTTATTGGATGTTGATTGGGTTGATGTTCATTTTGACTCTCTTATAATAGATATTTGTTTAAAATTAGTTGAGTAAGTATTTGAACTAATTCTACAGTCTTTAAGCTCATTTGAGCTTTGCTAGCCGCTATTTTTTAGCTTAATCTGATCAAAGGTTTCCAGTTTGTAAGTATCTCTAAAACTGTAATGTCTGAGTTCTTGCTGATTTGTGTTTCTCACATTTTTCTTGTCCATGTCAATAGTTTGTCTTGTGACCATAGTTGACTAATAGCGTGTTCGGATGGTCGCTCTAGAGCACTCTGGGAGCAATCTGAGAGCATAAATTGCGTTCGGGTGGGAATTCTCTCTCAGAACTTGGCGTTTGATTGGGCGAGAGATCAGCTCTCAGTGTTCCGAGATTACTTGACAGCTCCAGGGCAGATGAAATTGTCTCGTCCGAACACGCTATAAGTTCCTCATTTCGTTCTTCTATATCTGACAATGCAACAGAATCATGAATGCATTAGATTGCATGAGAGTTTTCCTTGCTTCTATTGTATGACTTTTTATGTTGTGACTAACTTCCTGATTGCAAAGTACACCAGAATTATCGATGCATCAGATTGCGTCAGGGTTCTTTTTGTTTCTGTAACTGGTATTGTTTTATGACTAGGTCCTCATTTCTTTCTTCTGTTGCACAGTGCATCAGAGTACGTGATGCATTCTAATGCATCACATGCATACTATTTATTTGCTCTTGTTTATAGTCTTCTTGTTTGGTCGATCTCCTGCTGCAAAATGCATCTGAAATGATGATAAGTACATCAGGATGCATTATGATAATAGTCTTATGACAGTTCCTTATTTTGTTTTTCTATTTGACAATGCAACAGAATTATTAATGCATCAGATTGCATCAGGGTTTTCCTTGCTTCTGTCGTATGACTTTTTATGTTGTAACTAACTTCCTCATTTCAAAGTGCACCAGAATTATCGATGCATCAGATTGCGTCAAGGTTCTTTGTGTTTCTGTAAATGCTATTGCTTTATGACCAGGTCCTCATTTCTTTCTTCTGTTGCACAGTGCATCAGAATGCTTGATGCATTCTAATGCATCACATGCATACTTACTATTTATTTGCTCTTGTTTATAGTCTTCTTGTTTGGTCGATCTTCTGCTGCAAAATACATCTGAAATGTTGATACACCAGGGCTCATTATGACTAGATTTTTGTTTCTGTCAATGTTTCGTGCTTGAGATAAGTGCCTTCATTTCATTTTTCTGTTATAGATTGCATCTATATTGTCATTCTTGGATTGATTTATTGGAGAATGCTGCAACTTTGATGATCCCCTTTTAGGGGTTCGTTCACTTGTTAGGAGTATGCCTGTTTAACTCTTTACCTCTAAAAATCTCCAAAGCACTTCATATTAAATTGGCTAAAAACATACTTAACATTTTTTTAATTGAATCATGATTTTGAATCTCGGAGTTTTTTCAAGCTTTAAATTACAATTAACTTCAACAATTGGTGATTTAAAATCGGCTACAACACTCGATTATAGCTCACCTTGAGCCACGTAACATTTTTTCCCGTATTCGTATTTTTCCCCTGCCGACCAAATGTTTCGCCCGTCATCGTCGTATCGTAATTAGAGGTAATGTTTAGCACCACTTTGCGAGGCAATAATTATTAATTGCCGCCTTTATGGACGTTATAATTAGGGATCTCGCTGGCCGTACCTACCGAACGCTGCACGGTAATTAATCAATCATTCTATCAATCACTTTGATGATAATTCATATAAAACGGAGGTTGAATTGCTCACGATTCCGTGCGAAGTATGTCCGAGAGCGGGTTGATAATAAATAATACTTAATAAAACCGTAATTAGGGCCGCAAATGGTGCGTTTTCCTTTTTCGTGTGGTGAAATATGTTAAGAAGGGAATACTTTAGAAGCTTCGGTTGGATTTGAGTTGCTACATCGAGGGAGTCTAATTTTATTTAGCTTAAATACTCCTTGGTAGGTACTAGGTACATTAATATCTTGTTAGCTTATATATTTGCTCACTATGCCAGTACTTCTGACGTGGTACTTCCAGCGAATAAACTAGTCACTTGAATATTTTGGCCAAAAAAACGTGAGGATTTCTTTTTAAAAAAATTCTTCTCTGAGTGTTGGGAATGCAACAACGTTCCTCGAGTAAATTTCGTTGTTTTTCTCTCGTACGCAAGCAAGGATATATAATTAAGAATGTTTTATAACTTGTAAATAAGAGCTTGTAAGGCGAATAATTTCGTCTAAAGAATCGACAGCGAACAGGTAATTTGTAAACTTGGGTGTGTTGCTAATTGCGCGCTTTAGGTACTCGACTTAACCACAATTTTCAGGTGTGTAGCGAAAGGTGCACGTTTTAAGTTTACGAGTGAGTGAGTGAGTATTTGCTCACGAGAAGTTTGTAGGCGGTCGCTTCAAAAATTTTAAAAATGTTATATAAGAAGAAATCTCTAAATGATCGTTTTCCTCAATTTAATCAAAGAAGAAATTCATGCTATCTTTGTCCTCGTGATCCTCCAGCCACGAGTGATGGTATGGCCTCCCAGTAACGTTAGTCATTTGACGTATGCACGACATGAGGGCTATGTCTTGTATCTTATTCCTTCTCCTCCAGATTTTTATGTTTTTCTTGATGTCGTAGAGATTAGTTTTTACCTAAAAAAAAAGGGATCCAAAGTAACTGGAAACTTCAACATAAACTATAAAAAGAAATTCATAGGTTCCAGTTTCCAAAATTCATGGAAACCTCACACGTTTACACCACCGACCTTAATGTACTCCATGACCTCGGGCACCCTATACCACTTGACGAGCTCGACCATCTTGTCGTACTTCTCCTGCGCCCGCTGGAGCTCCTCGTTCGCCGTGTCCAGCTCTTTCTCGAGCACCTCGATCATCGCATTGTTCGCCTGGATCTTCTCCCTCACGCTGATCGAGTCCTTCTGCTGCTTGTGCAGGTACTTCTTGTGCTTGCTGAGCGTGAGGTTCGCTAAGCCGTTGATCTTCTTCAGCTCGATCAACGTCTTCTTCTCCTGCTCGATCTTCTGGAGGAAGTGCTTGTTCTCGATCTCGAGCTGGTCGAAGTCGACCGCGTGGACGTTCTGGCCGAGCTCCTGGCGCTGGACGAGCGTCGTCGACACCTTCTGGTATTGGATCTGGAAGAGAGAGAGAGATCGCGTTGTGGTGCTAGAGGTGATTCTGGATTGTGAAAGTCTACGAATACTCAGGAAGTGGATTGGATCTCTGGCAATCGTCCAAATGTCGGAAGTTTGTCTTATCTACCTTCAACGAAGCGGTCCGCAGCCTCAACTTCTCGATGTTGAAGGTGGCACCCCTGAGCAGGTCGTCCATGAACTTGAGGAACTTCTCCGCCGGTATCCTCTGCGTCAGCTTGTCGACGCCCTGGACGACGACGTTGAACTCGAAGAAGTCCCTCGCCTCCTTCATCTCCTGCTCCCTGATGCTGTACTCCTCGAGTTCCGCCTTGAGGCTCCTCCGCTGCTTCTTGCTCTTGCTCATGAACGACGCCTGCTTCGATTGGATGTCCTCCATCAGCTTCAGGACCATGTCCATCTTCTGGGACAGGTTCAGCTTCGGTCCTTTGCCCTCCAAGAAGAAGGAGGAGGTGTAGCTCACCTTCGCGTTCCTCTTGCTGTCGGTGTGGATGGCCGGTTGCGGAGGCGATGGGGCCCTACCTACGAACGACGACAATCAACGCTTATGTCCCTGATCAGGAATCTCCCTAGGTCCTACCTAGCAGGACGTCCAACGCCAACTGGAACCCCTCCAGCAGGGTCGGATCGTTGCTCGTCATGAACTCCCTGAACACGTAGTTCTCGAGCTCCATATGCGACACTTGGCTCTCGAGATCTTGCACGTACTCGATGAGCTGCTGATCGGTCAGATCGTCCAGGGGATGCGGTTCCGCCTTTGCGACGAGCAAGGCTGACTCGTTCGGGAAGAATATGTTCTCCGTCTGTTCCATCGTGCCGGAGGACATGTTTGCTCGGTCACGTCTCTCGATTGAGTCAGATTTAGATTTTGTTGGAGTGACGTTACGGTGGTTTTATCGATAGCGGTCGCGTAGCGACCGGAAAAATAGCGAAGGTGTAATACTAGAATGTAGCGTATTCGCTGAACTGTACATTTTTCTGCAATCGGCGGGCACTGATTCCTTTCCTACAATACCTTTAAAGGACGTGGCTCCGAACCACGGTATTATGCACAGTATATTTAGCATGGAACATAAGAAAATAGGTCACGGAACGTCGGCCTAATTCACAGAACAGTGACCCACAGAACAAATCATCCTTGATTTGATTGATCATTCCGTCAATTTGACTTATGAGTGCGGCGAGTTTTAGAACGGACGTGGCCTTGGAATGTCTTCTGCAACGAGTACTTTACAACATTTTCTATGTTCCGGCTTCCATTTCATTTCTATTTATGTTTAAATAATTTAAAATTTGTTATCTGGGGATTTTTGTATCGTGACATTTAAGTTGGTATTACTGCTGTTTCCTAGACATCTGTCAATTTTCACACCATTTTCAAATTTAATTTAATGGATTTAAAGAATATATTGTTACCAACCCAACAAAAAAAAAACGATGCTTTAATAAGCCTCATTAAAGCACTGTTTTTGGTCATTTTAGTGCTAGAATAGCAGGAAATACCCAAACTAACTATTTTACTTTAGTTTAAAAAATGCGTGGAAGTCACCTTTTCACACTTTTCTTCATTGTGAAGTTTATTAATGGATAATTTTCGAAAATTCCACTCTTCCCTTGAGATCTTGATACTCGTAATCGGCCACATGGTCTGCTTCGTTCAAAAAATTCCAACGGGACTAGGAACAACGAATACAACCCTCTTTTTGTCTCTCTCTCTCTCTCTCTCTCTCTCTCTCTCTCTCTCTCTCTCTCTTTCTCCCTCAGTATCTCTTCCGTTATAAATCATTTTCAAATTGGGTCTTACGGAACGAAGCAGCAAAGTAATTTATGTCGATAAGGTCTGAAAAATGCGGCTATTAAAATATTGAAGAGGTCGGTTTCGGGATCCACGAAAATTGCCTCTAAATTTATGTTAAACGGATTATTTAGAAAGCGGCTAAATATTGGTTATTATATTAATAAGGCGGGCAATCTGTTATGATGTCGAATTAGCTCATTATAACAATAACAAGCGGAGAACAACAACGATAACAACAAAAAATGACGGATTTAATCAATTCCAGTTTTTGTGTGAGTGAATAGCTTTAGAAAAACGCAAATTGATTTTTTACATGTTGCAGGCACATTTAAAAAAAATGGCGATGTGAAATATCGTAAGATTTTCTCATATGGTCGGACAAAATATTCATGGCAACAAGTATCACCTTCTCTCAACTTTAATTGATTATCATCTTGTTCTTCCATCATAATTTTCGATTATAACAGTTAATGTCTTGTCCAAAACTTTGTCATCATTTGCCAATACAATTTAAGCACTTTCCCGAAAAATTTCAAAATCCCTAACTAAGCGATTCCCTTCGGAACGTCGCCGTCGTGCGATCTCCTTTCTCTCTTCTCTTTCTCTTTCTCTCTCTCTCTCCCACTCAGGTTTTCTTGTTTATTTTGAAGTGTTATGGTGGGTAATTTGGTAAATTACCCGAAGGCCCGCAGCCTGAATTTGTAACTAAAGCAGGTATTAGCGGTGGATCGGCCGATGCCGCTTAATTCCTATCATTAGCGTTTAAGGTTCGATTCGTGATGTTTGAATATGCTGACGTGAGCAACAAACGGGAGATGATTATGATGAGGAGGATGATGATGATGATGATGATGATGATGATGATGATGAAGACGACGACGTCGTAGACGATGATGATGAGGGAAGAAGGAGAAAATGAGAAGGGCGGGTGTGTGAGTGTGAAAATGTGCGAATTGTTAACAACATAGATTTTTAAAATCTTGTTTTAATGAAGGAGTGTTTTTTGAAATGACCTGCATTTCAACTGTTTAGGTATAATTGTATATTTTGTAAGTACTTGAATATTTACCGTGATGAGCTTTTGGAAAGTTTGACAGGCAAATTACTATGCTTCATTTTCATTTTCCTTCGGAAAATTCAATATAATATAACAACATAAGAGAAGATAAAAAGAGACCAAAAAATTACAGTACGTTCACTTTACTTCATCACCATGACTCATGTTCGGAATGTAAGACACCCTTAATTGTCTACGAATGGTAATGGGGTTTTGTAACGTTTCAATGAAAAATACAGTAATACACTTCGGAAAAACTCATTGGAAGTCCAGGTTCGTTGCAACTATCCATGTAGGTACTACATACACAATGTAGCGTTCAATTCCCTCGCATCAAGCCGATTTAGAATTCACAGGTGGATCGTGTAGTTGATAAGTACTACCTACAAGTACGTAAAATTAATTTCAAGGCGACTCTACCCGTTCCGCGCCATTTGAACCGCCCCTCTCCCAATTTTCACCTAATTCGCGTCGATTACGACCGGGACGAGCAAATCCGCCAAATTGAATCGACTGCCATCATTGAATTAAATCGGCCCCGATAATCGCTCACGTCTCACGTAATTCCTCCGCGGCAAGAGACGAAGAGAGAGACAGAGAAAGAGAGAGAGACAAGCAGATTCTCGTTTACGAGGTGTCTCGAAAGTCACGTAGCTAAGTGGTAAATCGAAATTTGAATTGTGGGAAGTTTTCCGATTTTACCTGAAAGAACTATTGAAAAACATGATGTGGAGGGATAGAACTAGAACTCGTAAAAACGTAAAAGTTTACTTACATGACCTTTTTTGTTTGTGTTGCGTTGTGCCTGATTTTTGCTACGTTTAAGAACGCTTGACCATGCCATTTTCGAATTTTCAAGTAATTTTGGATGTGCTCTCTTGCGCCAGTAAAAGAATTTTGATTCGAGCAATGTCGACCAAATTTGGCTAAGACATTTTCAAATAATTCTGATTGTAATTAATTATCAACACTTCTTCACATCTTCATTATTTTTTCATTACTTTTGAATGTTGCACTGCAAGATTCCTAACTACCTTCCCTTCCCTTCCCCACGTTCGAAAAGCTGAGAAACCTGATTTTATTTTCTTATTTCTTAGTTTCTTAATTTTGCTTCGTTCTGCCTATTATTATTGATACGCCTATTGACAACTGTCATATTATTTAGCAACATAACATCTGCTATCTCTACAATTTCGTCCTATATAATTTTTCTTCATACTATTACTCATTTTAATACAATTTTGACAAATATTTAGTTCAAATCATCAAACTAGGATCCTTAATTTATTTTTGTTACTCGATAATTAATGCCTACTTTATTAATTAATCATTATTCTTATTTAACTCGTGTTGCTGTGTTAGTCTGTGTCCATTAATTCCTTTGTTCTCGTAAAAATTTTGGAAAACCTTTTAGTTGGTCAAAGGATCGTCCCTCGCGGTACTAACGAGAAAATTTACACTTTATACTAAATTAAGTACACTCGTTTGACATTTAATCGAATCAGATCATTAGATCTCTCTGTAATAAATTCTCGATTCGTATTTTAATATCTTAGTTTCTCAATTTTGTTTTCTTTTGACCATTATTATTGATACGCCTATGGACAACTGTCATATTATCTTAGAAACATAACGTCTCCTATTTCGTTACTGTCATTTGACGAAATTTGAATTGACAGCAATTTTAGAAAGTGAAATGTTTAATACCTTAACTGTACTGGGTACAGTTGCGCATTACAGCTTAGAGCTAACAATGAATAACGGTAAAATATTAATGTTGTGCAAAATAATCTTTTATATTAAAATGTTAAAACAAATTACTTAGTTTTAGTACTCTGATTTTCGACTTGAAACTGTTTCAGGGCGATACTTTATGTTAAATGGGTATTTTCCAATAACAATTTTCAATGTAAAAATTAGTTTAGGTGGTTAAAATAATTTTTTTCTCGATTCTTTGTAAATGTACCCCAACGACAGCTAGGGTGGTAAATCGTATCGAATACATTTCTTTAGTAATAAACAATCTCTCTCAGAACGCTTTTTTGGTTATCTTCACACCCGTACTATTTCGGGTATTTCGGTAGCGAAAGAATCGTATTCATATTTGAATTATCGCCGCTTATCAGCACAATTACGTTTTAAGAGATTTATCTCTCGCTCCGAACCCGAATGAACAGACGTACCGGTCTCCCCGCTCAAGCGAGTGTGTAAGCTTAGTGAGTTGTGGCGGGAGTTTCGTGAGTTGGCATAGTGACGTCTCGTTCCTGGACTCCCGAATGCCTTGAAATTATAATTCTGGCCAGTGAATTGCGCACTTACCCTGAGGAATTCGGGAGAGAAGCCGTATCGAGTCGTCTGCGCTTTTCGTCACATTTTTCTGCCTTTTGATTTGACTACGGTAAAGGGTATCGGGAGTCTTCTTAATCCAACTTCAACTTAAATTGTCCTCTGTTATTGGGCTCTTTATTCCGACGTGAAATCCACTAAAAGGAGCACT
This sequence comes from Cryptocephalus moraei, assembly GCA_946251905.1. NCBI lineage: Eukaryota > Metazoa > Arthropoda > Insecta > Coleoptera > Chrysomelidae > Cryptocephalus > Cryptocephalus moraei. The sequence goes on from OX276452.1 coordinate 45,004,159, forward strand.
TAGAAGTTCCATATCTTGGACGACTAATAAGAAGTATTTCCCCACGACAGGCAAGGGGAAAAAGGCGAACTAAGAGAAGAGAACGCCTTGGAAAATCGCGAGTAGGAGGGAAGTACTAGAGCATAAACATATTTTCAAGGTTTTTCACATTTAATGGAATTTAAGTTTTAATAATTTCTAAACGCCTGATATCTAAAAATAAATACCTAACTTAAATCTAAACCCTAAAATCTAAAATAATTTTTAATAAATCTCTAAAATTAGTTCGTGAAGGGAAAGTTATGCAGATAACATAATATTTAAACAATAAAGGGACTCGTTTATTATTTGTAACGAAAAGCTAATAAAAAGTCATTGCTTCATTTAATAGAAATGGACATAACACACTTCAAAACTTTCAATAAGTATTTTTAGATATCAACATGCATAAGTTTTACAGATTATTCAAAATTTTCGTTCTTTACAATTATTAGAAACTGTCACTGCTGCTTCCAATTTACTGCAAACATTTTAAACGTTTTCTTCTTAGGAACAAAATGAGGTACATGTACTTGTACATAATAAAGTAAAATTAAAAGTTCGACAAAAAATTGTATATTTAATATTTGAAAATTTTCTTATAACTTTTATTCTTATTTTAAAGAATAGAATTCAAAATTGGCTGACTTGTCCATTAAGCAATAAGGAATTTTATTATTTTCGTGGGGTGGGATCGGCGTCAATCACTCAACTTCTCAACAACTTTAATTTTTATTTAAGGAATTGTATTCAAAACAGATGTTCAAGGAAGTAATTTTTCATGAAGTATGCGTAGTAGTTCAAAGAAGATCACTGGAAAATTTTCAGCCAATTACAATTAGTTCAGAATAATGCAATAATCCAGCTGTTATTACATACCCATCGTCTTTTTCGAAGGTTTATGTCGAAATGGACTAATCTACGACTCAGTTACCTATTGAGATATTTTTGAAAATCGTTTTTGTTTCTCTCAAAAAAAGAAAATTTCGAAGTATCAACTCGAAATCAAGGTGAGAGTTCAGTTGAAGTGTTTCGCCCTTTTTGAAAATTCCTCTAAATCTAAATGGTAATTTTCGGGTCGCACCTCGTATAATGTACCTTTCGAATGGCAAATCGGCAGATGCGGAGACTGTTGCACCTGATCCCAATCAATTATTCCTTTGGATATCATTCGGAAATTATATAGTGAGCGAGACGTAAGAGTATGTATATAGTTCGAAAACAAATAAGGAGAACGATCCACACACGAGGAGGGTACTCATTTATACTTTTAAGGCGGCCGTGCCGCGTTTCGGAGTTAACGATCGCTTGTCGGATTAAAAGTAACGGGAGCTTTAATGAAATATTTTACTTAATAATAAGTAATTTGGACGAGCGCTCCTCGAAAAATCGTAATTGAAATACTCGACGTGGGGTTATTTTAAATTTATTGGATTTTTCCTACGAAGGCCAATGAGGAAGTGATATTAAGTCGATTATGTACCTGCCACACAAATATACTCGTACTACCCATAACTATATTTAACTTGCGCTATCTGCTGAGGTGAAACTTGATAGATACAATTTGAACGGAATTTCTGTACGCATGGGGGAATTTTATACACACTTCATTGGTCTCTTGTCGCCGGTAGGCGATACACAATACATGTACAATTTCTGGTTTGTAACTTCCAAAAACTTTCTAAATTTGTAGATATTCAGGACGAGTCCTTTTTAAACAATCACCGTGTATACGTAGGTGTGCATATTGGCTACTGTGTATTAATCTCCTTATCAAATTTACTTAAAAATAGTTCGTTTCATTAATCCTATATACTTCCGGAACACATCGATCAACCCCGTTTCGCCTATAACCGACAATTACGAATTTTAATAAGACGATCATTTTTCCTCCTATCGTCCTCCCGATCTTAACGTTTAATTGCTAATTACGTGTTAAATTCAGGGATACGGGGGTCGTTACGAGAATGGCGCGCTGTTAAAAAAAATTGATTGATAACGTTCCTAATTTGAATAATCCGTCTATTAATGGACGACGATGAGTGTAATTTCGCGACCGAGATTCGCTTTTTTATCTCTTTTTTCTGCCACTTGAATAACGTATACGAGTATAGTATATAGTATATAGTATAGTAGTATATAGTACACGATGGATTAACGCGGCGAATTTTTTAACGCGACAATTAATCTCGATGAGGGATTACGGTGATTTGTTACCCTTTCTCGGTAATGAGTAAGAAAGTAATATTATGTATTAATAGGCACACAAATCAGACAGCAAAACACACACCGACGTCGGAGACGACGACGGCGATTGTGATCTCGGACTAAACGGCCGTTTAGTTTTGGAGAAATATACGCCGTATAATAGTGCATAATTAAATTAAAATGCCGCAGCCAGCTTCGAGATAATTGATTGTCGAAACAAAAGGCTACCGATACCATCGACGACCATCCGTACGTAAGCGGCCATCAATAATGGAAAAGTGACGTTAGGGAGGAGCAGAGACGGATTGAAGACGAGAGGATGATTTCAGGAAATCAAATACATAACACTAGATGCATGACGAAGGTTCTCAAATTCCCCAAATAAAACAATCAACTAATGTGGATGATGTTTAATTCAACAGCTATACAACCGACGTTTCGTCTACGATCGTAGACATACTCATGGTTCTACAATGATAAGGTAAGTACTTGTTAGGAAGGAGAGACTGACACTTCCAGTGAGCTGGAAGTGTTCACCTTTCACCTTTCACCTTTCATTTTAATTTGACTCATCAGCTCACTGGAAATGTAAGTGTCAGTCTCTCCTTCATAACAAATACTTACCTTATCATTGTAGAACCATGAGTATGTCTACGATCGTAGACGAAACGTCTGTTGTATAGCTGTTGGATTAAACATCATCCACATTAGTTGATTGTTTTATATGGGGAATTTGAGAACCTTCGTCATCTAGCATCGCTCTGTACCCCGAGAACTTTTTCTTCGCAAATACATAATACGTTCATTTGTGTTGTTGTCCGGATAAGTTACGTTATAACAAGGATTTCATCCCAAAAGTTAGAACCGTTGTCAGCGATTCCGCTTTTGAAAAAGTTACATAACAGCAGGAGATACTAAAAATCATTGCAATAATATTACAAGGAAACCGATTGCTTCAAATATCTAGCAACAAAGCAACCCACACATTATTCAAGCCTATTCTGCAAGCAAATTGTTACGATTGTTGTGATTGGAATGTAACAATCGCCGTATCTCATCTTACATCTATGAAATTTGCTCTTCTTGCTTGTTAAAGCCATTACGCTTGCGCCCAGTTTAGGTGTTAAAATAGAAATAAGAGAAAGCGAGGAAATCTGAAGCAAAATTCATGTCTTTAAAATAATTTTAAAGTGCTTGAAATGTCAATAAATGTGAGCGTTACAGAACACAATGAAAACGAGATTGAATAAATAATAAGAAAACCATAGACAAGCCTAACGTTTATTTTCTAATTTATTTACACTAATACTAATTGTACACTAGACACTACTTAATTTATATACACTATTACTAAACTAATTAATTTATATAACACACTTAACTATTTCCTACTAATTAATTTATCTCACTCTTAATTATTCATTTATTTAAACGCTCTCGCTTTCGCTATTTCGCTTGTTTACTATTTCCTCTCGCGGCTTCACGTCTAATAATAATCTCCTTCGTCCGCAGCGTTCACTTTTATAGCCCCCCCCCCCCATGATGTATTCCCGAATTTACTAGTATTTGCTCGATAATTCCACATAGCACTCGATCTATCTCGATAATAATGTTTACGTAGAAAATGTCCAGAAGGTCATAAATCACTTTTCCTTAAATAATAATCCGGGAACGCTCGGCACGGTTTTTAGTGCTCGCCGCTGCGCTTAATAAGCGTAGCCGCGTTCCTTTGAGGAAAGCCGCCGAGGTCCGACAGGAGTAAACACATATTTCGCTCTGCTGTTTACATTTCGCGTTACACTAGCAATAATCCAACTAATAAAGTCCAGGTTCTTAAAGTAATATACAATTTAAAGAACAAAAGGGTGGTATATAAGTACATTCAATAGTACTAAAGTAAATGGCGCACTATATATCTAATCAATTAGCTGGAATAATAAACACTTGTTTTAGTATGGAGGAGTGCTCTGAATTGTTTAAAATGGCTGAAGTCGTACTTACACTTCACTTACACTTATGGACTTCACTTATATCAAATTTATCTAAAATTTTTGAAATGGTACTGTACCTACAATAGATTAATCGAGTTTTTGTATAAACACAAGATAAATTAGTAAAAAAAACAATTTGGCTTCTCCAAAAATATTTGGTTGTAAATATGCAATTTCAAGATTATCTGATTTTTTAATACACATTTGGATAAAAGCACACATATTTTAATTACGTTTTTAGATTTTTATCTAATGCGTTTGATACGGTCAATCGTGAGATACTTCTTAATAAATTAGAGTTATATGGGATCAGAGGAGCAGCTTTTAATCTCATTAAAAGTTATTTAACTAATAGAAAACAAAAGGTACGTGTTAATGGAACTTTCAGTGAAAATGTCATTTTAACTTCTGGAGTCCCGCAAGGCTCAATTCTAGGACCTCTTCTTTTTATTACATATATTAATGATTTACTAGTGATTTGTCCAAATATTTTATCTTATGCAGATAATACTGCTATCTTATGTAAGGGCGATACATGGAATCAAGTATCTAGTAACATGAACAAAATACTTGAAAGCATTTACTATTGAATGTGTATGAATAAACTTGCTCTTAACATTGATAACACTAAATACATAGTATTTGCAAGACAAATTCAGTGTATTCAGTTGATTCAAAAATCTGAAAGTTCTCTAAGTAATCAACGATTTGAGACGTTCAGAAATACTCTAACTTAGTTAAACCCATGATAAAAAAAACATGACCTGTTTTCAGGATTGTCTGCAGGATTCAGGAAATAAATGAAAGTAGTTTGACTTCTCTCTATTTTTATATAAATTCAAAAATAATTTTTCATATTAGACGTTTAGACGTTTAAGGTAATGTAAATGATTTTGAAAGTTCACTGAGAAGTTATGAACCAGATGTTTCCAAAGAGATAATGCCTGAACTCATTCAGTTCTAAAATTTATAATAAATGCATTGTTACATCAGTCAAATTCAAAAAGAGTAGCTCTAATATTGAACATCTGATAACCTACAGCATTCACGATTTATGAATACTATTAGAAACCTGAAACGTTAAACACATTCAAGGATCTTGAAAGTTTCATGAGAAGCAAACTTGAGCCAGGTACATTATTAGAACTCTGAAAACTTTTTTTTGGCCGAACGAATGAAAGAACGAATTAAAAAATCCCCCAAAATTGAAAACCTGCAAAGATATTGTCACGCTTAGGGTACGAACATACCGAAGATACCTCGATGTCGCGGTCGATGTCGCGGTCGATGTCGATGTGAGGGCGAACATACCGAATATGCTTTTCCTTTAGGTAAGCCGCGAGGGTGCGATGATGAAAGCATCTTTGGTATGTGCGGTCTCATAAGAAAGCACTGTTTTGTTTTAGACATCGACCGCGACATCGACCGCGACATCGACCGCGACATCTTCGGTATGTTCGTACCCTTAGCGATTTGATGGGCCTTGAGGGATGCTCGGTTTGGGGGTTTAACCTACCCTAACTCAGAAGCTGAGGTAGATTGTGAGCAGAAATTATCTAGAGAGACATAGCTATATATAGCTCACATAACTCATACAATCATAGTTGTAATTTATTCTACAACTTATTCTGTTTGGTTATGTGAGAAGTTAATCGTAGTTAGTGAAAAATTATTATTAAGTCGTAATCCTGCCCGACGGTTTTATATTCGGTCCGACCACATTTCCGTGTGTGTCTGGGTCCACTTAGCATTCTGTAAGTTCGTTATAATTTTTGTTTAAAAGTCCGTTCCTGCGGTTTATCACGTCCAAATCTCCGACGTCAATCGTTAAAACAGAGACGGAACGAGAGGAGAACCTCTTTATGAAATGTTGTCATACAAGTCTTTTATCAGATGCAAGCGATGCTCATTTGAGTAGCGATTCCAGTTCCCTTTTCTCTCTTGCCTCTCGGACGTCTCGAAAATTCCCTCCTCCTCTTCCGCCGCCCGTCCGATTTACATACGTAACGGTGCCCTAGGACTAATTAAACCATTAATTAGGGCTTATCGAATTTCGAACGTCGTCGGGCGATTATTAATTATCGGGGAAGCGAGAAGGTAGCAATTTAGCGACATTAGCGGAATACTTTTCGAAGGTTCTTTTTTTTCCTCTCGCTCGGGAATGTCTCCCGGGCTCGGAGTTAAACGCTCCCATTATGGATATTACGACGTTAAAATTGTTAAAAATTACGCGGTAATTTCCGTGGACCGATTAGGTCGTGTTTGAGGAATTTCGGAATGGTCCAGGTTTTGTAACGAAAACGTATGTATATTAGGTTAACGCGTCTTGAATTCGTTACGAAGGTACTTAGCTGCAATTTGATATGACATGTAGAATAGCATTCAACTGACGACAAAGCAGTTAACGCCCAATTAGGGAGTTGATTGCAAAATTGGTACGAAATATGCGCTTTTTTTAATGTAGAAAGGAAGGAACAGCCTTGAGACGATGTGTTACTTTTGTTTTAAGGAATGGAAATAGTAATGTTTGTTGGATTAAAAGTGTATTCTGTTTAATAATGAAATAATACATTTCAAAGTACGTTCAATTCGTTATTAGATGCTTTGGGATCAAATAGCAAAAAAGTTACAAAATCGCAATGGCGTCATCAAACATAACCTCACATTTACTCTATTCCATTAAAGTTGCCACAGCAGCGGGCCAATCAACAATTCCATTGATACTATTAGAACAGATTGGGATGTTTAATCCTAGAAAATGTGTTGATTACGTAATGTGAATTTTTTTTGAGAAATAGTATTGCAATTGTTGATACCTTTCAACATCAAACTCTTATTTCAAGTAATTATAACTTAATGATGATTGCTTTGATAGCAAAAATCTGCTTTGTCAATGATATAAAAACACTTCTCTATATTGTACCTACTCATATACTACTTAATTCACCATTTCCTTAACAAACTTTCTCTAATAGATCTCTCGGCTCTGCTCGAACTAAGCGCTCGAACAGATCACTCTCACGCACACATATACACGGTCATTTTAAATAATGATACCGTAATAATCGCGCAATATTGATATTTCGTGATGGAGAGAAAGAAACCGTATACGATTACACCATTTTATGCACGATGGCCGACAAAAATTATTTCCCCGCGTCGGTCTGAGCGCCGAAACGTGATCGGAAATTTTCTCGTTCGCAGAGAAACTTGCCGGAGTGTCGAACGGCAGACACATTGGGAAAATGTTTAATTTGGCGAAAGATCGAAGATAAAATGTCTCATTGTATAAGATATTCTTTAAGAAAGTGTGTAATGGGTTCTTTACGACATTGGCTTGGATTATACTCACTAGATAGATTGAGATAGAGTTAATCGATTAAAACCACGGAAAAACTTTTTAGGTATACTCTTTTCAAAACAAATCCCGATGCACGTCATTTTGATGACGTCAGAATCATCCAATACTACCAACTTAATATAGTCACAGGACATCGCAATTTATGTGTTCCATGTATATTTTAGGTTGAGAATACACATAACCATATATATTGTCAACCTAAAATATACACGGAACACATAAATTGCGATGCCCTGGGACTATATTAAGTTGGTAGTATTGGATGTTTGGTGACGTCATCAAAATGACGTGCATCGGGATTTGTTTTGAACAGAGTATAGCTATTTTTATCCTGAGGTTTTGCAGCTGACATTAATATCAGTTGGATTATCCTACATCGTCGGGTCTATTATTGATGAATGTAAATAAGCAGGAGCCTTAAAACTAACACTATTTAATTTTTTTCACGATGCCTTTCTTAAGCTATTAACTAGTTCAGTTCCTCTTGAAAACACATCGTTACCAGGAACAAAAGTTACAATAATTCTTAGTTCAAAAATTGTAATCTGCTGTTATTTGTGTAGCTACATGTAATTCTAATTGCGATTCATTTGTGTAAAATAGTTATATCTGCAAAAGCAAAAGATGACGACTGTATCTCATGAATAATGAACATGGCAATTTTCGAATTTTCATCTGAATGACTTTTAACAATAATTATTGCCTTTTAATTTTGACCAAAAATGACGAGATGTTCAATCATCACTGGCGGTTCAATGTCATGGTATAGTAGCAATCTTGAGAACCATTTGGCACTGGAAAACCTGTTAATTGGCCAAAAATCGGGCAAAAATGGCCAGAAATGGCCAAATATTCGGAAATGACTTACTTGTTTCAGCCAAAACATTGTAACGCGCTTGTTGCGGTTACTAGGGAGATTTGGCGCTGGGACGGATTTCGGGAGTTCAGAAAAGGGTTTTAAGAGTCGGTTTTACGGTTTTGCTCGGGCGCCGCATTTTTAAGGGTTTTCTTCCTCGGGAATACGCTTGGGTAGTTTACGAACTCGGGAGATTACCAGGGTTGTCCGTAGAAATGAAACACACTCAAAATAGAAAATTCTAAATTATTTTATTAAAAAACAATTCGTACGACTAACACCTGTTGACGCTAGGTCGTCGAACGGAGATCGAGCAAAAACTTATTTTCAATTATTTATGTATTTCGAAGAGGAAACACACAAATGCGAGAATGTAAAATTATCACAGTTGGAGAGAAATAAAATTTTATTTTAAATGAAATCGGGAAGGTTGAAAATTATACGACAAAGCGAAAAAAAATGCGAAAGCGGAAATTACAATACTGTTGCAAACAATTCAGATATGAAATACGGAAATTGGGAAAAACGGAAAATTATTCTAACAATTTTACAATGAACAAGATATAGCTAGATACGGAGACGATAGGAAAACGTGCAGTGTCTAATATTCGGTAATGCGACTTTTACATTACGAGAGAGCGAGAGCGTGAGAGAGAGCAAGTGGAGGACAGCGGAAAATTAATTTTTCCCTACAACGACGGGAAAAATTAATTCGTAGCGATTCTGAGAGAGACGGGTGTTAACGGTTCGACGTACGGGCTAACATATACGGACGGAACAACAAAACATTTACTATTAGCGGTCGGTAATGGATAGTTACATAACAGATAACAAATAGTTCGGTCGGTCTAAAATATAACGGCGGTGACGTTCAAAACACATAAGACAATATGCGGGCGGTCTTAAATGTAACGGTCGGCGACGCTTTCACAATAGACGAATGACTACGCATAGTTTGGTCGTCTTAAGACTATCGGTCGGGGACAATGCACAATTTACGTACACTCACAAATAACAAATAATTCGGCGGCTTATTTATATCTAACGGGGGTGACGTTTACAATAGACAGAAGACAGACAGACGTATCGACTTGCTATAAACAAGTTTTGGTGCTCACCTTGGATTAACTCGGGCAGAGAACCACTGGAGGGGGCGGTTGTCTTATCTAAATTTAGTCTGGAAGTTTAAGCGATGGTAGATTGAACAGTGCCTTATCGGCCGCCATCTATCCGAGATAGGTTTGATTTCGAGATTAACTGTATGGTGGTCTACCCTCAACTCTCTAAAGATGGGCTTCATTAAAACATGGGAAATCCTGTATATACGTGTACAGGTCGAACATTTGGTACACAGAGAGTTCAGAAACGCTAGCAGGGGGTCAATCAAAAATGTCCAGAAATCGCAAAAATTCTAAAATGACTTATTTCGGCCAAAACGTGCTAAATCCTGTATATACGTCTACAGTTCGAAAATGTGAGCCCCGACATTCTGCGTTCCATTTCATGGATTTCGCGAGAGTGTTTCTGAAAGGTCCCACATTTTCGAACTGTCGAAGTATATACAGGATTTAGCACGTTTTGGCCGAAATAGGTCATTTTAGAATTTGTAGCTCCACATGCCCGCAGTCTCAGGTGAATTCCAGTGGCTAGAAGGTTCCATTGGATCCTCCGACAATGTGTCTGAAAATTCTGGGACCAACATTTTCGAACTGACGAAGTATTTACAGGATTTAGCACGTTTTGGCCGAAACAAGTCATTTTAGAAATTTGTAGCTCCAGGCCCGCAGTCTCAGGCGAATTTCAGTGGCTAGAAGGGTCCATTGGATCCTCCGACAGTGTGTCTGAAAATTCTGCGGCCCACATTTTCTAACTGTCGAAGTATATACAGGATTTAGCACGTTTTGGCCGAAACAAGTCATTTTAGAATTTGCAGCTCCACAGGCCCGCAGAATCAGGTGAATTCCAGTGGCTAGAAGGATCCGTTGGATCCTTTGATAGTGTGTCTGAAAATTCTGAAGCCCACATTTTCGAACTGTTGAAGAATATGGAGAATTTAGCACGTTTTGACCGAAATAGGTCATTTTAGAATATGTAGCTCCACAGGCCGCAGTCTCAGTTGAATTCCAGTGGCTAGAAGAATCCATTGGATGCTCCGATAGCGTGTCTGGAAATTCCGGGGCCCACATTTTCGAACTGTCGAAGTGTATACAGGATTTAGCACGTTTTGGCCGAAATAGGTCATTTTAGAATTTGTAGCTCCACAGGCCCGCAGTTTCAGGTGAATTCTAGTGGCTAGAAGGATTCATTGCATCCTCTGACAGTGTGTCTGAAAATTCCGGGACCCACATTTTCGAACTGTCGAAGTATATACAGGATTTAGCACGTTTTGGCCGAAATAGGTCATTTTAGAATATGTAGCTCCACAAGCCGCAGTTTCAGGTGAATTCCAGTGGCTAGAAGGATTCATTGCATCCTCTGACAGTGTGTCTGAAAATTCCGGGGCCCACATTTTCGAACTGTCGAAGTGTATACAGGATTTCCCATGTTTTGGCTGAAATAAGTCATTTTAAAATATTTGACCATTTCTTGCCATTTTTGCCAGATTTTTCGGCCAATTAAGAGAAGGTTTTCCAGTGCCAAATGGTTCTCAAGATTGCTACTACATCATGAAATTGAACCGCCAATGATGATTGAACATCTCGTCATTTTTGGCGAAAATTGGCCAAATGTGTCCAAAAAATTTTTTGACTCCGGGACTGTCAAGTACTTTTAAAGACACAAATTCCTGCGCAAACAACAGCATCCTATTACATTCTGTGTATGAGTTATAGCGGTGGCCGCTAACTTAAGTCTGAGTTTAAGTCCACCTTTTGTAGCTCCGGTTGGTCAAAAGTTACAAAATTCGTTTTCCCGCTACAAAAAAAAAAACACAAAATCTCCACTATTTTATTTTGCCGGCCTGAGGAGGGTGTTCCGCCAACTTTACATACATAACTTATTGGTGCAATGAACTGCGTTGCTTTAATTTACATGTTGTTATGACCACCTTCTAGCTTTATTCTCTAGCAATATTCAGCTAAGGCTATACCAGCGTACCTAATGCTTTTAAGCTGGAATAGCCATTTGTTAATAAATTAGCAATTTCTTTTCGAACTTGGCCTAATGAAAATAATATCCCAGCTCTACAGACGTGGTTTTTTCTCCTGAAACTAATCATTATTCTACGTACAAATCTCAAATCTCGCGCGACGCTCGCCCCAAACTTTCCCTAATTATTATCCAATAGAAAAAATCTCCGGGTTCGTCCGCGTTATTTACTCTCACTTACAACTAAAACGTTTAAATTTTCAATTATCCCGCCGATCTCGCCGGCACGATCTCCTCCCGGAAGATTTACGCTCGCCGTTACTCCCCACGAAATATGACGTTTTAACAACCAGAAGAGATTCCTCGCCGAGATTAGTACACACTTTACCTCTCTGAATTCCTCTGCTCGGACGCGACACACACACTCTCTTTCGTCTGAGGAAGGGCTAAGTCCCGAAACGTCTTTGCGGTCGTTAGGCAACCTAAGCACGTCCGTCTTTCTAATTCCGAGGGGCGGTGAGTTATGATTTGGTGTACACGGAACGGTAGTAATTTCGGAGAGATGTACCATGTCTCGTTTTCGTTGCTGGAAAGGAGACATTGCCGGGCTCGAAAAAATAATATATGTATTATATTTTGGGTGTCGTTAGGTTGTCAGGATTTAATTATATGTATGTATGTGCATACAAGTACCCAAGAAATCGCCCAATTTATATGACAGTTGGTTTTTTAAATGTGATATAAATGATAGGGAAATATGTTCACAAAGAAAAGCGAGGAAGTGGGTGTACAATGTAATATGATCTTAATTTAATATTCTTCGGATTGGACTTGTTTTGAATATGTAATGATTTTCAATTATTAACAAAAATACAAAATGGACAATGTGCCTGGAAATAATATATCTGTTAAAAAGGCAGTAGTAATTTAATTATATTTTAATTCCAGTAGATATATTTGTTTTAATTCAGTGAGACACAAATCTTCATATACTGTACCTTTGTTTTACCTAAAACAAACGGAAAATTAATTAACGTTAGAAGAGAAAAATAGAATCAAAAATTTGTAAAGTTTCCAAACCCATTAAGAAGTAATTTGGAGTTAAAGTAACTAAAATTAAGAAAGTAGTTAATAAACTAAAATATATTGTAACGTTTATTCTAATTTATTTACACACGGTCTTAACACTACTTAATTTATCTAGACTATTTCCTAGCAATTTATTCATATCACACTCCTAACTGCTAATTTATTTATACTGTTTCACTTGTCCGTTTATCGCACTGTTTTCACTCGCGGCTTCTCATCTAATCTCGTCTTCTTCCACACCGTTCGCTTTTATTGCCCTCCGGAACCTTCTTGAGAGTACTCGATCATTCTTTTCCCTAATTTGTTTGTTCTAGAAACGACCCGAAAGTAATAAATCATTCTTTCTTTAAATGAATATTCGCGATTAATCTGGAACTGCTTTTTTATGATTCAATTAGCGGAGCGACCTCCCTTTGAGGTGGGCCGCCTAGTCCGATATGGAGTGCGCTTACGCTGGTTGTTTACATTTCGCGTTACACTATGTACATACTTATCAGAGTAATCAAAAGTGTAAAACTTTACCACTTACTACTCTTGCGATTTTTCCAATTGAAGCCAAGTCGTAAACTGATTATGAAACTATGATTTGCTTGCAATTAGCACTTTCATCGAAAAAGTGCATACCTACCTGAAAGTAAAGTTAAAAAATTAATTATTGCTAATAATAAAATGTAATATTTAATGCTACATACAAACATATTCTGCATACATATTCGGTTGTTCTTTTTTGTTGATATTATTAATACAAGTAGTATTTGGGATGACGTTTCAATTTAGCAATTACTATGTTCACGGTATGCAGAAATGGCATGGAAATTATTGTCTCTTCAATATAACTGCGAGGACAATTCGCCAGAAATTAACTGGCGAAGCTCCGAAAATCTCCCAAAATCGAAGTGCATAGCTTCTACAACTTAAAAATTCCTTCAAAAATCCATAATTGATTTTTTGGGAACCCCCGAAGGGCGGGTACGGTCTCGCCCTTAATCTCGGCCCGTCTGCTAATCCGACTAATACCTCGGCACTGTTGTACTTGGTTAATTTTATTACCCCGAAGACGAATGTAATTCATTTAACTTTAAGTGACTTTTGTGTACGTTCGGCGAACTTCCTTGTCCTTTAATCTGTGGGCAGTCGTCTCGGACCGCAAAAGGACACGGTATGGCTTTAATGGATTTAGGGGTATAATGACGGGGAGAATGGGAGATCAGCGCCCTGCGGGACAGGGGATAAAGGTAAGAATACCAAATTTACTCTCCGGCAGATAAGGGAGAATTAAGCCGTCCGTCCACCCCTTTCGACGTACGGTTTTCTCGAATTTCTAGCGAGATACACGTACAAGATACACGTTCATGTCGTAAGTGAGCGTCTCTGAGAAGCGGCCAGAAGTTGGGCGAGGCACTAAAAAACGAGACCGTTAATCGTGGAGGAAACGCACCGTTTCAGTTAAAATTACACCCTGTCAGATCGAATGGAGAGCGTCGTCGTGGGCGGGGTAGTAAAAGTCGAGCGAAAGGATAGTAACGTTCGAAGATTAACGGGTTTAATGTGACTTTAACGAATCGAAATTAACGTCATCCGCGATCAGGTCGGGAAGCGAAAAGTAAAGCCTTACGTTTAACAGGAGGCGTTAATTTTAAGCCCTTACCCATACAGACATACCCTACACCAAAGGTGGCCAGCCAGCTACCCCTGAGATTCATCACACGTTTACAAAATAGGTTTATTGTATAATAAATCCAACATGGAAATATTTCATTTTATATGTGGTCATATCATTTGGGTTGGCCAATCGTGCCCTACACAATCACATTAGGTTTATCCGAACTCTAATTGACGCTTATAATATGTTGAATCAGTGTTAATATCGCCTTTAAAAGAATGTGCAAAGAATTTTCAAGACTTCTTCCCAATACATATTTTTAATCCTTAAACTTGTAAGTTGTCAAAGTTCCTCTCATTACCAAATTAAAAATTTCGTCCTGGTTGTAAAATGATGTAATATCAAAAATCTAACCTTTCTTTACCAAAATTTGTAAAACTGAAAGCAGGTCCTGTTACATGAAGCTATTTTTTTGGAATTCAAACTCTAAAAGTTTGGTCTAGCTTTAGGTACATTTGTATTGTAATTTTACGATATGTAGTATACTCATGATAACGTCATGGAATTCGAGATTCTATTGGTCCCTAATTCGGTTGAAATAATTTTGAAGGTTTTTATGATTTAATTTACAATAAATTCAAATCGCAATTTAATTTTTTGACTTGATATTCCATGGCAAAGTCAGAGTTCCTCTCGTTACCAAATTAAAAATTCGTCCTAAACTCAAGGTTGTGAAATGATGTATTTTCATGATTAAAATCTAAGCTTTCTTCACCAAAATTTGTAAAACTGAAAGCCGGTCCTTGTTACATGAATCTATTTTTTGGGATTCAAATTCTGAAAGTTTGGTTTAGCTTTGGGTACCTACTTTCGTATTGTAATTTTATGATATGTAGTATACCTACTCATGGTAACTTAATGGAATTCGAGATTCTATTGATCCCTTATTTGGTTTGAAATAGTTTTGAAGAGTTTTGTGTTCTAATTTACAATACATTTAAATCCCAATTTAATTTTTTGACTTGATATTCCATGGCACTTGAGAACTTTTGACTCAATTAAAAACCCTATTATCTTCAACAGTTCCATTACCTGATGGACCTAATGGCGTCTATATTTCTTTTACTTAAAATTTAAGCGCAATACAAAACAAATTTAACAAACGTATTCATGGCGTATTTCTGGTAGTAATAAGGTATTCTTATTTTACTTTATTCATATATAATTATTGCAGTACAAATACCGTTAATATTATATTACAAGTACCTGTCCCTACCACAATTCCTACCAATATTTACATATATAATTAAACTTTCATACTTCATAGTGAACGTACAATGTACCTACCTACCTGCCTGCCTACCTACCCACTTCAAGATGTGTTGGATTTGATGGTGAAATCAATAAAACTAGCCTAACCGACTTATTTAAAATTACAATGTTATTGACAGATGTGAATTTATAGCATGTACCTAAGTAATGCTAAGAACAATGTTTGTTGCAATTACGCTGTTAGTACCTTTACTTAAATGCACGTGACCGATGGAAGAAAAATATGTAGTAAACTACTAATGGTACTAAATTTAAAAAAAAATTGTTGCTCCATTTTCAGAGTAAGCAGGTAATTTCTAAAATTACTCTTTGAAACTTTACCTCCAAATTAACCTCGCAACGTTAATTTTTCGCCCTGGAAACGTCATCGTAAGCCTCTCACGATCGTCGATTACTCTCATACCCTAATTAATAACCAATTAAAACCTATTACGAAACCACCCGACTTGAACGGCTAATTACCGCACGAAACAATAATCTCTGCGTATAGCGGATAAATCGATTTACGATCGTATTCGTTTCCACTGGGAACGTTTCTCGCTTAAATGTCACAACACGTTATTTACAATCCGCCATAACGAAACGGTCGATCAACGTTATTTACGAAAGCGATTAGGTATTATTATTGTTTAATTTATCAATGCGTGTACACACAGACGCGCCACGTAGGCATAAATGTTTATCCGTGACGCTTCGATCAACTGAGGACAATCCGATAAATTAAATATGATGTACGTTTATGGGAGAAATGATTTGCTAATGAACTGCCCGAGTGGCTAATTTACGATGCCGTCCATTGGGTTCGTTAGATTCTAGAATCAGAATATAATGTAGAAGACTTGATAAAAAATTAATTTTATTTCAATCATTTTTTGAGTGTCCAAATCTGTCAATGTGTCAATGTTAATCTGTCATTGTGCTAAAGTTTTCTAATCCTACGCAGTTTTAGAATTATGGTTCAATTAAAACGTTATTAGTATTTCATAACTTGTAATTTATTACTATTTTACAGCTGAAATAAGTAGGTAACACGTTTTAAGTTGTTAGTGTAGTTTGACAATGACAGAATTATTTCAAAGGGATGATTTAAGCTAAGACAACCGTTTTATGTTCCATGGCAACCCTTGACCAAGATATTTTTTTATATCGCGGTATATTTCCTACTCTTTCACAAATGGGCATCATTTTCTTCCTGTTGACTAATTTTCCAGTTGATTTTCCGGAAACTGAACTTTTAACGAAACAGCCGATTCATAAATCTGGATTTTAGACCAATTACAATTTTTCCAAAAGGCAATCAATTTTCCAGGAGAAAATCTAATGAACTCTAATTTAAAAATTTTTCTTTTGTACCAAATTCAGCAGATTTTCTTTCTGTTGACTAATTTTCCAGGTGATTTTCCGGAAACTGAACTTTTAACGAAGCAGCTGTTTCATAAAGCTGGATTTTAGACCAATTTTGCTATTTTTCCTAAAAGGAGAGTCAATTATCCAGGAAAAAGTGTAATGAACTCTAATTCAAAAAGTTGTCTTTTGAACCAAATTCAGCAGATTTTCCAAAAATCAAATAGACTAGTCGATTAATCTGAAATTGGGTTTGAACCAAAATTGTAATTTTTGTACTCAATTCAATACCTTCCTAGTCCCTTACCTTAGTCCTTAGACTTTGCTAGTGAAATATTTTTAATGTAACCCAAAATCACTTTTAAATCGTTTCTAATTGTAAAAACATCGTTGAAATTATTTTCTAATAATTAATATTCTCGGGGGGATGATTTATAAGGGTTGAACAAGCGGTGAAACAAATAACAATTTTATTTTATTAGTACAGTGATATACATTTGATATAAATGCACTTTTTAATAATTTCAAATTGTGAAAAGCCTTTTTAAAAATATTTTTTAATACTTATAACCCCCAATGGGTAATTCATAAGGGTTGAAACGTTTCAGCAAATAATATATCAGTTCAACTGGAGTAAAATAATTTAAATATAATATAAAGCATTTTTACAGCATTTCAAGTTATAATAAATATCTTTATAACCAACTTTGAAAATTACTACCCCCAGGGGATGATGTACAGGGGTGGAATCTTTCTGATTGTTTATAAATCTTGGTGGAAAATGTCAAGAGATCTGCATTTAAACATTATTTTAACTAATTACATGAACTAGAATCTACGATTTTTTAATTTTTTTGCAATAAGGGGTAGTTTTCACCCCTAAAAAATGAAGAACCCGGCCCAGCACAAATTTGTATGAAAATCGTTATTAATTCTCAAAATTGCATAGTAATGCGGTATTTTACAGTCGATGACTGGACTATATGTACAATATAATTGTTCTGGACATATTATAGCCAGTGACGGAACATAAAACGTGGCACTAGGCGGAACACGTTTACGCAGTTTGCGCTGATCAGGGCCTGTTCACTTGAATAGCCGCACATGGTCGGGCAATTTACTGCGCCATCTGGCGTAAATGCTGGAAACGAAAATGCGACAGTTAGAATGTTATGTCAAGAGGTGGCACCTCGTCCGATATTTAATTAAAGTCACTAAATGTGGAAAGTACCGCAATTCAATGTCCCAACGTGTTAGAGAGAGAAGTACATTTTCGGACACAATATGGCGGATTACAGCTACAATCTGCCTGTTTCATGCCTATTGTTGTGTTTTGTGGATTGTGGGTTATGTGTCATAGTGTGTCATATTTGTTTATTTTATTGTATATAGGTGTAAATTAATTTTCATGCACATTTTTCTCTCGTGAAATTTCGTTTTTACCTTTTGGGAATAAAAATGCCAAGTTGTTGTTTTATCTTTTAAAAGGAGCAAATTTTTGTTTTCTATTTTGAATTTCGCGCGTCGCGGCGCGGACACAATATGGCCGCCCATTGCGGTACTTTCCTCATTTAGTGACTTTACCAATTTCGCAGTATGGGAGTAGGCCATCTAGAACTATATGGGTGATCTGTGGCGCTGATTAGGTACGTGTCACCATGACTTTACCCATCAGTTAATTTTTAAAGAATTCACAATCCTTCTGAGGAAGGTTGGTTCCCAAGCCGAAAACCTGTCATTATTTAGCCGAAGCCTCGACGGCCCAACGTAAATAAACATCCCGCTACAATCCCGAGCCATAATAATAATCAATGTCCATTATATACGAAAACTGACAATCTGCCCCATTGTCCGATCTCCACCACTGTACTCTCTCCTATACTTTCCGTACTCGCACACAGAAGCATGAGCGATTGTCGATTGTCACTGGGCGCCGTAGGTGGTTCAGATCGGGCTAATTGAGTGGCCAAAGAGAGAGATATTTAAAGAGAGAAAGAGAGAGAGAGCCTGCAAAGGACGAACCTATTCAGAATTGACAGGTAGAAGTTATTCGAATTAATTACGGTTATAAAAGGGAGCTCCGTTCGGTATGGGGTACACAAAACGTGTTTATGTCACCGGCGTTATCGGGAAATTTCGAAGCGCGTCGAATGGGCTCCCATTGTCGCGAGAAAGAAAGAAATAGAGAGGAGGAATAGGTGTGTGTATGTGTTTGCTGGTTATAACGTTTTGTTTTTGATGCACACTATTTGGCTGATGGCGTTGGTACTACCAAAGACAATAAAGGTTAGGGTACTACCTACACGACTTTATTTATTACAATTTCAAGCTGTGCAAAGAAAACAATACTGTGTGATCAGCTGAATGGGGGAAATACGTCCTGAATTTCGTTTTCTTTAAAAAATCTCTAGAACCATTTAACCCTCACTTCACATCAAACATACCTACCCTTTACCAGTACCTATTCCAAAATTTGTCTCGAATACCACGCTGTAATTAACATGACAGCCTCTCTACGACTGCCGTTTACGAGATTTAAATATTTAAAGCACGACCTATTGTAATTGAGGGTTATATCTTTCCTCTTCCAAGTCCAACGCATATGGCAGACGTGTGCTCCATTTTTAATTTGTAATTAAGTAGGCCAGAGAATGGAAGGTCTTGTCTGTGCTTACCTTACTAAAATTTTCCGTCATTAGTGGTGCAGCTTAATGGTAACTGTTATCCACAGTACGTGATGACAAACTTTCTTTCAAACTTATTGTACGCTTGATTTTAGTTATCATGTTCCTCATCAGTGAAAAATTTTCAACGTAGTCAAAGTTAAAGTAGGTGTGACATTGATTCTGGAAACAATGTAAAGACAGCAGCAAAGTTATCCCATATGGTTGCTAAATGATATTTAAATATACAAGTACTGCCTTCATAATTACTTACAATATTTACTCCGGTAAATGTAATTACACGTTGAAATATGTAAATGCTATATTAAATTTTAGACAAAACATACCAACCTACTTTTAAACATGTCATATCTGCAACTGATATATAAGGCTGAATACCTAATCAAATCAAATTCAAACAAATAAATTACCTTCCTATTCAAAATTAATACCTACATGTTGATGACAAGAAATCGTAAATGTAGGTATAGTATTATTAATAACAAAAAACACTATAATTACATATTACGTTCGAATAAGGTTGTCATTACTTTTACTCATAGGGGTCGAGACGAATTTAATTACTCCAGTAAGGCATAACAAAATAATAATACAGCTCTGTTATAATAATTATTTAATTATGGTTATTAACCGTATTATTAAGTGAGAAAAAATTGCAAAACTTGTACATATATTTATAATTAATGATTAATTGGTACTTTATAGGAGAAAAAAGTGGTGATAATTGCTGCAATCAATCAAATAAACTCCAGCTGACAAGACATAAAATGTTTGGTGTGATAATTTTATCTTAGCTTATTTACGTTTATACACGGTGTGAGAAATAAGTATGAGTGAACATTTCTGAGTCAATTTTGATGTAATTGGTGTTCAATTTTGTGTATTAGTATTTCAAATCACTTGTGAATTCATATTTCACAAAATCATTGCTACTTATTGAGTTGTTCTGTTTTATCTACGCAAACATCGGTAATTTTACATCTTTTTTGGTGGGCTCATTTTGAGATAGATTTTAGTGGAAATTAACTGATTTTTTTACTATATATAGGATAAGGCGATTAACAGGTAAATGAGTGAGGTAGAATGCAACACTTGCAGGATAGTATTATTACTTGTGTTTGTTTCAAAACGATACACACATTCTTAGGGATCTCCGATTTGGAAAAGTAAATTTTGGAAATTCTTCCCTGATTCGAATTTTCCGTGATTGTAAAGATTTTTCAATACATTTCGGCAAAAATATTTGAACAAAATTGTATTTATGTCCCCGAAGAAAGTTATACTCTTCTTTTCATAAATTCGTCTTCACGCCTAATTTCAATTGATGTTCAAATTGCGTTCAAAATTATAGCCAAAAGTAGCGGTTTTTAGTAACATATTTGTCACCCTGTATCTTCATTTTTCATTCAAGATATCAAGCAATTTTCTTTCTTGGTGTTCAGGCCACTTTTAACTATTTTGTCCTGCGATCCCATTTTCCTGAAAAAATTAAGAGGTTTTCCTTAAATGGTTTTTAAATTTACGATATGTTTTAGTATTCCTTTTATTGCTCTTATTGTCAGTAACTCTCGAGATAAGGTCACCCTTACATAATGTATGATGTATATTCATGTTCTTGAAATAGTTTACAAATGTATGGAAATTCAAGGCCCTAAAAACTAAACCTCTTTTGTATTTTACACTCCATTTCGCTGTAAATGGGCTAGTGCTAGTAAAGCTACATACATAATATGTATTTTTCCTCTTGATCAACGAATAACATAGGGGCCAACGGGGCCATCCATAAATCACGTGACGCTAAATTTGCCTTTTTTGAACCCCCCCCCCCCCCAAATATAAAATAGATTATACCTACCAATTTTATTTTCTTCGATAAAAAAATGTATATAATTTATTCTATATTACAGTGGAGAAAAATTAATTGTAATACATACATACTAAACTTAACAACAATTTAAATTTAAAAATATTTATTAGGTAGGTAGTATTGGAAAATACGATTCCACACCCCCATCCCCCCTCCGTGATAAACCGTGATAAAAAGGTAACCCCCTCTCCCCCTTAGGAGCATCACGTGATTTATGGACGGCCCCATATATCATTTTGCCCCTTCTAAATCTAAGTTCTCTCGATCTAATCGGTTCAATGAATCCTAACCCAAATTTACACCTTTTTCTATTAATATCAATTATCTAATTACCGGTACCTAGTCTTAAGTTCAAATGATTAATTTACTCGCATTCAAATATTCCAATATCATTAATTTTATTCCGAGTGAGTAAATCAAATACACACGTTTAACTTGCCTTTAAAATACCCCGTGCATATTTTAAGCAAACTCTTTCTCACTTATCGCTCTTATCACCGACTACACTTCTTTTTTGCCCGTCTGGGTTTCGCATGTAAGTTTCTTAAAGTGCTTGAATAGGAAAATAATTCCGAATGTCTTTTTCTCTTTTTATGTTGGAAATTTTATTTCGAATTAATCAGTATCTACAATGAATTCTAACTTCATATTACACCTCTTTCTATTAATATTAATTAGGTATCTAATTACTGGTAGTATTTATTCAAATAATTAATTTACTCTTATTCAAATATTCCAATATCATTTAAACGAATATACACGTTTAAATTTCCTATAAAATTACTGTGGGTATTTTAAGGAAACTGTTTCGCATTTCTCGCTCTTATCACCGACTACACTTTTTTTGCCCGTCTGGGCTTCGCATGTAACCAACACTTTTTTAGTGTGCTTCAATAGGAAAATAATTCCGAACGTATTTCTCTCTCTCTCTCTCGCTCTCTTATGTTAGAAATTTTTATTTTAAAATAACTGTGCGTATTTTAAGGAAATCGTTTCACATTTCTCGCTCTTATCAGCGACTACACTTTTTTTGTCCGCCTGGGCTCCGCATGTAACAGTTTTTTTAGGGTGTTTAAATAGGAAAACGATTCCGAACGTCTTTTCCTCTCTTTCGTGTTCGCAATTTTATTCGTACGATTCACGGTTGTAGGGTTGGACGTGTCTTAAGTTCGGGAGAGGTTTTACAGGTAATTGTTTAAATTTTGGAAATATTTGGTTTTGTTTAGTGATATTACATTGAAGTAGTGAAGTTGTTATAGATTTTGTTGAACCGTGGTGTTAGTGATAATTGTTTTATGATTTTTTTGTGAGTTTAATTGATTGGCTTCGTCGTAGTTTTATGGTTTCCAGTGATTTTTCGTGTTAACGTCGGTGTCGCGTGTGTAATAGTGAATCCAATGATTTTCTAAAAATAAATTTTGATATCCTTTCGTCTTTCTGTAATTAATAAGTTTGTCATGTTGTTTCAGGTCTCGGCAGTGTCGTACACGTTTGGAAGTAGTGACTTTGGTGCAGTGTATGCAGTGATAGTGAATCTATTGGAGTCAGTAGCGGCGGCAAGGAGGGAGGCGTTGCCATCATGCCTAAATGTCATTGCCAAACGGTTAGTTTCCTTTTTTACATTATTTTTAAAGAGGCAATATCACTTTTAGTGATGCCCACGATATTCTCGTTTGCGAGAGTCTCGTCTCGTCTCGTCTCTCTTTCGAGACGAGACTCGTGACGATACTTTAAATTTTCCTTGCGAGACAAGACGAGACTTTCAAAAAGTCTCGTCTCAAATCTCGCACGAGAGTCTCGCAAAAGTCTCGAGGTAGGTATCGCAGATAAAATTGGCAAATATTAATTAATTATTCTAATTATCGCGAATGTTATTAAAACATATTTTTTAATGTCGCATAATAACGAGCAACCTGTGTTTACAATAACTGTTATATCCAAGCAATAGTTATAGTAGGTAAATAATTGTAAATTAAGTTAGTTTTTAATTTAATTGTGATAACTTGACGCATACACACGACTTTCTAGAGTTAAATGCTTACCTAGGAAATACAAACATTCGCAACATTTTTATGTTAAGTAAAATAGTATTTTTTTTCTGTAACGGGGAAAAAAATGCAATTTTATACCTATTGACAGAATTTTTTGTTAGCTTTACGACTATTAGTTTTTAATATCTCTACGACAATTTATTTTATATTCGCCGACCTTTGGAGATCATCTACCTATTTCTCACCTCACTTCTCATGTTATAATCGAGCTATAATAATTGGTTCATTTAAGTTCCTGTCGAAAAATCAAATTTGATAAGCATTTCGATATAATTGAAGAGCAAGGAGGAACCGGACGCAATAAAACGGCCAAATGCAAGATATGCACGAAATCGCGAGATTTTGCGAGACTTTTGCGAGACTCTCGCGCGAGACATGAGACGAGACAAGGCTTTTATTTCGAGACGAGACTTTCCACTTTTTTTGCGAGACAAGACGAGATTTTTCAAAGTCTCGTCTCGTCTCGTAGGCAACCACTTTTCCCCTCTGATTTCTAGCTGCTGATTAATCCTATTTTTTTTTATAATTTATCAGGTGAGTATTATCGACGGCAATGGCATAGAACTTCAGATAAGGGCAGAGATTCAAGAGATTTGCAACTGTTTGTAAGGTAAATTTTATTTTAAGAAGATTTTTCGATGTCTATTTCATTTTTGTACTAAATTGTCTTGGTAAACTACTTTTCCCTATCAATTCTTTAGGTAAGTCTTTTTGGTGGTGGTGGTGGTGGCTGATATCGTGGAAGCGCTGGAAGGCAAAACAATTTGCCTACCAATCATGCAACGCAATACAAGTTAGAAGAACTACAAGAAGCCAATCTATATGGTAGATATTTATTTAAATTGCCATTGAATTTGTTGTAGTTCATTGTTTTTCTTGCTATTGTTTCAGGTGCAGTGTGAAGTGAAGTGAAGTGATAGTGGTGAATATGGCGGAGTCAGTAGCGGCGGCAAGGAGGGAGGCGTTGCCATCATGCCTAAATGTCATTGCCAAACGGTTAGTTTCATTTTACATCATTTTTTAAAACGCTATATTATTTTTCCATCTTATTTGTAGCTGCTTATTAATCCAATTTTTTTTATAATTTATTAGGTGAGTATTATCGTCGGCAATGACATAGAACTTCAGATAAGGGCAGAGATTCAAGAGACTTGCAACTGTTTGTAAGGTAAGTTTTATTTCAAGAGGATTTTTCGATGCCTATCTCATTGTTATACTAAATTGTCTTGGTAATCTTTTCCTTGTCAATTTTTTAGGTAAGTCTTTTGGTGGTGGTTGCGGCTGATATCGTGGAAGCGCTGGAAAGCAAAACCATTTGCCTACTAATAACGCAATGGAAGACAAATTAGACGAACTACAAGAAGTCAAGTGGTTAGTAATTACTAACCTCTTGGTTATCTTGGTTAACCTCTTGGTTAACCTCGTAATTAGCAGTTATTAAATGGTAAGCATTTATTTGTACCATTGAATTTATTGTAGTTCATTGTTTCTCTTGTTACTGTTTCAGGTGCAGTGTGAAATGAAGTGATGGTGGTGAATATGGTGGAGTCCGTAGCGGCGGCAAGGATGGAGGCGTTGCCATCATGCCTAAATGTCATTGTAAAACGGTTAGTTTCCTTTTACATTATTTTTTAAGAGACACTGTCACTTTTTTATAGTTGCTTATTAATTATATTTTTTTAAAATGTATTAAGTAGGTGAGTATTATCGACGGCAATGTCATAGAACTTCATATATGGGCAGAGATTTAAGAGATTATAGCAACTGATTGTAAGGTTGGTTAATTTTTTTAAATAATCTATGAAATGTTAACTTAACATGATTCGGTGATATTACTGTTTGCATTGTTATTTTCAGGTAAGCCTTTTCAGCACAGTAGCGGACACCTCATTGGAAGGACAAATGTACAAGGGGTGCATTTGCAAATGCAAATCCAATGAGTCTTACGTCTTACGTTGGAAGGTTAGTGTTTTAAAATTATATTTGAAAGAAACCTTCAAATCTGACGGAATTCCTTTGTTGTTGTTGATTAGATATAATTTCGATTTTTAATTATTACGTTTACAGCTTTTCAAAATGTGACGAAAATTAAATTGTAACGACGCATTTGAAAAAATCATGAACACCTCATAGAAACTCCAATTTTCGT
The DNA here is from genome assembly GCA_946251905.1 of Cryptocephalus moraei. Taxonomy (NCBI): domain Eukaryota; kingdom Metazoa; phylum Arthropoda; class Insecta; order Coleoptera; family Chrysomelidae; genus Cryptocephalus; species Cryptocephalus moraei. Next base: position 45,029,799 of record OX276452.1, read on the forward strand.
TGAACGCTCTAGGGTTGTTTACTATAGTTCCATTAAGACTTTTATAAAATTTGAAGCATTCCTCTGAATTGGTTTCAAAGACGAGGGTGTCTAATTTGAACTGTAAAATTATTAACTCAATCAATCTTAATTGAATTACTGAAACTTCAATTCTTCATAAACCTCCTCTAAATTACTTGGGATAATTTTATTAAGGTATAGACAAAGTTAAATCCTTTTTGTTTCAGCACTGGGAATTTGGGTTTGAAATGTGATAATCATGTGTGTTAAGAATTCACAAAAAATCATTGAAGCTTCAATTTTGAACTTTTTTAAAGTTGTTTAGTAGAGTTTTATCAAAGTAGTAGTGATGAAGTTTAAGATTAGGTACTATTGGAATTTATCACATAAAGTTGGGTTTGAAATAGAAAAATTATACAAAGCAGTGAATTTTAAAATTGTACAAAAACAAATAAGTAATCAAAATTTCAATATTGATGAAACTCCTCACATTTTGTTAATATGGTTTCACTAAAGTTATAACAAAGTTAATGGTGAATGAATCTGAATTTGTTTTAATATTATGAACTTAGGCTTGCATCGTTTCAAAAAATCTGCTTCATGACACGCTAAATTTTAACAGTTTACTAAAAATTTTATAAAAACTTCAATTTTGATGAAAGTCCTGGAAGTTGTTTAGCACAGTTTTGTTAAAATGTTTTTAAAATTTAGATTATCTAGATTTGTTTCAATAGTACGAACTTGTTTGAATGAGTTCGAATTATGACAAAAATCTGTGTACTTAATTTTAAAAATTCACAAAAAATTCATGGAAATTTTAAGGTTGATGAAACTCTAAAGTTGTTTCGTAGGGTTTTATTAAAACAACGACAAGAATTGAAGCCGTTAGGTATATAAATTGGTTTCAATACTACAAACTTGGGTTTGAAACGTTACAAAAATCCAGTTGACAAATATCGAAATTCCAATTTTTATCAAAATTCTCAAAGTTATATCTACAAGGGTCTTATTACAATAATGCACGTGAGTCAATTCTGCCTCAGTTTCTTGTAGTATGTCATGTGGCTTTTATTTAACCCATTTTTATAGATATGATTTTGAGTAGAGGCTGAAAAACATTAGTAACAAGTTATTTTATACCAAAACATAAATAGGTTATAAATTTCAAGTATTTCACGTTAATAAGGGTGGTAACATTTGTCCTAACCTCCACAAATTTCCTGTAATTAATTAAGACGGTCCTGAAATCGTATCACTATACCTGTTTCTAAGATCAATACAAAGTTTGCAAAATAGCCTGTTTCTTTCGTATTACTCTGAAGATGAAGTCACTATAATTAAGATTAGATCGATACAAAAACTTAATCGCCCAATCAATTACGTGAAATTAATAAATTAACCGCAAAAACATTAAATTCCCCCCGGACGATAATTAATCGTCCGGTAATTACGTCCATATCGCAGCGAGAAGACTGTCATTCCCCTCTCGATTGAGGGGAGAGTGGGGCAAGCGGGACGACGTGTTGTTCGGTCGGCAAGGGAAGGGGAGATCGGAGAGAGAAAAAAAAGCGGTCCCGTTGACACGTTAATTAAAGCGCATTAAGGGGACCGCCTCCTAGGATGCGCGCGCATCATGTGGGGCGTTCCCGCCGGCGGGAAAACAAATAGTTACGGGCGTTAAACGTCACAAGAAGGAGCGCTGGACCGTATATAAAGCGTAAAAAATGAGCACAGGAATGCCAACCTGTTTGTCTTACGACTTTAGTTCGCATAAGCGGTGCATAAGTGTAATATCCGAGGCGTTTATCGGTCTAAATTGGGTTTTTTTTGTCTGGTTAGGGGCCCAGCGGCGCACTCTACTCTCGAATGGTTGGAATAAGAGTGATTGATTTGTCAAATGTTTGTGGGTACCTACTTGACTTATCCTACTTCATGTTGCCATCCCTGCGACGCAGGTTGGGTGGATACTAATATTATCACTAGGCAACGGTGATTTTGGAGGCGCTACCTTAGAAAGTTCATATTTCTTCCGACGGTGGCAAATCAGGCAAACTGGGCGACAGTAATTTCCGTATTCCCTTGCCCATACCCATTTTCCTTGCCCTTTAATATGTTCGTGATAAAGATGGGATTTCCCGTAATTTGAGTATTCTCTTGCCCTTACCCATTTTCCTTGCCCTTTAATATTTTCGTGATAAAGATGGAATTTCCCGTAGCTCAAGTATTCTCTTGCCCTTACCCATTTTCTTGCCCTTTCTTAAGGTTAAATTGCTTTTGGGTCGAAAATACCTGTACAATAAAACCATCTTTTCGGTCATCTCGTCGAAAATCACTATCTCGTTTTCATTTTCGGCGGGCGAACTTTGGGCCGCAAATAATGACGGTACCTGCTTTAATTGAAGGGTCAAATAAGCTTACAAGAAATTTGGGTCCCGGCTTAAGACAAGTAGGTAGGAAGTGTATCGGTACGAACGGTCAGCAAGGATTTTCTTGTCCTTTTAGATGGGATTTCCCGTAATTTGTGTATTCTCTTGCCCTCTTACCCATTTTCCTTGCCCTTTAATATGTTCGTGATAAAAATTCCTGATTTAACCACCAATGCGCCAGGGTTAAATTTCCTCTCAAAATATCCTCATCAATCGAGTTGTTAGGATTAACTTCAATCTGTAGTCCAAAGTACTTTGCTCATTTCACTGTAGTCCTAACCCTATTTTAATATCTTCGAAGTAGGTACTTCGCCGTTTACGAAGTTCATCTTACAAAGGTAGAGGAGTGATGAGCCAAATGAACAAGTTTCGGACATTTTAGTGTCCATCATCAGCTACAATCTGTACAATGATGAAAGTTGTTATGTCGAGAGATGTTGAAAAATTATTTCATACCAATATAGTATAGTACTTTCTTAAGATGTCTTTAAACTGTATAGGTACCTACCTACAAAGCGAAACAATCCCCAATGCCAATAAGTTAACAAGATATGGACTAGAATCATGGTGTTGACCTGACAACATAACTAATTAAAACACAATAATTACTTACACGTGAAGGGTACATTTTTATAACTAAAAGGTCTTATGGAACAACTGAAAACTAAACCAAAGACAAATACGGTTACCTAACCGCATTGTTTTTGACTAAGCTTTGAAGGAAGTTGTGGAATTTCTAAGCTACTTGTTACCTACCATTCTAATGATCCCACGGCATTTTCAAAAAAGTTATAAGTAACTTATAACGATTCCAAAGGAGTTCTTATACTTTCAAAGAAGTAAAGCAGTTTCTAAAGAATTTTTAACAATCATAATGCACTGATGACACTTTGAAATAAGTTGTGTGAATCTCAAAAACATTATTCATCTTAGTAGATTTTCATAAAACTATAAAAATTCCTAGAAATATTATTATGATCGGACATTGAACAAGAAGGGTGAAGAAAAGTGTGTAATAATTACAGGTTTGTTAACTAAGCGTAGTATTATTAACAAAAATATTTAAAACTAGTTTCGGTGTCAGTTATTTCGTCATCGATTTCCGTTACAAAAGGCTTTTCTACGGATAATCAATTATTTTGTTTACGAGCATTTCATTCGATTTTATCGATAATAAATATGTACGTATCTATTTTGTTTATCGGACGACACATCGTTCGTTTCACTTTCATCTCAGAATTCATTAACATTGACTATCAGTTTATATATATTTATTACCTAGATACATACTTACTTCTCTTCACTACTGATTGTTTACGATTTTACAATATTATTATTGCGGTTTCTGTTTACATAACAATAATTTATTACAGGTATCTATTCACTTTTAATTGGATTTTTGTCATGCTCAGTGGGAAAATGAATAATGTGTCTATTTTAGTATTGAAACGCGATAAATTTTGTTCAGTTTATTATTGAAATTTTGAATTTAGAATTAGGTATTCATTATTAACATCGTGTTATTCTAATTTCAACATGTTAAATGTAATAAACGATAAGTATCTGCCATAAATTATACATAAACAAAGATAGTTGAAGATAACACCATTTCACGCCCTTTAAAGGCGTTAACATGTGATTTACTTAATACTGTTTTCAATTTTAAATCCATACAAATCTAGTAACTAAGTTTGTGTAACATTCCAATTCAGTTCAAAAAATAAACGTACCTGCACACCTATCTAACAAGTGAGAGAGAGAGAGAGAGAGAGAGTAAGAGAGTAGGTAGGCACCCTTTCACTAAATTTTTCTTCCTTTACGTATACATGGCATAGATTTCGTGTAATATGTTGTTTCGTAATCGCCAGAACAGAGATCAAGTCAGAAAGTAGGAAATTAATTTTTTGGATTGCAAAGTGAATTGATATTGATACATGTAAATACCTAAGTACTTAAAACAGATAAGTACCTACTAAATAGTTTTTTAAAATATTGGCAGCATGTATCTATATAAAATCACCTTATCTGTTTTGAGTAGTTTTTTAGTTCACGTTTTCTAAAATAAATGGGGTATTACAGAGCTTTTCGTTAGGACAGTAAATTCAACTAAGATTTTATTTATCAATTTGAAATATTTCAATCACTACAGAAAATTTAGCCTAATCACCCTAATATAATTCACTAGGGGAGCCGAGAGTGGGGATGATCAGGGTATATTTTATCTACCTACTTTACAATTTAAATAAAGATTTACCACTTAACATATCGAAAAGTTTATGATAACAATTGTCATGCATATAAAACTTATTTCAGGATACAACATCGTCCGCGCCGAGGCTTTCGGCCCGGTGAATAGACAGGGTACACGTTTATTGCGTGCATCGATGTCGTGCGTGTGCACTATGATGTGCCAAGGCTATAAGAAAAAGGTTGCGTAGAGCAGCAGTTACACTTAATATTAATTAAAGTAAAGTAAAAATTGTTGAGGAGGCGCATTGGTCATTACAACAAAAACATATTATGTATTTATTACGACATATAATAACAGTAAAATCGACATAAGTAGGAGTAAACATGATAATTTTAATAATATGCGAATAATTTTGTATGCATTTTTATATATATTATTAACGGTTATTAATGTAAATTTAATACAAGACGCTTTTCTAGATTAAACTTAGTTTTAGCATTTTTTGAACAAGGAATTTGGTTCAGTTGTCCACTGTGGTATGGTTATATATGCATAACAATTATGCTATTTGGAGGGATGTTTTGAACCCATTGTATTATTAAACTAATTATCAAATATTTTGGTCATTACGGTAAAAAAGTAACAAGTTAGGTATATTTCATGTCTTCCTAAAAACAATTTCAACTCCTTTAAAAGCGCTACTGGTACATTAAACATTGTCACGAATTTCTTTAAACTTAACCAAGTCCCCTCAAAGAGCCTGAACTCTTATTATGGTGCCAATTATATTTCAAACTTCATTTTGTTTGGACAAGTGCAACTCTTAAAAATATCAGAATATAAATCTGAAGTTCTTTGAAATTTTCGGAACACCTTCAAAATCATTGTATTTAGAGATCTTATTTTAGAACTCTCTCAAGAGGTAATAGTAGGTACATGTCAAATCTCATATTTCCCTAAAACAGTTACAACTTCTTTAAAAACCTCATGTACAAGTAATTTATAAATTAATAAGTTGGAGATTCTTTTTTTTTTTTTTCGAATGAAACTTATCTAAGTGTCTTGTAAATACGGTAGTATCTATTATTGTTCCATATCTTGTTGTACCAACATTTCTTTCATTAGACTTATTCAAATATAATTCTGTACCTACTCCACGTGTTGGACTATGGTATCTCATATAACATGCTCTTTTGTTCCTCTTTTTCTATCTATATGTAATATAGTTAGAAAAAATCTATGTTCTGTTGGAAAAAATTGTTAAAAAAAAACAATTGTAAAAAAAATGTTTCTTTGTGGGGTAGCTGCCAAATGTGGTAAGGTTTAAAGAGACACTCCTTTTACTTGGAAAGCTTTCGTAATTACTTTATTCCATCTTCAGTCCACTGCAAATTTTCAAATTATTAAGTACTTATATAAGTGTGAAATTATTTACTTACTCTAAGCGAGACATAATAATGAAACTGCATCATAGTATAACTGAGTTTTTATAGTTTTCACTATAAATTTATGATGATGTATGAAGACTTAAAAATTAATTTCAAAGATGAATAGGATAGAATTTTAAAACGACAGCTCATATTTTATTTTCAATTTTAATGTTGAAACGCATATATATCAATGCATGGTATTTTAAAATTGTTTCCTGGTCACTTTCCAATAATTAAACTTATACATTAACATGGTGAAAATGCTATTATGTGATATTGTCTAAGTGGTTATTAACGCCATACCTAGAATTGTTCTTTTTGTCTAAGGTTAGTAAGTGTGAGTAAATTATACTTTTTAAGTTTAGCTTTATAAGTTTTTAGTGTCTGATCGTTTATTCATACACTTTTGTGGAATGATTTACAATCATCTGATGATAAGTGATAAATATTATGCGTTGCTTTACAGTAAGTAAATAGTTTCACAATTATATAAGTAATAACTTGAAAATTTGCAGTAGACTGAAATGGAATAAAGTAATTCCGAAAGCTTTCCAAGTAAAGAGAGCGTCTCTTTAAACCTTACCACATTTGGCCGCTACCCCACAAAGAATTTTTTTTTTTCTCTAACAATTGTTGGTATTATAGAAGGCCACGACTACTATTTTAACATTATACAACGTGTTTCAAAATAATTATTGTCATCAAGTCGGCTGTGGAATTTCCATGTAAAATAAAAAAACCCGCTTTGCGGAAATGGGAGTTTCTACTAGCTATACATATCCTCAAAATAACCTACTTAACCTATTTCAACTTCTGGTTTTTCTCTGTCAAAAGAAAACGAATTCTGGAGTATTTGTCTATTTGTAGTATTTGTTTTGGCCCTGAAAAAGGTCGTAAATTACCAGCAGTACTTATTGCCAGTTTCACGATAAATGTTCGAAGTGACACTTGTTGTCAGAATTAGATAGGTTCAAATCAATAGGGCGCGGCAAATCAAAAATTACATGCACAGAAATTCCAACGCCAACTAGATGACAATCATTTTGAAACACGTTGTATATATTAGGCATATTGCATGTATTTATAAGACGCGTTTGGATATACGATTACTCACGGCGTAACAGATCTCATGCTGACGGCAAGTTGAAGATTTAAAACGTTTATTTTATAGTCACTAGATAAGGGAAGTACCGCAATTCAATGTCCCAACGTGTTAGAGAGGGAAGTACATTTTCGGACACAATATGGAGGATTACAGCTACAATCTGCGTGTTTCATGCCTATCGTTGTGTTTTGTGGGTTTTTAAAAAAATTTACATTTTTCTCTCGTGAAATTTCGTTTTTACTTTTTGGGATTAAAAATGCCAAGTTGTTGTGTCCTATCTTGTAAAAATGGAAGCAAAAATAGGTTATTTTGATTGCCTACAGGTAACGGTTTTATACCTTTTTTTCAATTAGGTGAGATATATAAATTTTAGGTAAAGATAACGTTAATAAAAGGAGTCTCTGGATAAATCTTATAGATAGGGAAGACTTGATTGAAAATTCCAGAATATGTGAGGTAAGCTCAATGCTATTCCAGTCATTCCAGATCTACTAGTTGAAACATGTTCTGCTAACTCCTTGGCTAATTCTAACCATGTAATAAATGATTTGGAAAGTAGCGAAGCTACTGAAACTGAAAGTGTTTTGAATGTAGAGTTTCCTGATCCTGAAATCGACAAGTTATTCGAAAGAAGGTCTTACAGTGAAGATGGACAACAAAAGTTAACTGAAAATTTGAGAATGTCATTACGAATTTTTGTTTTCTATTTTCAATTTGGCGCGGCGCGGACACAATATGGCCGCCCATTGCGATACTTTCCTCATTTAGTGACTAGTTTATTTTTCTCAAGCGCGCTGATGAAAGTTTTTACTTCAAAATGTACATACAGGGCTAAATAAGTTGCGGAACGGTCCACCTCAATTTTATGTAATCTCTAATATTTTTGTGACTGTCAGAACAACACGTTGAATTTTCATCCCTGAAGAAGATCCTAAGACTGAATTTCTCCTTAGATTCGGTGCTATTGTCGCGCCTCTGGCGCGGGCATTCATCTGCGGTCCTCTCTCTCTCTCTCTCTTTCTCTCTCTCTCTGTCCTTTTCTGTCTTTCACCCGAGACCGGTTCTGTCCCGGGTGCGAAGTAGGTGTAGATACAGGGGCGTAATCGTCGAAGCTAATACCATTTGCACGGCCGGATTTCACCAATACCGTCGAGACGATAAACTCCGGGGTTTCACGCGGAGCGACCAATCGCAGGGGCTCCTTCTCGCCATCCCCACCATCTGTCACGATCGCAGCGCCGAGAGCCGCGGCGCTGCTCCCCATTCTCCGAAGCTCGATTATTAACTGAAGAGAGCGAGCGGCGAGCGGTAGCACGTTTTTTTTTTGAGAGAACAGAGAGTAAAGTGTGGAAGAGTAAAAGTGTCGAGAGTGCGGGTTAAGTGAGGACGATGAGGGTTGTTGTTCGAGTTGAGGGATGTTGTTACTGAGAGTTCCGGGATCGAGGGTGTGTCGGCGAGGCCAACCATGATGCCTCTCGCACCGACACCAATAGTGGCAGTGCCTTCGAAGCCGAAAATTGGATTCTCGATCGACTCGATAGTCGGCGGCGCGAGTCAGCAGCAGCCTCATAGCCCCCAGCACTCCCCCGTGCACTATTCCGAGAGTTCCGCCCCTATCTCGCCGAGCAGCGACGACGCCAACAGGCTCGGCGGCGGCGGAGGCGGAGGCTCGCTCTCCCCCAAGCAGCAGAGGTACCACCAGGCGTCGCCGCCGCCGTCCGCCCGCTCGCCGTCCCCCAAGCCGCCCATCATGGTGCCCGGCATCCCGGCTCACACGCTCGTCCGCCCGAGCCCGACCTACGACCCCAACCTGAAGAACGGCGGCGGCGGCGGCGGCTTCCTGCAGCCCGAGATGATGCACAACCACCAGCAGCACCCGTTCGCCCTCGCCGCTCACTTCCAGGGGGCGGCGCTCGCGGCCGCCCTCAGCCAGCACGGCCAGCACGGCTTCCCCGTCGGCCAGCCGCTCGCGCAGCACGCCCAACCTAGGGACAGCTACCCGCTCTACCCGTGGCTGCTCTCCAGGCACGGCAGGATATTCCCGCACAGGTTCCCGGGAGGTAAGCGATCCGACACGTTGACTCTGCTTAGCTCGAACCATTTTTTTGGTGCCTTTTCCAACTTCAATTCTTTAACATACAAGGTTCTCATTATGTGCCCTCGCCTGATTCTGATTTGAATCCGACTGAGGAAAATTTGGGTGAATGTTTACTTAGGCCACTTCTGTCTTCCAGGGTACTTGGTTTATCCTTGCCCTCTTGCGTTTACAACGCCTTTTCGAATCACTCCACTTGGTGCCTTGGTTATTTCTTGCGGAAATATCTGTATATAGTTACTTAGTAGGTACTACCTTCAGAGAAAATACCATTTGGGTGAATATTTACTTCGACTACTCCTGTCCCCAAGGGTACTTGCTTTATCCTGGCCCTCTTGCGTTTATAACGCCTTTTCAAGTCACTCCACTATCCCCTTGGTGCCTTAGTTATTTCTTGGGGAAATATCTGTACAGCGTTACTTAATATTACCTTCAGGGAAAATACCATTTAGGTGGTTGTTTACTTAGACCCAGGGTACTTGGTTTATCCTTGCCCTCTTGCGTTTATAACGCGCCTTTTCGAGTCATTCCACTATCCCCTGGGTGCCTCGGTTATTTCTTGGGAAATATCTATATAGCGGTACTTCAGAGAAAATACCATTGGTGAATGTTTACTTAGACCACTCCTGCCTCCCAGGGTACTTGGTTTATCCATGCCCTTTTGCGTTTACAACGTCTTTTCGAGTCACTCCACTATCCCCTTGGTGCCTTGGTCATTTCTTGGGAAATATCTGTACAGCGTTCCTTAATACTACCTTCAGAGAAAATACCATTTAGGTGGTTGTTTACTTAGACCACTCCTGCCCCCAGGGTACTTGGTTTATCCTTGCCCTCTTGCGTTTACAACGTCTTTTCGAGTCACTCCACTATCCCCTTGGTGCCTTGGTTATTTCTTGGGTATATCGTTACTTAGTACTACCTTCAGAGAAAAATTGCAATATATAGGCGAAGTGGCTTGAGTAAACATTTATCGTTTTTTGCGTTCTGCGAGTCTTTACATTGCATCCATAGAGTTGGGCAATGTTGGGATAAATCAGGTTAAAGTTGAGCCAGTAGGGTCATCCCGAAACGTACCTATTGCACGACTGAAAATTTGTTGGAGAATTTGAGCTCTGTAACTCCTTACATTGCATCCATAGATTTGGGTAATTTTTAGACAATTCGCTTTAAAGTTGAGGCAGTGGGGTCATCATGAAACGTACCTTGTTGCACAAGTGAAAATTTGTCAATATGACTGAGGAGAATTTGCGCTCTGTGACTCCTTACGTTACATCCATAGAGTTGAATAATTTTTGTACGATTCGGTTTAACGTTGAGGCAGTAGGGTCATCGTGAAACGTACCTTGTTGCACGAGTAAAAATTGTTAATATGACTGAGGTGAATTTGAGCTCTGTGACTCCTTACGTTGCATCCATAGATTTGAGTAATTTTTGGACAATTCGCTTTAAAGATGAGGCAGTGGAGTCATCACGAAACGTACCTTGTTGCACAAGTAAAAATTTGTTAATATGACTGAGGAGAATTTCCGCTCTGTGACTCCTTACGTTGCATCCATAGATTTTGGTAATTTTGGGGCAATTCGGGTTAAAGTTGAGCCTGGAGTGTCATCACAAAAGGTACCTATTGCACAAGTGAACATTTGTTAATATAGCTGAGAAGAATTTGCGCTCTGTGACTCCTTGCGTTGCATCCATAGATTTGGGTAATTTTGGGACAATTTGAGTTACCTAAAGTTGAGCCTGTAGTATTATCACAAAACGTGCCTTGACGCAAAAGTGGAAATTTGTTAATATGGTAACAATAATCCAAGTACATTCACCCAATCGACGACAGTGCTTCTGATTTCTTCATCCTATTCAGTATACACCTACTTTGATTTCTTTCGTATGATATTTTCTTCTTCTCATTGAAGATTGTCGACCATGTATCTAAATGCGTCTCTTGTATCTTACCGCAACAATTCTCCTACACAGAGATTTGCCCATTTGTGAGCCAGGATTTTGTTTTTCTGCCAATACGTTTCTTCCTCTCTACTCAATCTTGTATTATGATTTGTAGCAGTAAAATATCCAAGTATTTATTATTTCAATTGTCAAATTATCCACTGTTTTTGTATTACCTATCGAAGTACCTAGTGGACATGTCTTCACAATTCTTCGATTAAATCTACTGTACCCAATGAGTTTTGGTTGTTCGGTTCATTAACGTATCATCACCTCAATTAACGTTCATTGAATTTCTGGAAACGGGGATGATCTGTTACATTTTACATTCTCCATGTAATTCCAAACATTCTCCATGTTTCCAACTTTTCCAAGGGACGCATATGCCTGTATGGTTGCAAATGTTTCTGGTGATAACCAGTTCTGGTTGAATGTGGAAAGAAAGCCTTTTCGTATGGTGGTAGTCAATCTTAACGTTGCCTAGTTTCTAAATGAAAATATCACGCTTTCCACCTTGTCGAATTTAGCCGCCCGTGGTCTATTATCTGAGGTGCTGTAACAATAGTAGTACAATTATTTAAATGAGTTATTCAATTCATAGCCCAATTAATGGTGAACTTGGTTTTTAATTGTGTTCAATTTTCCAATTCTCTGATTTCATATCAATTTCAACTAAAACTTGTAAAAACGTAACACTTTGCAGTAATTTTTTACCTATATAGACGCTATTTAAAAAATAGGCTTTATCCTTGTCTTGCACTTACTACATAGTTTCCTTCTGACATTTTACAGTAACATTAATGTCAGCAAAACACTTTAAACTTTAATGCATCAAATAATGCCCCGGCGTGACATTAAGCATTTTCTGGATATATTAGGTAATCTATTATAATTAAATTACTGCTCACTATCACAGTTTCTTCTTAATGATAAGGTGAAGTCCCCGGGGATGTATATTTTTTCATAACTCCGAGCATCTATAATTGAATTAGGGGTTAATTCACCCCTAACGTTGATCAAACTTTTAACCATTTCGAAACTTCTTTACTAAGTAAGTACATTGAACCTTCTAACTTCTAATTGCAACTTCAGCTTGTTTTGTCGTTTGAAAGGAACAATATTGATATTCATGTCTTTCCGTTACCTGACTTGAGCCCATCGTATTTTTAATCCATCCATTTTAATATATTGAAGCCCCATTTACTATTCCTTTGATAACTTATAACTTTGATAACTTATAGCTATTCCTTAGAAGTTTGATAACTTCCTAATATAATTCTTTACAATAATTCTTTATTATATTATTTGTATTTATTAATTGTAACTATTAATGTTGCTATAGTCGATGGTAAAGACTGCATAACTTTTGGACAAGACTCGCAATGAGAAAAGGTACAATTCTTGTTAAGTTGTCATGATTTTATGGTGAAAAATTATTATTGAAATAGCGTTGGAAAAAAATTACACATCAATTTATGTACATTTAAAACAGCTTTTATCTATTTTTAACAATGAACTTCACTTAGCTCGTAAAATCGTTTATTTCTTTAGATTTAATAAGGCGTGAAAGTAAGTGTCAAACGACAATTGAAAGGACTGAATTTACTGGTGTAATATTACTGCGAAATAATCCGTAAAACAATGAATTTCATCGGACGTAAATGTAGGTATTACTTTGTATTTGCCGTATGACAGAAAAAAGTAATTTATTTGTAAAATTACTTCATACAAACATACAACCTTGTAATAGATAACTGTTTTATCGTGATTAAAAGCAATAAAATTACAAAAAAATACATTAGAATTCCTTTTATAGAACCCAAATAAAAATATTATATGTTGCGCATTAGCTGAGAAACGTAGTGCATGTGTGTTATACCTATTAAACCTGCAAAGCGTCGCATATGGCACATTTCATTATAAAGCACAAGTCCCATAATATATGAATTATAAAATCACACATTTCAATAGTTGCGAGTACGAAAACAGGTGGAAATGCTGCAATATGCGAAACTGGTATAAAAATGGCAGTTACTTTTTACAACCAGGCGTGTAATGCATGCTTTTTATTTACCATAAGGCCTAAGCACTTTTTTAATCGCCGGGGAAATCATATCATTCTAAATAAGAGGAAATAACTCAAAAGGTAGCTATAATTTACCTTATAACTAATGTGTACATTAAAATATAAGTACATACACCAAATACAGCAAAATAACTCGAAAAAGTTTTCCTCACAAATTTTAAAGCGTTCCAAACTGATTGTTTCCTGTGTAGGTACTGAAAATTATATCCAAATTAGTTTAATGTATTTATCCAATACATGGCAGTTATGACTGTCATTATTAATGTTATTTTAGGCAAGTAAACTATCAAATAACACCCTAGTATGTTATCCATAACTCACTAGTGAGTTATGGATTATATGTCACGTTCATATTTAAAATATTTATATTTAAAGGTTGCCCGTGGCAACCAAACAAACAACCTACTTTAACAAAAATGTAAAAAAGTCACTCACTCATTCTGACAGTTATAGAGTACTGAGACGCAAGTAGCTTTGATTTGATCACACAGCTTATTAAAAAAACGATTTCTTCCTTTTGTTGGATAAAACATTGTATGCCACTCGCGTGTTATGTTTCCTAAGTCACTTGAGAATTTATACCACTCGGCCTGACGGTCTCGTGGTATAAATCTTCTCGCGTGACTAATTTTCAATATAACACACTAGTACCATAAATAACTATTAATGTTAGGTTAGGGGCAAAATATCAAAATTAGTTAACACATAGTATTAAACCTTTTTAACCCAAACACCCTAATAATATCTGTTAAAATCATATTTGTTTAAATTTAAATAAATTGTATCAAAATTTAAGGGGCGAAGTCGAATGTGACGTTTTCATTCTAAATCCCAAAATCAAGTAGAAATTTCCACTTTTAGTAAAACTGTTGTTATACTGTCATTATTAATTTCTTAATCTTCATTGTACACATATTGTAAATGCATGTTTCTTATACTCTTTTTTTAGAATCCTTTAAAGGTTAAGAAACCCCTTAATTTATGTCAAATAATTGAGTTGTGATATATTGCCTGTTATAACTTAAAATTTAAACCGCATTTACAATAGGCATTAAGACATCCGACGGTCCGGGCGTCCAAATAAAATAAAGTAATTTAGATGTCCGAGACATTTAAAAATCCCTATAAATTTAATGAATGCGTTAAATTTATACGGACAGGTTTATAAGGAGGTTTTGATGTTATTTCTCTAAAGTATTATACACATTTAAACAAAACACTTATATATACTCGTTTTGTTTGTATAATTGCAACAAAAATCACAGTGATGAAAAAGGTGGTAAATATGTAATTAATGTGACTCTAATATGCTGTTTTCTGATGATCGACCGGCGTTCATAATTTCGCAATGTTACAAGTTGTATTGAACCATTGTGTTTATTCCTAATGACATCAATATTTGCCGGGTTCACTAAACTCTGTGATTAATTTTCTATCGTTCGTTTGCCTCTGCGTGATTGAATGCTAAAATTTTAGATCAGCCGATAGTCGTTTCCTCTTATTCAATAAAAATCCTATAAAACGTTTTATTGTTGTAATGGATTTGTTTAATTATGAATAATAAATGAGCATTCGAAAGGAATTAAATTTATAACGCAATGAAATGTTATTTTCTCGACTTTCCGGGATAATTTATTCTGAGGTTCGTTAATTTAGTGAGCGACATCTATTCGCAATTAATATGGTGATACGATGTTATTTGTTTCGAAATAAAAACATTTCCGGTGTTAATTCAAAATAGCAGTATTTTATGTGTTTTGGCAGAGGTCAAAATTTATTCTGCTTCAGGAAATAATTTTTTATACGTATTTATACAAATAATCTATGTAAATGACATCGCATCCAGATTATCTAATAATTTAGTATCAATAAGTTTTCTCTACTTTTCCAAGCTGACAAGCTGACAAATTCGTCTTGTTTGATCCGTGTTCCATGATTTTGACTTCTCTATGTTCCGATCATGAATTACGGGATTTGCCTCACTTGATTCAAAGTCAGTTTCTAGTTGTTCCAATTCCTAGTGGCCTAATCCAAAATTTAAATTCCAGTGGCCTTCTGGAGGTCGTTTTTAACGGTTCTTGAAGTTTATGGAAGTACGCCTTCGCAAAACACCGTCGTTGGACGTTTTGGGTCATGATCGTAGACTTTCAGTCTCTTGGTACCTATTCCACAGTCTTTTACGGAAGAGCCTATAGTTTTCCAAAACTCCCATCCACATAACTTTTGACCTAACGTTGATTTTAGCCTCATTCAAGTCTCACTAATTTTCTGGGGAATTATTTTCAGGTTCTCCAATTGGAATTTTGTCATTTAACTTATAAGTTTATAAGATAGTAGATGCTAAAAATGTCATGAGTTTTAGTGGTTAATTTATAGCTTCACAAAAATTGTAAGTTTTAAGAAGACACACGAATATTAACTAAATTACATTTAAGTAGCTCGGTGCTTTTTTAAATCTCCAAAATACGAACTTTCATCTTTGTTTAATGTTTAGGTTTCTTTTTAATCAAATCTTCTTAAAAGAAAATTATTTTCCTAATTGTTAATTGAAGTACCTATACTTATGATGTTCAGTCAGTTTTAAATTTATCTGGCAATTTTTGAAGACACTTATTTTATCGCGCATGACTGAATTCATATTTGTCATATTTAAAAATTCGTAAAAAAATAGTGCAACTCCGATTTAGTTTAAATTTTACAAAGATATAGATATAAGAAATTAAGTAAGTTTCGACGTATTATAAATTCATCAAACTTTTCGAAATATGAATGTGCATTTTTTTGAAACTTCACGAGATTGTTAACCGAAGTACATTTAAAAACTTGTTAAAACTTCAGAAATACAAACATTTCTCTTTGGTGTCAATGCATGTTTCTTCTTGTCATTTTTAAAAGTGTGAAAAAGTTACTACAACTCCAATTTCGTTAAAACTTCACTCAACTTCCCCTTGGGGACGATGTTATTGGCTGGTCCTGCGAAACAGTGGAAAAAAATTGTAAAATTGGTAATAAGTGCCTTTCTGGATAAAGTAGAATAAATTGAATTTTTAGACTATTTCCTGTATTTTATTGAACTTTATTTAATTTTTTTTTAAAGAATTCTACCAATAAAAACAACAAAATTGAAATTGTCAGTTTGTTACATATTTACAGTTACATGATTTAATACAAAAAGAACTTATGCCAAAAAATTACCACATTTATCTCCTTTTGACTGTTACTCGTTTTCAAAGCTGATCAGGTTCCTTACTGGAAAGCACTTTTCGTTAAATGTCGATAGCTACTATTGCAGTTGTGGATGGATCTTTACTGAGTTTAATGATGACATTGGTTCATCGGAAAAACGTATTGAAATTTCACCAGATTCTATTAAAAATAAGACATACTTCACTTGAAAGAATTGTTTTCTAGAATTTCAATTATTACGATAAATATCTTTTGCCTTCAAAAACATTTCAGGGGACAAATAAAAAAGTTAATTTTTGTTTGATAAGACAGGTTGTATTTGGCTGATTAAGATATTATAGAAATATTGCGATTTTTGTATGGTTTTCATGAGTTTAAGTGGTGTCGAGAGAAAAATTAGATTCAGGTCGTTTAATCTCCCCACAATAATGAATAACATCTAATGACATGTCATAAGAACGTAATAACTGCCGGCAAACGAGCCGTGAAATCAGCAGGAAATCCTTAAAAAACCTGAGAATTCTACCATGCAGACAGCTCAAAAACTCCACCATTTTTTTTAATTCCACACGTCTACGCCTAAGTTTTTAGTTATAATTTTAGTATGATTACAGTTTAAATTAGTTTTTTCTCTCTTTTAAACAGTAAACCTAACGATTTTCATTCCACCGACTCAATCACGTGACCAGCTCGAGCGTGCAATGGCTCGATGAGCGGGAAAAAATTCCCTCGAATTAATTAATGTGATTAGCCCGGACAGAAATTTTTAAGTGTATCAAAAAGAAACGAGGAAGATTACGCGATATATACAAACGGCAATAAAGTTTAGCTCGCAGCGATGCATGCGATAGCTTAATCTAACGAATATACGTACGCTTCTTTAAGAGTGGAATTAAAAACGAGTGTACATTTAGAGGCAGAAGGAAGGAATGAGGTGTTATTAGGTTCGGGCTGATTGACAGACTTCGAGATTAGCCGTAATTGAAGTCTGTTATACTCGTAAGTAGTGCGGAATTATGTTACACATGCAACGTCGATTTGTTGTATTTTTTTTATCCCAACGCCCAGTACAACTTGTACGTAGATACGGGATTAGAAAGTTCAGGACGTCGCGTTTACCACGAGTGGATCGTGTCAAATTTCGGAATTCCCGTAGTTTAAATGGTGTATCATGATATTGCCGTCGGAATGCGTTTAACACTTAACAAACAACATATTTGAGTTGAGTCCAATTCATTCATTCATTCGGCGGTGGTTGAACAAATCGCCGCTGCCTACGAAGAGTACAACTTGGTTAATCGCGGCGAAGAGTATAACTACTACTACAACTCTCAAAAAACGCGGTGAAAACTATTATTTCTTATTGAACGTCAGAGAAAAGTATATTTCTTAATAATGCCTCAGCGAATATAACTCCTATTTGACGTGTGTCAGCGAATAAAGTCATTTCTATTCATGCGATAAGTGTCAGTGAAACTAATTCCTTCTGATTCTGAGTCGGCGAAGAGTATAACTCCTAATAATACGCGGCGATAAAAAGAGTTGCTTAATAAGTGTCGACGAAGAAAGAAAATAATTTTTTTTCGCTACAAATCTTATGGGAGTTATACTCTTCGCGGGAAGGGAAAGGAGGTAGTGTATCTAAACTCACTATTTCCTTCTTCCTTCTTTTTCTATTTCCTTCTATTTCCTTCTTTTCCCAACAATTCGTTCAAATTACCTTATGACAGTAGGGATTAGTCGCTCGGTAATTTTGCAAAATTTTAATTCGAAGATTAATGGGAAGTTCATGATTTTTTTTAAATATTTGTGTCTACACGTTAATACATTTTGAGTGATATTTACCTCAAAAACGGCTCCAACCGTTGTTAACACTTTCTGTAAGTATTATATACCTATTTATTTATTAAGTATATTTTTTTGTTAGTAACGAGTTAAGATTGTAGTCGCTATTCCCACATTTGAGTAAGTTGTACTGAGGAATAAGTGAAACATTGACTCAATTTGATACAAAAATTACTGAATTCACTCAATTCCTAGTCAATTGTAGCTACTTGAATATAAGCGATGCATTGACTGAATATGATGGCAAATCTATCCATTATTGAGTTTATACTCAAATATGAGTGGAATATTGAATCAAAATTATATAAAAACACTACTTTTGAGTAATTTATACCCAAATATATCAGAAATATTGACTCAATGTGATGTAAAAAAATTACTAAATCTATTTACTTTCTAGTATATTGTACTCAATAGTGAAAGAAGTAGTAATTCAAATACTTTTTTTTTGTTGATAACAAGTTCAGATTGTAGTCGCTATTCCCACATTTGAGTAAGTTGTACTGAGGAATAAGTGAAACATTGACTCAATTTTATGTACAAAAATGTACTAAATCTGCTTGGCTTTGAGTAAATTATACTTAAATGTGGCTGAAACATTGACTCAATTTGATAAAAAATACTGAATCCACTCAATTTCGAGTAAATTGTAGAATACTTAAATATGAGCTAATCATTGAGTGAATATGATGTAAAAAAATAGCAAATCTATCCATTATTGAGTAAATTATACTCAAATATGAGTGGAATATTGAATCAAAATTATATAAAAACACTACTTTTGAGTAATTTATATCCAAATATATGTGAAACATTGACTCAATACCTATGATGTAAAAAAATTACTAAAGCTATTTACTTTCTAGTATACTGTACTCAATAGTGAAAGCAATAGTAATTCAAATACTTTTTTTTGTTAATAACTAGTTAAGATTGTAGTCGCTATTCCCACATTTGAGTAAGTTATACTGAGGAATAAGGAAATCTTGACTCAATTTTATGAAAAAAAAAATGTACAGATCTGCTTGGCTTTGAGTAAATTATACTTAAATATGGGTGTAACATTGACTCAAATTGATAAAAAAATACTGAATCCACTCAATTACGAGTAAATTGTAGCTACTTGAATATGAGCGAAGCATTGACTGAATATGATGTAAGAAATTAGCAAATCTATCCATTATTGAGTAAATTATACTCAAATATGAGTGGAATATTGAATCAAAATTATATAAAAACACTACTTTTGAATAAATTATACCCAAATATTTGTGAAACAGTGACTCAATATCATGTAAAAAAAAATTACTAAATCTATAATTACTTTCTAGTATACTGTACTCAATAGTGAAAGAAGTAGTAATTCAAATACTTTTTTTGGTTAATAACTAGTTAAGATTGTAGTCGCTATTCCCACATTTGAGTGAGTTATACTGAGGAGTAAGTGAAACCTTGACTCAATTTTATGAAAAAAAATGTACTAAATCTGCTTGACTATGAGTAAATTACACTTAAATGAGGGTAAACATTGACTCAATGTAATAAAAAAATACTTAATCCACTCAATTTCGAGTAAATTGTAGATACTTGAATATGAGCGAATCATTGCCTGAATATGATGTAAAAAAGATTAGCAAATGTACCCATTATTGAGTAAATTATACTGAAATATGAGTGGAATATTAAATCAAAATTATATAAAAACACTGCTTTTGAGTAATTTATACCCAAATATATGTGAAACATTGACTCAATATGATGTAAAAAAATTACTAAATCTACTTACTTTCTAGTATACTGTACTTAATAGTGAAAGAAGTAGTAATTCAAATACTTTTTTTTGTTAATAACTAGTTAAGATTGTACTCGCTATTCCCACATTTGAGTAAGTTATACTGAGGAATAAGTGAAACATTTACTCAATTTTGTGTAAAAAAATGTACTAAATCTGCTTGGCTTTGAGTAAATTATACTTAAATGTGGGTGAAACATTGACTCAATTTAATGTGAAAATTACTGAATCCACTCAATTCCGAGTAAATTGTAGCTACTTGAATATGAGCGAAGCATTGACTGAATATGATGTAAGAAATTAGCAAATCTATCCATTATTGAGTAAATTATACTCAAATATGAGTGGAATATTGAATCAAAATTATATAAAAACACTACTTTTGAGTAATTTATACCCAAATATATGTGAAATATTGACTCAATATGACGTAAAAAAAATTCTAAATCTACTTACTTTCTAGTATATATATTGTACCTACTGAATAGTGAAAGAAGTAGGAATTCAGATATTTTCCGAAATTGTCGTCTTAATTAAAAATTTATATACAAATTTATATTTATCCAAAAAAATTAAGTGGGAAGGAGAATTCCAAAAAATTTGAAAATTACGTCTGAACGAAGTCCACACAATATAGCAATTTTGACGCCTCGTCATTTGTTTCAGTTGTATTCACAAATTTATCCCATTTCCTAATTTTCCATACATTATTTTTATTTTTAATTACTACTTTTATAATTATTTATGACATTATTCGGTAGAGTGATTAAATTTGCCTGGATTATTTTGATTAGATGTGAGTTATTTTGTGCTATCGTAAACAGGAAACTCAAGACAACAACGGCGCGGCGATCCTCTTAATTGGACCAAAAAAGAAATATCGCACATTATACGATGCAATTTTATGCAAATCGTTGCGAAATTAACACCGCGAGCGTATACAACATAACGTGTAACTATACAATGTGGATGGTAGGTAATTGAAAGAATTACCTGCCATGATCGCGCACATGAGCGTACCTACTCGGTAAGTAGGTAATTATTTTCGAATGGAGGTAAGTTTTAAATTAAAAAAAAAACTTGTTAATTGCGATGAAAATTAGACGGTTAATGGGAGGTTGTTTTTGGTTTTTATTGAAGTTCTGGGCGAAATTAACGCATCGACAAGACTTGTTCATTTTTACTTGTAATTGTTGTTGTAATTAAGATGTGTGAAATAAGTTCAATTTTCACTACACTTGGTTAAATAAAACTATTAAATTAAGAGCACAACGATAATCCAACAAAGGACCTATTGCTTAAAGTTAGTGTAGAAATAAAACCCTCAATTTCAGTATTGTGTTTTGAAACGTTCTAATTGTTAAGTTGCTGCTTTAAAATTGTCTTTCCTATTTCCCAAGTAATATCAGCAAAGTACTATTTTCATTTAAGTAATTGTTCATATTCATTGCTTTTCCAAATTAGTTCAAATACACATTCAATCGCAATGTCAGAACTACAAACACTATAACAATTTATTGAAGTGTTTCTACACTACTTTCAGAGCGATAGAATTGAAATGAGCTAACAATTTGATTGTTATGTATTATTGTACCAGTCGTAAATCGAAAAAAAAAAATTACAATTTAAAAAATAATACTTGAACCCGACATACTAAGCGACTTTTGAAGTATTAAGTATTCTGAATTCAAATGTCATTGAGTTATTGTTACGGGGAGTTTAACCAAACCTAAAAATAATAACCCTTCACGATTACAAAAGTTGAGTAATAGTTGCTTAAGTTATAATTATAAATAGCATGACTGATAAACCTTTTGTGCTGTATATGTAATTTCCTGCGTTGCGTCGGTATATGTCCTTATAATTTTGTTCGTAATTTAATAACCCCCCTTTACGGCGAAACGGTATCAATTAGCCCGGATCGATCCCTGAAATTACCTATAACCTCCTTAGGCCCTGTATACTGTTACAATGAAAAGGTGTTAAGTAAGCTCGCAATTTCCGACCGTCGGCGGCGTCGTTTTTACCGCCATTTGCATGTCCTCTTCGGCAATTAATCGTTTACAACTTTTTTCGTTATTCACGTCTCTCTCTCTCTCTAAGGCCGATTACGCTATTATAGTATTAATTTCGAGGCTTATAAACTTAATAACAGTCGGTATATAAAGGCACCTACTACAGATGTAATTACCGGCTTGTATATATACCTACTGCTAATGTGTAAATAATTACCCCGCGCCCGGTATCAAAAACGATATCTTTCCTCGTTCCTTCTCGTTTCTTTTTCTCTCCTTCTTTCGGAATTTTCGTTAATAGCCCGCTCGCCGCAAATTATTGTAATTTTCGTTTTAAAGGTTTCTTTTGTTGTTGTTGTCAGGAGGAAGTATTTACATCTTATATGGGCATATCGCATGGGAGCGAAGCTAATGGCGGGTTCTTGCTCGGCCCCTAATGAAATCATTAACCGATCCGTATCGAGAGAACTAGATGGAGGGGAGGACGCGCCCTTAAGGCAGATAATCTGGAGAATTATAATTTTCAAAATACTTTTTTTTTTGCGATTCGTACATGTTAGAATAGTTTTTAGACTCGTAACCTTCGAAAGTCTAAGCAATACGTCGGGAAGTCGAATCTTAATTTAATTAATCGGTAGGTACTAGGTATTACTTATGCATTAGGACGTAATTAAGTTTAATGAGGTAATTAAAGTTTTCAACGACATGCTGGTATCAATTAATCTAAATTTCTATAAGTGCGTATAGTATTAGTGTAAAACATTATTTCCAAGCGTACATATGTATAGGTATATTGTATCAAAACCACCACTATAGAATAATAAAGTAATTTACGTGGTGTCGTCGGTCTTACTTTTTTTATAATCACTCATTGTCATTTAGTGGTAATTTGGGTTTTATTAACATTGAATACATTTTAGCATGTTTCTAAATTTGTTTCAAGTTTGATTCAATCTAACTCGATTTTGTTGATGTTTTGTAGGCTATTCGATTTTGGGTCAGTTAAGCTGTCCTAATTACATGTGTTTCAGTAAAGTTCTTGCATTGAATTTTTTGATAAATTTTGTAGTTTGATGCTTTGATCCAATGCTGACCGTATATCAAGTAAATTTAACTTGTGCTGTACATTTAAGGGTTTGTTACATTAACCGACCAGTTTCTACATTCCTTTCTCTTTTACCAATTTACCAGGATCTTTTGGTCTTCATCTTTTAGACTTTATACGTTATGCACCCTTCTAGGTTCATTCTTCTAATGTGTCCGTATTCAATTAGTGGTCTTGTTTTGATATATTTTATTGCACCTTTATCGAAATTTGCCTTCCTCGTAGTTTATCCTGCCGGTAAACCAGTTCAAGCTTTGTCTATTGTATCTTTTATCTGTTCTTCTGTTGTGGCTCGCCCATAGATGGTATGACGTTAATGCCTCAGTCTTCTAGCTTCTAGAAGAAAATTGCGCAAACATATTGTGATTGTTATTCAAGTAACTTTTGGTTCAAGACACTTTGGATCCAAATTAAACCCAAATTGTGTCGTAAGGTATACCAGATTTAATATAAACTGAATTACGTTAATGTAACTTCTTTTTCCATTTTTTGACAAATTGTAGTTAATACTAGAAGAGGCCAAAGACTGTGTTTTTGAAGCTGTATAAAATTTTCAAAAATCAGAAAGAACCAGGCGGGATCAGTTTTCAGATCTAGAAATCTAGACAAATTTATGAAGCAAGTGGCATCAGAGGAAGACTGAAAAGAAATTGGCAGGGTACTAAGTTGGGAGACGAACATAATGAGATAGCCATGGTATAGTTAAAAATGCACCAAGCAGTGAATGGAGAGGATTTTGGAAGAAATTCCTCAGAAAAATCCACATAGAAGCTACATCCCTTTATATATTAAATTTTATAAATAGCACAATTTTCTAAATTACCTCCATTTAATTTACATTAATTTTCAAAATTTGTAACTCCTTTTTTCATTTTTTAAAAATTCTAGTAAAAACTAGAAGAGGCCAAAACTGGGGTTCACTGGTTTTTGAAGCTGTATAAAATTTTCAAAGATCAGAAAAAACCAGGCGACCTCAGTTTTCAGATCTAGAAATCTAGACAAATTTATAAAGCAAGTGGTATCAGAAGAAGACTAAAAAAATTGGCAAGGTGCTAAGTTGGGAGAAGGACATAATGAAGATAGCCATAGTATAGTTCAAAATCTACCAAGCAGTGAATGGAGAGGACTTTGGAAGAAATTCCTCAGAAAAATTCACATAGATAATACATCCCTTTATATATTAAATTTTATAAATAGCACAATTTTCTAAATTACGTACTTCCATTTAATTTGCATTAATTTTCCAAATTTGTAACATCATTTTCCATTTTTTAAAAATTGTAGTTAAAACCAGAAGAGGCCAAAAATGGGGTTCACTGGTTTTTGTAGCTGTACAAAATTTTCAAAAATCAGAAAAAAAACCAAGCAAGATCAGTTTTCAGATCTAGAAAACTAGACAAATTTATGATGCTAGTGGCATCAGAGGAAGGCAAAAGAAATGGCAAGATACTAAAAAATAGCGCAATTCTCTAAATTACTTCCATTCCATTTACATTAATTTTCCAAATTTGAGGTCATTGCAACCGCTCTCCTCTTTTGCAATAATTTCCCTGTCGACGATTAATTTTATAGCTCCGACTTCCTCGATGATATTAAACTTTTTCCACTGCCGCGGATTACCGATTCACGTCTTGTGCATTGATATCAAAGGAATCTCTATATACGAACAATACATGCAGACGTAGAGGAGATGCGTGGATATATATACAACATAGGCAGGCCATTTGGATTCCGCTAATGTAAGAGGCCTTATATCGAAATTGCCGTGTTTTCCGTCGCGGCTGAATGCTAATCGAGTAAGTTTTTAATTTGCGCACAATTCGCTCTCTTGGAGGCGACGGTGGCCTCAGATCCAGGTCAGATCGTTTCGCTCGCACATAAGGGAAATAAAAATAGTTATATCGCCTTCTCGTATTTTGAATATTTATCGGACGTAATGGACGATTTAAAGAATAACAGTATTGTCCTGGGTGGCGTTCAGCATTTTCGGCACGTAACTCATTCTTGGTAATAAATGATTCTGAATCTACACGAGGAATAATAATGGCCTTATAACAATTGATAATAACTGAATTGCTGATTTTACTATGTACGGCCCGTCGATGGTCTATGAATATCAAATTTTTACCCGTGACACTTGATGGTAGACCTAACAACGAGCAGGCATATAAAATGTAAACCATGCCTGTCATAAATTAATGGAATGTCAACATGAGCGCAATGGAATTATAAAGGTGGTGAGCCAAGAAGCTTAAGAAACACACATGCATTAAAATAAGTAGTTATTTGATTTCACTTGCGGTCCACAAATTCAATGCACCGAAGCCTCGCTCAATTAGAAACTTCAATACACTATTAAAAACGGTAATGGCAACAGTAACAGTAATTTAAATGGCAACAGTTTTTTTCAAAAAACTGACATATATATTGAGGATTAAGTTAGACTGTTATCATGAGTCTTTTCTAATTTTTTGAATGTTACATTGGTGTTAAAAATGTGAAAAAAATGTCTGCTTTACCATCCGGCTTCTTTCTTTCAAGGATTATTCTATATCGCATGAAAAAAATGGTTGGATCAAAGATGATGAAAATTGTGCATAAATATTTATTCATTTATAGTTTATTTTATTATTCCACGTACTAAAAAATATATTTTTTTAATCAAAATATCTGTTATATTTTGCAGTTAAATAGTATTATTTCCGCCTTAATAGTTTAGATATTATTGTAAATTCCATTATTTCAGAAATTTTTTTGAATCCAATCAATTTGAGGCTATATACATCTTTGAATTTTGGACTTCGTTAAAACACTAGAATCTAAAATTTGCGGTTTTATTTATTGGGGTATTAACATTTCTGGAAATATTTTGGACTAAATCTATTAAAACTTTTTGCATATCTTTGGTTTCTAGTTAATATTCGACAACGCTCGAAGGCTTGATAAAATTTTAGGAACCTATTCTGCTGCAATGGTTTTGTGGTTTTAGGTTTTGTGGGTTCTAGGTTTTGTGGGTTAAAACGTTCTTCAGAGATTTTTGATATTTCAGGAATCAGGATTGTAGCATTTTATAATTTCTGAAATTGTTACTGAAACAATTGTCTTTTGTTATTTTGACCTGAAAAATTTCTAAAGTTGATTCAATCCCATTCAATATTCATAGAAGTCGTAGAGTCTTTTGTTATCGAGGTGTTCGAAAGTCTTTATAATTTAAAAAAAATTAGAAGATTTCCTGTAGATACCTTTCGATTTTAGTAGATTTTCAGTCATAAAATTGTGCTTCCATACAATCCTACATATTGTCATTTCTCTTCTTATTTTTGCAGGGGCTGGATATTTCAGGAATCTTTTGAATTTAGTAAATTTCAGGATTGTAGCATTTTATACTTTCTGAAATTGTTACTGAAACAATTGTGTCTTTTGTTATTTTGACCTGGAAAATTTCTAAAGTTGATTCAATCCAATTCAATATTCCTAAAAGGCGTCGAGTCTTTTGCAATTGAGGTGTTTGGAAGTCTTAAAATTTAAAGAAGATTTAGAAGATTTTGTCGTTTATGAACTTTTATTTCTTGAGGTTTTCGATGTTTCCTCTAGATGCCTTTCGATTTTAGTATATTGTAACGTTTATTTTCCATTTTATTTACACTAATACTAATACTAGACACTACTTAATTTATTTACACTATTAATAAACTAATTTAAATAACACACTTAACTAATTAATTTATATCACACTCTTAATCGTTAATTTATTTCACTTCAATCGCTTTCGCTTGTTTACTTTTTACTCTCGCGCTCACGTCTACTTATGATCTCCGACCACAAGCCCGCTTATATACACATCTCAAATGTAATCGGGAACCTTCTGGGGCATTCGTGTAATTACTCGAAATATCTTTTATTATGTAGAAAGGTCCAGAGGGTCATAAATTACTTTCCTTAAATAATAATCCGGGAGTATTCATGGAGCTGTCTTTTTTTATAGAATTCAATTAAGCGTCGCGGCAATTCCTTTTGAGGTAGCCGCTCAGGTCCGATACGAGTAAACACGTCTCGCGCTGTTTACTTTTCGCATTACAATATTTTTGGTCATAAAATTGTGTTTCCATACAATCCTACATATTGTCATTTCTCTTCTTATTTCTGCAGGGAATAGATATTTCTATACTTTTTGAAAAAGTTGCCGAAACAATTCTGACAACATTCATTATCGTTGAGAGCTATTCCAAACTATTAAATTGTGAATTGAGTCGATTAAGTCGAATTTGGTGAAGGAGCTACATGATATTAAATGATAATAAAGTCGGTAGTGATGGTGCTAATGAAGCAGCAAGTCCATCAACATTTTCATGGCACATCCGAGCTAAAACAAATGAAATTAACGCCCCACTGAAATTAATGGCAGTTTACAACATTGTAACAACACATCGAAACACATCAGATTAGCAGATAGATGATGATGGTTCGTTATTGGTAAATTTTCGAATTCCCAAAAAGAGCCATAACCGCTCGAAATTCGTGATCTCTTAAACTGGCGATCGAAGAACATACAAAAAGAAGGCGAGAGAGATAGAGATGAAGAAGAATAAATCCCCGATACAATTGTTTCGTATTTTCGAATGAAAACATTGTGGAGTTCGCAGAAGGCCAATTTGTAGCGATTAGCGGTCGTTCGGAGCACAGCCGCACATCGTCCAGAGAGCTCGCCTGCTTTGCATATAAAGAATGCACTCGTTCGCTTCGGGAGATGGGAAACAAAACTTCTTCACCGACACGACGATGATAATGGCGAGTAATTGCGGGCCGAGGGAAACGGTGAAAGAGCGAAAGAGAGAGGTGGAATTATTTTTTAGTACGAGCGTAATCTGCATGAGGGATTGCACACGTAGGTACGCAAATAGTAAGAGCGTAATTAGCGCTCTTGTGCCGCTTTCGTCATGCTCGATTAGGCCTCGTTGATCATTTTTTGGGCGTGGTTTAATCCGGAAAAATTAACGTTCCTCGATTGGGCACAGCCATGAAATCATTCTTGTGGAGGAAGTTTTCTACGTTTCTTGAACAATAAGGTTGTTTTCCATACAAACTGAGAAATTTTGAACAACAGTGTATTTAAGATTGGAAAATTTATAATGCCTTGACTTAAGTTTTATCGTACTGATATGGACACACTGTATCTGCACTCGTTGCCCTTAACTGTGTTAAACAATTAATTGGTAAATGTTTATTGAAGTTTTTAGGCTTGAGGCTGTACTGAACACTTACTTTCTTAGCAGTTGAGGAAATTACAGGTTTCGCTCTTAAACGCCGAATTGAACATTAAAATTAAAAATGGAGATGGGCAACAATTAAAAAAAAAATTGAAAAAACGTGTGTTTTTCCGACTTGTTTTGATTCTAACTTTTTAAGTATTGAATTTAGAAGAAAGTTGAACAGAGAAAAAATTTACAGAATCGCTTTTTACATAAAATGGCATAGGTTATAAATTCAAAAATTTGTTAGCTGTTTTGCAAAATAGTAATAAATAAAAAAAAATCGGCCCAAAAAAGTGTTTTTTTAATTTATTGATTTAGGCACTTTAAAATGTAGTTAGGACTTTCGTATCACAGGTAGAAAATCTAGTAGTTATAAAAAAAGAATCCCGTAAATTTCGTTTTGATCGGTTCATTAGATTTTGCACAATAATTTTGCAATCCAGAAAAATCGAAAAATATTGAAAATTTTCAAAATTGTCTAATTTTTTTTTCCACTATTCGATTTCAACAAAACTGGCAGAGCATATATAAGAGGAAACAAGCTTCCATGTGCTTTTTTCAGAATTAAAAAATATTTATTGGAACGGCCACAGTCATTGTTTAAAGTTGATGTCAAATTTATAAATTTGTCAAAATTGGAAGTGAGAAATTTTTTTAACGTAAATTTCAATCTTTTTAATGTAAATTTCAACAAAAATATTATACTGGTTACTATGAGAAACAATTATTTCTTAAGATATGACAAAAAATAGTAATTTTATTAATCATTATTAACCATTTTATTAACACTAATCAACTTTGAGGAGTTATCTTAGAAGCTAATGAACAAAATTGCAACTTATTATATATAAAAAGAAGCGTCTTTTCGAGTACTTTCCGGCTATGTTTTCAGAATTTGATTTAACAAAAAATTCGCCGAGATAATCTATTTGTTTATAAGCAAAAAAACGACACCAAATTTAAACAATGACTGTGACCGTTCTAATAAATATTTTTTAATTCTGAAAAAAGCACATGAAACCTTGTTCCCACTTATATGTGCTCAGCCAGTTTCGAATAGTGCAAAAATTTTTTAAACAATTTTGAAAATTTTGAATATTTTTCGATTTTTCTGGATTGCAAAATTATTGTGCTAAATCTAATAAACCGATCGAAACGAAATTTATGGGATTGTTTTATTATGACTTCGAGATTTTACATCTGTGATATGGACGTCCTAACTACATTTTAAAGTGCCTAAAATAATTAATTTAAAAAAAACCACTGTTTGAGCCGATTCCTTTTTTTATTGCTATTTTGCAAAACCGCTAATAAATTTTTCAATTTCTCACCTATGCTATATTATGTAAAAAGCGATTCTGCAACTTTTTTCTCTCTTCAACTTTCTTCTAAATTCAATACTTAAAAAGTTAGAAGCAATAGAAGTCGGGAAACACGCGTTTCTTCAATTTTTTTTTAAATCCGGAGGATAAGTCACAATCCACATTGTCTAAGTGGCCTAAGTATTCATATAAAAATATTGCGGTCACCTCTTACGTCCATATATTAAAGCTAATTTCTGACAGATGGGCATTGGACTATAATTGATCAACTATACAACAAGAGAAGAACTACAGCGATTGTACATTTAGGTTTTCAAGTCAAACAATTTACATGAATAATTGTAATGTCATCAGAAAATGATGCTTCTACTATTTCTTGGATGAAATTAATTAAAAGACTTTCGTTGATGAAACTTCGCCTGACACGACTTACTTTTCAAGTAATTTTACTAAACGAGAATCCATTTAAAAAAAATATTTATTTTTTCAAAAAAATCGCGATTTTAAGTGGAAGTAAATTTGTATCCTTATTACACATGTTCTATAACGATTTTCAGCTTCATTGTAAGTTTGAGATGTCACAGCAACATTCCGCAGTATTACATTTTGATATTATAATTTGAAATTTTGATTACCACTAATGCCAAACAGGTTACATCTCAGAACCTAGTTGACTTAACTTAGCAGCCACTTTGCTTTTCATAGGTTGCATATTTAAACTCCCAACTTGATAGATAAATTAATTTTGTACGATACTTTGAAATTATGAAAGTATTAGATGATTCATCGTATATTACGCAATTTTAAGCTTATCGCGATTAATTCCCAAGCATTCACTTTGCGATCGCGACGCGTTTTCAATTTTTTCCCCGTATCCCCATTAACCTCCTAATGTTTTTAGCGGTTGCATCGTAGCAGAATAATAACACGGACCGCGCGCATTTATATAACAATTATATTGCTACTAAGTAGTTTTTAAAAACACCTTGTCTTAATGCTGTTGAGAAATTATAATTAACCCTAATTATGGTGCGCGCTCCTACTTCATTTTTACCGGAAAAAATAGCAGTTAATTTCGTCGAAGAGAGAGAAAAAAAAACATATCATACGGCTAAATATACGTAACGTTAGGCATATTAAATTATCATTAAGAAATTGTGATGATGATGATGATGATGATGATGATGTCCCCGTTCCGTCGCAGGATAAATCACCGCGCGCAGCGTTTTTGTTTTCCACGTAAAAAACGCGGAATGCAATTAACGCGAATTAAAATTAATCGCCGGGCAGTTTACGGGCCGCGCACGTAATCTTATTAGTAACGAATCCGCTAAACGGTCTCGTTTAATAATAATCGACTGGTTTTCTGCCCGATTCTTTTCCAACCTAGCAAGTCGAGATTTATATCGGTTAATTTATTTATTAAAAAATTAATGCGGTGGTTAATGTTATGCGTGTTTCAGATCGACTACAGCGATGATTAGCGTTATTAACATTATTAAAGTGGTATCGAAAGCTGGTCTTGTTGGCTTTCTCTCTCTCTCTGGCTTACGTCGAACTGCTCGCCTTTGTAATTATGTGTTATTAGGTAAATACGGATGGTTTTAAAATGTAAAATTTTATTGGAAATCTAAAAAACGTACATTAAACGACCGATTATTACGGTTAATTAGGCTTCATTACTGGGGTGGTATCAGCATAGATAGCGAAGTAACTTAACTTAAGTGCGGCAATTTATTTGAACTTACATACTTTTAATCACAATAAAGTTGTTATTCGAGGCGACATTTCCTACTTTCACTACGGGAAAAAAATCTACTCAACTTGAGGCAACATTTTAAATAAGCATTTTGTGAAAGGTAGGCAAACAATTGCTGGAAACTAATTTGTTTATAACACTAATCTTAACACCTAATTTCTATTGTGTGTAGAAGTTGATCCAGTTGGCATCCTCACTAAACTCTTAAGTAAAATTCTTCCATTAAAGAATTGATTGATTTTCTGCAAGAGTGTATTCGTAGATATAAGTTTCAGCATATCAAAGTTCTAATGTTGAGAATGTTCACTTCCTATTTTTAGTAGACTCTCCCGTATTTAACGTTTCGATTTTAGGAAATGGATTTTTTTTTGAAGTTTCGACAGAATTCTCAAGTTTCAATATAGAAATATATAATTTTCTAGATTGAAAAATCTGCAATCTAACCTAACGATTGTCTTAGTGGGTTTCCAAAATTCCATACCATGGAAGATTTTTTTCTAATTTTAATGGAAACGTCTCTACTGTTTTAGTGGAAACATTCTATTCTAACGAATGTTTCGACATAATTTTCATATTGAATTCTTTAGATGATTTTAGATTTCAGAACCCACAATCTAGCATAATAGGTGTTTCAGTAGACTCTTCCACATTTGATTTTACAAATTCCGGAATATTTTTTTTGTTTCAAATTTTAATAGAATGGAAACTTATGGTCCCTTATGTTTCTGTAAAATTGTATGAGTTTTTGAAAATTCCACAAATTGGAAGTTTTTTAGGAATGCATCTATAGAATTTTCATATTGAATTCATTAGATGATTTTAGATTCCAGAACCCACAATCTAGCCTAACAGGTGTTTCAGTAGACTCCACATTTGATTTTACAAATTCCAGAACTATTTTTTTCAAATTTCTATGGAATGGATACTTATGGCTCCTTATGTTTCTGTAAAATCTTATGGGTCGAAACTTTTGTATTCAAGAATCTACGATCTAGATTAATGAAAGTTTCAGTAGAATTTATAAAATTTGTTTTTGAAAGTTCCACAAATTGGAAGTTTTTTAGGAATGTTTCTATAGAATTTTCATATTGAATTCTTTAGATGGTTTTTAGATTCTAGAATCCACAATCTAGCCTAACAGATGTTTCAGTAGACTCCACATTTGATTTTACAAATTCCAGAATATTTTTTTTTCAAATTTCAATAGAATGGAAACCTATGGCCCCTTATGTTTCTGTAGAATCTTATGGGTTGAACCTTTCACATTCAAGAATCTACATTCTAGATTAACGAAAGTTTCAGTAGAATTTATTTATTTTTTTTGAAAATTCCAGAAATTGGAAGCATTTTTCTAAATTCAATAGAATGAAAAGTATTTCTCATGTTTCAGTAAAATATTTGGAGCATAATCTTTTAGATTTGTAGATTCAAAATTTAGGTTAGTTTGTTTCAATAGAATGTGACTGACTTTTGACTTACCAAATTACAGAAATTGGAAGTTTTTGTTTAAACCCAGTGGAATGGAAAGATCCGTTTCAAAAGTATATTCCAGTTTTTGATTCCAGTATCTTCTAATTACTTATTCTAATGAATGTTTAAGTAGAACCTTTCAAATTTTATTTTAAAAATTTCAGAACATAGATAAATTATAGCTTCATTACAATGGAAACATCTCTCATATTTCAGTATAATTTTTCAGAGCCCATAATTTTGCCTAACAGTTGTTTCAGTGGACTCTTCCACATTTGATATTACAAATTTCAGAATATTTTTTTAAAATTTCAATAGAAAAATAGAATGGAAACTTATGGCCCTTTATGTTTCTGTAGAATCTTATGGTCGAACTTTTTGCATTCAAGAATCTACAGTCTAGATTAACGAAGGTTCTGTAGAATTTATAAGATTTGTTTTTGAAAATTCCAGAAATTGGATTTTTTTTTTAAATTCAATAGAATGGAAAGTATTTTTTGGAGCATAATCTATTGGATTTGTAAATTCAAAATTTAGGTTAGGTTAGGTTGTTTCAGTAGAACTCAGTGACTTTTGACTTATCAAATTTCAGAACTTGGAAGTTTTTATTTAAATACAGTGGAATGGAAAGTTCCCTTTCAATAGTATCCTCCATTCCAGATTTTGATTCCAGTATCTTCTAATTACCTATTCCAATGAATGTTTAAGTAGAACCTTTCAAATTTTATTTTCGAAATTTCAGAACACGGATGAATTATAGCTTCATTACAATGGAAACATCTCTCATATTTCAGTAGAATTTTTCAGAGCCCATAATTTTGCCTAACAGATGTTTCAGTAGACTCTTCCACATTTGATTTTACAACTTTCAGAACATGGAAGACTCTTTTCAAAATTTGTTAGAATTATTTACCCTCTGATAAATAAAATTTCTAATATTGTATATATCAGAGCCAATATTAAGTGGAAAGGGCAGTATTTTTATACAAATAGCACGAATCTAACTTTAAAAATGTTGATAAAATCAAAAAGTCCAATTTATTCAAAAACGAAACGTAATGTGCCTAAAGTAATATTCTGTTCGGCCCAAATTTTGTATCATTTAACATGTATGCATAATTTCAATAAGATGTAGTGCTTCCGTCGTTTTCCATTTTGAATATTAAAGTAGTTCATTCATATCCATTTTCCATGTCGTTCTCCCATTATTTTGTCAGTTATACATTTATGTTTTTCGAGGTGTTGGCAAGTATTTTGAGAACTTAAAATTACAAACGCAACTGCTCGACAAATCAAAGTAGCAATCTATTATTACATTACCTATTTTTCTTAATTCCAATTATACGGAGAAGGCCCCGTATATAGATTTAATTATGGCAACAATAGGTTTCACAAGGCGTCACGATCCCCCCGCCGCCATAGATATATTCCGTTCCCTATTTCGTTCAGCTTTTTTATCCTCGTCACGTCAACCTTCCCTAACTAGATCATGATTGACTTGTGAATTGTTTAATTTAATAATGGAACTCTCTTACAATAGGGCTAATCTAGTTTCACGCCCTTTAAAAAAGGCCCTTCTCGTTGTTGCGTAATCGCCAGACCGTAAATTTGACGTACGGCATAAAAAGAGAGAGACCCTATAATGGGCGTTATATATATTTTTTATTCAGAAAGGAATCGTGCTTTTTCCCGTCGACATTATGGGGTGTAAATGGAGTCGTTCGAGCCTTAATGCCGTCGCATATGGCGGCAGAGTATGGAACGTATGTAATTTCGAAAAATACAGACAATCATTCATCATGCTAAAAGTGTAACCGTCGGGTTTAACAAAGGTTGAAGTTAATTTTGCGTTGTGCACTAGAGATACTTCAAAAGGGCTTTTCCGGGGAAAATGTGATCACTAGAGTTTTCTCACAGAAATTAGGCACAAAAGAGACCGTCATCACCAAATTTTCCAACTTATATTCATATAAACTAAATCTCCTAGAAAAAAAATTGCTACTTAATTTTAATAACTTCAAAAAGTTCCCCAGTTGCCCATTACAGTTTTCTTACAGAATTTATTTCCTTGGGAAATTTTGGATGCCGTCGCTTAGTTTCTTATATTTTCCAAGTTGGTGGGTCAACTTTAAGTTGGAACAACATAATTTCAGGTTTTACGCTTGAGAGCTTTAGGTATCACATGGAAATGAATTTTCATATAGAGTGAAATCACTTTTGAAACAATGAGTTTATTTTAAGTTAGTGAGCTATAACGACAGAAGGTTGTCCAGATTCCCAAAAGTTGGCCATGGTAAATGTAGACCAGAAGAAAACGCAGTCTCCACCAACTAATTTAGTTGGAAAATTTAGGAAAATTAGTTGGCGAAGACTGTCTTTTCTTCTAGTCTATATTGAGCTGTAATTTATTTTTATAAATTACAATTTGAAACAATGTGATACCAAAGGTATTTTTAGATAAACAACTACGGAATAATATTGACGTATATTACTACAGTAGCCATTTCATATTTTTCTCACAGGATAGTGACATAGTTTATAACTAATTTTTGTCGATAAATTTAATTGAACTTGATTAGCAATGAAATTGATTAAAACTACACACACCGCGTATGTTTGGTTACCGCTGGAGATATCGAATTTTTTGAGGTGTCAGAATTTATAGCTATTTTGTAGCTCCTACAGTAGCCAAATTGTATCTTTCAAAATCCACCCATGTTTCTCAAAAGCTATCCCATGATTTCCAAAACTGGCCCAAAATGGATAATTAGACTTTGGGCTACTTAATCGAATTGGTCTAATTTGTAGCTAATTTTTTGTTAAATTATTCCGTCAAAATTTATTTTGTAGCTCAGCTAGTTTCCCACCCTTTTTTTCTAAAATCAATTTTGACGAAACTATTTAACAAAAATTAGTGACAATTAATACCTTTTTCAATTATGTAATTGAACATTGGGCACTGTTTCTCGGAAATGAACAGAGCTACAATATAATTTTGACCATTATTCTGTGGTAGTGGCGATACCTATTAAATGACTACCCTAGCTCAATAGACGTAAAGTATTGGGGTACTGCTTTTTTTTCAAAAAATGCTTTATATGAAACCAAATTTCTGCCAAAATTAAGAATTCAGAATAGAGAGAGGCAGAATTACATTTCTTGTTACTGCCACATACGGTGTGATATCAATCAACTCCTAATTTTCCAAGGTGAATATTAAACTTATCGTAAAAATCGTAGGTAGTATAATTTATGACTCATTAGTTGAAATTTAGAGCGATATATTTACCGGTTAATTTGACATTTCCAGTTTCAAACGTCTCGAGCATAATTAAAATATTAGCCAATTTATGTCGATATCATATTGTTAAAATAAATTGGTTCGAACGGAAATAAAGTAATTACACCTCTGCAAATGATTTACTAGCACGTACATTTCGGTCGAGCAGACATGTAGCGATCTCACTCTCTTGGTGTGATATAGGAATGACGTGACGTTGTCAAACACAACTCTCTGGTACTTAAACACCATACTTCAATCGACCCTAT
The DNA here is from genome assembly GCA_946251905.1 of Cryptocephalus moraei. Taxonomy (NCBI): domain Eukaryota; kingdom Metazoa; phylum Arthropoda; class Insecta; order Coleoptera; family Chrysomelidae; genus Cryptocephalus; species Cryptocephalus moraei. The sequence continues at coordinate 45,066,371 of OX276452.1, forward strand.
CAACATTACCTACAAATTGTATATGTCCTGATTAGGGTCATTTATGAGCCTTTATAAGTTTTTACGTTCTATGGCCTTTGTTGCTGGATCCGGTGAGCTCGTGTCAATGGTATCGTTAGCATCGATCCCGGGGTTAAATTAAACGTCTCCATTATCATTATCTTCATCATCGCCAGCATTAAATCGGAATAACTAACAGACATGATGAGTAGCGTGGATAATTTAACACTTGAACCCTCGTTTGGGTGTACTTCGAGAAACAATAAGCATATATTACGGGAAGGTGGAGCAGAATGATGGTCTTGCACGTTGCCAAGTCTCCGAGAAATATCGGACGTCCCGGTGAGTTCCAATGGGGGATGGTGATTTACGAAGACTTTGGATCGGAAACGAATACGTTCGAAGTGATTAGATAGGTTGCGGATCGTCGATTGGTTCTTTTTTCTCGTAGGGGATCCTTGTTGAATGTTCGCGGCGGTAACGGCAACCGCGCGTCTTTATTTGCGGTGTTGGTGTTTTCACAAGTCAATTAGGGCGATAGCGTGATATCACGCCATTAGAATTACAGCCCGGGCGATTGTGGTGATAGCAAAAGGTGATATAAGCCGGGTGTAGTGGTGCCGGCGTATACAGGGTGAGACTGGGAAAAAGAATTTAAAATGAACTTTTATTTTGTCAAATGTGAAAGTACTAATCGTCGAGTTTGGTTCGTTATGTGCAGTAACTGTCTCGTTGAATTATGCAGACACGAACAGTATCGGCGTTGTTTAAAGGCCGGATCGGTTTAGAAATCTGCGTGTTAGTTTCTCAACCAGTTTTCCAATTTTTGGTTTTGAGACAATTGCTAAGCGTACATTATTGTTAGAGCGGAGCGCTTTGAAAATCATAGTCAAAGAAGTCATTTTGTAAGTCTTTTAAATTTTAATTATACCTAAGTGGAAGGTTGGAAGGTTGGATGGAATTAACATACAAGTGTACGAATTGCGTCCATTCGTTCGTCTTGTTGTGTTTCCCCAATTTTGGTTTCGTATCTTTGTTTCAAAGTTTCTTTGATATTTCCTTTGCTCTTGTGTTCTATACTTTTGCTACTCCTACTTCCTTCACTTGGCTTTGTTCCTACATTCATTAAAGATATAAAACCATTTCAGGGGTTACTTTTTATGTCTTTCAAATTGTTCAAAAAAGAATGTCAAACAAACATGCAATTTTAGTTCGTCCTTACTTCTCTAGTACCAACTTCATGGACATGTCCACTTTTATCATGTGAGGCAGACCACCCTTCTTTGGCTTAACCCAACTTTGATACAAATTGTAATAACGAGAAGGACAATTCTAGTTGATTTTAGAGCGTAGTGTAAGTACAAAGTTTGGCTGTATCTGTCATCATCATCATCATCATCCAGCCTGGTGTTGAGTCCACTGCTGGACATAGGCCTCCATTAAACTGCTCCACTGGGTTCTCTCTTGAGCTGTTCTCATCCAGTGTCCTCTAATCCTCTTTATATCGTCACTCCATCTTGTTGGTGGTCTACCCCTGCTTCTTTTATCCTCTCTGGGTCTCCAATTTGTTATTCTTATGGTCCACCTGTCGTCCTTAAATCTCGCAACATGTCCCGCCCATTTCCACTTTAATGCTGTTATTCGCCGGATTATGTCCTGTACCCCAGTCCTTCGTCGAATTTCGGTGTTTCTGATACGATCTTGGATCCCAATACCCAGCATAGCTCTCTCTATTCTTCTCTGGGCCACTTCCAATTTCTCCATAGTGCCTTTTGTCAAGGTAAGCGTTTCGGCGCCATAAGTCATTACTGGCAGCACGCACTGATCGTATACTTTCCGTTTCAAGCTCATTGGAACGTCACTATCGAAAATATCTCTCAATCTTCCATATGCTGCCCATCCAAGACCGATCCTCCTCTGTAATTCCTTTGTTTGGTTGTCTCTATTTATTCTAATTTAGTGTCCCAGGTATTTGTATTCGTCGACTTCCTCGATGGCTTTGCTCTCTAGTAATATAGTCCCTCCCAGTACTAGGTTTGTCATGATTTTTGTTTTGTATCTGTATCTGTAATAGTTATTTATTTGGCAATTAATACCTTTTTGAAAATGTCCTCTTCATGGACTTCAACTGTCTAAAGCAAGACACATCGGTTCCATTTGATCAGTTGTGTCATTCTAAAATACAGCTACCTATTGAATGAGGATTTAATGTGCGCTTTAAAGATATTGAAGAACAAACATACTCAGAACAAGAATACGAATGATAGAATTACATTACTTTTATCCAAAACTGTACTTTGAATTTGAATCAAACTTCAAAACTGTGGAAAATGATCCATGCATTCAATTCACAACGACGGAGTTGGAAAATCATACCAGAAAAAGATAATTTGGGAAGCTTCTGGCCATTCAAATAGTTGTTGGAATGCCAACTGTCAGGCATTTTCATATGAGACCAATTGCACCAACTTGAAGAAAATTAGTAAGGCTTATGCTCGAAAATTGACCAAAAACGAACTTTACTACAAGTATTGGTGTCACACCAACGAAACCTTTCAAATAAGATCTGAAAAACTCTTACATTCAACGCCTTATCAACGCCTTATCCCATTAGAAAAACGTCTGTTTTCCATCGTAATCACATCCAAATTTACAGTCTCATTCCCGCGACTTCACCCTGTGTTTCATGACCATTTAACCTCCTTTAAGCAAAGTTTTTTTTTCGTGATGGCGGCGGCTCGCCCATTGTTCTGAGGCGAAGGTGCGCGCACAATTGAGAGTGTAATTAGCGCGTTGTCATGTCCGATCTACACGAACATAAATGTTACTTAAAAGGATATTAAATATCACGAGTGTCCTTCCATCTGCATCGACGTAAAGCTTCGATGGTATTTAAACCGATGAACCGTCCAGAGGCATTAAACCGGAAAGCGGAAAAATACCGAAAGGGAAGGTACGACTAATTGTGATATTGTATGGTGATTAATCGGCGGGTAATTAATTGAGCGTTAATTTAGTGCCTACTTAATTTGTGTATTAATTTATGCCAAATTTGGGTATGTCAGTATGTACCCACCACATGATTATATAGAAGTCACATTGGAAGGCATTTTGTTTAGAAGAAACTGAAATTACCACATCGTAAAATTCATAGCTACTTAACTATTAATGTAACTATTGTTCCTCTACAAAATTTTCAACTAATACTACACTTTCCTAGTAGTAATATAACGATAATAGTAACTGTACCTACTGTATGCACTGGGGAACACAGGAAAAAGATAATACAATACAATAATCCTAGTAATAATACATATTAGTCTTCTATAGTACTATAAAGACGTCTAGTACTTTTCCATACTTCTAATATATTGTAAAATCTCACTATAAACCCACCCAGACAGCACAAAGGTGTCTTTAAGACGTCTTATAGACGTCCTATTATAGCTGTGCAAGACGTCTGTAAGACGTTCGTGAACGTCTCTTAGACGTCTTGAAGACGCCTTTTACACGCCATTTGTTACAAAAAAAGACTTCTTTAAGATGTCTTACAAACTGTAAGTATATAAGACATCTTTAAGACGTCTTTAAGATGTCTTACAAGCACTATATAAGACGTCTTGAGGATGTCTTAGGATGTTTTGCAACCTCTATATAAGACGTCTTAAAGACGTCTTTAAGATATCTTGCAAGCTGTATGTAAAATGTCATTACGACGTCTTTAGGACGCATTGTTAGCCTAGGCCGAAATGAAAACACCTCAATTTTCAACCAGATATATTTTATTACAACACAATAAAATAATTTATATTATTCTAGATTGTATGTATATATTATATAAATAATAATATTAAATTGAACAGAACTGAACGATACATAAATAATACATAAGTACCTACATACAACATAATGAGTCAATTAACTAAGTAATTAATTAACTAACTAATTTTAACCAATTATTCGATTAAAAAATTAATTATATAAAACATACAATAATACATTAAATACAAACATATAATACCGCCTTAAAGACTTCCTAATTAGACAGTCCAAAAGTTGTCTGAAAAAAGTGTCTTTATTAATGATGACCTGCCAAATTAAGACGTTTATAATACGTCCTTATGCGGATGTATAAAGAGGAATTTTATTGATCAAGACATCTAGACTTCAATCAGACGTCTTAAAGACGTCCAAAACAAGACGTCTTAAAGACATCTTAAAGACGTCTCTTTTAGGTCTTCAGACGTTCAGACCACAATAAGACCCTTTAAGACGTCGTGCACGTCGCACATGTGCTGTCTGGGCAGTGCCTTGTAATTTTCTCGAATTTCCTTTTATAAAACATAATTTATTTTTTTAATAACTTACAACATAAGCGGACTGCTTAATTAATGTTTCCAAGCTGTCAGCAAAAAGATTACTTGCTACATCAGGGTCTTGGATTAAATATATATTTTTTTACTATTGCTTAATTCACGTTATTGTTAGTTCATTCTATACATTTTATCGTCCTCGCTGCGGAGTCAGAAATGTGATAGTTTCTTTTCGGTTAATCGCACGAATTAGCTGAATTCACGTGTAATTTTAATATATTTACCGGCATAAATTACCGAAGTTAATTTTACGTTTATATTTAATTGGGCCATAAAAATGTTCCCCGGTAGGTGTATTGAAACTTTAATTTTTTTAATTGCTAATTACCTGTTTTCGTATACGTCAAATCGCCCCCCCGGGCGGTTAATAATAAACCCAATTTCTCGGTAATAATTAGAATAAAAATGTTGCAACGCCGATTCCGGCACCGAACAAAATAATAAAGTGACAACACCTTCTGAAACTTAATTATAGAGATCATTCCGTAATTACAGCTTTATTATTCAATAGTTTCCCGCGAGCACGTTCGATGATCGTTACCCATTCACAATTAGCCTCGCGTTTTCATCTCATTAATTATTACATTATTATTTCCCACCTTTCCGTCCTAAATTCAATCTACGCATTTCATCGCGTCCGCAACGGCCGCCCTAATTAAAACATCTTCCTCCCATCGAATAAAATAAAAAAAAAATGAAAACTAACGTCATCATTAAAACTTATTTAATTTGGTGGAATTTAATTAACTTACGCGCCTCGACGCAATTAAACCGTAATATATCGCCCGAATTTCTCGGAAACGCGCGCGCTTCTAATTTCTTTTTATGAAAGAATTATGGTAATTCTTTCAGGTGTTAATTCGTCAGGAATTAAGGTCCCTACACGCCCCGTCGGATTCTGAAATTATTAATAATAAATTTCGTACGGAACGACCTGCCTGCGTTTTACAGGAAATATGAGACGTGCGTATCGTTTCAGGTCCTGATATTCCCGGTTTCCTCCTTCAACCCTTCAGAAAACCAAAGAGGATAAGGACCGCTTTCAGTCCTTCGCAGCTGCTGAAGCTGGAGCACGCCTTCGAGAAAAATCACTACGTCGTCGGCGCCGAAAGGAAGCAACTGGCGCAGTCGTTGTCACTAACGGAAACTCAGGTAAGGAGGAAAGTCAATTTATGATTAACGCCAAAAGGGCCTTTATATAACCCTTAAATTCAAATTTGCCATGTGCATTAGTTGAAGTGGCCGTCGAAATTTTGGATTTTTTGACCCGGAAAGTCTTAAAGAGTCTAATCAGCGTAACATAGAATTCTAAATGGTTTCAATTTATCGAATTTTGAGAAAAAGGTATAAATACTCGTTAGACCTTATATACAACTTTTAAACTCGTCTGAAGTTGGCGCCCGAATTTTTGAAAAAAAATCCAATCTTTATAGTTCTGAGGCGGGAAGGAATAGTTCTGGAGTTCTTTCATGAAAATTTCAATAGTTCTGCAAAATTTCCCCAAAAAATTGCAACAAACATATTTTAGGGCTAGCGCCATGATTTGCATTTAGAGGAGTTCTGGTCGTTGAATCCGGCTCATAAACAACCCAGACAGCACAAAGGTGTCTTTAAGACGTCTTATAGACGTCCCATTATAGCTGTGCAAGACGTATGTAAGACGCCCGTGAACGTCTTAGACGTCTTTTACACGTCATTTGTTACAAAAAAGACGTCTTTAAGATGTTTTACAAGCTGTATATAAGACGTCTTTAAGACATCTTACAAGCTCTATATAAGACGTCTTTAAGATGTCTTACAAGCTCCATATAAGACGTCTTTAGGAAGTCTTGCAGCCTCTAATAAGACGTCTTTAAGATATCTTGCAAGCTGTATGTAAGACGCCATTAAGACGTCTCTAGGAAGCATTGTTACACTAGGCCAAAATGAAAACACCTCAATTTTCGTCCAGATATATTTTATATAAATATTATTATTAAATCTGCAAACATATAATATCGCCATAAAGACTTCCTAATTAGACAGTCCAAAAGTTGTCTGAAAAAAGGTATCTTTATTAATAATGACCTGCCAAATTAAGACGTTTTTAATACGTCCATATGCGGACGTATAAAGAGGAATTTTATTGGTCAACAAACATCCAGACTTCAATCAGACATCTTAAAGACGTCCAAAACAAGACATCTTAAAGACGTCTCTTTTAGGTGTTCAGACGTCCAGACCACAATAAGACCTTTACAAGACGTCTTTAAGACGTCGTGTGCTGTCTGAGAAGAGTTCTGGAGTTCTTTCTGGTTTTCACAAAATTTCTAAAAAATAAAAATTTTGGAATTCACAAAAAAATTCTGGCCAGAGTTATCGACAGCGCTCGATGAGTTCTACAACTTTTTCCTCTTTCATTTTTCGATCAGACTCTAAACGAAAAAGTTATCCTCGAAAATCCTATTTTAGATTTTTGAGAAAATATTCTTGAAAAACATCCTAGAGGAGTTCTGATTGGAGTTCTAGGTATCGCCCAAAGAGTTCTACAACTTTTTCCTCTTTAATTTTTCAATCAGACTCGAAAGGGAAAAGTTATTCTCGAAAATCATATTTTCGATTTTTGAGAAAATATTCTTGAAAAAAAAATGCTAGAGGAGTTCTGTTTGGAGTTATAGGTAGCGCCTAAAGAGTTCTACAACTTTTTCCTCTTTCATTTTTCGATCAGACTCGAAACGAAAAAGTTATTCTCGAAAATCCTATTTTCGATTTTTGAGAAAATATTTTTTTTGGAAAAAATGCTAGATGAGTTCTGATTGGAGTTCTAGGTAGCGCCAAAAGAGTTCTACAACTTTTTCCTCTTTCATTTTTCGATCAGATTCGAAACTGAAAAGTTTTTTTGGGAAATTTTGCAGAACTATTGAAACTTTCATGAAAAAACTACTACAGAATTATTCCTTCCCGCCTCAGAACTAAAGATGGTATTTTTTTTTCAAAAATTCGGGCGCCAACTTCAGACGAATAACTTTTAAAACGTAGCAGATTTTTTTAAAAATTTATTTCATTAATTGTGAAGAGATTGTAGAAAGCGACAGACACTTCAGACTTAACACATTTATTATTAAATTAATTTTATTAATACATAGTTTAGACACTAATTTTCCAAAATAGATACAACCTTCCCGAATGAAATTGCAAAATTTTATATTTTAATAAGTTTAAAATACGCCTTAACTTAATTTACCTTCTGAACGTTCATATTACAATACTCACTCTATGAGATAAAATTGATACTTAGTGAGGTATTGTAGGAACGCTACCGAAACCTTCCCCTTACTCCGCCTTTAAATCCGCTCGACGTTTAACGCGCCTCCCTCCCCCGAACAATCAAATTTGTCACAATCATCCCCTCATATAATAACGATCCCTTCCCGTCCCTGTTATCCTGCTGGAGCTCCTGCTGCTGCGACCTTCCCCCACCTACCCCCTGGCCCTGAAAGGGGGTCGATAAAGGGGTGCGCGCGCCGCCTCCCGCTCCCCCTCAACCCCTAAATAAACTATCAATTTCCTCCCTGTCTCCCCCTCCCACCCCCCTCTCGCCGACTCCCTCCCTCCGGATTAGCATCACAAAAACCTCTCTCCGAAGGGCTGGAAAAGGGATCACGGGGACAATTACGACGAATGTTATTGGAGGAAGGGGAACGCGTTTAACGCCATCTTGAAAGGGAAAACTGGGAAAAAGTAGCGGGGCGGTCGGATATCCGTTGGGAGCGTCGAGAATTATTATTCTTTAGGAATAATATTTATAGTAAATGAGTTATGACCTTATTATAATATGTATAATGTAAGTTACATTATATTGTGATTACATTTTATTTTGCCTTGCCTGTAGGATATTTACCCACGCGCCAAATGCAATAGATCTTGTTAAAATTACCGTAGATTATGATAAATAACAACCCCGTTTCATTTTAACAAATTGGAAAATGTCCCTTTTACCTAACGTTAATCGAAAATTACAGTACATACATATTTAACAGCAAATTTCAAATTAGGTTAATAAATACAACGCGTAATTCCAAAATAATTACATACTTCGGTCGTGGTTTTACCCATAAATATTATTGAACAGTATATATGTGCATACATATATCGGCACTTCCTGCATAGAGCGCGTGATGGTAATCAAGCGGTAATTTAAGTAATTTCGTTATTAATAACAATTTTTATGACGATGCCACCATCTTATCCGGATCCGGATCTCTTTTCAGTCGTAACGACAACATATTAATTTCCTACGAAAAGCTGTAATTAACATGTCGACGTTTATTCTTATCGCGTTAATATTACATAATGAATGTAAGGGATAAACGTTATCGAGCGACTTTGTCCAACACATTTTATGAAAATTACAAAATTACAAACAAGCGTTTTATTATACGGAAAGGGTGTACGTGCATTACATAAAATCGTTATGCCTGAACACATTTCACCAATTTGTACTATAATGAAAAATTGCTGTCAAGATTACGCGATCTTGATGTTTTTAAGAACTTCTTAAATTGAATTTGGATAGACTCGAAGCAATGTTGTTTCGTTAATTGAAGCATTATAGAAGACACACCTTGAAGAATTTGAAACTTCCGATTATTAGCATTGCGTAAGTTCCCAACACGAATTTTAACTTGAACAATGCAAGTCAACTCAGTTTGATTGGCTTTCAAGCAAAGTTCGTATCAAATGGCGTTTTTTAACGAGCCACTTTTGTGTTTCATTACTGTAATTGCGTTGATTTTGTTTTCGCGTTGTATTTACATGTGAATATTATTACTAAAAATAGTAAAAATTACATTTGAGGAAAGTGCTTTTGCTAAATCGTTCTCCACGAAATGTGACGTTAGGTGTTTGATGCCTTGTCAACAGTAACACAATAATGTAACACCTTAATAGGTAAAATACTGTCTTACTTATACAGTGCGTTTTTTAATTCCTGTACCCGAATTTTGTTGGCATGCGTGGTTGCAACTAAATTTTGGTTGGCAATGTGTGTTCAAAATTGACAGTTTTAGCGTTTTGTGAATTCTTTGCCAGTGGCGTTTTAATAGTGTTTTCTATTTACACTAAACCAGAGCGTACATATGATTATTGAGAGCTTGACCACTTTGTTATTGTTTTTCAACCTGGTTTTGAGTTGATCGCTATTTGTTCCTTGAGCCATTTTGAGAAGTGTAACGAAATTCATCATTTTGAATTATCACAATTTAGTTTTCAATTAATTTTTCAGTGACGCCGCTGGTCAGTTGGTGTATAGTGATTTTAGGTCTCAACAGATTATTCAAGATTGCAACATAAAGTCACAGAACACTGATTTTAATCGGGTACGGTATTTAAAAAATGCGCTGTATTTGGATATAGTCTTCACTGTTTATGACGTAGATTCAGTACTTCTAGCAAGCACATTTTCTTCCTCTTCTAAGGATATGGTTTGAATAGCTTGTGTTAAAATATAAGGAACTAAAAGGTCTCATTGGGTTAGGCAAATATTTTCAATTTCCTGTAAGGCACAACTTTGAAAAAAAGAACGTTAGTAACATTTATTGCGAATATTCCACAATCCAGTAAAATTTCCACGTCCACGAATGTTTACACTAATTTAAAAACAATTAAGTGTGCACATGGTGAAATAAACAAACTGCATTACGATAACATGCGCGTCCGGATAATTTTCAATTTCAATACCACCCAAAGCAAAATAATTCTAATTGAAAACCACACACACATTTCTCGTTGTTATCTTTTAAAAACCCGAACGGTCTAAAACAACAAGTATACTTTTACGAAATAACTGTATGGTAAGCATATACGTGTACCGAATTTGAGCTAATAACAAGATAACGGTTATCGGAACAAATTCGAGCTAACACTTCTCAGAACTCATTAAAATAACGCAGCTAATTAATAACTCCAGATATATGTAATTACGCATCGTTAAACGCCGTTTATCGTCGTTTTTTTTCTACGTAAACAAATAAAATGGAAACGATTAATCGCAACCGTTACCGATCTAATTCGCCTCGCTTGTTATTAATTTATCGTGTACGTAAATAGATGTGAACTAATAACATCGGCCGTAAGTACAGAAAGCGTTAGCCAGGCGTGAAAGAGAATCGATTGATCCAAAGACGCGAAGGTATTATTGATAAATCAAGGAGCTGTGGTTATGAGTCAAAAATTATTTCAGTAATTTCACTAGAATGCCCTTTATAAGAAACTAATTTTTTAATAAATTTTATTCTGGTGTTCATGGAACCATTCTTGTGAAGTTTTGGTGATGGTCAAAAATACATTTCGTGAGAAAGTGGCCCTTTTAAAAAAATATATCAATCAGGTACTTCTGTAATCAAATTGTTACACTTGTTGAGATTGAACAACCATAACAATCGAGTCATGTTTCGTCTTGTTTAAAGTCGTTACGTTTGCATTCGTCTAACAATTTGAGAGGCTTTTGTACTAACTTCCTTCAAATTCTTACATGTAGCCTAGAATTAATGGATTTCAGAAAATTAGTAGTAATAATTCACATTAATAGAAAACTTCTTAAATTTGTCAATTTCAGGAAAATAATTCTCCTAATTTGGATGACTTTTACACTTAACACTTTGAAATTATTACATAACTTCTTGAATTTGTGGATTTCAGGAAAGATGCCTTAACAATTTGAAACATTCTTAAAGTTCAATTCCTCCAAATTATTACATAAGGACTTTTGAGAATTCCGAAAAAGTAAGTCTAATAATTTGGAAAAAGTTTCTCAAGTCTTTCATATTGATACATTTTAAATGTGTGAATTTCAGGGAAATTGGGCTATTTGTGAGATTTTTGGCTTAAAATAAGTCAAAAATTTTTAGATTACAGAAAAGAAGGTATACCAACGTGAAAGAATAAGAAGAAAAATAAGAAAAAGAAGAAGTTTAAATCGTGCTTTCTTATTTGGGAAATGTTGAAATAAACTGTATTTCTGGAATAGATTGAAATCATGTTCTTATCCAGGAGAATCATGGCAAAAATTGAAATTTGTTTTGAATTATAGAAAATTTGAGGCAGTTTGAAAGAAACTGCTTTTTGTGGAAGGTTGAAACTTACTTTCAAGAAAAGATTGAAATTACTTTTTTTTCTGGAGAAAAAGAAGTTTGAATTATGCTTTCTTATTTGGGAAGTGTTGAAATAGACTGTATTTCTGGAATAGATTGAAATCATGTTCTCGTCCAGGAGAATTATGGCAAAAATTTAAATTTGTTTTAAATTCTAGAAAATTTAAGATAGATTGAAACAAGATATGCTTTTTGTGGAACGTTGAAACTTATTTTCAAGAAAAGATTGAAATTACTTTTTTCTGGAGAAAAAGAAGAAGTTTGAATTATGATTTCTGATTTGGGAAATGTTGAAATATTTTGTATTTCTGGAATAGATTGAAATCATGTTCTTATCCATGAGAATCATGGTAAAAATTGAAATTTGTTTTGAATTCTAGAAAATTTAAGGTAGATTGAAACAAGCTGTGCTTTTTGTGGAACGTTTAAACTTCCTTTCAAGACGAGATTGAATTTACTTTTATTCTGGAGAAAAAGAGGAAGTTTGAATTATGCTTTCTTATTTGGGAAATGTTGTAATAAACTTTCTTTCTGGAATAGATTGCAATCATTTTCTTATCCAGGAGAATCATGGCAAAAATTGAAATTTTTTTGAATCCTAGAAAATTTGAGGCAGATTGAAAGAAGCTGTGCTTTTTGTGGATGTTGAAACTTACTTTCAAGAAAAGATTATTACTTTTTTTTCTGGAGAAAAAGAAGAAGTTTGAATTATGCTTTCTTATTTGGGAATTGTTGAAATAAACTGTATTTCAGTCATTCCTGTAGTCAATTAATGTAATGTAATTCAATGTAAATTCCCCCAAATTCTTACCCCAATCCTAGAATTAATGGATTTCGGAAAATTAGTCGTAATAATTCACATTAATAAAAGACTTCTTAAATGTGTCAATTTCAGGAAAATAAGTCTATTAATTTGGATGACTTTTACACTTAACATTTCCAAATTATTACATAACTTCTTAAATTTGTGGATTTCAGGAAAGATGCCTTAACAATTTGAAACATTTTTAAAGTTCAATTCCTCCAAATTATTACATGAGGAATTACGTGAATTTCGGGAAATTAAGTCTAACAATTCGGAAAAGTTTCTTAATTATTTCATATTGATACATTTTAAATGTGTGGATTTCTAGGAAATAGGGCTATTTGTGAGATTTTTAGGCTTTCGATAAGTCCAAAATTTTTAGATTACAGAAAAGAAGGTTTACCAACGTGAAAGAATAAGAAGAAAAATAAGTAAAAGAAGAAGTTTGAATTATGCTTTCTTATTTGGGAAATGTTGAAATAAACTGTATTTCTGGAATAGATTGAAATCATGTTCTTATCCAGGAGGATCATGACAAAAATTGAAATTTGTTTTGAATTCTAGAAAATTTAAGGTAGATTAAAATAAGTTGTGCTTTTTGTGGAACGTTGAATCTTCCTCTCAAGACGAGATTGAATTTACCTTTTTTTTCTGGAGAAAAAGAAGAAGTTTGAATTATGTTTTCTCTTTTGATAAATGTTGAAATAAACTGTATTTCAGTCATTCCTGTAATCATTTAATGTAATGTAATTCAATGTAAATTCCTCCAAATTCTTACACCAAGCCTAGAATTAATGGATTTCAGAAAATTAGTAGTAATAATTCACATTAATAAAAGACTTCTTAAATTTGTTAATTTCAGGAAAATAAGTCTATTAATTTGGATAACTTTTAAGCATAACGCTTACAAATTATTACATAACGTCTTAAATTTATAGATTTCAGGAAAGATGGCTTAACAATTTGAAGCATTTTTAAAGTTCAATTGCTCCAAATTATTACATGAGGAATTTTGACAATTCCAAGAAAATAATTCTAACAATTTGGAAAAGTTTCTCAATTCTTTCATATTGATACATTTTAAATTTGTGAATTTCAGGAAAATAGGTCTGTTAATTTGGATAACTTTTAAGCATAACACTTACAAATTAAGTATTATATAACGTCTTAAATTTATAGATTTCAGGCAAGATGGCTTAACAATTTGAAGCATTTTTAAAGTTCAATTCCTCCAAATTATTACATAAGGAATTTTGAGAATTCCGAAAAAATAAATATTAGTTTGGACAAGTTTCTCAATCCTTCCAGATTGATACATTTTAAATGTGTGAATTTCAAAATGGGCCTATTTGGAAGTTTTTTAGTCTTCAGATAATTTTTAGAAATATTTGAAGTCCTACATTTTCGGATTAAAAAAAGAAGGTCTAACACTGTTATAGAATATCTATGCTAAATTCCTTAAAATTGTTATAAGTCTTAAATTAATGAAATTCAGGAAAATATAAGTCGAACAATTTGGTATACTGAACTCAGTTCCTCCAAAGCATTACATGAAATCTAAAATTTATGGATTTCTGGAAAATAAGTTTAATAATTTGAATGAATATTTGTGCTGAATTGCTTATAATTATGTGACGCCTTAAATTTGTTGAATTTCGGAAAATAGGTCTTATAATTTGTAAGATGAATTTCTCTAAAGTGATGCAAGAAAAAATTTTGGGAGATTTTTAAAGTAATATTTTTTCAAATTATTATTTGGAGTTTTTAAATTTGTTGATTTCAGCAGTATATGCCGAACAATTTAGAGGAATAATTGTAGCTAATATAATTTAATTTTGTGCAACAACTTATACATTTCACAACTTATTTAATGTGGGCAAAATTTTGAGCACTAGTGAAAAACCCTTTGAAGCCAAATTTAACTTAATTGTATGTGTAGTGTGCACTGCGTACCATCGAAATGAGTAATAGAGACTTGGTTCCCAGTTCTGTCTTGCACTTACAAATCCTCTTACATATCTAGAAATTGCACGGTGTATTTGAAAAAATAAGAAGGAATGTATGTTAAATGGAAATTTAAGCTGTAGTATCCAATGAAGATGTTTCAGTTTTTAAAGTTATTTTATTAATTTTTATAAGTTAATAATTAAATGAAAAACAGGTAAATGGAAAAAGTTCATGTTCGTGATGAAACAAATTTACAAAAATTTCTTAGTAAAATATGCTTGAAACTATTGGAAGGGCGGAAAAGGGATCATTACGATCATTAGATCAAAGGGAGTGGAATAGTAAGCGTCCACGTTATTTCCACTTTACGTTACAACTTCCCATATTTCCTTCGAATGATCACAATTGGAATTTACTGTTTGCTCACGTGAGTAAAAAAAATCTGTTCTCTGTTCAAACAAACGTTAACCTCTGAAACCTTTGAAACGTGGTTATTACCTCGATGGGCTTGCTTATCCCGAAATAACGTTTCAGGACGTCGAATTTATTTCGAAACGTTATCTGATCACCGTTTAGCCGTGAAGTTATTATTATAACATTGGATGGAAGGCAGGTTATTAGTGAACAATGTTCATGACGTGATCGGCTACCCGATGACCGATAAACCTCCGAGATAGCGGAAGGATAACGTTAATTAACGTCATCGGGCGAGTCTCAATATTTTACTCGTTACTTGAGCGGAGCGAGTCTTCGATACGTACGTACGTACGGTGTTTAATTACAGCGAGAACTAATAAACTAATGACTGATTACGAGACGAGCTTTTACACAAACAAAATCGTAAAACGTAACTGACCCGAATAGGTCCTGGTCTCGACCGACGAAATATGTGTTAGATTACAGAATTAGGTACAGAAGTACGCGGTTTAGCCCCGCGGTAATTATCGTCGTTACAACGGAGAAAATTTTAATCAAATCGCCATTACAAAATTCACAAGGCGAGTTGGATCGTTAAGAAAACGCGATACGCGCGCGTTCCACGAAGGCTAAGAGCAGTTCAAAATGTTAAAATGAGTTTTATTAGATTTGAAGGTGAATTATAAAACAAAACGCCATGTTAAGGATCGTTTGAGTTACGACCTAAGAGACAAATAATCGCATTAACGGCTCACGGGAATTGTTTACATTGCGATTAATACTCGAATTCTGTAGGAACGTTTTGAATTTCAAATGACGCAAGGTTAAGAACGTAAGAACGTTTGGTATTGCTGTGATTGTCTTGTATTTAAATAAAGTGCCGTGTAATAATGAGTTTGAAGGTTTCAAAATGTTTCGCCGGATTAAAATGCCACAATTTAGAATTAATTCAGTTGTCGGTAATCGCGTCAATGATAGATCCAAGTTGATCCAATGTGACGGTGCGAGAAGCAATTTGCACATTGAATTTTCTACTGTGGCCTAACAAAATAAAAATGAAAATTACAAAGCTGAGTAGAACCCGGAAAATATTACAAAAAATAGATAATTGGCTGCAATTAACTTTATATTTAGAAAAGAGAGAAACCAAGTTCGGAACAATGGCCAAAATTGACATTTGTTTCGAATTATTGAAAATTTGGGTCAGATTGGAACTTTATTTCGGGAAAATGCTGAAGCTACCCTGTTTTTCGAGAAATAGAATTTCTAGTAGGCATGCCTTTCTGATAAAGGTTAAAATGAACTTCATTTTTGGAGAAATCATGAATTTACTTTTTTTCTGGAGAAAAAGAAGTTTGAATTATGCTTTCTTATTTCGGAAATGTTGAAATAAACTGTATTTCTGGAATAGATTGAGATCATGTTCTTATCCAGGAGAATCATGGCAAAAATTGAAATTTGTTTTGAATTCTAGAAAATTTAAGGTAGATTGAAACAAGCTGTGCTTATTTTTTGTGGAACGTTTAAACTTCCTTTCAAGACAAAATTGAATTTACTTTTTTTCTGGAGAAAAAGAGAAATTTGAATTATGTTTTTTTATTTGGGAAATGTTGAAATAAACTGTATTTCTGGAATAGATTGAGATAATGTTCTTATCTAGGAGAATAATGGCAAAAATTGAAATTATTTTTGAGTTCTAGAAAAATTAAGGTAGATTGAAACAAGCTGTGCTTTTTGTCGTAGGTTGAAACTTCCTTTCAAGACAAGATTGAATTTACCTTTTTTCTGTAGAAAAAGATGAAGTTTGAATTATGCTTTCTTATTTGGGAAATGTTGAAATAAGCTGTATTTCTGGAATAAATTGAAATCATGTTCTTATCCAGGAGGATCATGGCAAAAATTGAAATTTGTTTTGAATCATTTTAGAAAATTTGAGGCAGTTTGAAAGCAGCTGTGCTTTTTGTTGAAGGTTGAAATTCACTTTCAAGAAAAGATTGAAATTCCTTTTTTTCTGGAGAAAAAGAAGAAGTTTCAATTATTCTTTATTTTTGGGAAATATTCAAATAAACTGTATTTCTGGAATAGATTGAAATCATGTTCTTATCCATGAGAATCATGGCAAAAATTGAAATTTATTTTTAATTCTAGAAAATTTGGGGTGATTGAACGAAGCTGTGCTTTTTGGTGTAGGTTAAAATTTCATGTTGGGAGAGGACTCAAGTTAGCTTGTTTTCTGGAGAAATAGAAGAAGTTTGAGTGGGCTTTCCTTTCTGGTGAAGGTTGAAATGAACCATTTCTGGAGATGATTGGAATCAGGTTCATTTTCTGGAGAACGATGACCAAAATTAAAATTTGTCCCGAAAGAAATTCGTACAAAATTTCTCAAATAGAAAACATTCTAAATGGAGAACCCAGAAGACCTTCTCTTAGTGAAATTTTAAATAGTTCTGTAATGGCTACATTTATACAAAAATCCATCTCTGGATGGACACTCTTGACAACTTTAGATAAAAATATTGAAGCTCTTTCATCTGCAGCCAACGAACATTGGGAAGTCTGGAAGACTTCGATTGAAGCAACAGGATGCAACGGAACATCTGTGGATCTGCTAAAACCTTCCAGAAAACTGTACCAATAAGAACTTTGCGGCAGTCAGCCAACCAACTGTCCTCAGTTTTATGGTGTTCACTACTGGAACGATCAGAGCAGCATTTAATGCACGCTTGAAACTCAAAGAAGATTTTACTTATGTGTCAGTTTTGGGCATTACCGCATGATTCGCATGAGTCGTAAAATAGATAGACGGAGTGTTTAAACGCTACGAATTTAAGTGTTCATTAATGTGATTTGAGATTACACTCGTAACTCAATTCATCTGTTAATATCGCAAGTGATTTCCCGATAAAGTCATTTCTCATCTACCCGCCGGGACGCCAGAAGTCCTTCAGTTCCGAGAAACCTTCAGTAGGCACAAAGACGAAGAACAGATCGAGATATATCCGTTATTATCTCGACAACGATCCGCATTCTGCATACTACACGTATGTGCACATTCGCCGGACAGACAGCGTATCATTAAATTATTAATTTGGTACGCGGCTCGTTATCAATACTATTAATTAGAATGGAAATGAATAATTAGTCTCCGGCCGGAGGTTTTTCGCGCACCGACTGAGCTCCGGCTCAGATGCGTATCTTTTTGAGGCGCAAAGCATGCATTACGCCCCGAGTTACAACGAGTCGGATCTTAACGTCCGTAATAAATATGTGTGAAAATAAGATTTCGTTCGAGATTGGAATCGCCGCTGCCGCAGAACGCGCCTCCGCCAAATATGGCCGAGGAAGCGTTAATAGGATAAGAAAATGTCCGATGATAGAACAACGTTGTTAAAGCGAGGACGTACTCATTGGATAGCTTCTTTAGACAGCTTGATGTTTTAAAAACGTCCAATTAGGTTTGATGCAAGTTCACATCTTATTTCGTATGTAAAACCATAATGACGGTGTTCAACGTTGTTCTAAATGTTCACATATCCAAACTGGTCTTAACATCAATGCAGTTTGCAATTCATAGTGTACTACAGAGAGATAAAATGAATTAATCCTTCATCAAGTTATTCACAACTTAATCCTAATTGATAATTACATTGTTGGCTATTTGGCTGTAAGCTATGTCGTGGTGGAAACATTGCATTTCCACCAGTAAGGAGAGTTACAGGATTTTCATTTCGTGGATTCTGGCAGAATTGCATATTTTTCTTCTTAGAAATTTCTATTGTCAATCTCGTCTTGAGGACAAGGTCCCTCTGGTCATTGTCGATTGGGAACTAATCTCTTCTGGTCAACGTTGATTGCTTATTGAAAGCAAAACCTTTTCAGTTATTGTTGATCATCTCTTGAAGACAAGAATCCTTTGGTACTTCTCTTTTTTGGTCACGAGGACCAAGACTCTTTATGGATTACTTATGGATCCAATATGGATCACTCCTTGATGTCTCTACTTATTCAGGATAAAGAAGGATCATCAGAAGGACCTTTTCGTCCTTGTCGATTGTTCTTAGACCTTCAAATGTTTTGTTTTCTATTATTCATGTTGATATTAAAAGAAGAGTTTAAAAAAGCATATTATAGTACTATAACAAAAATCCTGGAATAACTAGAGTTAAAAATTACCAAATATTTGCACGTGGTTGCTATTCATTTACCTCATTCTGCCTGGTTGCTTGCTTTACCAAGGCACCATCCCTACTAACGTCTAAATTACTCCATAACTACCCTTCCTGTATTGCTTGTTCCATGTGTTATTTTAAAATACCGGAAATCCTCTAAATATCCGCAACACTAGCACTCGTAACTGTTTTAAGAAACATGGAAACATGTCAAATTACCCATTAAAAGTACAAAATAAGTATATCTTGTACAAATAACGATGTTCTGTCATGACCTCATGGGAATCCTAAAAGTACTCCCATTACGGTAGGGTTAAAAATATGTGGGAGTTTCCCCTAATTTAGCGTTAGCAACCCCTTAACGACATGATTACAGCCATTAAAGGAACGTGACGTTTCTTCTTTTTCTTTCGCATGGAATTGTCCTGTTCATATTTTTGCATATTGCATGAGACAGACAGAGAAATAGAGAATATCCGTTATAATAAAAGCGAGAGATCCGTCATTAAACATCTGTATTTATTTATTTCCTTTACACGCAACATATGCGTCACGTTCGACAATTTTTTTTGTTGTACAAATCAAATAAATGATAGAGTACACTCCGTTTCGAAACAGGGGAGAAATACCGGCACGAGACAGTACCAAGACAGGACGTAATATGTTAATGAATAATGATGTCAAGAAGTCCATGGATATTAGAAACAGAGCAAATATACACAAAAATTGGCAAAGGCAGTCAGAAGCAAGAGGGAGTTTGCAAGTTGCAGAATACTACGTCTTCTGCAACGGGTACTTTACAACATTTTCTATGTTCCCGCTTCTAATTCATTTTTATTTGTGTTTAAATAACTAAAAATTTCTTATCTGGGGATTTTTTTTATCGTGGCATTTAAGTTGGTATTACTGCTGTTTCCTAGACATCTGTCAATTTTCACACCATTTTCAAATTTAATTTAATGGATTTAAATAGAATCTAAATCATGTCTCAAGAATCCGAATCGCATCAAGTACAAGAGGCATCCCTATCCCATAGACGCGGCGGCCATATTTATTTTTAATTTTATTTTGACAGACATCAGACAGCATCTTGTTACCAACCCAACAAAATAAATTACCAAAAACAATGCTTTAATAAGCCTCATTACTGTTTTCGGCATTTTAGTGCTAGAATAGCTGTCATTTTAGTGCCAGAACATAGAAAGGAATGTGTACTCTCATTTAACATAACTGTTCCTGATTCTAGCGGTAGTTAGCAATTTTCTCACAACTACAAGTTAGTAGTAATATCAATGTTTGTGTTTCTCTGTGTAGCTAAGAATCATGGTCGGATGTTTTATCAGATGTTTTTTCACTACATCTCTTCTATGTTACGTTAGAGAGAATTCCCCTTCACTAAATTTTTTTTTTCTAAATCAATGAACTCTTAAGTGTTTTTTGTACGGTTCGCGTATGCCAAATAATAGGGTGTTTTACGCGAAATTACCCCCTTTTTCGGGGCGAGGGAAAAACACCCCGGTTCTGGATCAGGAAGCGGAAGGACCGGATGGAATCGAGAAATAAAAAAGTACAACAAGAAAGTCGACATCGAACCTCCCCATCCTCCAATGATATCCATTAAATTCGCGGAGGGAATATGCATACACATATATATACTACATATGTGTGCGTGCAGGGGCGAACCGGTCGTTTATCAACTGTTTAATGGTTTGTGAACTTCGGTTGGCAACAATGGAAGATCGCAAGAAAGGAGGGTTCGGATCGCCATTTTCCAACTATTTCCTTTTTCATTCAAATCAAACAAAATCTCCCCATCCATCAATCAATCGATCGATCAATATCCAATTATCCGACAAATAAAAATGGGTCTCTCCCCCCTCCACCAGGGCCGGTGGATGAGATTTCCGTGTTTTTATTAAATTTTCGATTAAAACGCGCCCCCTCCGCATTAACGCCGCCTAATAAAAATTAATATAGGATCAAAGAGTGCTTTGTCGAAATTCGTTATTGTTTTAAGCAGTTACGTCGCCATTCACTTGTTTGCATTCCTAATTGAAAACGTGTGCTTTTAAGTTTTCTAAAGCGAATATTCTAAATGGAATATAAACAGAACGTACATATACATGTAGGTTATATGGGATGCATCAGATTATATTTGAGTTTTTAATCAGGATCGAGCGATCGCTTAGAGGATCCGGCATTTTTATTTGATTTGGATTATCAAAGCTTGATGTATGTACATTCGGGACGTGTGGGACGACATAAAACTTTTAATTGATTTCGTTAATTCTTGCGCAACATCTGCCTTAAATATTGCTTCGTTGATTTAATTGGGAGGAGCTTTAAGGCTGTAAGGATTCTAGTGAAGTAGATGATGGATGATAGCAAAATTATAGATAACTTTGCGAATAATAGTTGGAAACTTAACACTAGGTTAGCCTAGACACCCCGGAAAAATCTATCAGAGATCTGTATAAAACTTAACATCTTACTGAATTATCTATGAAAGTGAGATCAATAAGAAACGCCAAAAAGCGTGTATAAGGGTAGAAAAAAGGAAAAATATCAAACAAAAGATTGAAGGCTGTACAAGATATACTGAGCTAATGTTAAAGCTACGTAAGTGACCAATAAGCCTTTAATTCAACTAGTAATGCCACAGTAATACTGTCAAGAAGTATGTTCCATTTCTCACTGCAAATGCTCTTGTTCAGGGAAATGTTATTTTATAAGAATATTTAAACCTAATTTCAAGGTACATAAGATAGGCAATATCCTTCTTTTTTGTTTAACTGTCAGAATGCTAAATACTTGCTAAACTCAAATTGCATGTGAAGGCCAAGACAACAAAAGGATAACTTAGGGAAAACAAAAAACTCATTACGTGATTTCAATACAATAAATTGCACTTTTCCAGTAATAACGTTTTGATCTTTATAGTCCTATTGTCATAGCAAATATTTATTATCCTGTTTAAATGTAGTATGTAACAATAACGTAATTATATACACCATTGTGACCATCTGTTTTCAATGACAGTTACGAATAGAATATGACACCACCGAAAACAAAACATATTTTCGAACAACATGAGACTTTCTAGGAATTAAACATTTTTTTTAATTATTCAACAACTGACTCATCACAGATTATAAATTACCTTCGTCAAAAAACTGGTCAAGAAAATTGTCGTAGATCTGAACCTGAAAATGAGATTTTGTGGAAAGAAGTGCATTTCCTTATGTCCACACATTATTGTAACAAGTGACAGCACAAAAATTTCAATAGGTTTACCACAATGTCACACGTCCGTTAAGCTGGAATATAATTTTTATAAGCTTTCATAAGTTTGAACAGAGCTCAAAAACAAATTGTTCCAACCATTTCCAAAAAACTTATTCTAGTTTAAGGCAACATGAAACTTGTATAAATTTTTGTTAGTCAAGTTCTAAGTTTAGCTGAGGTTCGTTTGCAGTTCAAAGATCAGAAAGTTTTATGTTGGAGATTGGGTGACGAACCTCTAGCCAATGAAATGAGCCCATAGATCATGTGATCACGCTTGTTCATAAACGCAATCATATGAGATATTGACACAAAAGTGTCACTAAAGCAAACACTAAAACCACGCCAATATAGAGAGGAAATAGATTTATATTCACTAAAAACATAAGTAAAAACTTGTTATTTCAAAAAAAAAAAATCAAAAAACTTTTATTTCGCGTCTGAGAGAAAAATGTTACTTGGGTTTTTTGTTGCTCTTATAGAGGCGAACGACATTTGCATAAAACATATCTTTGAGAAATGTACATAAAAAATGTTATATGTAAAAAGTTAGAAATTTTGATGTTTGTATTTTTTTAACACCTCGTATACATTTTTTTGACACATCGTGTCTGTTATATTACTCTATATCCTACCCATAAATCTATCTTTCAGCCTGGCATGCCATGGGGTTTTTTCATGAATTTTTATTTTATGCATTAGTATTAAAATCTGATAGAGTATTAATGCTATCAGCATTATCTATTTCTATATTTTCATCTTTAACGTCATATTCTATAAATGATACAATCTGTTTTTGGTAACGAAAATAAGAAGTGAATACATTTAAATTAAACTGATTTAAGTGTCTTGTATATACCGCATCTATTGGTGTCCCATATCTTGTTGTACCGACATTTCTATCATTAGACATATATAAATTTAAGTAATTTTTAAAGATCTCACTTAATGGCAAATCAAATTTGTTTGATTTGTCCCTAAGTATTCGGAAACCAGCTTGAGTATAAATCAGTAAAGTTGTTGAAAGTTTATGATACTATTATTGATTGAATTTCTTGGAGAAACATAACGAGCCACCATCAGTACCTACTGATTTCCAGATGTCAATTTGACGCTAACGGTTTCTCTTCTGTTGCAGGTGAAAGTGTGGTTCCAGAACAGGCGGACGAAGCACAAAAGGATGCAGCAGGAGGAGGAGGCGAAGACGAACCACCCGAACGGGAACAAGTCCGGCTCGCCGAGCTCCCAACAGAACCCGCACCAGTTGTCCAAGTGGAAAGAGGAGAACTCAGACGAGTACGGCGAGTACATAGACATGGACATGGAGGAAGACTGTGTTAGTGACGTCGAGAGTGAAACGTAGAACGACTCCGTGTAAATAAGGACTAAGGGAGAGAAAGAGTGAGTGTGAGAGAGAGAGAGAATGGGAGACAAGTGCCAAGTTTGAGAGTGCCAAATACAAACAAATGATACGAAGAACGATATCGACGTTGTTATATAGTGCCAACTTTTTTCCTCTTGAGAAGTTAATTACGAGAGAAAGAGAGATCAAATGTACATACATAGGGAGGTTTTATTTATTCGTTTGTCGATTTGTTTTTGTATTTATTTTCTTTTGTACATAGTCGATGTGTATGTATGTATGTAAGTTTTTTGTAGATGTGGTAAAATACTTTTGATAGGAACGATCGGTGGCGGAAAATACCAAAAGGACACTTATTGCCATAAGTCATCAAATCTACAAACAAACATTCATTTTTCTCTCATGCACTCCTTGCGAAATTATTTCGCTCTGTAATATTTTCTGCCCCATCACGTCCCAAGAGTACCTAAACTTAAATCGTTTTTATTTCCTGTGATGTACCCTCACCCCACCCTCATGTAAATATGTATTTATTATTTTAACATATCTACAGTTTTGTAATAAAAATTAACGATAACGGTAATAATAGTGTTGAAAAGATCACGATGGTAGATGTGTGCGTGTGTGTGTGTCTGCGTGCATGTAAATCCCATGAAAAATTTTCGCGCGTGGAACACCTTCGATCCATCGGGATCGCCACCAGCAACTTATCCTCCAGAAACATGAGAGCGGAACCTGTAGAAATATGTTGAGTATAAAAATGTACTTAAAGAAACAGAAAAAAAATACTTGTAAAAAGTGCGAAATATAAAAGAATTTATCGAAATGAGAGGTATCGCCTTTTATTCAACCATATCGCTCATCATTGTTCCTGGGAACTCACCCGGAAGGAGGTTCAAAGGTAAGTACACCGTAATTAGTATATTGTTTTTACTGTGCAATAACTTTTAATGAAAGTAAGAGTTTTCGGTACTTTCGCTTTCCGTAGAAAATTTCCCAAGGATTTTCGTCGCGTAATTACGGTTTTTAATGGGCGTCGGAGTAATTACGGGGAATGTTAATAGCGCACCGTTCAATTCGCCAAAACAATGAATTGCAATGAAGTCATTTATATTTGAAAATTTTTTGAGGGTGAAATAAGGAAGATTGTCACGAACAGTAAATTAGACCGACAAGTAGTGTCTTTTAATAAATGTGAAATTGACATTACCTTTTGGTTGTGTAGATTTTTATCGATAGGAAATACCTTTTTTGGTGAGGCTCAAATTACCTTTAAGTTACATTCTACCTTTGGTATTGGCTGAGTTTGTACTTGAATTCCCAATGCTTGGGTTGAAGTTAAATTATTTGGTTACACGACGTTGAGAAAGTTGGCTAAGATTTAAGTAATTATTCCAGAAAAAAACTCTTGAAACGTTACCAATTTTAAGCTAAAATTAAGTACAGTATTGTATAAGAGGACGGCAGTTAAGTACTTTATTAATCTTTATCTTTAACAGCAATCTGAAAAGTATCTGTACCTGTAAACAATATAATTAAGTTTAAAAACAGATACATAATTACCACATTACCAATTCAGATTTATGCACGAATGTGCATACATAAATTCGATCTACTAATTCATACAAGGTCAATTGTCATTAAAAATGAGATTGGGCAACAAATTAGTATACAAAAAACATCAATAACTAAATATATTTGCGCACAAAGAATCGAGCACGAACATTTGTTTATTTATTTATTTATTAATCTCCAGGTACATAGTACATCAATACAGTCGTTTATTAACAAAGTGAAATATATTTTTACAATAGTACTATATAAATCTATCTATACTGACGTCCGCAGGAGGAATTAAAATATACCTGTGCACGAATTTGGGTACTTAATAACTAAGCTTACTAAGCTCTAAGCTAAGCTGTTTTTTTGCTTTTGAGTATAAGCATATATTTTTTTTCTTATAAAGTGCTTTCAGATAGCCAATTCTTTATTATTTCTTTATATTTTGATAGTATTTTTAAGTTGTTTGGCGGTAAATTAATTAATTGTACTTCATTAAAGAAATGCCTTTTTTCCTAACATTTAACTTCACATAAGACACATTAATATTTTTTTTTCTTGTGATGCTTTTGGAATCGTTATAGAGGGTTTTCAATTCCTCATAGTTACACATTAGTACGTTTAGTAAATATTTTTATTTATCATTTAGTATAATATTTAATACATTTTCTTCAGTTTTATATAATTTTTAATTTTCTGTATTTGTAAATTTAATGAAGGAGGTACTACATTCTCATCAGCAGAACTCCAGGCCATAAGAAGAGACACTATTGAAAAGGGCAAAATTTATTTTTGTATAGTTTTCAGTACTCAAAATTCTGAAATCCATATTGTTGTGGAGATAGCTTACGTTTAAGAAAAAAATTCAACAAGTCTAACATGTGTTATCTTTTGAAAGAGTTTAGCCAGATTAGATTTAGTAGTGTTGTTAAAAATTTAAATACATGTATTTTAGATTGTATTTAAAATACTTTTAAAGTATTTAAATACATGATGAAATACATTAAATTGGTTTGTATTTGAAGTGTATTTAAAATACATTTTTTGCACATATATTTTAAATGATGTATTTAACTCTTAAATACATTAGAAATTGATTATTCAAATGAAAAGAATTTTGAATCAAAAGTGATAAGAAAAGTGAATACGATTAATTAATTAATTAAATTTCAATATATTAAATGTTAAACTGTTAAATGTTAAAAGGTTAAAAGAATTCTGAAGCTAAAATAACTAAATTCTTAAGCATTTAGGACTGCCAAAAGAGGAAAATCGGGTAAGTTTTGTACTAAATATTACCAAAGGCAAAAAATCATAAGAGAACTCAAATTTTTTATAGACTGTTTTTCTCATTTTGATGATTGAAATACCTATGCTTAGGTGTAATAATTTTTTTTTAAATATGCTCAAGTGCAATTAAAAAGACGTTATACCTACATAGATTGGTAAAATTAAAAAAAGCATTTAACTACTTTTTAAATACATTGTAAAAGTATTTGTAATTGTATTTAAATACATTGCAAAATAAAGTATTGCAAATACATTAAAATACAGTTTTTTTAAAGTATTTGTATTTGTATTTAAATACATTTTTCAAAGTATTTTTAACAACACTGGATATCAGGGATATTGACCTGTAATTTGCTACAATAGATTTAGATCCTTTTTTTAAATATTGGTACAATTTCTACTTTTTGAAGTGTTGGGGGCAGTATCCTTCTTCTATAGATTTGTTGAATATTTGGCTTAGTGAGATAGATATATAAGGGCTAGCTTGTTTCAGCACTTTTGCATGTATCTGATCTAAGCCACCTCTCTTATTTTTTAATTGCTTAATAATCTTATTTATTTCTTCAGGATTTGTTGGTTTCATGAATATAGACTCTTTTATACTTTTGTTATTTACTTGTATTTTTTCTACTGTAATTTTCTGAGCCAAATTTTCACCTACAGAACTAAAGAAATCATTGAATTTACTTGCAATATTTACAGTACCTGATTTTATTTATTTTCATCTTCTACGTAAATTATTTTTATATTTTTTATTTTTCTGCCTACTTTTTTGTTTATGAATTTGTATGATTTGTGGTAAATTACTAGCACTAGCTTTGATCACCTGTCCTAATGTATCTGTCTCACAAATGTGTTTAATTTTGTAGTTACGAGGCAGCATTTGCCAATATCGGTAGGCAAGTATTACTTATGTTCGTAAATGGGCGAATTTAATGTTTAAAAAAAAATTCAAATTGCCCGCCATCATTTAAACGGCCTGCCGATAAATCAAGACCGAATGGAATTTACGGCCTCTTATAATGGGCGCTTCTCTTCGTCGTTAAACAAACTGAAGAGATAATTAGTTTAGGAGGAACACGTCGGACGTTATTTAGGGCTTATAATACGTGTAGATTAAAAAAAATGTATTATGTGTTTATTTTTAAGCGTTAATTGCTTTCTTAAGGCAGATTCGTGGAGCTCGGACTGGCCACGGTCGCCGTAAGGGGAAACGCAAAGTTATGTTCTCACAATCCGTTTTGTTAACAAATTGCTACTTTCGGTACGTTCCGTATTGTGTATCGCGTCTTTTGATCGGTCATTACGGAAATTTTACGTGTAGGGAAACGTATATTTTAAAGACGGTACTTGTAACTTTCCAAAGAATTGATTTTAAACTCTAAAGAAGAATAAAGTATTGTCCGGGCATGGGAAAGATATGGCATCTTGAAAATTTAGGACCTTTGTGGATTTTTATTTCGTAAAACTACTCTTATGGTTGGTTACTTGTGAAAACGACGTTTTGAGGTTATTAACATGACTAACACGGAAGTTGAAGACTTCACATATCATAACAGCTTTGAAGAAATTTTAGGTTTTGTCCCCATGCAAAATTGAAAATGAATAGTTAAACTAAAGTAACTATAAACTCTAGATTTAGTTACAAATAAGCTGAGCTTGCAAGCAATTGATTGTGAATACGTCGAAACCTTAAGTTTATTTTCATGAAGAGATCAAAATATTCTTTACAAATTAGAAAATAGTTAAAAAAAATTTGGTCAAAATATGATTTTGAATTGTTATCAAAAACATATTTTGCAATAATACTGAACTCTAAACTTTTGAATTATCGCTTTAGTTGCTCATTTTTTTTCTTTACGAAACATACTTTTAAAAAATAATAAAAAAATGTTAAGGAACAATTCAAGGAATATTCCAGGATTCTGGATGACCTTTTGAAAATTCAACATTAAAATCTAGTAACATTCAGATAACCTTTTTAAAAACAATTAATCCATCTAGGAAAATCTTGAAAGCCTGTAAGAATTTATGCGCTTTTAAGGGAAATTCCGAATTAATTGTGGATCCTTCAAGAAATGACTGAAGTTCCTGTATTTTTGCGAAGTTCTTCAGGACCTTTGGAATATCGAGAAAAACCTTTATAAATATTTTTTTGGGTTACTAGGTAATTTCAGGATAAATTACAAGCCAATTGAGAAATAGTTTAGGAGCCTTAAAACTGTCTTAGGATTCTTAAAAATTCAACAATTTTTTCAGGAATCTTGCAAGACATGTTCAAGGTTTTGGAATTCCTTTTAAAATCATTGATATTTCAGAATCTTTTAAAGACCCCTATGAATTACTTACAAATAAGCTGAGCTTGCAAGCAATTGATTTTGTATACGTCGAAACCTTAAATTTGTTTTCATGAAGAGATCAAAATATTCTTTAAAAATTCTAAAATTGTTAAAAAAATTTGAGCAAAACATGATTTTGGACAATGACCACAATTGTTATCAAAGACATATTTGCAGTAATACCGAACTCTTAAACTCTTGAATTATTGCTTTAGTTGCCCATTTTTCCCCTTTACAAAACATACTTTTTAAAAATAATAAAAAAATGTTTAGATTCTTGTCAAATTGTCCATGGGCTCATGTTACAATTTCGAAATATTTTTTAGGAACAATTCAAAGAATATTCCGGGATTCTGGATAACCTTTTGAAAATTTAACAGTAACATTGAACATCTAGTAACATTGAAATAATTTCTTAAAAACAATTAATCCATCTTAAAAATCTTGAAATCCTGTAAGAATTTATTTTAAGGGAACTTCCGAATTAATTGTGGGTCCTTCAAGAGATGACTGAAGTTCCTGTATATCTTGCGAAGTTCATCAGGACCTTCTCGAAAATTGAGAAAATTTTTTCTAAATATTTTTCTGGGTTTCTAGGTAATTTCAGGATAAATTACAAGCCAATTGAGAAATAGTTTAGGAGCCTTAAAACTGTCTTAGGATTCTTAAAAATTCAACAATTTTTTCAGGAATCTTGCAAGACATGTTCAAGGTTTTGGAATTCCTTTTAAAATTCATTGATATTTCAGAATCTTTTAAAGACCCCTATGAATTACTTACAAATAAGCTGAGCTTGCAAGCAACTGATTTTGTATACGTCGAAACCTAAAATTTGTTTTCATGAAGAGATCAAAATATTCTTTAAAAATTCTAAAATTGTTAAAAAAATTTGAGCAAAACATGATTTTGGACAATGACCAGAATTGTTATCAAAGACATATTTGCAGTAATACTGAACTCTAAACTTTTGAATTATTGCTTTAGTTGCCCATTTTTTTTCTTTACAAAACACTTCTAAAAATAATTAAAAAAATGTTTAGATTCATGTCAAACTGTCCCTGGGTCCATGTTACAATTTCGAGGTTTTTTTTAAGGAACAATTCAAGAAATATTCCAGAATTCTGGATGACCTCAGTAAAATCTAGTAACATTCAGACAACTTTTTAAAAACCATTAATCCATCTAGAAAAATCTTGAAATCCAGTAAGAATTTATACGTTTTTAAAGGAAATTCCGAATTAATTGTGGGTCCTTCAAGGGATGACTGAAGTTCCTGCATATCTTGCCAAGTTTTTCAGGACCTTCTGGAATATTGAGAAAACCCTTTCTAAATATTTTCTGGGTTTCTAGGTGATTTCAGGATAAATTTCAAGCCAATTGAGAAATAGTTTAGGAGCCTTAAAAGTGTCTTAGGATTTCAAGGATTCAAGGACTTGGAATTCGTTTTAAAATCCATTGATATTTCAGAATCTTTTAAAGGTCCCTTTGAATTATCAATAGTGCGAGAAATATTTTAAAATTTTGAAATCTTTTTGAATTTATATTATACCCATTTCTAACGAAAATTCCTGAATGAATTATAGGTCTTTTAAGAAATGTTACATAAAATATAAGTCGGCCACTATTTCTTAAATTCGTCCATCGACTTTTAGGATTCCTGGACATATTCAAAATAAATTGTAGATAAATATATATTTCTGGAATAAATTTCAGAAATAACGTTTCTGAAATAACATGAAGATTTCGAATACTTTTAGAAATCCTTCTAGAAATATTTAAGACTCTTTAAAAGTGCATGTTTTAGAATTATAGAAAATTTTAGGAAAACCAAGCCAAACGCATGATATTTCGATAAATATGTAAACACGTTAAAATAAAAATTCGAAACAAAAATATTTAAAGTAGTTATAGTTGGGAAAGTGTTCTAAATTTTTAAAATTCTACGAAGACCCTTTAGAAGTTTACAGATTTTTAATAAATATGCGAATTAATTTTGGATTATTCTGGGATATTTTAATCTGTCTAATTATTTTTGAAGGATAAGTACTCAAAAATTTTCATAGTGATTTACAGATTCCATCAGAAATCATTTAGGGATTAGCAAATCCAGGTTGATATTTCGGGAATCCTCCACGAAATATGATCTATTTGACATGTACAAAATTTGATAATTGATATTTTAGATATAGGAGAAAATATCCAAAGGATCTTAATCTTACACTTTCGATAATTAATCGGATTAATATTCTGACCGCTGGGGGAAACGTTTACCGCCCCAACTAACATTCCAGAGACTTGTTCAGTTATCTCATGTAAGATCAAAATTGTTGCATTTCTAAATTTAGTTGAAATTAGAAATTCCTGATTTAGTTGAAAGAAACTTTCATACAACCGAATAAGGCGTTTAGTTAATCGAGAAGGGCCCTTCTAGTTCAAATATTAATAGTTCTGAAGATCTTGGTAACATATCTAGAGGAAACTCATATGCATATAACAGGGAAAATTGTTAAATACGAATGTTGTGAACTTTGGTGAAATTTAATAATTTTAAACTGTGCTAATTCTGGTACTGATCAACTGGGTTAAAATTATTGGATATAATTCAGGACATCCTGAACAAAATCTGAGGACTAAAAGTGTAACTTTGGACTAAATTGTACAGTGGAATGTAAATTTGTCACGAATTACCTTCTTTAAAATGAAAATTACCCTCAAGTGGTACTTACGTGACAATTCTCCTCACCTTTGAACCGAGAGGAATTCCCAGTGATATTCAAATAAGGAAGTAATAACAATAGAAATGAGCGTGCATTTCCAGGATTAAAAAGTCCTCCCAGATCCTTTCGATAAGAGCGAGAATTATCGCGACGTCTCAACAGGGAAGAAGATTATATTTCCAATAAGATCTGACCGAATGACCCGAAGAAGAAACCCACCACGAGGAAGAGTCGAGAAGAGAGAACCGGACCGTCTTTCCAAAATTTATGCCCACGTCTCGCGAGAGCAGAAAAGCCCGTGTAATCGGACACTCTGGTCACACCTCGCACCTTCCTCGTTTCTTCTTTTTTCGGTTTGTTTCCCCCTCATTTCGAGAGTAAATCGTATACAAATCCATTTAACGAGACGTCGATTCGATCTAATGGAATGCTTTACATCGAGGATAGTTGTCGGACGTCGTCGTAACGACGTGTGTAAATCCCCGGACCTGAGGATTGCGAAACGCGCTGACGAAACTTTCGAAAACTGAATATCGGAATTCGACGTTCAATACAGTTAAGGGCAATAAATTGAGGTTAGTTTGTGTGAAAAGTTTCTAAAAAAATGTTTATGGAGTTTCCCTCGTTTTAAAATCCAATATTTTGTGATCACTTGGACTACAAAGGAGTAGACAGTATTTGTGTCTTTTAGATTCATAAATCTAAAATAATTCTATTATTAATAAACCCTTATTAAAAAAGTTAGAAAAGTAGATTGTGACAGGAGGGGAAAATGTAACTACAATTGATCGAGTTATGTGAGACGTTACGAATTGATTAAATACTAATCAAGTAATAATTTTATTTCGTCATAAATTTTGTATTGATTGTATAAGAACATTCTGTTGTGATAAAATAAAGGAATTGTTTCCAACAATCTCATTTTATATGGATCGCAATAAATACTAAGGTAATTGCATGAAAAATTGTTTAAATAATTTCATTCGATTGCTCCTGTAATAAAATATCTGTGATAAATTTTATTGAAACATAAATTAATAAATAATTGACCTACAGTAGGTAAAAGTAATGAAAAAATGTAAATTGTACTTTCAAAGCACCGAGTGAAATAATGTAATAATTCCAGTAACTTTTTCTTACTCTTTTTCTAAAATATTTGGGTTTTTTTTCACTAATTCCTCTTGGTTAAGCGTTATTACGGAAATCAAAAGTCTGTGGATGATGTTCTATTATATTTTATCACTTTTAGGCCTGTATTATTATTATTGCAATAGAGGATTTCATTTGTTAAAATGCTACTGAAACCGTCTCAAATTTTCAGCATTACCACCACCTGTTGTCCTGATAAAAGTTCACAAATCCCATTTATTTAGGAAGGGTAGCGCCTGAAAAACATTTTGTGGCGTTTTAATATAAGCTAAAAAGACAAGCTGAAAGTTTGTTAAAACTTCTGAAACTTATTTTTAAACTCATTTTTGATGCTGATGAAAAATTTTGTCTAAAAACCCAGAACCCCTAAAAAAATCAAATTTTAAGTGCACATGGGACACAAAGGGCCGCTGCGATTAATCCTCATAACCGACTTGTGATCAGTTTATTTAATTTTTTTTCTATAATGATTCATTGATTTATAGGTTAGTTTATCAAATATATCCCCATATTGAGATATGGATGATTGAAAAATAATACAGATCTGGATTTGTAAATCGTTGCGCATTTATCCGACGCGCCTGAAAGTGTTGCCAACACAAACACCTAAAATACCCCAATATCGTTAACAAATGGCCGGTACAAGTACCGAGGTGGGTATAATAGCGACGACTTCAACAATTACATCGTGACGTAAGCCATTAATTATAACCTAACCTGTGGTTAGGACTTAACAAGCTGTCACTAGCAGATTGTTAGCGGGTTATTTATGAGAATTTAAACGCGCTGACTACTTCTCCTCTTCTTTCTCTCCTCTTCTCGCTCGTTCTCTCGTACGACGAGAGGAGCAGAGACGTAGCCGAGAGAGAGGATATGGGAGGAGAGGATCTTCGGATTTTATTTTGTTTCAATCCATTATGAAATATTCTACGCTCATTAACGTTGCGTTCTGAAGGTTTTTCAACGTTCTGGAAATTAATTTGCTCAACTTAGATGATACCACAAATACTATATTAGTAGTAAGTGATGTGGAAAATAATACTTTTATTATGACGATGTTGGTGTAAGTGGTGCCTGCTCCCAATCCACGCCACTTATATCATATATAGTTCTTTATATGTTTATCTGTTTTGAAAATTATTTGTCGTTTCCATTTTAAGTTGTATGTTAGATGTTTTTCCACAAGTGAGGATAGAGTCTTTTCCCTTTCCAAATTTGTAGCAGATATCCAAATTTTTCACAAGTAAGATGTAGAAAATCCTGTGATTACATAAGCCGCTTTCTAAGTTATGACCTTATTTTTAACCAGAATGTCATTAGTAGGTACTTCATGACACGTATTTTATGAGTCCTATTTTTTTTTTTGGAAATTCAATTTTAAGTAAAGTCATATAAGTTTCCTTTAAATATGGAAAATTTCAAGTGATTACATAGGCAACTTTTTGAGTTATGCTCTTGTATTTGAGAGGACTTCATTAGTAAAGTGAGGCACATTTCGCAAGTCGTAGAAAATTTCTTGAAAATTCAATTTCAACAAATATTTGTAATATGTTTGAAATAAGTTTCATTATATTAGATAAAAAATTCTAATGATTACATAAACCGCTTTCTGAGTTATGTCCTTATGTTTGCTAATAGTCCGTCGTGATATGTATCATGAGTCATAGAATAATTTCCACGATATTCTGTTAGATTTTAATATAAATTTCCTTATAAAATACAAAGTTTCAAGTGATTACATAGACATTCTGAATTATGATCTTACATTTAATCAGAACGCTATTAGTAAAGTAAAGCACGTTTAGCGAGTTATAGAAAATTTCTTGAAAATTCAACTATGACGAAATTCTGAAGATGGTTGAAATCGGGGTCCGTTGAAATAGGGTTCATTAAATAATTTGGAGCTTAGTACACCACATCTTACACGAGTCTTAGAAAAATTTTGAAAATTCTATTTTGACGAAATTCTGTGAAAAGTTTGAAATAAGCTATATTATATTATGTGGAAGGTTAACTGATTACATAGACAGCTTTTTAAGTTATGACTTCATGTTTGACCAGGACGCTCTCACTGAAATTGATCACGTGTTTCACGAGTCATAGAATTTAGTTTAAAATCTGATTTTGACGAAATTCTGTAAGATGTTTGATATAACTTTCTGTCTTAAGGTATAGAAAATTTCAAATTAATACATTAATAACGTCCTAAGTAAATGACCTTAAATTTGATCAGGACGCCATTACTCAAGCAAACCACGTATTTCACGAGTCATAGAAATTGTTTTGAAAACTCAGTTTTGACGAAATCTTGTGAAAAGTTTGAAATAAGCTATATTATACGATTTGGAAAATTTCAAGTGACTAAATACATAAAAAGTTTTCTAAGTTATGACTTTATGTTTGACCAGGATGCTCTCATTGAAATTTATCACGTGTTTCAAGAGTCATAGAATTTTGTTTGAAATCTGATTTTGACGAAATTCTGTAAGATGTTTGATATAACTTTCTGTCTTAAGGTATAGAAAATTTCAAATTAATACATTAATAACGTCCTAAGTAAATGACCTTAAATTTGATCAGGACGCCATTACTCAAGCAAACCACGTATTTCACGAGTCATAGAAATTGTTTTGAAAACTCAGTTTTGACGAAATCTTGTGAAAAGTTTGAAATAAGCTATATTATACGATTTGGAAAATTTCAGGTGACTAAACACATAAAAAGTTTTCTAAGTTATGACTTTATGTTTGACCAGGATGCTCTCATTGAAATTTATCACGTGTTTCACGAGTCATAGAATTTTGTTTGAAATCTGATTTTGACGAAATTCTGTAAGACGTTTGATATAACTCTCTGTGTTAAGTTGTAGAAAATTTCAAATTAATACATTAGTAACGTCCTAAGTAAATAACCTTAAGTTTGATCAGGACGCCATTACTGAAGTAAACCACATGTTTCACGAGTCATAGAAATTGTTTTGAAAACTCAGTTTTGACGAAATTTTGTGAAAAGTTTGAATGAAGCTATATTATACGATTTGGAAAATTTCAAGTGATTAGATACGTAAGAAGCTTTCTGAGTTATGACTTTATGTTTGACCAGGACGCCATCACTGACCACGTGTTTCGCGAGTCGAAGAAATTGTTTTGAAAATTCAGTTTTGACGAAATTCTGTGAAAAGTTTGAAATTTATGTGGAAAGTTAAGTGATTACATAGGCAGCTTTTTGAGTTATAACTTTATGTTTATGTGAAATTTCTCACGTGTTTCAAGAGTCATAGAATTTTGTTTGAAATCTGATTTTGACGAAATTCTGTAAGACGTTTGATATAACTCTCTGTGTTAAGTTGTAGAAAATTTCAAATTAATACATTAGTAACGTCCTAAGTAAATAATCTTAAGTTTGATCAGGACGCCATTACTGAAGTAAACCACATGTTTCACGAGTCATAGAAATTGTTTTGAAAATTCAGTTTTGACGAAATTTTGTGAAAAGTTTGAATGAAGCTATATTATACGATTTGGAAAATTTCAAGTGATTAGATACGTAAGAAGCTTTCTGAGTTATGACTTTATGTTTGACCAGGACGCCATCACTGACCACGTGTTTCGCGAGTCGAAGAAATTGTTTTGAAAATTCAGTTTTGACGAAATTCTGTGAAAAGTTTGAAATTTATGTGGAAAGTTAAGTGATTACATAGGCAGCTTTTTGAGTTATAACTTTATGTTTATGTGAAATTTCTCACGTGTTTCACGAGTCATAGAATTTTGTTTGAAATCTGATTTTGACAAAACTCTGTAAGATGTTTGATATAACTTTCTATTTTGAGGTATAGAAAATTTCAAATTAATACATTAATAACGTCCTAAGTAAATGAGCTTAAGCTTAATCAGGACGCCATTACTCTAGCAAACCACATGTTTCACGAGTCGTAGAAATTGTTTTGAAAACTCAGTTTTGACGAAATTTTGTGAAAAGTTTGAAACAAGCTATATTTAAAAAATTTCAAGTGATTAATTACATGAAAAGCTTTCTGAGTTATGACTATGTGTGACTAGGACGCCATCACTGACCACGTGTTTCAGGAATCGATGAAATTGTTTTGAAAATTCAGTTTTGACGAAATTCGGTGAAAAGTTTGAAATAAGCTGATATTATATTATGTCGAAAGTTAACTGATTACATAGGCAGCTTTTTGAACTATGACTTTATGTTTATGTGAAATTTATCACGTGTTTCACGAGTCATAGAATTTTGTTTAAAATCTGATTTTGACGAAATTTTGTAAGATGGTTGATATAACTTTCTGTGTTAAGGTGTAGAAAATTTCAAATTAATAAATTAATACCGCCGTAAGTTTGATCAGGACGCCATTACTCAAGCAAATCACGTGTTTCACGAGTTATAGAAATTGTTTTGAAAACTCAGTTTTTACGAAATTCTGTGAAGAAAAGTTTTAAATAAGCTATATTATACGATGTGGAAAATTTCAAGTTATTAGATACATAAAAAGTTTTCTGAGTTATGACTTTATGTTTGACCAGGACGCCATCACGAACCACGTGTTTCAAGAATCGAAGAAATTGTGTTCAAAATTCAGTTTTGACGAAATTCCGTGAAAAGTTTGAAATAAGCTCTATTATACGATTTCTTTAAAAGTTTTCTGAGTTATGACTTTATGTTTGACCAGGACGCCATAATCACTAACCACTTTTAGTGATTTCTCACACTGTTTCACGAGTGGGAGAAATTTTCTTTAGAATCTAATTTTGACCAGGTTTTGTTAGATGTTTGTTTGATATAACTTTCGTTACAAGATGTAGACAGTTTTGAATTAACACATAAACAGCTTCCTGAGTTATGACATGTTTGACCAAGATGCCATCACGAAAGTGAACTACGTGTTACATGATCCGTAGAAAATTTCTGAGAATTCAGTTTTAGCAGTTTTAGATAGGATTCTTTTTGGCAGCTCGACATCACCTTCCACACACACTCCCAAATTATTACTTTTACGATCACGACATTTATCGATTGATCCCATCGATTATCCCCTCCCAGCAGCCACAATATCTTCATCTATCCCGTGCTTCCGGGCTGAAGAACGAGGAGATCATCCTGCACGCGAGATCTCTATGGATCCGATCGGATCACTGTAATATCTCGGTGATTTAAATCCATGTAAGGGGGGAAATGTGCATGTACGATCACCCGAGGAGGGCGGGCGGGTGCCGTAATGCACACCTTTGCGGACATTTTTATCGATAAATCTGTTTGGCTAGCTCGTCGACTAAGTGAGCGCATGAAATGTATGTAAATTGGGGGGATGAGGTATGCCGAGCGTTTACACGAGACGTGTTATTGGGACCGAGGAAGATGAGGAGAGAGGAGGTGGGATAAGGTGTGGGTCTTATTTTTGAACTTGCTGAGAAAATAGATTCATAGATTTATTAATATAAATGAGCACACCCATACCTGTCACATGATTCTCAAAACAAAAATATCTTTGTAATAAGCTAGAGAAAATATTGTAACAAATTAACAATAACAACTCTTCTAAACTCTTGAAAATTCTTTTTCTTAAAAATGGATCCAAGTGTCGTTTTCTTTAAGTTTTCTTTCTTTCAGTTTGTCTTTTTGCCGTTTTTGACTCACTTTCAACTACAGGGCTATTAATATTTTAATCATTCTGTTGTTTCTAATTTCTAATTAACCATATTTTGAAAATCTCCATTTTTGCAATCCCGATGCAATTTGAAAGGGGAAAATTCCCTGATGCCCGAAATAAAAAAAGCTTTCTTTCCCAAAATATCAAAATATGCACGTGTGTACATATGTACGAATAATTTAATATAATTAATGATCCTATTTATTTATATTTAAAGTCAGTTTGGCACCGAAAATCACTGCCCTGTTTTATACCATCAAAATTATATTTTCCACGCAGTAAGCGTAGTATAAATACCGAAAGCTATGGTCTTCCTGTTATCTGAGGATACCATTGATACCTACATAATACTATTTCCATATGTTTTAAAAAATAGAGAAAAAATGGCTGCATTAAAACGTGTATATCTCAGTCAATATTAAACATATAAAGTCTTACAAGCCACCGTTTTCAAGAGAAATTCATAAGCTTTCTTTTCTATGAAGCAATGCCTATACCAAAATTCACCCAGAAAAAAGTTATAATCAAAAATTTAAAAAAAAAACATTTTTTGAAATTTTTCACTTCGATTTTTAACTTTATTTCATTAAAAAATTTTTTTTTATTTCAAAAATATCATTTTCATAGGAAATTTCATTCTCTACAATAAATCTCACGGCACATTTCTTCGAAAAATGCATAGTTTTTGCGCTATAGCCGAAAAAGCGAAAAGTGGACAAACTTGCCCCGTTCTCAAAAACGCATTGCTAAATTTAGTAGCACTTTTGGATTTTATTTCTTTAGAAGTCAACTGACCATATGAAAAAATAAAATATTTTGCACGCGTTAGGTCCTTTTACCACTGTTAATTTTGACATAGTCAATAGCATACTATTCCGAGATATGAACGTGTGAATAACGGGAATAACTTCTCCCTTTTTCAGTTTTTCGAAAACTAGAAATTTTAGAACTGTTGGGCTTACTAAGAGGTAATTTATACTAAATTGCTTAAAATCGCTTATTTTACGAATCTCGTCGCAAATTTCGAAAATACTATGTTTTTTCGAGCTGAAAACAATAATATAATGGTTTATGAATACATTTTTCTAACTAACCATAATGCTGCATACACCCTTCCAACTATACAAAATTGCGGAAAGAAATATCGAACTCCCTTGGAAGTTATATCACTTGTTAAATTAGTTGTTGCTTTAATGTACCAAGCTACAAGTTAAAATGAGACAGTAGTTATAAACTGGAACAGACGTTTCATTACACTATCGATTAATATTAATTCAAAAATTTAAATACAAAACCGTACCCCTTTGTATTTATTATTCATTACGTTCTCACGGCGAGAGCAAAAAAGAGCGTTAACTTATCGCCGTCCGATTAAAATTTTAATCAATTTAATGTAAACTCGCTCTAATTTATGTTGCCTAATTGGTGCGTGGGCTCTCGATTCTTTCAATTAACACGCGAAGTTGTGTCGATATTCCTGTAATGGCCGTAAATACCGTTAATCGCTTGTGTTTTACGATTCGTAATTAATTAATTCGTCGGTATGATTGATCGCGCCTCTCAATACTCGACTCGGAGTTAATTAGACACGTTATGAAACGTCAGAGTTTCTTTTTTATACGGCTCGGAATTTCTCCGATTAGCCGTTCGAGTACAATTAAATTATTTATCGTTCCAGTACAATGAACCGATGGGGAATCGTCATAAATTCGACTATTAGCGTGAAAACACCTACAAATTAATTATTATGGCCAATTAACGATTGTTCCACGGTCATTATTTATGAAGGATTTGACGTCTTATTATACGACTTTCATTATACGAGGATGATAAATTTCACCGGCTTGAATATTTTATTTGAAACTTGATATGTGCTTGTCTATATCTATACTGCTCTATGTTGTGAATGACACTTGAAGGAGGGTAAGGCAGTAATGTATTAGAATATAATATAGTGACGATGAGAAAATTCAGTTTTATTAATGTTATGATCTTTTTAATGATTTTTCCGTTCAAAAATAGCGTTAATAGTGTTTGGAAGTTTGGTGCTTTGTTTTGTGTCGAGCAGTGTATAAGTATAAAGAATCCATTGCGATGAAAAATTGTCATTAATCATCAATTCGGGGATTTATTTATAACCGATAATGGCGTATTGCGTTAGAACATAAATCACTAGGTTTATTAGAAAATTGCATTTATAAATAAACTTATTTGAGGATTAATGCATCAAGTATATTTAAGGAACTAAGTCGATTCACTACAATTTCTAAAAACCAGTTAGGAATTAGCCACTTTTCTGTCAGTTCCTCTTTTATTTCCTACTTAAATATGTACTTACTTATATATATATTTTCCTTTTATGTCCTCGTTTTTCCTTTTGTCCGTTTAGCCGTCATTAGCCTGCGAGAAAATTGCCGCGAACAAACGAAAATCTCGACTTACGACACTTAAAAACCTATTTAGTTCAGGCAAGGCACTATTAAATTATTAAAAATAAATAGGCCTTTCAAGAAAGCATTAGCTTGTGGGAAAATTAGTGGTTTAATTTATAAAAAAAGTGCCGAAGAACGAGACCGCAGAGGCGTACCAAAATAATTATTAACGATCGGATGCCTGAAATTGTAAAATTTTATATAATAAAGTATTTTCAAACGGAGAAATACTCAGTAAATTAATTATTTAAATACTACATAATTGCTGACAGAAAGAGTAAAGACAAAGTTAACGGAGAAGTAATTCAGTAAAACAGTTAAATAATAAGAGCACAAGGAATGAGGTTATGTTACAAAGTTACGAAATTCAAGAGTAATCAAAAATACAAGAGTCAAAAGTTGAAATGAAATGAAGAATGGAAAACTCTGAATTTTCCAGAAATTTTCTATCAAACTCTTTAAGGGTGTAGAATATTTTACAATATTTCTGGAAACCTCAACTTCAAGGCAGGATCCTTGCTTCACAGGAATTATCCAGAAAGTAACACCCAATTGGAACGTTCCAGAAACGTCTCAATGAACTACTTTGGTAAGAGATCGTTTGGAACATTCCTAAAAAGTTTTTTAAAAAATCGTGAAAATTGGATTTCCTGACCAACAACTTAATGAAAATGCTGTGAACGTTTCTAAGAACATTACAGAAATTTTCCAAATAAGTTTTTCAGGGTTTGTAATATCAGACTTTTGGAGCCTTGCTTCACAGGAATTATCCAGAAAATAACACCCAATTGTAACGTCCCAGAAACTTTTCAATGAACTAGAGATGGTTTGGTACGTTCCTAAAAAGTTTTTCAAAATTGTGAAAACTTGATTTCCTTACCTTCCAACAACTTAAGGAAAATGACGTGAACGTTTCTAAGGATATTTCAGAAATTTTCCAAATAAGTTTTTCAGGGTCTGTAATAGTAAGGTATATTTCTGAAAATCTCGGTATAACTTCAACGAATTTGATTTACAAGAAACATTATAGAAATTGATAACTAAATAAGACGTTCTAAAAACTTCTCAATGAAATTTATTAGAGAGAGACTTTTCCACATTTCTACATTGGAATATTTATTTGGTCTTTTTAAATATGAAACATGTACACCAAAGAGAAATTTAAGAGATACTAAAAGCGCTTTTGAAATCTCCAGTAATATTGTGCTAAGTATAGTCTTCCCTATATTGGAATGCATTGTTTTATATAAAAACTATATACTATAAGTTAATAAGTACTTCAGTACTTCACAACGCGTTAAATAAATACTGTAATAATACACGCTAATAATTCATAATACCTTGAGTTTTTTGTAACGTAAACTTCGTTTTCAAGCATTACACAACACATTTTCAACACATTTTCAAAAATAAAACCACTCCGCCTGCTTCCCCAGTTGGCGTGCCGCCTCTGCTCAGAAGAACGTTTTCCGAAGAGGATGATAATTTGTTGGCTCTCCTGAAAGGTTTGCTTAACCCGAGATTAAAACTAACTGATAATTACATAATCATCGGTTTGGTGAAGGCAGCAACTGTTGTGGGCTCATTAATAACGGACACTGAGGGACCGTTTTAGTAATTTATTTGTTTAATTACTGATCCATAACAATTAAAAGCCGAAGAACGCGCGGACGAGAAGTAAGGCGATGACTTTCGAGAAATGGCGATCGATTCCACGACGAGGGAGAAACTCTCCTAATTTTGCGTAACGGCAGAGAGAAAGCAACGCGTTTTTTTTGTCTACTTAATTACATATATTACGTGTGACGTCCGTTAAAAAAATATTTATTTTTTTAACAATTCGACGTCGTAAGAGCCTATTTACAGATTTTCAATGAGAACATCGTCATAATCCCACTGACGTAAATTCGTGTTAATTACGACCATAACAGTTCCTTATCTATATGACGTGTCTAACAATACGTCGCCATAATGCATAATAAATATAAAAATATATTTTTATTAAATCTTGTTGGTGGCATGCTGACAAATTCGCTTCCTCTTCTTCTACTTTTTCTTCTTAGACGTACCTGCCGTCCCTCTTCTTCCTGACGCAGAGGGCAAATATGGCAGCGACGAGCTGAAACGAAGGAAAGTCAAAATTACACTCTTTTATCAACCAGTTGTTGTTATGACTGACTAGGCAATAATGTGCAATTTATTTGTTCAAATTTGAGTAGAAAAAGATATTTTTCTTGGGTTAATTAAGAAAGACAGCTAGTAGATCGAAGGTAAATTATTTTAGATATAGTTACAGTAATAATACTTGCTTTTCACATAAATGCACACTGTAGTTTCCTACTACTTCAGATATGAATTAATCTTCTGCTCATTTCTCGAGAAATTGAAATATTAACTAAGAAACTGATTCACAAAATGGCTAAAAATTTAATCAAAAATCTAAACCATTAACCTGTCTTTTGAAGCAAATTTTCCATAAATTTAGTGAGCTCTGGATAACTTTTCTAGAAAGTAAACTTCACGTAAGCACCTGATCCGTAAAGTTAAAATTACACTCTTTTATCAACCACTTTTAATTTATGTGGTTATGATTGACTGGACAAGAATGTGCAATTTATTTGTTCAAATTTGAGTAGAAGAAGATATTTTTTTGGGTTAATTAAGAAAGACAACTAGTAGATCGAAGGTTTAGATATAGTTACAGTAATACTTGCTTGTCACATAAATGCACACTGTACTTTCCTACTACTTCAGAAATGAACTAATCTTTGGGTCAATTTTCAAGAAATTAAAATATATTAACTATGCAACTGATTCACGAAACGGCTAGATATTTAATCAAAAATCTAAACTATAAATCTGTCTTTTGAAGCAAATTTTCCATAAATTTGGTGAGCACTGGATAACTTTTCTAGAAAGAACTTCACGTAAGCACCTGATTCGTAACTCTGGATTTTTCAAGTTTATCCAGGAAATTTCATTTGATTTTTGTTCAAATAACTGGCATCTTGTCAATTGATGTCTTAATTTTTGGTTTTATTTTTAGTTTATTTAATTCCAATAGTTTTTCAAAAATTCTTATTCATGGAGTACAGTCAATTTTCCATATAATTCCACATAGTTCTTGTCCAGTTAGAGACTAAATTCCCCCATGGTGCATTCATATCAACAATACAAGAGTAATTTTAGATACCATTGTCGAAACATTATCGAAATTGTATTTATTTTAATTAATTTTTTTTCTGTCTTCGAATTTTCTACCATTTTTCCTAACCTAGTGATGTTATTTGGAGGTCTACGCAAGGTCACTTTTGTAAGTTGACACTTCTACGACTGAAACGCTTAATATTGGAACAACAACAATTGCAAGAAACGTACACCATATTAGATTTTTCTCTATAAACCTTAGATGCTTACCTCGAATGCGCAGAAACCTAGAGCGATGCCTCCAATGATCTTGGCGTGATCCTCGAAGAACTCGACCAGTTTTGCCTTGCAGCCCACTGTATATGTCGAACCGGTCACACAAGGACTGACATTACTGGGACAACAGGACTGGATTATCGTCCCATTCGGATATTTAACCTCGGCGCCTGTAGGACCTGTTATGCCGCAACAATCGAACTGGAAGAGAAGTGCCATGGAACTTTAAAATCATCGATCAAAAGACAAAGTACCAAATCCAAAACAAAAGATGTTGATTGACTCTGTAGGAGTTTTGGACATGTTCCAGAACTCCTCTAGTCAACAGAATGTTGGCATTTAGTCAGAAGACAAAGACGTAGATAGGAGTCAATCAGATCAACTTTGGTCTCGACATGTAACAATTATCTCCTTACGGTCTTCTGCAGCGAGTCCACGAGGTCCGCCCTGTCGGGTTGCGTGAAATAGTCATTGTACAACTGCACCAAATAC
Organism: Cryptocephalus moraei; assembly: GCA_946251905.1. Classification (NCBI taxonomy): domain Eukaryota; kingdom Metazoa; phylum Arthropoda; class Insecta; order Coleoptera; family Chrysomelidae; genus Cryptocephalus; species Cryptocephalus moraei. Next base: position 45,110,927 of record OX276452.1, read on the forward strand.
TTTTGGACTTCCGTGGTCAACTGTCCGTCGCTGTTCTTTATAGCGACGAACGCCAAGATACCCAGCACGAGCTGGATGATGAGCAGGACGAACAGGATGATGGCGTACTAAACCAAAAACGTATATATTTACAATTGAAAGTTCCAAAGGGAAATATCTTACCGTCGTCAGTAGGCATCCGTTCGAACTACACGCCCCGTAGCAACCGAAGAACGATATGAGTGCTATGATCACTCCTACCGCTATAGTGAACGAGCTGACGGACATCAAGTCCAGGCCCGCATTGTTCACTTTGTAGATGACGCCTAGCGAGATGAGTGCTATGGCACATATCTGGAAAGGAATTGGAGAAAATTTGAATTAATATCTAGAGAGCTAAGTGAGAAGGTATGGATTCAATAGCTGTATTATATAGCTGGATGTCATTCCAGGATCCATAAGGACCATAAGTCAACATGATTTGCTTTTACTCTATTTCGTCAGAATCTATTAAATGAATTAGCTACAATCTACAACGTAATGTAAGTTGAGAGGTATAGATGTAGTTGTGTGAAAATCAGTTTGACATTGATTTGACAACTTTCTCAGATATGGTGGGGTTTAACTGAACATCACTGCGTTAAGAGATACAGCTAATTTTGCGTCTTCGAAAAATAACCAATGTGTTTAAATGGAAAATTCAGTTTTTCCATCGTAAAATTTTCCACTTTCATCCTAGATAACAAAATTGAATGAAGAAATTGTAGTTCTTAAAGTGGTAAAACCGCTCATTTGCGTAATTGTTTCAAATGTTAATAATTTTTGAGCAAATCGAATGAAATGATATTTGGTAAACTTTCCAAAGGTCTCTAAGAACTCTTTCTAGATGTGCAAAATTTCAGAACGATCGATTGGATGGTTTGTAAAATATTCCAAATGCTTATTCTGTGTAGTCCAATGTTTGAACAAATGTGAGGCTTCAGGAAGTGCTCGGAGACGTGTCTTATTTTGACGAAAATGAGAAAAACGAGTTGATTTGATTTAAAACTTTGGTTAAAAACTGGTTGTAAATACTGGGCATTTTACTTATAAACAAGTTAATAACTAGGCAACCACTATTGCAATCTTCGTTTTATCCTACCGTAACGTTTATTTCTAATTTATTTACACTGTACTAATTACTATACTACACACTACTTAATTTATCTTAACTATTTCCTAACTAATTAATTTATATCACTCTTAATGTTAATTTATTTCACTGGTCCGTTTTTCACTTTATTTATTCACTCGCGGCTTCACGTCTGATCTCCTCTCTACGACCGCAAGCCCGCTTATATACACCTCAATTGTATTCGCGATAGTTCCAGGTCATTCCTTTCTCAAATAATGTTTACTTAGAAACGTCCAGAAAGGGCATAAATCATTCTTTCCTTAATAAGATGTTGCGGGAACGCTCGGGACGGTTTTTATTGCTCGCCGCTGCGCTTATTAAGCTTAGCGGCATTTCTTTGAGATAAGCGGCAGTCCGATAAGGGTAAACACGTTTCGCGCTGCTGTTTACATTTCGCGTTATTATGTTCATTTGGTATTTGTTCAGTAATTTTCATGCCAGTGCACACACATTAAGTGCATTTGCACGCCTCGATAAAAGTTTTTGATTCAAAGTACCTGCTCGTTGGGAATTTAAAGGCCTTTGGCATTTTTATTGTCGATACTAAAGATTACGCAGATAACACCGTTTCTAGACGCAATTAGAAGCGTAGGTATTATTTTCGCTTCCTAGCGTAAGTATTAGCAGGCAAGTAATTGGGGCTTTTAATAAATATTTATCAAATTCTAATAAAATTATAGCAATGTTTCCGTAAATGCATGTATACATATACTAATTAAGTATCATAAACAATTTTACCGCTAGGTAACAGCGACAGGTATTACTTATCTCTGTGATAACGGAATATATTAAGTTCTGAATCAATACTTTACTTGTTTTTGTATACGCTCTAATTGAAAGTAGTAGTGGAAAATTATTAAGTACTCAATAGGTCTTGAAGCTATTTGAAACATAGTTTGAAAACGTCGATGAGCAGTTTGTTTCGTCCCTAATTTATTTCAGTCATTACTATTCTGCCTTTAATGCTTCCGAATCAATCAGCTTTGTTGTGAGACTTGGTTACTTCCCAGTTAAGTTCTACTCTAAAAAGTGTCCCTTTTAGTTCAAACCGCCCAATCTAAGTTCAGATTAACTCATATGAATGTACGAGATAACTAATACAGTTATTATATGGGAAAAAAATCAATACTATTCAGGGGTGTACCTCCGTTCTCTCCACTTTCGGTGTACTTACCAGTATAGCGAAGTTGATCAAAAATAGCAAAGTTTTGGCAATTCCCTTGAAGAAACCCATCGTGATTCACACCTCTAGTGCGTAGTACTACTAACACTTTCTAACTCAAAACACTGAAAAAACCCGACGAATATTATACGTGTCACCTCGAAACGTTTATCAGGACTTATCGCGTTCCCCTTCCTGTTCGCCCCTTTGTACAGAATGATGATCAACGTGTAAACAATTACTTTATAGAGTCACCGTCGAGCGGAGATAACGTCTTATTGACCGGCGATAAGGTGTAATTACCGATTTTCGACGATAATTGCATGAGTCACGCTGATGACACACGAGTACATAAATAGCTAGATCGTATTTTGTTCATTCCGTCGCGATTGGAAACGTTATTTTCCGGAAATTTCAGATGTGTAGATAAGAGAAAACAATCGTCTCGAGGAGTACGGTTCATAAAAATATTCGATTCAAGTCGAATCTTTTAACGATCGGGTGTTAATGCGGTTGACGTTATCTCTGTTCGATAAGTAAATGGGTTCCGCAAATACCCTAAACGTGTACGCATAAATGTGATGCGTATAATCTGTTTGTTGTTACAATGACAATTACTGGATAATTAAGCGGAATTCGTCACTTCCTATTTTAAGTTTCTGAGTAATGAAAATTCGGGGATCTATCTAGAAGAGGATTCCTGCAAAACTTATACGACTTTGGAGTATTCCAATTTTCCAAAAACTGTAAATCTGTAATTAATGGGAAAAGTTTTTACTATATTTCTCATTAATCGTTATCGAAGCTGTACCAGAACAGTGCATCAGAAAAAAATAAAATTTTCTTTGTTAGTTTAATTTACATTTTGGAAAAGTGTTGAACTACAACCAGAATTGGTACAATTTACCAAGTGTTACTATTTTTAAGAAAGGTAGGCTTATTTAGCAAGTAAATTACTTGGGTATGTACTCTATTTTTGAAAACTTATCAAATGATATTAAGGTATATAATGTTCTACTTAAAAGAGTCACATCCGGAAAAAATATACAACAAACCCCACGGTAAAAAACTGACAACCAAATATGAAAAACTCAAAATTAAAAAAAAAACACATAAAACAAGAAACCCAAAATTATTCATAAAAACCTTATTGCCTACTATGCTAAATTGTGATATTGTTTAAAAAACATTGTTTAAATGCAACAATTAAAAAAAAATAATGAAAAAACCAGTGTTTTTCCGACTTGTTCTGCTTCTAACTTTTTAAGTATTGAATTTGGAAGAAAGTTGAAGAGAAAAAAAAGTTGCAGAATCGCTTTTTACATAATACAGCATAGGTTAGAAATTGAAAAATTTATTAGCGGTTTTGCAAAATGGCAATAAAAAAAAGAATCGGCCCAAAAAAGTGTTTTTTTTTTAAATTCATTATGTTAGGCACTTTAAAATGTAATTAGGACTTCCATATCACAGGTGGAAAATAGTAAAAGAATCCCGTAAATTTTGTTTCGATCGGTTTATTAGATTTAGCACAATAATTTTGCAATCCAGAAAAATCGAAAAATATTGAAAATTTTCAAAATTCTTTAAAAAAAATTTGCACTATTCGAGTTTATCAAAACTGGCTGAGCACATATAAGTGGGAACAGGCTTTCATGTGCTTTTTTCAGAATTAAAAAATATTTATTAGAACGGTCACAGTCATTGTTTAAAGTTGGTGTCGTTTTTTTTTTGCTTATAAACAAATAGATTATCTCGGCGAATGTTTTGTTAAATAAAATTCTGAAAATATAGCCGGAAAGTACTCGAAAAGACGCTTCTTTTTATATATAATAAGTTGCTATTTTGTTCATTAGCTTCTGAGATATAACTCCTCAAAGTTGATAAGTGTTTAATAAAATGGTTAATAAAATTACTATTTTTTTCTCATATCTTAAGAAATAATTGTTTCTCACAGTAACCAGTATAATATTTTTGTTGAAATTTACATTAAAAATAATTTCTCACTTCGAATTTTGACAAATTTATAAATTTGTCACCAACCTTAACCAATGACTGTGACCGTTCTAATAAATATTTTTTAATTCTGAAAAAAGCACATGAAAGCTTGTTTCCTCTTATAAAATGCTTAGCCAGTTTTGTTGAAATCCAATGGCGGAAAGAATTTTTAAACAATTTTGAAAATTTTCAATATTTTTCGATTTTTCTCTATTTTTTGCCCATGATATGGAAGTCCTAACTACATTTTAAAGTGCCTAAAATAATAAATTAAAGAAACACATTTTTGAGCCGAATTTTTTTGTTTATTATTATTTTGCAATACCGTTAATAAATTTTTGAATTTCTAACCTATGCCATTTTATGTAAAAAGCGATTCTGCAACTTTTTTCTCGCTTCAACTTTAGTTAGTTAATTAGCAACGTTTTGTAATGACGTTAGTGGCAATAAAAGTACTTTACATTTGCTAGTGTCAATGTTACGTGCAACACTAAAGGCGGAAACAGACTATCGTCACGTCACGTGAGCTCACGTGCTGTCACGTTAACTCACGTCACGGATAAAAAGTGCGGAGTAATATTTCACATGGTATTTAAATGTATTAGAACCAGACTGAGGTTACGTCAAAAAGACGTGATTTAACGTGACAGCACGTGAACTCACGTGACGTGACGATAGTCTGTTTCCGCCTTAACCCACAAAATGAGTTTTCGATCGATTGTTACCCAATTTTTTTTTATTTATTTCTTCTCTGCAATTATTTCCACGCCACTGATATTGTGTATCTCTCTCCAATTGTTGATATCGCAATTCAAATTGTTCCTAATGCAGATATTATCGCAGACACTCCATTGAAAAGCATTGTTTTCCACGAAAATAAGTTAATCTGTTATTCTGTCATGAACTTTACATAATTAGAGTTATTGGCCGGGCTGTTGAGATGTTAATGCCCGACTGTTTATAATTATTATTAGAAATCTTTACGGTTATTAACGTTAGTCAACTTTATTTGGGTAATCGGGTGATTAATAAACATCAGCGTGCTCGTTGTTAATTGCATTCAAAAAAATTGGGTAAGGAGGGGGGTAAATGATTGATTTTGATGATTAAAATGTCAAAGAGAGGTAATCGTAGTTTACGAAGACCAGAAATGTTACGAGGTAACCCTGGACAGGTTGTGGCAATGCTCATTTGAACAGGTTATTGTTTGTAATTTTGTAGGTTAGGTATATCCCGATACAAGTTATGATATTTATGTTGTAATATGAAGGTTAAGGAGATTTGGCAATTTGTTATGAGAAACAAGATAATTGTGCTGTGCGTATTGGTCGGAAGGGTAGTTTTTGGAGGATGTTACAATTATCAAAATTAATTTTGACGCATCAAATTATGTAGTGAGTGCTTTGGAAATTGCCTGGTCGAAATATAAGAGATTAACAAATGAATAAAAAAGTATTGCAAAGCCAGGTACGTAGGAGGAAAAATATGTTTGATATAAAGTAATTATTGTTAACGATTCGCGATATAAAATAAGTTTAGGAATATAACCCTATATTTAAATAAAAATATATTGCCGCCTGTATGACACGTCAACTCTCTCGCTACGCTCGAACCGAATCTCAATGCTGAATGTTGAATGAATGCCGTCCCACTGCTCCGCGGTCTCTCTCGTGGTTCCCTGAGAAGCTGACATCGGCCCTTTTCCGCCGAGGGCCTCTCGTCTCGACGTATACAGGGTGATGGTTGTATACGTCATGGTGACTGACGATAACATATTATTTTTCAATTAATTTTGTTATCGCAAGTTGCTGTCCTGGCATGAAAGGCCGAATGTTGGCATCAGTCATCACCCTGTATGCGTCGAGACGAGAGGCCCGCACCGAAAAACGGCTGATGTCAGCTTCTTAGGGAACCACGAGAGAGACCGCGGACACCGCGGACGCGGAGCAGCGAGACGAGAGACGAGATTCATATTGGGTTTAGCGTAGCGAGCGGATGAGTTCACGTGTCAGGCAGTCGGCAATATAACCTTTTTCATTTACATTCTCGCTTGTGTTACATGTCGATTTACACCCTTTCGTACACAAACACGGGACGAAACGTCGTAAGCCTCAGCCTCAGTATTTCCCCTCTATTTACAGATCGCTCGGTCTCATTTAATATTTCCGTGAAACTCTGCGTCCCGTTAGGATCCTCTCCTCCGATAAATCCACGTCCTGACGAAATAAGAGAAGAGAGATAATCGCGGCCGATGCGAGGGCCGAAATGATAGTAATTAAAGACCGTAACGCTGCCCCGAATAGTGGCTTCGAAATCAAATAGCTGGAAGTTCGGACGGCATTCCGAGACGTCGACAAATATTGATATTAATACCGCTTCAATTATATATATTCCTCTCTTTCCCACTCTCTCTCTATGTCAATTGATTTATCACCGACGGCGCAATATTCATCACCGGCCAGAGTCTAATTTCCAGGAGACGAGATCTATCTGAACGTCGGGAGTCGGAGCGGGTCCGTATAAATCATGATCGTTTTAAATGTTCCGGATGGAGGAATTTTAGATCCACAGAAAGGGAAGATCCTTTTGTGCGGTAGCACCATATACCTACGCTCTCGAGTCTCAAATCTCAAACTTACAAATTGCTTACTTACTTACTAGCTTACTTAGCTACTTACTTACGCTTTAACTCTACAACCAAGTGTCGGTATTTTCTGCCTTAATTATTTGTCTCCATCTGTTTCGATCATGCACAAGTTAGTAACAGTACTATTCTGTATAACCATGATGATCATATCACTCTTGATATTGTCCCTCCAGCACATGCTAAATCCTCCTGTAATTTTACGTTTTAGTTTATCACCCTTCTTATGGAAAGGGATAATAATGCTTTCTTTCCAGGAATTCGGAATCTGCTCTTGTTTCTATATCTCTATGATAAGGTTGTGTACTTGATTGAGTAATGTTTCTCCGCCATATTTAACACATTTTGCTGAAAATATATCTTTCCTTGGATCGAGTCTTGTTGTTTTTTGAGTTTTTGTAGTACCTTCTTAAGTTCTTCAATTAGTACCTCTACTGTTAGAAATACTTTTTCTTCTGTGTCGTTTTCGCATCTTATGTTTAATAATTTATCAAAGTGATCTTTCCATACTTCTATAAAAGTAAGTAAATAACACAAGCGAGTTATTGCAGCAAGGTTCTCGTTTAATAAGTAATGAGCCCAATCAACTTGTCCTGGTGCTATGAAAATAATGTAACTGTCTATAGAAGTAAAAATAATATTTGTAGCAATATTTACATCACTTTGGCAAACTTTGGTACCGCTCACATGGCCACAGATATCAATATCAGCACTTTATCATATCAGGTAGTACTGCTGTACAGATATTATTTTTTATAGATATCATGCCGTGTTGTATTCAATCCAACAGATTAAATGGAAGTGACTGACTAATAAATTGCATTTATTTTTCGACACACTTAATGTAAGTGTTATGTGTACTTTTACATTGGTTGAGCGAAGCCCTTCAATTATTGTTATCTGATTGAGATACAACTCAGTTTTGTACATGTTGACATTCGAGTATTTTGTTGATAATTCTATAGAAAAGCCTTAACCATGTCATGGAAAAATTTTAATAAAATTTGGGTATTCAATTCGATCCAATAGTAATTCACTTTCAACAAAATTTCATCTTCAGTTTTGCATTATAATCAGAAATATGTGCTCAATGTTATAGATTATGCAATAGGGTATAAGCACTCCACGAAATTTAAGAGTAGTTTCTGATGAAGTCTTTATATTTATAGCTGTTCTCCGAATGGGAGAGAAATTGATAAGGGATAATTTTGCTAAATCCTTATTATTATAACTATCAATGAAATTGATAAGTAAGCCACTGAAATCCCCTCTCAATGTGGTACATTTTTCAAATGGAACAGTACTCATGCAATACAAGGTTGTGTACGTTATCAATGAATAAATAGCACTATTTTTAAACTGTACACTACGATGTAGGCATGTAAAATTCAAGATTAAATTTGTCATAAAGTGTACCTAGATTAGAATAGTTGTTTTTTAATTGGCGAAAAATTGACAAAACAGGAGATTTCAATAGTGTTTTTAATCGTACGGATCGATAACCGCGTTATCATTTTTCTAAAAAATGCGTGTCAGTAATAACCTTGATTATAATCGTTTGACATTGAAATTGAAACCATTTTCTTGTATAGAAAGTATCTGAATATGAAACTTTAATGTTTGGAAATAATATACCTTCATGTCGTTCCACGAAATGTAATATTAAGCTTGGAACAACTTGGCATTTTAGTAGATATTTCCTCAGTTGGTTTAAAAATAATATGATAAGAAGGTTTCGATGTAACGATTAGTTTCAGAGAAATTGATAACACATTTACAGAAGAACAAATGGGAATCTATCAAATTGGTAAGAAAAGTGGGTTCAAATCACATTAAGTTGTAAAAGTAGTTATATAAGAAATATATTCGGACGCTGGAAAGGGTAGCGGGTAGACACTCCCCCACGATCCCGGTGGAGGACAGGTCTACTTCAGGGATGCGTTCCTGCCCACGCGAGCCATGATTTCCTCTACCTCCTCCAACTACTTTGGGGAAATCATGTCCAAACCCATTGAACCTATCTAGAACCAATTCATCCTACCCTAATATTCTCCTACCCTCTATCAACCTGGTGTTAGCTTTCCCCTTAATTAGGGTATAATTATTGATACTGGGTGAAGAGGATACCACGGCTGGTGTACTCTTCCACATTTTTGTGTATACTAATCTTCTATGTCATCCAAAAGTTTTTTAATGGTTACCCTAGCATTTCTTTTCAATGATTGGTTTTCAGTAGATTGTATAAAGCTTCTACTGCCATGTTAGTCTTAGTTCCTGCTTTTCTTTCTTCATTCTGAAAGGAATACCTACAAAAAAGTTATTTGTATGGAATTATTATCTTATTATACACTGATTCTATACACATTCAACCTACTTTGTCAAATAGGTAAGGAACTCCGCCTCATTTGCTAAGAATCTATCTAATGCTAATGCTAAGAATCTATCTCTTCAATTTCTATGATAATATCTCTGTGTTCTTTGGGATGTCAGACCACAGATCACCCTAGGTTAGGTTAGATTGTAATGTAGTGTAACGTAGATCAAACAAACAAACAAACAAAACAAAGTACACCACAGAACAGAAACAAGTTACACCACAGAACACCACTAAGCCACAGATCATGAAATTATTTTGTGATCTGTGCGCTAGGCCGTTTCATGCAAAACACCTTAGACAAGGTAAGAGAGTGGACTGTGAAAGATAGCTATGACAGTGAAGCAAATTCAATCTGTTTGCCACCAAACGGCATAGGCGTATCACGCAGGCCATAGAAATACATTAGAGGGTTTCGGGCTACGCACTCCTTGTCCCCCTTTGTTACTCTATTTACAAAAATCTTTCGGTTATTTTCTTTTTATTGGTTAAACGAACGACTTTACTGCTAATAGAGTGAAACTAAAATAATACAGGTCGTTTTGAAGCATTTAATGAAAATGAAATAGCTACACACATTTATTTTATTTCTAGCAACAATAATTATTTGTATTGCGATAAAATATTATTATTACTATTATTTATTGCCAATAGAAATTACATAAATACATTATGTCAGATTTTTTAAGTGATACATACCATAGACTACCTTGCTTTTAAAGAGTACATTTCTAAAATATGGTCCCATTCAGAAACATACAACATTGGTAATATAATGTACGTCTAGAAAGCCTAAGAGAAAAACCATTAAAACATACAAGAATTGTAGTTGTTTAGGTGTCGAAGAGAAAATTTAACTTTTACATTTCAAAACTACATATTTACAGTAATACTTACGGATATTTGAGTTGAGGCTTCAGATGACATTGAAAATATAGTGGGTATAGCTTCTGGCAGGAGTCGTCTTTTGTTTGATACTTGGTAAAACCATTTTTCTTCAAAATGTATGTCATTTAAAAAAATTACATACCGCCGCCTCTGGTTCCACCTTGAAAAACGCATGATTGCGATTGCAGATTGCATACAACTAACCTGCAAGTTTTGACTATTCTTAACTGTGAAGACTTACTCTTTCTATATTTTTCTCACTTCGGTTGTCACAATGCAGTACACAGCAATTCACCATCGTAATATTATACAACGGAATACCGAATTTTTAAACATGCACGGTTGCCTACCCTCACCGCCACCAAAACGTCAAAAATTTTTGCTTCACTTCACAGTATGCACACATGGGACAATTACGAGTCCACTCACTTACCTAGTCTAAGCAAAACACAACGTCAACTGATCAATCTATCAACTTCATTGCGCATGCCCATCCGGTGATGATTTCAATGTGGTCTGGTGGCGACTAGTTTCGGCACTACGTCCATCATCAGACCTTATTATAACAAAAGTCCTAAATCCTCTAGAATTGGACTGTTGATCGTTCGCATTTTTTATTTCTGTACAATTTTGTTCCATTAATACTCAAATGTTCTGTGGACGTTTTGATCCATCTCTCTCTCTCCCTCTTATTAATTTGGTCCCTCCGCCGCTGTCCCGATGGTAGCCCCGCTTGAATGGGGCCCGACGGGGGGCGACACTTACACCGTCCCAGCCCGGGCCGGGGTACCACAGATACCATCTGGGCTCGTCCGTGGAATTTTGACGTTCCGTTGTTATGATGCGTTACGATACAATCAGTGTAAAGCCACGTAAACAGCGGGGGACACGGACCAGCGATGTCTTATTTGTACCCTTTTAAATGGGGACACTTTATTAGGGGGAGATTTAATTTAAGGGAGAGAGAGATGGATAACTACTCTGTGCGCAACTACATGGTAAAAATTAAAGAGCTAAATGACCTTGTGCCCACGAAACTCGTATACGCCCTTTAAGACAACGGGAGCAAGTGCAGATTTCCAGTGCAGATCCAATTATCTTAGATATGAGGGTACCGTACCGTTTATCCGGTTATTACCTTGAAGATGTAGCAGATGATCCACATTTTCCAACGTCACGTTTCAAGGGATAACTATCAGATTTTATGTTAATACGCAATTACGAATAACTCCTAATCCAAAGCGACTTTCGGATAACATCTCATTAGTACCTTCTTCCCATTTGGGAAGGGCCTTCCTTCATCTGAATGGCTTCTTCCTCCTGCTTCAAATCAAACATCTCATTAACCTTCTTTCCATTTGGGAAGGGCCTTCCTTCATCTGAATGGCTTCTTCCTGCTGCCTCAAATCAAACATCTCATTAACCTTCTTTCCATTTGGGAAGGGCCTTTCTTCATCTGAATGGCTTCTTCCTCCTGCATCAAATCAAACATCTAATTAACCTTCTTCCCATTTGGGAAGGGCCTTTCTTCATCTGAATGGCTTCTTCCTCCTGCCTCAAATCAAGCATCTCATTAACCTTCTTTCCATTTGGGAAGGGCCTTCCTCCATCCGAATGGCTTCTTTCTCCCGACTCAAACCAGCGATTAGTAAATGGTAACAAGGAAGAAATCGACGAGATCGAAGTAACCCGATACCTAACCACAATAATTAAACTTCGACCATAAGAACGACGCTTGTCTCTTGTCTCGTCATAAAACTCTTCAGCGTTGGAATAAAATAGCCGGATAAGCCCCGGACAAATCTCCGTACAAGCCAAGCCGTAACGTTCCGGCAAGCGTCGTAAGTAAAACGGTTCGATGGTACCGAGGGTACGACCATAAGTGGAGAGGAAAAACGCGCACCGGACGCGTTTTGCACGCAGTTTGCGTCAATTTGCGCCAAGGGACGAGCCGGAGATAATCGAGATCGGAGATACGGAGGTGATCTATCGGGCGATTTGATGCTCTCTTCGTCGTTTCGAACGTTGCGCTAATGCAGCAGGAGTCTTATAGGCTAAGAGACGTAACCGAGAAGTACTCTAATCGAAATAGACTATAAAATAAGTCGTAGGGTATGAAGTTATGGCCATAAGTTAACCTCGGAGGTGAGATTAGGCTTGTGACTGTTCAAATGGCGTTATAGGAGACCCCACACGTTTATAATACTGGGAATTAGCAAAGTATCTAGGTTTTACATGTCAATGACAAAGAGATGGGGATAACATGCTCATAATTTTCTCAACGATAATAGGCTTTTGCCTGGTGCATAAAATATATCAATTCATAACGTACCTATTTCTTTGAAGCAGTAATACATTTTTATTGATGGCAATGACAAGACTGTAGAGGACAATTTTACAAGAAAATTCTTTTACCTATATGTACATTACATTCAAATATATTAGGTGCGCACCATTGCTAACTTTGTTATTATACAAATTGGTACCTAAATTAACAAAGTTCTATTTTTGATGGAAAATAAATTGGGAAAGATGGGAAATAAGTTTTTATATATGAAAAATACATTTGGTATTGAAACATCCTATATATTTTTTAGCCATTATTTTCATAAAAATTCCCCAAAAATAATAAAATTACAGATTTTCTGAACGAAGTTACACCTTTTAAAAGATCATTAAAACACTCCAGAATACTGCGTGGTGCCTTGGTTTTGTAGGTTGCGTCGTCAAAACATCATCAAAAGTTTTTTTTTCGATTGTTAAAGTACATTATGTTGTTCAATACGTCTCAAAAAAAGTATATAACGGATTTTTATATCACGTGAAATAAGAGGGAAAAAGGTGTTCTCGTGGCTTCAATATATCTTTATAGAGATAAACTGTTTAAAATAAGCAAAATGCTATTTTTCATCCTTTAACGACATTCCACAACTTTAATTGTTCTTTAGAAATATGAACTAGCTTTGTATTATAATGTAAATAAAAAAAAAACTTAGAGAACCTTCTGTCAGGATCAGTAGAGACCATTCAAAAAATTCCAAAAGTGCAGATATTGCGTTTTAAACTTATGTTATGATTTCCAGAAGAAACTAGTGTTTAGTTAATAAAATAGAGCACTATATCATTTAAGGTCATAGGAGGTTAGCACGTACAGTTTATTTTTCTAGATTCCCCGTTAGTCGATATTGTCACGTCATTTAGAAACACCCTCTACTGTTATTGTACTGTTCACTACTTCCCTAGTAAATTTCTCCTCAATGCCTGCTTCTTGCCCACTTCAGATTACTTACATAAGTAAACATATCCCCGGGCGGTTACTTATAAATTACTCATTTCTGTAATTTGTACGCATTTTTTCGTTACTCTACGCCGCTGCCCGCCTCGCCGAATAAAGAAACTGATTTACACGAGCTCTCCGCATTGTGTATTATAGACTTTAATGCTATTTGACACTCAATTTAAATATTTACACTGGAAAAGTTGCTGCGCCTTATTATGGCAGCTTTACGATCGGCTCCGGAGAACGAATGCGTCCTCTTATATTCTTGTTCTTCTGCTTCGCTCCTCTCTGTCTCCTTCTTGTCTTCTTCGTCTCGCACGTCGAATTGGTTTTTATTAATATTATCATCATCGGCAAATTTGGCACCTTTCAACGACAAATCGTTTGGAGTTTGGGATGCAAGGTTTTGTTCTTAATTTTTTTCAGTAAGTACATAGGACAAAAATCTCCATTTTCATCAATTTTCTCTTTGGAGCGACCATCAATTTTGTTACAGAATTCGTTTCCGTGTCTCAAAGTTATAACCATATGTTTGTCATGTTAGTTTATAAACTGTAACGTACCTAAAATCATAACCTAACCTAACCAACATGTCTATAATTTGTGATTGTTGAAACATATCCCTTTGAAACTGGTTACCATTAAACTGTAGGTGTACGGTTTCTTGCATACCGTCTAAAAATGTAACACGTGTCATGGTAACACGCGTCAAAATCGAATTGATAGTGATATCACTCTGTATGGTAAAAAAACGTGATAATTGGCTAGGTAATTTCTAAACAACCGTTGATTGCAGCGAGGGTATATTTTTGGAAAAAATTGAAATCATGTTCGTTTTGCTAAAACAAATATGATTGAAATTTGTTTAGAACTCTCTCAGATTGAAGTAGATTGAAACTTTGTTCCTGGAGCAGATTGAAGTTTCCTTGTTTTCTGGAAAAGAAGGAGAAATTTACCTTCTGGAAAGGGTTGAAATGAATTTTATTTCTGGAAAAGAATGAAATTGGGTTCGTTTCCTGGAGAGCTAAGGCAAGGTTAAAATTTCCTTCGGATACTTCAATAATTTGGGGCAGATTAAAAGAAGCTGTGCATCTAAGGGAAGATCAAAAATAATTTTTTTTCTTCTGGAGAATAAGGTTTAATAACAGCTTTGTTTTCTAAAAATGATTGGAATGAACTATCCACTCTCCAGACCAAACCATCACTTTTCCTGTCAATACCAACAAAATTCCATCGTCGAGCAGACTCACACGACCAAAATTCTTTAATAATTTGTTGGACAGAAATAATAAAGTCCATTGTACCACGTCCGCATTATCTTCCCTTAATCTAACGCCATTATTTCCCTGCACAATATCTATTATTAATAACGTTACCGGTGACTTTTTCTACCATCGATTATATCAGAAGTGGAGAGAGAGAAAGAAGAAAGGTCGGAACAACAATGCGCCCTAATCCTCCAAAACGGGCCCCGAGTGAGATGGAGAGAAAGAGAGAGAGAAGAAAGATACAATCTCTTCGAGAGGAGGAAAAAAAAGAGAGTCGAGGCACTGCTTGGACAATTCTTAGAAACATTTAATACATTACATTAATTTGACAAGTTGACAGTGTAAAGCGGATGATTAATCGAATGTCCGCTTTATTAAAACAAATAGCTACCAACTAACGCATCGTTTCTTATTCCCGTCTCGCTCTCGTACACCTCGTACTTACCTACCTGTGGAGGTTATAAGAGTAGTAATGTTCTCTTCGTTCGCAGCGTAGGTTACAGTCTTTTTTCTCTTGTTACGTCGACGATTGTTTATTAATTAACTTGTCGGGCGATCTGTTTTCATATAAACTGGTAAGGATTAACAACGGACTTCAAAGCACGCCCAGTGCGATCACAAAGTCCGCATTTAATGAGTGTGGACATCGGATGTGCTGGCTGTCCTTAAAGTAAAAGTAACTTGACATGTAACTTGACTCATTTCAATTGAGTTGATATGAAAGTGGATATAAAGTAGTTTTATGCATATCCTTTAGTCATACATGATATGATTGTTGTTTGTTGTGGTCTTATATCAATCCAGATCTCTTCAGTTATGGTTATCCATAACAACTCTTACGAAATGATAAGTTGAATAAAAAGATCCCTTTATTGATAACGTGGAACCAGTAATGATATTTCAATTGGTACATTTGCAAAACTGACACTTTTATAATTGCGATGATAATAACCGTTCTAATTGGTGCAGTGGCAATAATAACACTATCTCTAATTGGCACAGTGCGGTTCTCAATAGGCAACGTTGCAATAGCAATTTGACATTGTTCCGAATAAATTCCTAATTGTTTTAAACGCAGTAATAACACGATCCCCAGTTAATAATAGGTACTCTTTCCATTTGGTTGTGAGAGTTGTGAGAGAAGAGGAGTAACCTTGAATCAAGTTGTGAGCTCATTTCAATTCAGTTGATGTGAACATAGTTACAGAAGCCTGTTAGACACTTCAATTAACAATTCGCTTACAGGATAGACACCATAATTGGCAACAATACGGTGACACTAACATTATATATTATATATTGGGTTTGCTTGCAAGATAGGTAGTCTCGGTTTAAGGTTGGAAATCAGTATTAGAACAAAATGTACACTGTGGGCGGAATTATAGAGGTATAAAAATGTATGTCCTGCGGTTGTAAAAGTGAATGTACATTTTTCTAAATTTCGTTTAATTAGTAACGGTACGAACCGAGAATAACATGATGTCCAGTACGTTTTATTTCAGTAACCAGTATATTTGACAGGTCAATTGTTTTGTATGGTTTAATTGAAATATTTCTCATATTTATAAACAAAAGTAACGTAATGGCTCTGAAGGGTTAAATTTGGACACTTCTTAAGTAATATTTTTATTGAAATGGAATGTTAATTTTGTCAACAGTAGTCTTAACCAATTTTTCGGACTTGTTGCGATTTGGACTGTTCTGGGTGATGAAAAAGCCACGTTACTTGCGAGCAAATCTAATAAAACGTTTGTTACGAACTTCTGGTGTTGGTAAAGAAGTACCACCTCGTTATGGCGCCTCACTTAATTCCCCCTTGTCCTCGCAAACGTCGTCATCATCATCATCATCATTATCATCACTTCGTAAGAGAATTTCCCAAAGGTAATACTTCCGAGAGCGCGTCCACGTTATACGCATTATACGAAACGAGAAGCATGAAAATGAAATTCCCCTATAACAATAGGCGAGCCTGTAATCCGCTGCCACGAACTTATAATCTCCATTTACTCGGTCTTAAACAAACCGAACAATATGATGATGACGACGTCGATGATGATGATTACGATGGTCGCGGCTATATCGCGATCGACATCTCCGTATCTAAATCACGGGCTGGTACGAAATGTCACATTTGTGTTGAATGTGTCGATGAGGCCGGATTGAATTTTTAATGGAATTTGATTATGACGCGCGATAAACATCTGTCGGTTTGATTAAATTCATATATTGTGTGCGCGTGTTTTATTTATTTTCTTTATTTGTCGACTAAATAACGCGGTCGTGGTATGATAGCCGTTTCAATTTGAAAATGGTAATTCTGCCTAATATGAACTTGTCCCCTGCTGATAAATTCACTTTACGGAATGATTATAATATGGATGCGACGGGCTCGGTATTCTGGGTATTCTCAAGAAAACAATGTAACTGTAGATTAAAGTGGTAGCCACTGTGCATTGTTCCAAAATTGCACCATTAATATTTTAGGCATTAGGAAGGGTTTCGAAGTTCAGAACGTATAGTAAGAACTACTAAAGATCGAATTGTATTGAAATGAATACTCTTGAATGTGGCAATTTTTTGGTTTACTTCTTACTCAGCTTATACAACAGACCATCAATTTCATATTTCCAGGGGAAATGAGTGGTCACGAGTCTAATCTCATATGATTTCCTGTATTTTCTATAATTACGTCACTTTATTCACCACAACGTTCCATTTAAGATTCGCCATGGAAATTTTACTGTATGTACTTTTGTTATGTGGTGGATAAATTCTATAGAAATTCAAGAAAAATTTTTACCAAAACACCCAAATGCATCGAAGTTTATTTTTATTTTCGAATTTTTCCAAATTAATACATATAGGGTTATTCGCCTATGAGGTATGAGACATCATAACATTCATAACTATTTTAAATAACAATTATAAAATTTTCTTAGCGGTCCCAAGTAGCACACCAATATTGTACCAATATTGTGACAATATTGTACTATTATAATGGGAGATTTTATATATATATATATATATATATATATATATATATATATATATATTAAATATTGGGCCAAGGTTGTGAAACAATATTGGTTAAATATTATGTTTTAATATTGTTACAAAATTGTTTATCAATATTGGTCCAATTCGATGAATATTCTGCCAATATTGAAAAGCAACTTCGGACCAATATTTTTGTACATGCTTGGCGCAATATTGCAAAATGGTAAAATTTGTAATGTGCAATATTCTGCCAATATTAAAATGCAACATCGAATGGATATTAAAATATGTAATATTTGCCCAATATTGAAGAATATTGAGAGAATATAGAGAGAATATTGCAAAATGTTCTCAATTCTTATTGGCCCATTATTTAAAACAATAATCAGTCCATATTGAAATGTAACATTAGAATAATATATTTATGACATGTTGACATGCGTATGACAATGAATATCAGGCAGCTTTCAATATTTACTGGAACTTGCGTAACAATATTGGTAATTTATCTTAAGTTCAATATTTACTGGAACTTGGGTAACAATATTGGCTAGATATTGGTAATTAATCTTAAGCTAAATATTGACTAAATTTATTAAACCAATATTGGTCCAATAATCTGGATTGTAATATTGGCTACATCTAATGTAACCATATTGGGTAAATATTTTGGCAATATATTTTTGGTTCGATATTGGCTACATCTAGTTTGCCAATATTGGGTCAATACTGGTACAATATTGGAATAACATTCTATATTTGACCAATATGTTCCCAATGCATTGCCAATGTTGTGTGTTACTTGGGGTCCATCATCTTGTTAGAAGAAGAAATCGATCCTTGGAAGTTCAGCTTCGTATAGATCTGGATGCAATGCTATTAGTGAAGGAGTAAAGTCATATTGAAGAAAATTCAAATATTCTACGGAAATCTTATCATTGGTAGTCCAATAACGATAGTTTTGCAAAAAGTAGTTTTGAAGCAGATTGCCACACTATTCATAAATTATGAAACCTCGTTTCTTCTTCTTTTACATCCAATATAATCCATGCCAAATCCTTCATTTTGATTGAGAAGTCACCACGACACGTCAAATCATTGATTAAACTACCATTTGGAAAAAAATATGGTAAAGACCAGAAGAAAACACAAAGTCTTTAATTTAATACTACTAACTAAACTAATTAACCAATTATCCAAATAACCTGAGCACTGTTTATTAAATTAGTTGGCGAAAAAACAGCAGGAGCGTTCTTGATTATCCCATTCCTAGTTGATGAAGACTTTGTGTTTTCTTCTGGTCTACATTTACCATGGCCAACTATGGGATTTGGGAATCTGGACAACCTTCTGTCATATGGTAAAGGACTAATAGAAATGACAAAAGTTGTCTAGTCAGAGTATCAGGACCAGTGTGCCTATGTATTTTGACACGCTGAGTTCTAATCTGGAGACTAATTTGATCGGCTACCTCTTGATTTCGACCTAACCTCAAAAAACGACGTGATCAGCCAAATCGATTCGGAAAATGTATTGAGCATACCTCACTAGGTAGACTGTAGGTTAAATTAATTGTAAACGTAATGATTTCTTAAAAAAAACTGTGATCAACTGATAATTTTCTTCTTGCTTCTCTTCGGAGCCGGCAATCCCTGTAAATGGAAATCTGATAAGGAGACGAGAGGGAGAGGAAGAATGGGACGGAGAGGAAAAAGTACGGAGGTGGGAAAAAGGAGAATAATTGTTTTGTGTGCGAGAGTGAAAGAAACAAATCCACGTGAACGTCTCAATGGTGTGACTTACCATCCTTCGGTCGGGTTTATCTGTAATCTGAAGCCTCTGAATTAGTGGTACCCCTCCGCAATCATTCTCGCAGCATCTCTCCGTCTCTCTTCCTCGTTTCGAGAATAAGATTGTAACACGTCCATAGCTAGGTGTAATATTTCGTAGGACCCCCGCCAGCCGGCTCGAAGTGATAATATAGTTTTTACGGCGAAGGTAAGTCGTGCCACACCCTTAAAATATTTAATTTGGATTTAATCGAGATTTTACATCAATAAAAAACGCATAAATCCCCTTGATATATTACCGGTATGGTATTATGGGTAGGTATGGTGTGTTCGAAGCATTTTTATGGATTTTATTAACATATTCAGAAGTTTATGTTTCATTTATAACGCGTCCTGACTTTTAATACTGACTCGCGACGTATAACCACGGCGTACGTATATCCACTCCGCTTCTGGGAAATCATATTATTCAATAAACGGGAATAACGCGGGACACGACAACAATGTTAAAACGTTAAACGGGCGATCACACATTAGCGACGAAATATATACATTTAACCGGCACATCCAGCACGATAATCCACGTCCAGGACTTTCGAAAACCACCTTCGATCACCATAAATTCGTTACCGTGGACGGACGCCTACGTTTTCTATATCGAATTATACCGAATTACCGCATTTACAAACATTATACTTTCAAATTTCTCCCTTTCCGACGACGCCGCCGCCCGGTAAATTACGACGCCCCGAATGACTTTTGTCATCGAACGTAACGCGACACCTTACCGATTTAATGAACGCATAATATCGTCGGGCACATATTCGAAAACATTACCGTATTTCAAACGGCGACGGCTCAATCCGTATATTTTTAACACGCCCTGTACTGTACGCTGTCAACGAGCGAGTTAGCTTTTGAACAAGGGAAGATGTTATCGTTCGCTTGGCAGATTGTTGTGTTATATTGTGCACGTCAGATACGTGCGTTAAGAGGAGACATTCCTCGGATAATTTGAGGTTTTCATGGTCTTGTGTGGTTTTGGAGATATGGAGAATCAGTGGATTGTTTTGAAGAGGTTTGAATGCAAAATGGGCACTTGGACTGTTTCTTCTTGTTGTTTTGGTCCCAAAATGCTCATCCGCACATAGGGGTCATTGATTATATCTCCTCATCGCAGCAATGTAAGGGCGTTTTCTTCAGCTCTGCGACATCAAATAATCCATTCCGTTCTCTAATATTCCGAAGTCGTAAATGATGTTTTCTTCTGTGTCTTCTGATTTCGTGTATCAACCGAGATATTTCATTATAAAATTTGCTCTTAAATGTAAACAGGACATCTTGGATTGAGATCTACACGGAACGAGAAAATCCTTCACGGAAACGTTTCTGGGCCTACGACTACGGTCGGGAAGGTTAGGTTTGTTTGGTTTGGCTTGGATAAAAGTATCGGGTGTTTTTTTAAATTTCACCTCATAGTAGGCTGTGGATAGTGCTTGTGAATGCGCCTTACTAAAAAATGTCAAAATTGACAACCTCACTTTTTTAATAAAAATTGAAACTGCTCCAATCAGTTACTAGTGTCTTGAAAAAGACAGCTTGGCTCTATTAATTAGGCGTCGATGAGTGAGCTGTCTTTTTCAAGACACTATTAACCGATTGGAGTAGTTTTAATTTTTATTAAAAAAGTGAGGTTATGTCAATTTTGACATTTTTTAGTAAGGCGCATTCACAAATACTATCCACAGCCTACTATGAGGTGAAATTTAAAAAAACACCCTATATAAAGAAGAATAAATAGTACACTGTATTAAACTAGATTATTAAAATAAAATTTTCTCAAAAAATATCGATTTTCCTCAACGGAAACTATCGCCCAATGATATATAAGCCCTTTTTAGAGTATCTACTGTTTTCATCATATAATTTGTCCAGAAAGTGATACTTGGAAAGTTGATCAACATAAGTTTTGTGCATATTCCAAATAAACGACTTTTTGAAAAACGTCCAACATACTTCAAATCTGATTGATCTAATTGCATCGCTTCCACTCGTATTAAACCGTCTCTTTCTCAAAAATCCAATCTGACTCGAGACCATCAGGTGAGGTCAGTACACACATGAATGGTCGACGGTCGGTCAGGCCGTGCACACAGAACGGCTGTCGTCTCACAATGTACATCATAATCATCGGAGTAAATGGTGTGCGACCATAATAGGATATTTATATATGAATATTACGGAGCCGCCGAGAATGGTTGGCAACAATGAGACGGGGATTTGGAAAATTAATTTCTCGGGTAGTCAGGTGCCCCGCGAACACGTAGGTGTACCGATAAATAGCCGAGATACCGGGGAGAAGAGAAAGAGAAGCAAAAGGAGGGAGATGAAATGGTTACGGGCCACGTGATCTCTCGAGTCCGGGATTGAGTCCAGATTCAAAGTGACTCAAGTTTTATATATAGAACAATGCATACCTTTTGAAATCTGCTGCTCAAGTTTTGACCCCTATTTCCACCACCCTTGAAGGTAAAGGCACTTCGTCGACAGAAATAATTGGTCAGCATCATCCTACTTAATTGATAACGATAAATACAATTTGTGGTGAATATTTACGGAACACATTAAATTTTTGGTGGTCAACTCGTAAGAATGTGGTTCTCTAGATCGGTCAACTCATAAGGGTGAGAACTACCTAAAAAATCCCAAAAAGGGGGATTATCGTATTCTTTCCGAGAGGGCAAGGAAAACGATCATTATGATCATTATGATCAAAATGATCATTAACTACAAGCAAATCTTTGCCGCGTTGACTTTTAGTAAAATCCACAACTATCTCGGTGCGATCCATCGTCACCGTTTAGTTGGAACGTAATAAACCACCCCTTTATATCATATTCTTAGTTTCAACAAATATCCGAACTACTTCGTTGCAATCATCATCCCCTTGATTATTTCTGGAATCCTCTTACGAGTTGACTCATCCAAAACTACCCTTTAAAAATTTACCTGTCAGTTCGCTTACTAATTGACCGATCTTAGGGTTGGGGATTAAAATTTCTTACGAGTTGACCGCCGCCGAAATTTTTAGTAAGACGTACTTCCATTCTTCTGAGTTGTGTGGCTAACTTCACACCCGATAAATTTACTGTTCAAGATATAAGTAACATGTTGTAAAGTTAGGTTATATAATTTCCGGTATAGTAGTTACTTTAGACCCTTTGACACATTTAATCTCTCTCTTACATTTGTTTATATATAATTTCAGCTATTCCCGTAGCTCCTTCTATTTAGTTCTCTTACATTTTTGACGTAATGAAATCTTACTTATTTACTGTTTTATATATATTTTGAAATATGAAATGATGTTTTGAGTAAATGGGTCTTATCTCTCACAAATTGTTTCCGGTGGTGTAATGACAGTTATGCTGCTTATCACTTTAACTGAGAAATGACTGAGCGTTACGAAGGAAAACCCAATAATTTATAACAGTAACAGTAATTACCTTCTCTAAGCACAACTGTAATTATAACAACATAAGTCAAAATGATTGGTAAACTGCTCTACCAACTAATAATAGGTAGGCGTGAATGATACGTAATATTCAATATCATTTCATAGGTAATCAAATATGATACACTGAATAACAAGCTCGTCTTAACCGATTCAAGTGTAAGACACCATAAAGGCCTAATAAGTTATAAGAAGGCCATTCCAGGATTGGAAAGAAACATTTTAAAGTAGCGTTTTTACGTCCTATAGCATAATATGCCAATCTACTTTAATAACAAAACACATGCGCAATTTGTAAGGAATGCATTTTGCATAATTGTCGCCGTTTACTCGTTATTGTCATAATTAATGATAAACTACAAATTTCCTGTAGGAGTACGTTTTAATCGATAACACCTTCAACTTAACGTACGTGTAGTTACCAGCCATCAGCCATTCAATTTTTAATTCCACAAGAAGGTGTGAAACCTAAAGTATCGTGGTGACACTGTCAAACCAAATATTGGTAACAGGGTATTAAGGTACTTGTCATGTCTACATTTTTACGTTATTCGTGGCAATAAGAAGCTGTGATAAGCATTTAGTCACGTGAGACAGAAAATAACTTCATCTTCTAAAGCCTTGCTGGAGCAGTTCCAAAAGTAACTTCCAAAGACCGAACCTATGGACTATTGCAAACAGGAAGTATAGCCCCTCTACTTTGAATAGTAGCGCCTTCCTTGGAGCAAAATCACATTGGTTGCACTGAGTCACTAGGATTTCAGTAGAACAGTTGACATTGACAGTACTGGCAGATTGGTTTTTGCATTTAAGTACATAATTATCTGCAAAATGCCCGGTTGATGTTCACGTAAATGTAAGAACAGTTGGGCAAAAGGGTTCCAGCTGTTTAGGATACAGGATATAGGTTTTGAATTTCCCTCATAAAGGTAGGGACTTTTTTCGTCTCGACGTTGGTATTAGTTTTGCTCCAAGGATGCGCTACTATTCAAAGTAGAGAGGCTATAACAGGAAGTAGATTAATGGGTTCTTCTCTAGCACAAGGTTGCTATGGTGATTATTTCCTCGTTCCTCTTCGTATTTTACTAAAGTCTGTTATATCTTCTTAAGAGAGCACATTTAAAATAAGAGAAGGGAAGGGAAAGTACTATCATTTAGTGAAGAGTAAGATTGAAATTAGGCGAAATGTGGGAAGACCACAACGACGGTTGAAAATGTTGAAAGCATTAATAAAACTAAATTGGACTAGCAACGGATCTAGGAAAGATTACATCCTTAGATTGAAATTCACAAACTTTATTCACTGAAAACGTAATCTTCACTTCACTTCACATCAACGTACAATCCAGAACGAAAACGAGTATATCCAAAAAAAGAACATAACAAACTACAACTCATCCCTCCACTTCTCCGTCTTTCGAATATCCGGCAGCTTCTTGTACCTGACCCGGACGGTATCGCCCTTACCGCGATGCAGGTCATTCAGGAACTGACCCAACTTCTCCCTGGTGAACTCTCCCGTATACAGGGCCGTCCTCTTGTGCTCCCACTGGAAGACCGCCAGTACCGGATATTTCACTTCTTGCACGTGCAGGTAAGCCTCCAGTTCGGTCTGGACGCCCCCTTCCGTCCACATCCACGACCATTCTTTATTCTTGAAGTCCTTTTTGGTACCGTTCAACTCTTTGAGGTACTGTTTCCTGCATGGCGGGGGACAAGAGCGCAGGTCCGGGAGGAACGCTATGATGCAGAGCGTCGCTTCCTCGCAGTTCTCCAAGAAGGAGTTCGCGTTGACGATCTGTAGGGGTTCCGTCATCTCCATCATCTTTAAATGGGGAGAGGGTTAGTTAGAGGTTTCAGAGGGTTGATCATATTATATATTATAAGCGATGTAACCAGCAAGGCTTCAGAGGTTAGAGCGTCATGGTTACGGGGTTGTTAGCTCCGCCCATTTAGAATGTGAAAGCAACGTGGCTTATTTATTCCTCTCGCTCCTTCCGGGTTTTAACGTGCCGTATTGGCAATATACCAAGAGGTTTATGGAAGAGATGTATCTACCTACCTTCGAGTACGTGATGGAGGTGATCCCTGTACGCTTGCTCTGGCTGATGGTGACGTCCGTGTCGCCGAGGCTCGACTTGGAGAAGGTCGCATGGTCCTCAGCGCGTTCGTTCTCCTCCAGCCAGTTGATCTTCTCCCCCTTGGCGAACCTCTCCACCAGCCTGACGAGCGTCCTCGCCTTCGTGCCCCTGTACTCGATCGGGTCCTTCTTGTCCTTCCCGAAGATCAGCACCGTCGGTATGTCGGCGACGTTGAACTTGTTCGCGAGCTTCATACCCTTCGACGTGTCGACGGCGCCGACCCTCAGGTCGACCTTCCCCTCGAGCCCGTCGGCCACCTTCAGGAACTCGGGCATCAGCTCGTGGCTGCGGACGCACCAGGTCGCGTAGAAGGCGACCACCCACGTCTGGTTGCTCCGCAGGACGAGGTCCTTGAAGTTCTTGGCCGTCAGCCTGACGACGTTGTCCGGGTAGAGGTAGTCCTCGTACTGGTCCTCCGCCTCCTCCTCGCAACTGGTCCAGGCGAGGAGGACGAGTAAGATGAGCAAAGTCGCGAGTCTTGACATTTCGAGCGGCAACGTCAGATTTAAGTAAACACGCTGGTTGCTAGGTGGCAAACAATTGGGAAGGTGTTCCAGGTTTGCTAAGCCTCATTCAGTGGACGAAGAGAACCAGTTTTTTTCTGTTGATCGTCCTTTCATGCAAATTCTGGCAAGTCTTCTGGTGTCCTCTCCACACGACCTTTCTTTCTTTACTCCATTTTATCAAGTCCTGGATATTACAACGTTCTCTTATACAGTTTTTCGTTTGCCTACCTTACAGATTTACGTTTAATACTAACCTCACTATCTTCATTTCTGTTCCTTTTATTTTTTCGTTTCTACTCTTGTTTCGATGGCGTATGTTTTACCATTGCTTTATACACTTATGAGCCATTATTAAACTCATGAACCATGAACAAATTAACTACAATTAAGCTATGATATCTTGGGTTTTAGCATACAATTTTGAGTCAGTTCATGTTCAACATTCTAGACAGCATGTGCATGTTTCATAAATCATGAGGCAATGAGAACAAGTAACTGCCATATAGATCTCAAACCGGGGCACCATGCACCTAATGCTTCAATCTATATTCTGTGCGGCATAGTGTAGTAAATACACAAAATATAATGCATTTCGGCCTTCGTTATGTTCGAGTAATTTCCTTATCAGCATATTGATACTGAATGATTTCTCATGCGGCCATGAACAAAGCAACTGCAACGCAGGGCATTAAACAAACATTATTACCGTATTCTGCTATAAAAGAATACTTTTTAGACTATTTCAAAAATGGATGAATTTATCAAAAACGTAAAAATATATTCCAAAATAAACAATAACTAACCCAATCCATATGGGTTTAATGAGCAACAATATGGATTGCTTCTAATTTTTTGAAACTTTTTTGAAACTGTTTTTTTTTCCAAAAAACGTTTTTAAAGCCATCTGGACTATGTCAAAATTGTGTTATTTGGAAAGTGAGAATCTACTTTGGGTTCAAATGGTCATTAATTTGACCCAACTCATCCTATCGAAATGTTTTTCGAAATGTGGAGAATTTTATCGGCTTTCAAAGAGATCTTTCGAAATTCAAATTCATTGGAACTTTTTAGGGTAAACGGGAAGAACTAAACAAAGATTTTTTTTTCTTCAAAAAGGAAGATTTCAAAAAAGACCCCTCTAATTTTAATAGGAAGGTGTTATTGTGTACCGCCCGTTTACCCTCGTTTTATTATTTAACAATTACTCTTTGATTTATTTTTTCAAAATACATTTTACGAATTTAGAAATTAGTATATCTATTATTAAATACTGGAATTATTTGCAAAAATAGTTGATTAATGAGGAAAAATAAGCCGTTTTAAAATTAAAATTGTCATAAAATTTAAATTTTTATTATGCTCAAAGGGTACATGATCATTGGGTTGATCTCCTTGGACAGCCTGTATACAATGTTGCGCCATGTTTCTCCGTCAATAAACACGTCTTAGATTAAAGCCAAATGTACATTCGACGCTAGAATGAAATATTGCTACCTCGCAACACCAGAGTGAGATCACTTGGACCGTCGGAATTTAAAGTCTTAAAGCTCTTGTTTCAACCTTCCAACCGTTCGTCACGAGGATTTCGTGACGCTCGGAGGTTTCACCTCGATAAAAAAAAGCTGGTCAACAAATTAACACTTTTCGAATCATAAAGTGGTAAGTAGTAGGTAGTAGCACGGCGAGAGACGTGACCGAACGTCGTCATGACGATGGTTCACGGTCTACTTTCCAAGTTATTAATTTTTAATTCTCACAGAGTCGAACGTTCTAAATCAAATCGATAAGTACGTTGTGAAGTCTCTCGATTTTTTTATTCCTTCGTGTACTATCTTGATTTGCGTAAAGTGATTGTATAAAACAATAGAGGCCGTAATAAATAATACACATACATTATATATTTCTTCAGTGTGTTATTTCGTGAACGAAACGAAACTAGAGGCACAACGCACGTCGTAGGTAGGTAGGTAGGTAGGTAGGTAGGTAGGTAGGTATAGATGTGCCCCGTGTATGATTCGTGCCCGATACACATCGATTGGTTTTTGATCGACGTGATCATCCAATAATATAATTAGTTTCTCGAGCCGGAGGAGGCTGTGAACGCTCGCCGAGTCACGATTTTTATTTGTTTTTCACGCCGACCAAGATTTATCACTATTAATTATATCTCTTTTATGTGTGTTTGTGTGTGAGTTTTTGTTGTCAATAATTTATCGACACTGTGCTCTCAACGCCTATCTAATAACCCCTCTACGGACTGTTATATTAATTTAGCGGAGTCATTTAGATAGTAATCCATATTCCGGTACGGACAATAAATAAAATGTAAATTGCTTCTTTATTATTATGGAAATAGTAATTATTGAAATGAAAGTCAAAACGATCGGAGATAGCATCTCGGTCTCTGTCCATTCCACACGTTTATTATTGAATAAATCTTTTCGTTTCGCCTCCTTCCTCTTCCACCATTCGGTGCTGATGCGATGCTTGCTCCCTTTCTATCAACTCCATTGCCTGCCTCTCTTGAATAATAAAGAGAGGAGAATTACTTCAGGAAAACGGCGATAAACATCGATAATTAGAGTGAAGAATTAGTTCAAGACATCTACCGATTACCATCTCGGATATATATAGAAGAAAAAACTGATCGGATTTAAAGGTCCCTAAAGCGTTCCGTCCTGCTCGGGGATAATTAGGCGTTACCGGCCAGACGGAATTAGAATAATGGGAAGGATAACCGCACGAACGTAACATTATAAGTTTTTAAATAGAGGAAGACTTTGTACCATTCACGATTCGAACACATGATTAAGGGGTTTTAAATCAATCAGCACTGGATAATTGTTATGAAATTGGTCGAGGTGACCCAAACTTATTAAGTCGTAAATATGTTGTAAATCGCAGATCAATAGTGATGAAAACTCTATTATTAAACAGTAAAATACTTGTAAGTCAAATGTACAGGGACCACGTAACAAAAAATCCAATACCTTGCAAATTAGATGTAATTTTTCGACGATATGCAATACACAATACACACAATTTAATCACATTTGGCTTCAACAGGCTAATTATGTATCCAGTTACCTACGAGTTGCGTGGTAACAGGCACTCTTCTTCTTCGTTTATATGACCTGGGCTGCCAGGGCGGTTTATAGCTTTTAATTTAGATTTCTTCAAAAATTCTGCCAGATGAAAACAATTTTCTCCTATATTCTGGAAGAGAATATTATAACAGGAAAGAGGATACATTGACCTATCTGGTCTTTGGATTTTACAGACAAGATTCTTAATGTTCTGTCCGTTCAGATTACATTCAGAAAAGTAAATTAGCAGAGTGACCCACTAAATCCTGGATAAATTTAACACCAGGAGACTTCCGTGCTCTTCTCCTTCTCTGAAAATGAACCAGGATACCTGGCTGTTCTGTATTCTGGAAATTTTCCCATGAATATTCCCTGGTTCCCAAGGGAATATTCGTCATCGTGAACCTGGAATTTTCTTCAGATTTTAATTCTAAATCCTGGATAAGTTTAATTTCAGGAGGCTTCCATGCTCGTCCCTAAAGATGATCCGGAATATTCATTCTGGATTATTCGTTATCGTGAACCTGGAATTTCCTCAGGATTGCAATTGTAAATCCTGAATGAGTTTAACTCCAGGAGACTTCTACGCTCTTCCCTAAACACGAACCAGGATACATGGCTGTTTTACATTTTAGAGTTTCCTGGTGGGTTTCCAAGGGAATATTCGTTATCGTGAACCTGGAATTTCAACCAGATTCTATCTCTAAATCCTGGATAAGTTTAACTTCAGAAAGCTTCCATGCTCATCCCTAAAGATGATCCGGAATATTTTTTTCTAGATTATTCTTTATCGTGAACCTGGAATTTCCGTAGGATTGTAATTTTAAATCCTGGATAAATTTAACTCCAGGAGACTTCCGTGCTCTTCCCTAAAGATAAACCAGAATACCTTGCTGTTCTGTATTCTGGAAAGTTTCCCATGAATATCCCCTGGTTCCCAAGGGAATATTAGTCATCGTGAACCTGGAGTTTTCTCCAGATTCTAATTCTAAATCCTGGATATGTTCAGTTTCAGGAGGCTTCCATGCTCTTCCCTAAAGATGATCCAGAATATTCATTCTGGATTATTCGTTATCGTGAACCTGGAATTTCCTCAGGATTGCAATTGTAAATCCTGGATGAGTTTAACTCTAGGAGACTTCCATGCTCTTCCCTAAAGACGAACCAGGATACTTGGCTGTTCTGCATTTTGGAGTTTCCTGGTTGATTCCCAAGAGAATATTCGTTATCGTGAACCTGGAATTTCAACCAGATTCTAACTCTAAATCCTGGATAAGTTTAACTCCGGAAGGCTTCCATGCTCATTCCTAAAGATGATCCGGATTTTTTTTCTGGATTATTCTGTATCGTGAACCTGGAATTTCCTTAGGATTGTAATTTTAAATCCTGGATAAATTTAACTCCAGGAGACTTCCGTGCTCTTCCCGGGAGATGAACCAGGATACCTGACTGTTCTGTATTCTGGAAAGTTTCCCATGAATATTCTCTGGTTCCCAAGGGAATATTCGTCATCGTGAACCTGGAGTTTTCTCCAGATTCTAATTCTAAATCCTGGATATGTTCAGTTTCAGGAGGCTTCCATGGTCTTCCCTAAAGATGATCCGGAATATTCATTCTGGATTATTCGTTATCGTGAACCTGGAATTTCCTGAGGATTGCAATTGTAAATCCTGGATGAGTTTAACTCCAGGAGACTTCTATGCTCTTCCCTAAAGACAAACTAGGATACTTGGCTGTTCTGCATTTTGGAGTTTCCTGGTTGATTCCCAAGGGAATATTTATTATCGTGAACCTGGAATTTCAACCAGATTCTATAACTCTAAATCCTGGATAAGTTTAACTCCAGAAGGCTTCCATGCTCATCCCTAAAGATGATCCGTATTTTTTTTCTGGATTATTCTTTATCGTGAACCTGGAATTTCCTTAGGATTGTAATTTTAAATCCTGGATAAATTTAACTCCAGGAGACTTCCGTGCTCTTCCCTAAAGATGAACCAGAATACCTGGCTGTTCTGTATTCTGGAAAGTTTCCCATGAATATTCCCTGGTTCCCAAGGGAATATTCGTCATCGTCAACCTGGAGTTTTCTTCAGATTCTAATTCTAAATCCTGGATAAGTTTAATTTAAGGAGGCTTCCATGGTCTCCCCTAAAGATGATCCGGAATATTCATTCTGGATTATTCGTTATCGTGAACCTGGAATTTCCTCAGGATTGTAATTGTAAATCCTGGATGAGTTTAACTCCAGGAGACTTCCATGCTTTTCCCTAAAGACAAACCAGGATACTTGGCTGTTCTGCATTTTGGAGTTTCCTGGTTGATTCCCAAGGGAATATTTGTTATCGTGAACCTGGAATTTTAACCTGATTCTAACTCTAATTCCTGGATAAGTTTAACTCCAGAAGGCTTCCATGCTCATCCCTAAAGATGATCCGGAATATTTTTTTCTGAAGTATTCTTTATCGTGAACCTGGAATTTCCTTAGGATTGTAATTTTAAATCCTAGATAAATTTAACTCCAGGAGACTTCCGTGCTCCTCCCTAAAGATGAACCAGGATACTCTGTATTCTGGAAAGTTTCCCATGAATATTCCTTGGTTCCCAAGGGAATATTCGTCATTGTGAACCTGGAGTTTTCTCCAGATTCTAATTCTAAATCCTGGATAAGTTTAATTTCAGGAAGCTTCCATGCTCTTCCCTAAAGATGATCCGGAATATTCATTCTGGATTATTCGTTATCGTGAACCTGGAATTTCCTCAGGATTGCAATTGTAAATCCTGGATGAGTTTAACTCCAGGACACTTCCATGCTCTTCCCTAAAGACGAGCCAGGATACTTGGCTGTTCTGCATTTTGGAGTTTCCTGGTTGATTCCCAAGGGAATATTTATTATCGTGAACCTGGAATTTCAACCAGATTCTAACTCTAAATCCTGGATAAGTTTAACTCCAGAAGGCTTCCATGCTCATCCCTAAAGATGATCCGGAATATTTTTTTTCTGGATTATTCTTTATCGTGAGCCTGGAATTTCCTTAGGATTGTAATTTTAAATCCTGGATAAATTTAACTCCAGGAGACTTCCATGCTCTTCCCCAAAGCCGAACCAGGGTCCTTGGCTGTTCTGTATTCCGGAAAGTTTCCTGGTTGGTTCCCAAGGGAATATTCGTTATCGTGAACCTGGAATTTCAATAAGCTGTAACTGTCTCTCGAAATGTGGGCAATGGTCTTGAACCATAAACGACGATTTGGTATGGGCACTGATTTACCATAATATATTCTCCCTTTTGTTCCATTGTATTTGGTCCATTGTATATATGTCGTGCACCATGAATTCCAGACTGTTGGGAGGAAGTTAGAGAATATACATTTGATAGGTTGAATAAATAGGGGCATGAATCCACCCTATCCTGATATTCCAGTCTTTCCTGTTAAGGTCCAATAAACGATTTTTAATGTAAAGTGTTCTTGCATCCAATAGAGACGGAACTGCCTTTTTAGAAATCTTTTAAATGGAAGAAAGTGAGCCTAAAAAGATCATACATGAGCACCAACCTGTTCGGTCTATAAACTGTATAGCATTACTGACAACTCTGCATTGGAAATCGAAAAGTATTTAGTGAGACAAACTGAGTGATTAGTTGTACCTTCTGCATACATTCCAATTCTTGTTGTGTCATATTTACCTTTTGATCCAATAAATTTGTAAATAAGCATTTAAAGTGGCACTCTAATCTGTGAAAAATACTGTTGTCTTACATTTGGATGACATTTGAGATGTGTGGACAGAATTGAGCAGTGTCCAATTTGTATGAAAAATTATGTTGGGGCTTGATTATATTAAACCTTTCACTGGTTGCTTGTTCGTCTTGTAAGAAGAATAAATCGTTTAATTTCCATAGGTTGCATTAAATTTTAAATTAGTTTATGGGTTTCTTCGTTTATAACACATTTTGTAATTTATTTGTGTGAACGACTGCTGGTGTATGGGTGTTAAACCCATTACAGGCCCATTGAACGGTCGAATAATC
Source organism: Cryptocephalus moraei (assembly GCA_946251905.1). Lineage (NCBI taxonomy): Eukaryota > Metazoa > Arthropoda > Insecta > Coleoptera > Chrysomelidae > Cryptocephalus > Cryptocephalus moraei. The sequence continues at coordinate 45,143,756 of OX276452.1, forward strand.
AATCCGGGACGACACGTCCCGTAGGTATCGACACGTTTGTCTCTAACGAGGCGTTTTGTATTCTTCCGATCATCAATTCGCATTCACTCGAACAACAATAAACACATAACGCGCATACCTCTACACATGCAACATAAATTCCCGAAAAACCGTAAAATACGCGCACCACCGCTCACCGACAAATAATATGCTCTTCTATTATGCGAGAGCTCCGCTCCTATTCTTCGCCTCTATTCTCCCCCGAAAGTCGTTTAAAACTCATCGGGGTACTGCTCACGTAAAAATCGCCTTTTTTCCGATAAATAAACTCCAAATTGCCTCCACAGAATGGAGCACAATGGCGACCCTTTACGGCGGCCTTTTCGGGGTTTACAAAGCGTGAAATCTTGGAACGGCGGACACTTTCGAGGCGATGACGACGGATTAGCCAAGAATGCAATTTTAATGTGTGGTACTTCAGATATTTCCAAGAAAGTTATATATTAGAATTAACTTAGTAAAATAATTAGTACTTGGAAAAATCCAATTCAAAATTCTAATTCCTGATGTGGAAAACACGTCGATTTTCATCCATTCTATTCCTCTATAGATTATCTATAATATTGAAATTAGGAATATATGTTAAAAACTCAGTAGCAAAATTTCTTTCGTAACTTCACTAACGTTGAAAAGTTATATGAAGTGACTAAGTTTGTTTTTAAAAAATGAAAAATTGAGTTTAGGTAAAATAAATAATACTAAAATACGACTTATCTACTGAGTGTTCTTTAAAATCTTTTAATCTTTATAATGTGTCTTATTAAGACTGCAATGATAGCACTTGCTTTTGATGGTGCACTGATGGTACTACTTTTCTCATGGCCATCGTTTGACTGCATACAAGAAAAATAATTGTTAATTGCATCCTTTATTAGAAATTATCTTAATTGCGTTTTCCATTAAAGCATTGTTATTGAAACTGTTATTTCATTTTGAAAAACAAGATTCTATATTGACATTTTGATGTTTTTCCAGTAGGAAATTTTTATTAATTTGCTTCAGTTTTTTCAAGCCACACTTTTTCTTAAATTTTAACAAGAGTAGAAATTGCATGAAAATGAAATTCCCAAATTGGGTGAAATTCTTCAAATAAGGAGGATAACAAATTCGGTAAAATTTTAAAGGTGCGTCACCCACTCCTTACGATATTTCAGTGAACTTTTCTCACGAATCATGCGAATTACTACTACATCTTATAATTTTTTTATAAACTCTTTAACTTTATTCTGCGTCTCAACTAATTTAAAAATTTTATACGTTATATTTCAAATTACACATTATTTCAGTAAGTTCGTTACAGTTTTTTTTTAGAAATTTCTCATGGAAAATCTGGAAAATTTTGACCAAATTTAATTGTTACAAGTAAGTTGGAAAGACCCTACCTCCACATCAGTTTCCATTGAAATAAATTTAAATTCTTTAAAAATCACTAAAGCAACATTTCGAATGTCATGTTTGGTGGTGGTGGTCGGCGCTCCTTTAAATAACATTACATTTAAGACAATAAAATGTTTAATTGGAAGATCTGACAATTGTAATGGTACCTATATTGAAATAACCTAGATAATTAAAAGCGTTGTTAGGGAACATAATAAATCACATTTGCTACATTATCTGAAGAACGATGCTAATAATAACCGATTAATTAGTTTCTCAGTCGAGACACGTTAAGATTAAGTTTATTAATTGAATCTCATCAAATCTCCATACGTAAACGTATGCGCCTAATTAAAAGTCACTTCTTTAACGGATCGAACGTACCTAATTTCCTGAGACCGGATTTAATTTGTCTCGAATGCTAAGCAATTTGTTTACCCGAAACCTCCTTCGTCTCCCTCTTTTTCTCTCCTCCTCTCCTTCCACTTTCGACAATTTAATTACCTTATTCCCAAAACAGATAATCCATATCTCATCCCGCTGGTATCAAGACGTCAAACCGAAGAAAAATACGATGGCGGCTCGAACACGCATCCCTGCACCAAACAAAACGACAACACACACACCAGAGGAGAAAGAGAGAGAGAGAGAGAGAAAAAGAAGAAGTAAAGAAAAAAATTAACTGACCGCTCCAAAGAGAGATGTATTATACAGGCTCGCGGCGGGGGTTCAAACCATGAATAAATAAACGCGTGAATTTTACACAATTAACATGTAAAATAAACAAAAAACCCTATTAATTTTCCCGACCAACAACCAATCAAGGAGGCATTTGACAGGCATTTTTCCCTCCTTTCTCTCTCTCTCTCGCTCTCTCCCTCTCACACATACTCTCCCCGGGACGCCCTTGATTGATGCCTTAACTGATTGTTGTGCTTATTAACTTGTTAAACAAGACGAGATATATAGAGAGAGAGCGAGAAGAGGAAAAGGTAAATACGAATAAAATATATATACATATAAGAAAGAGCCTTCGATTCATCATTTGTGATGGGGCCCGCTCTATTGTCGATTAAGAGTCAGCTACTTAACTTGGCATTCAATGAAGGCTTAATTGCGTAAAATCAGACAGGGAAAAGAGGACCGGTCGTCTACTGTGATCGCCTCTAATTAATATCGTCGGTTTTCGGATAACCAAATCGTTTAAGAACTCGCACGTGCAATCGCTGCCATTATAGCTCACTACTAGAGTTTTAATTTAATTAAGAAATCATTCGGCAATATTACTTCCTCATGAGATAACTCACTAAAGCTCATTTTCATTTTTCATTACGAAATTGACGTTTTGAATGGAAAATGGAAAAAATTGAGCATTACTCGACTAGGCAATATTACCCTCTCACGGCCCAGAAGATTTAATTGCACTAACAACTTTAATGACAATTCCTTGCCAATTAAAATCTATTTAAGCTAACTTAAACACAACTTAATTACGACGCTGACTTACATATAAACACATTTTTAATACCCGACGACCACTTTCTTCCTTCACACGATGGCATCTGTTTGCTTTTTCTCCCGATTCTATCCCTATTCATTCTAACGGACTTTATTGTAAGAAATATCGTCTATACAAACGTTAGGATGTTGCAACGCGCCACAATCACGCGATTATACGTAAAGGTATTATATTCTCGTTCCTCGAGGGGAACTAATTAAAACATCTCACGTATTCAGAGATGAAGTAACAAACGTGTATACGTATTGTGGATGTATCGAACTCATTTGCGGGCTTTGTTAAAGTTTCGCGGCGAGAGGAAACGCAGAGTTAATAATTATTTGCATAGCAAAAGATAGACGTGTCCAGGGGGATTGTGTGCTGAAATATGAAGGTGTAAAATTTGTAACTAACGATCACGAGGCGTTAAAATCGCATCGTCTTGTTATGAGGTTTAGTGTGGTTTATTTTTGAACGCTTTTCATGTAAATAGGCTTGCAATATTTAATGAGAAGAGTGTGATGACATTAATTGCATTGAGAAAACTACAAGGCAGTGGTACGATTTTTCTATAAATTTGGACTTTACTTATATCTCGTAACATTGTACATACTTCAATTTTTGAGGGTGAAAAAGCATTATTTTCCCAAAAGCGGCTCGATTTCAGATTTGCAAATTCTTGTGTCAAACGAAGAAAGACTGATCCCAAAACTGAAAACAGTTCTTCCCTAAGACACTTACTTTCCGAAATATGTAAATTCGTTACAACGAGTTAAAAATTGAGCCAGAATTCACTTATTGGGGCCGAAAAAGGAAAGACTAATGACGTGATTTTTATGAAAATCAAGTCGATTTCGAATTTACAAAATTCTTGTGTATCTGACGAAAAGACACAATTAACTGATGCCTTATTAGCTGAGCAAAAATAAGAATCGTTCTTCCCAACTTCATTTACTTTCTAAGATGTAAATAAGTGAGACATGAATTCTGGTAATTTTTCGAAAAATCTCTTATTAAAATTTTTAAAATTTCAATACAGGAATAAAAAGATTAACCCCATACGATTTTCTAAAAATTTTCAAAATTCTTGTGCCGGAGAACATGAGACGCCAAAAAGGAACCAAGATGCAAAACGTTTTTAACGGCGGCGGTCAACTCGTAAGAAATGTTAAAACCCGACCCTAAGATCGGTCAACTCGTAAGCGAACCGGTAGGTAAATTTTTAAATGGTAGTTTTGGGTGAGTCAACTCGTAAAAGAGGATTCTCAGAAATAATCAAGGGGATGATGAGTGTAACGAAGTCGTTCGGATATTGGTTAAAATCAAGAATATGAAATAAGAGGGTGGTTTGTTACGCTCCAACTAAACGGTGACGATGGATAACTATAGCCGTGTTATCTATCTAAATCTATCTATCTAAAATCGTGTACTCGCCTACCCAAATAAATTTAAGAAAGGTTAAATAGTACAGACAATAGAATTCACAACCCTTATGAGTTGACCGATATAGACGACCATATTCTTACGAGTTGCCCGATCTCGACGATGGTAAAATGCGGACCGGGATTAGTCCTTACGAGTTGACCCGTGTCCGTTTTTAAAACATTTTTAGCAACTGCATTACCAGCGTATCTATTATAGATAAAAATCGCTGTTAATGTGACAAGATCTCATTGATAAATATATCTATCTGGAACAAGATTAAAATCTCGATATAAAGTAGTGACATAGAAAAATAAAAAACAATATCGTAACATGTCGATAAATGACAGCGAACGAAAAAGTAGAGTTAACGATCTGAAAAACTGTCTCGTAGCGGCAGCAAAAATGGAGAAACCTACAAATCCCCCCGTTAACACAAAGTCGCTACTGACATCATCGAAAATGTTTATTGATGCCTCGCCCAGTCATCGATTTGACCAAATACGGCTCTAATTGCCTTCTAATATATTCAAACGTTCCTTTTTACGATCGGAATTCGCGGCAGTTTATTAAAACTGGAATATAAAAAAATTATCATAAATTACGTCGCCGCATAAACTGGTGAATTTGTTAAGACGGTCATTACCATTTCGAGATAGCTTAATGGCCGGTAAAGTGTTATAAATTCGCTTAATTATCGTCATAATTATAGTTTATTCGCCTTATTGATTTCCATATCGGCGAGGGAAACGTTTCTGCGCTTTTACAACGTAACATTAAAATTCGTATTTAATATCCGTCGAATGGGACCCGTAGGTAATATCCTCGGATCTTAATTGGGACGATTTGTGAAATGTAGTGAATGTTAATGTTCGGCACAATTATTGAAATCTACTGCAGATTCAGATAGATTCAGCAAACTAAGTAGCAAAGGACACAAATTTGAACACGAAAAAAATTAAGAAAAATGTTTTCACCTATATGCGCCTTAACGAAATTACACTTTTTACACCATTCCCGAACTCATACCTCACTTTTCCTTTCTTCCCTTCTTCTTATCTCAATCTCCACCACCTCCTCCTCTTCCTTCTTCTACTTCTTTCCCCTTCGCGCCTCTCCTCTCTCTCTCTCTCTCACTCTCTCTCTTTCTCCTCTTTATTCTTCTGTTTCTTCTCGCAGCAGGCGCTCCAGGTAACGAACTCCTGCCGCGAAAGAAACAGCTGTCGCTGCATAACATCTCTCGGACCGGTAGACGTCTTCATCAGGATATGTGGCAGAAGAAATTATAAATTAGATGGGCATAACTCGGAGGTATGTATGAGGCGTATGGGGCGATTAGCGAGAGAAAGAGGATTTTTAGAGGAGAATAATCCGAACGTGGCGATTTTTGGATAGGCTGACGAGAATTTGAAGACCACTATTTTAAGAGATAATGATAGACGTAAGAGATTGCTTTACGAAGTGAGCCTTGAGAATCTAAGGTTGATCTTGGGTAGAGGTATGTAATTTTCCCTATACTTTCTCTAAATCGTGTTGTACCGTTTAAAGCATTGAATGGTTGGTTAAGTCGGAATATGTCGATGCCAGGCCTTTTCCAGTTCGAAAGTGATTTCTTCATATGATTATCTGCTCGTCCAAAATAAAGCATATAGTACCTACGTGATGTACTAGAGAATGTAGACAAGGAGAAGGCCCAACTTAAGATTTTCAATAATGACACTTTAAGTACCTCTCGTGGAATGGTTCCTTCGACAAAGGATACACGTCGAAGTGTTTAAATTAGCGCAAAATGCGACACCATTAACCGTCATCCTCGGTCGCCTTTCTTCCTTTCTGAGGCGATTCCAACCCCCCGGTGCGAAATAATAACGGTGTATGTGAGGCGGCTGGTCAACGAAAGAGAGAGAGAAGGAAAGAGAAGAAATAGTCACAAATGGGAAAATAAGTGAGTGCCGATGGCCATTGTCGCCCGTTTATTCACTTATTATTCACCACAGCTGACTTCTTCACACTTATTCCGCCCATTGTTGCACCAAAATGGGTTTTATGCGTGTGTTTTCGGACACAATGGACGAGATGATGGTAAAAGTGAGCGAGGAGAATCGCAGGGGACACAACAGACACACATACACACACAGACACTCGTTCAGGAGTAGCTCAGGTGGAATAACACAGGAGGTGTCATTATTTTCGCAGCGATTTTTCTTCCTTTTAGTAGTGGGGGCCCGAGTCAAGTATATGACAGGAAGAAACATGGAAAATGTCGAAAGGTGCCAAGTAATCATTACTTAGAGCGTTTTCTGTAGTTTTTGTGTATGTCGAATAATTAAATTTTTATTGATTTAATTACGCCAAAATAATATATTAATCTTAATAATTAATATTAATTAATTTACAGAGTTCTTTTGGTGTCTACAAAGGACCCCGCACATATTATATGGAAAAAGGTCTTACGGTGAAATTTGCTAAAAATTTGGGAAATTGTTCGTTTTGTCCCCCTGATCAAAAGTCTGAATGGGGTCGAAGCTCAAAATGCCCATCTTTAGGCTCCACGGCAATTTTTAGTTGCCAAAAACAGCAAAAATATTTTTTTAAATAATATGTTTAATGCTTGTACAGTCCCTTAAGTTTTCATCAAATTGTATGCGTGTATGCGTATGTGTGTTATGTAGGAATATGTCCATGTCCAATTATATGTGTGTATATGTATTTGTGTGAGAGGGTTTTTAAATGCACATTTGTACAAGATTTAATACACACCGTCTCAATAGTATTTTGTGGTTTTAATAATCTTCAATGAAGTTGGAACCCTCATGCATTTTTTCAGAGTTGCCAAAGATTTTCCAAAGCATTACACATAATTTAAAATCATTAATTTTTGCGCTTTTGGCCACTAAAAATTGCCGTAGAGCTTAAAGATGGGCATTTTGAGCATCGACCCTATTGAGACTTTTGATCAGGGGTACAAAACGAACAATTTCCCATCATTAAACATAGTATTTAAAAAAATGAATTTTTGCCGTTTCGGCAACTAAAAATTGCCGTAGAGCCTAAACATCGGCATTTTGAGCTTCGGCCCCATCGAGACTTTTGATCAGAGGGACAAAACGAACAATTTCCCAAATTTTTAGCAAATTTCACCGGAAGACCTTTTTCCATATAATATGTGCGGGTCCTTTCTACAAAATTCATTCGTGCCGAGTTCTATTAGTTTTCTATACTTTTCTGCAGTTTCTTTCCCTTTCAGTCTTTTTGGGCTGAACTATCGTCAATCAACTTATGGTAATTCTCGTTAATGAAAATTACAAGACTTACAGGGCACTCATGGCAACATTTATACCATCCTACGACCTAAGTCAAAGTTCTAAAACCTTTTAACGATTTCCATACGTACAACATTCTCGCTCAGTTTAGACATTAAATTTTTCATCCCTATGCCGATGGGATTTTCCAAGTTCTTCAGCGATGTATGCAATATCACTGTTCATTTTATGATCCAAGAAATATGAAGACTACCAGAATCGGTAAACACGTAAGTTAGTTCCCAAGTTAACCAGGGTCAAAAATACCAATTGGTTCCCGCAATTTTTTGTTTACCTGACCTGTAAGTGTAAATTGGTTTCCAACGTTTTCAATTACCTGAGCTTTACAAAAAACTGAAGTAGCGTCTCTGCATTATAAGTAGAATGAAATATTGTTTACTGTGGTGGAAAATAGGCAATTGGAAGGGGCAAGGGAAAACCTGATGAGCAATTGAAAGGGCAAGGCAAAACCTGTGTGGGTCCGAACTCACCACCTCCGATAATGTCAGATAAACGAAAAATCCCAAGAGCCAATTTGGACATAGATAAGAGGCACTAAGTACAACCTTTTAATTTTTAACCTGCCGGGAACCAATTTACTAACTTCCATCCGAATAATGCATTTTTCACCCTTTACCATGTGTTGTGTTGATTACGGTGTAACTTTAAACAGAATTTTTTTTAAATCTACGAACACATTTTAGGAAATTTTCAAAAAAAAAAACGAAAAATGACTAAAGCAAGCTACCCCTTTATCCCGGTCAATTTTAATGAAAGGCTTATTGGGCATAGTCTAAATTCAAAATTTGAACCGTTTATATGGTCTACAATCTCCAAGGAAACAGACAGTTTTTGAACATGGGACCTTAAAACGTTTAGAAATGCTAATAACTCAAATTCGAAAAATCGACCCGATTACAATACTCATATATGAGTACCTGATAAGTATGTAAGTAGAAACTAAAGATCAATTGAGCTGCCATAGCCTTTAGGTTAGACACATCTGCCTACTAAACGTGGAAAATTAAATCTGTACGAGAAAGAAATCACCCTATGTGCAAGAAAAAAAGGGGATGAAGACTGTGAGGATAAAAGAAATAGTCAGGGGAGTGAAGATGTCAAATCGGAAATGATTTGATATGATTGAGATGAAAAGTAAAAGGGTCCTGCTCGCAGGAGTTGTTAATTCCACAGAATTTCCAATAAATTGTGATATTAAAATCCTGCAAGGGCCCAATTATTTAACAAAGCATAATTCATATTGTGTACCTACCTTTAGTTATTTGGTTATTATTTTTTCTTCTTTGGCATGTAATGTTTTTTGTTACATAAAAATTTATAACTTGTATAAAGCGTTTCTAAATTAGAGATTGATTGATCTTCTAATTTTAGGGATGTTTTATTAGGATTTACGAGCAGCACCTCAAAATAATTTGTTTTCGCATTGAAGCTGACATGACGGCCAGGGCATCAATGTCCCCCCTTTTTGTGACAATAGTAAATCAGTAGTTTGACGAGTGGATTAAATTTTCTGAAATTTTGCAGGAAACGTTAGAATTTACTTTGTGCCTCTTATACCTCGAGCAGGAACTACCGAGGCGTTCCTGGTCGAAAAATATTTTCGTTCCCGAGCGTCGCTTCTTCATCCGAATGCCTCGTAGGTACGCGCGTTATGTATATTCCAAATGATTTATAAGCACACAAACACCAAATGCGTACGTTAAATCGACTCGGCATTTAGGAGGCGTTGATTTTTTAATTTATTTTCGATCGATGCCTCGTCCGAAAAATCCCATCATTTACCGTCTCAACTCTCAGGTATACAGAGCGATTTTAATTTTAAATCAGTCGGTAAATTATCGCGTTAAATACGAGAGCGAGCGCCGGCGAAAGAGAGAACGAGAAAGAGAGAGAGAGAGAGGATGCTCAAAAAACGCGTGTACTTAACTCAAATATCGTCTTGATTAATTAGCCTCGAGAGCTTAAGGCGGTCAATCGTTTCGGATTCTATCCCATAAATATTTAGCTGAAAATATCCCAGGGCTAACGAGCAATTCGAACGAGCAAAACGGCCAATTTATCGGAAAAAGGGCAATTTAAATACAGAGCAGAAGCACTCGAAAACAACTCGTGAACAGATAATGCTGCTATTAATGCTAATAAAAAGCAGCAGTAGATTGAATTTTGTGACCATATGATTTTCGAATCCGGTCGACTCGTCCGCAGCGGCGTCGACGTTGGTTTTCTCTTCATACGACCAAAAAAAAAAGGAAGAGAAACGTTCAAATCCAGCAACATGTTGGATGTACCATAAGCTGAAGCATGCTTACCATTTACTGAATTCTTTGTGAAAAATTGGAAAATTCTAGTCTTGCAACTATAATTTATGACATACTAAAAACTACCTGCGACAATTTTTGCTCTCAATCTTTCAGACTGAATTTACAAAATAAACTTCACTTAAACTGGTCTCTTTTGAAATGGCAACGTACATCAATTATCACTAAATTTTTGGTGTCTGCTACAGAGAAGGATGCACAAGTTGATAACATTTCCCGACTTTGCAAAAGATTTCCACAGACTAAAACACCGAATTTTAATATAAAAATTACTCCTTCCACTTTTACGCTGATGATCTAAATTTTATTCAAAGATCTTATTTTCAAAAAACTCTGAAACTTTTATTTCGCACATCTCATTAGAGCTTAAAGTTGCCTTAAGAATTAAAGGAAGATTCTACTACGTAACTACAATCTTTGCAGTTACTCTGCCCAATTGTTTTTCTTTTAGGTTTTTTGGGAATTCAGCTAATTTTTATTCGCCACATGTTACAGTCTTAAAGATAACACCCTGTCTGAGTTACCAGGCATGTATACAACGATATACAGTTTCAAATTTTAAACTACACAAGTTGTCGAGATAAAGTCATTGTAATATTGCTCTCTTGGTGCTGCCGATATAAGGTCAAGATGAGAAACTAAGTTTGAAGCTAAGTTTATTTGATCCTTGAACCTCCTGGGATATACATATTAGGAATTTATGCCTATTCATTGTGATCTGTTACATGTTGCAATATGTACCACGAAGATAGCACCCGTATCATCGGCACCAAAACTGATTGTAGAACTGCCTCTTATCCCATTAGGATGGTCCAAATGAGCATTCTCAGAAGAAGGATCATCATAGACAAACATGTATTTCCTCATCACAAACCTTGAAGTTTTTGAAGTACCTACTTAAACAGCAAATTGGGCTATCGTGAATGAGTAAATAAGGAATTGCGAAGCTAAGCTGCATGCATTTTGCGGTAGCGCCAATGGAGGTGGTGGCGGCCCCGCGATGGGTTTCTGCGAAAAGAACGAGAAAGAACGAGAATATGAAGGGGAAGCGGAGTAGGAGGAGGAGGATGTGGTGGAGAGCGGAGCGGACGAGGACGAAGAAGTGTATAAGGCAGAAGAAGGAGAAGCAAACACAGTGTTCTTGTGTATTTATGTTCACTAATGATAGCCTGCCTACGGTCTGATATATTGGACAAGTTAACTTTCTAGTTTATGCCCATCGCTGGACGTTGCATTGTTAACAGAACACTTTAGAAGCCCTCGAGCCACGATTCCATCTCTTTTATTCATTAATAATTACCAGTCAAATTGATATTTATATTTTACCCCACCTTCGGCTTAATAACAATTATAAATCTGAATATGTGTGTGTCTGTGTTGTATTTGTACTTTAAGCGCTACGTGGCCGGGCAGGCCTTTATTTAATGCTGCCATATGTTTCACTTTATAAATTCTATAAGGAGTTACGGCCCCCTTTCGCATATTATTAGTAAGACGCGCATTCTCGATGATCTGACAAATTACAAAACTTTATCGACTCTTAAACAATAATTGTCTTCGTTCTCTCAGTCACTTCGACCAGATAGGAATGTTGGGAAAACCTTAAGGGACCTGGTAGGAGGCAATCAAGAAACAGGGACATTTCAGAAATCATAATCAGAAACGTGACAGATTACATGGATAATTCCAACCACCATTTCAAACATTTATGAAATACTTAGGTATGTTTCGAACTTGTCATTTGATTTGTAATTATAGCGGATGGTTGCTGATTTGAATGTTTCTGTCCATGGCGTTACTATGGAAATTGCTTTATTAATTAATAGACATACAGTACCTTTGTCAGTTATTTCAATGAAATTTGAGACGAGACGACAGAAGATCGATATAAGTTTAACCTGGTATCAATACCTGATATAAATCCTACAGATTTTATACAAATTTCTAGTTTTTAGCTAATAAAAGTGGAGATATAGCTGGTAGCTTAACTATATAGTAACTAAAATTTGTATCTGTCTACTTGTATAAGACTTTAATTTATTTGTACTACATTAAATATAGACAGTGTTTAGATGATTTCTTATATTTAACATAATATTATATTTAATCCAGAATTCAGCCAGGAATACAAGATGTTTTATATTTAGATGAAATAAACTTATAAAATCAATGAAGAATAGACAGGATCCGTAGGTACAAGAAAACAACAAAAAATTTATATTCTTACGAAGTTTAGATACTCCAATTTATTTCAAAATTTTATAACAATCCTTTAATTTATTGACTATATACATATATACCTAAAAAAAAAATAAAAGCTATTGATAACTTGTATGAAGAAAAGTAATATTTTAAGTGTATTTTTAGTGAAAAAGGCGATTTGGTTTAGCTTATTTTAGTTGATCAAATTAGTCAATTTTTCAGTGAGTAACTAATAAGAATGACAAATTTTTATCGAATATTTGGTTAAAATTTCAATCAAGATTTCTATCAATAATAAAAATTGTGTTTGTGTGGCATTTCGATGAGAAATGGAAAATTCCATATTTTGAAAATTAGACAGATTTATTTTAATTAAATTATTCACTTAAACTTCCTTAGGAATAAGCTGTTTTGCCAAATCACATAGACATAATATTAAACTAACATAAAATGCGTTACCAATAAAGACAGCGAGTGACTATAGTATTATTACCAAAGCTAAAACAGTAAATAAAGGAGCTACTAATCAAAATCAATCCATCAATCAATAAATCAAAAAATAATAGGAAAATCAGGAGAAGCAACGTATTGGATAAATACGCTAGTCACTGCATATCAGCCAGATAGTTAGTTTGAGATTTATCTTTTGTCAAGAGATTCATACTAAATAACTTATGTAAAGAAGCAATACTGGTCCAATTGCAATGCTTTAATTTGTCATTAGTAAGCCTAATAGAAGAAGTGAATTTAATCTGATCCAATTAGATAGAGCAGGTGGTCCCTATCTTCAGATATTTGGATTTTTCTATTAAGCTTTGGTATATGTTGTATTTGTTATCACCGACAAATAATCCATAAGCGAGAAATTAGATTGGTTGAATTTATGGTACGTTCCACGCCGAATTTGAATTTTTTTTAGATGTGGCCCAAAATGAAGGAAAATGGTCCTTTTGGGCCCCCGAAACTCCTTCTAAATTTTTAGGGCCCCAAGTGGAATAGAACTCAAGTTATGGACAATTGAAAATTGAAATTTTCAGGTTCGGCTCCAAAACCAAAAATTTTCAACCATCCATAACTTGTAAAAATACCAATTTTTATGAAAGAAGTTTCAAATTCAAGTTGTTTGCAATGCATTAAACTTTTGGAAACTGCTAAAAGAAAGTTCATCCAACGTGGTTCACTGTTGACGGGTATGGGGTCCATTAATCGTCAGGCTGCAAAAAAACATCATCAGCGTTTCTGACCAAAAAAACCAGGAGCGTAGCTGGATTCGAAACAAAACTTTTGAGCCCAAACAGAAGTTAGCCAGACCTAAGGGCTCCGAGAAAAAAAAAAATGGTTTTCAGGTTCGGCTCCAAAACCAAAAATTTTCAACGATCCATAACTTGCAAAAATACCAATTTTTATGAAAAAAGTTTCAATCAAAAGTTTTGTGTCGGATCCAGCTACGCTCCTGATTTTTCATCAGCTGAAAGCTGATGACGTTTTTTTTTTTGGCGGCCTGATGACTAATTGCGCCCAGACTCGTCAACAGTGAACCATGTCGGATGAACTTTTTTTAGCAGTTTCCAATAGTTTAAAGCATTTCAAACAACTTTTTTTTTGAAACTTTTTTCATAAAAATGGGTATTTTTACAAGTTATGGATGGTTGAAAATCTGAAAATTTCAATTTTCAATTGTCCATAACTTGAGTTCTATTCCACTTGGGGCTCTAAAAATTTAGGGGGAGTTTCGGGGGCCCAAAAGGACCATTTTCCTTCATTTTGAGCCACATCTAAAAAAAATCCAAATTAGGCCTGGAACGTACCTTATAGATTAGAATAAGTGAGATTACTTTACGAATTAAAAAGGTGAGGAAATTTCCATAACATTATGGTGAATTTCCATCACTTCTTCACGTGTCGCGTCTCTCACGAGGAATACGGGCAATGAATCGACTCCGCCACCTCCTCCCACGTCCGCGGCTCCGTTTTAATTGATTTAAAATAATTAAAGGGAGTACCGATTGCGCGCGCCATTTCTGCTCTCCGTACTTTACGATACACACGGCTTAAGGCGAGTGGGTGGATGATGGTGGTACCAAAGTACCAACACTAGCATACTCGTACACAAATACACACACTCGCGCAGCATACGTGAGTTATTCGAGCTTAATCTATTGGTATTCACTTTATAAGAGATGAATGGAATAGACGATCATTCCGGGAAATTGTAAAGTACGCGAGAAATTATTGTTCAGATATACTTTCGGTGAATTTCAATGTGGAGATCGGACAGGGACGGACTGGCCCTCGGATGATTTTAATCTACCACGAGACATGTCGATGGCTAAGTTTTCAAATAACTTTTTGAAAGTAAAAAGTAACTTTTCAATAACTTTTAAGAACGGGGAAACGACAATTTCAACGTCAATGCGAGCTAAATGTGACTTGTGGAAACAGTCAACATAGACATAAAATCGAAAATCAATTTTCAACACTAATAATAACAATAACAATAACAATAATTTTGCAAACATTCTTGTAGATTTTATATTACATTACATTTGCTGTAAATTATGATGTGAAATTGATTTTAAATATGTTTTTAAATCTATTATGTTATTGTTATAGAAATTTATTTCTTTTTCCAAATATAGTTTTGGGAAAAATCCGGAATCCCTAAAACCTGCTTGTTGTTCTAGTTGTTTGTGTTCCATTTCTTTTTCCATTAAATTTCGTAGTATACGCGGGGGGCTTTCGGGGACATCCGACTTCGGCCACCATTCCCCACAGAGAAGAAAATCACAGCCGACGTCGGCCACGCGATTTTATCAGTAGGATTAGTAAAGATTATGGCTCGTTAGGCCAGGTAGGTGCAATAAAATAAAATTGGGTGGATTTCGGTCACTAATTTCTTTCAGTTTAGTGTTAAGTTAGTAAAAGTAAAATTGGAAAATAGAGAAATTATTAAATAGCGGCGCCGACTAGGCTAAGCCCTAAGCAATTCAGGTAGAACGGTGGCCGAAGTTGGCATACTTATCAACTTACCATAATCCTCCGCTTACGCTGAAAAAGGTTCGTGGCCGAAATCGGCTGCTCCGATACGCGGGTACAAAGTCTACCCATGTTACGAATAACAGTAATAAAGAATTATGTGTTGACGCTTACGTCAACATTATTAAAGGAAATTTTAGGTGAAGAAATCATAATTTATTGTAACCGAATTTAGGGAACTTTTTACATAATTTAATCATTGAAATTAATACGCGTTGTTTTACAAAACAGAAAAATAAGTCATAATTAAGAGCGAAGATAGTTATGTAAAATATTATTGGATTGTTTTAACGTTCGCACACGAATCAATAACACTAGCGACCATTTCACGTTACTAGAGGAAAACAATTACGATCGAACGTGATCTGGTCAAGTTCAACTCCCTATACTCAGCTGACTAATCATAACACGACGTCTAGGTAACGTGTTAACAAGCGCTTCTCGAGAAGGTCAGTCTGGGTGCAAGGTATCAAAATAAATAATATCTCATTTAACCAATGTAAAACAAGATGTATAAAAGCTCTGAAATTTGGGACAATAAACCAGTATACGATGTATGCTCAAAACGACAGTGTGTTGTGATCTTGCTTCACGCCACTCCAACCGACAACCCCTAACCTCAAGAACCTCAACCCAGGAGAGCACGTTACGCCCTCTCTTCAACCTTCTAGAACTTCAACCCCGGACCTGCACGTCACGCCCTCAGGTCCACACCGGAGAGCACGATACGCCCTCTCTCCAGACTTCGAGAACTTCGTCCCCGGACCTGCACGTTACGCCCTCAGGTCCACACCGGAGAGCACGATACGCCCTCTCTCCACACAACTAGAACTTCAAGAACTTCAAGAGATCACGTCACGCCCTGATCTCCGACTACAACTACAGTCTCCAGCCTTACAACCTGGAGACAAGATTCATCTCCGCAGCCACCCACGAGCTACGAGAAGATATCTGTAACGAGAAGATATATGTAACAAAATTATTGTTCCATTTCATTCCCTTCCCCTTAGTTTCAATTCGACTCATCCAGTTCCAACTTTCCGCCATTATTAAACACGAAGATGTCTAAATACCTTCTCGAGGAGCGATAGGTAACATAATTTTTTCTAGGAACAAATTACAATCTAAATGCCGCAATCGACGTCCTGTTCTCAGAATCGATCCACATTAAACAATATCGCTATATGGATGGATTGGCGAGTCGAGTCACGTCGACGACGTTTCGAAAATTAACACCTCCCCCCATTCGCATTTGCGTGGGGTCCCGATCAGTATGCAATTGGAGGAAATAGTTAACAATACCAATAAATTAAGCTGCGTACGTTATGAAGTATCTTTCCTGTCCGTGCGATGGCTCTCTGCTATTCCCATATAATCACGTGAGATCATCATCGTCATGCTTTATTCATGTTTGGCGTAATTTGTGGCTCTCGCGATCACCATTTTATTTTTTTCTTCATTGTTACTATTGTTATTACTTCGCTCGATAATGACCTTTAGGGATGATTATTCGTCCACGCGCGTCTAGACGGATGATGGTTTATTGCGTCTCGTCCCCAAGATGGCTTCCTATTCGGGCGTGAGCTGATTCTTAATATGGACTTTTTTGGGAAATTCACTCGTACGTGTTACGTCCTGCGCATACCCACCGGGAGATTTCAGTGCGCCCACGGAACGGGCTGAATTATGGTGTCATTAAATCATTTGTTCCTGACGAAAATATCAAAAGAGGTCCATCGATCAGAACGTGGAATTTGAAACGTGGTAGCTTTACAGAAATGGCTTCCATTATACCCCGAAAATAACAAATGGGTTGGGATCTCGGTAAAATTAAATTTTCGGCGGACGAACTTTGGGCCGCAAATAATGAGGGTACCTGTTTTAATTGAAGGGTCAAATAAGCTTACAAGAAATTTGGGCCGCGGCTTAAGACAGGTAGCTAGGAAGTGTATCGGTACGAACGGTCAGCAAGGATTTCCCTTGCCCTTTTGGATGGGATTTTCCGTAATTTGCGTATTCTCTTGCCAGTGCCCATTTTCCTTGCCCTTTAAATTTCAACTCGATAAAATATGGAATGTGCCTTACCAGCAAATGTAGTACATTATGACGACGCAAAATGAACCACAAATGGGTACATGTAATAGAAATCGAAATGGCGATAAGCCGGAAACGTGGCGACAGGACGATATGGAAGGTGGACAAATAGACTTATTAAATGACTACGTCCGGCAGCGCAATACATTGTGTGTGTGTATTAAAATTACCTGAAGAGTACCACTGTGCTTATTGCAGTTCTGCTATTAAAAAACCTGCTAAAACAAGAGATCTAAACGAAAAAATGCCCTTATAAAAAATATCATTTTTGTTAAAAAAATAGGTGGTTAACGTATTGACCTCCTTCTAACGCACACCCTGTGTTTACGGTTCTAATTTTATAATGTGCCTAAACATTTCAAAGAATTGGCACATTATTTCTTTTTTTTTTAACAAAATAAGATTATATTAGAAGTTCCAGAAGTTTGCCACTTTCCTTACAAATTATAATTTTTATTTTTACTGTACCGAGAAATAATCAATTTAACATTTTTTGATTGAAATTGAGTTAATCACTAAATAATGCTCTGTAAATAAATGTTTTAAAAATTTTAATTATTATAATTGCTAATCACTTAACTAACAAAACAAGTGATTAATTGTAGCCAGTATCTATATATTTTACAATTAATAAGACTTGTTTTTTGACGCCATTTCTAACATTCCAATTAGAAATATAAGCCTTTTAATTGGACATGTACGAAAATAATAGCTTCTTTAATAACTATTCGGTTTTTCTTGTATTTTACCACATCTTTAAATATCATGATTCTGTAATTGCAATGATTGAGAGCTATTTTGTCACTCATTACATCTAATAATTTTGTTTAATAGTTCGCCTCGACGTTCTCAAGAAATGTATTCCTGTAATTACATTATTAACAGAAGTGGCCAATTTACGTTTAGGGGTTTTTGGAATTACATAGTTGTTTTTACAAAATAAGTTAATTTAAGTAAATAATACTTCAGTAATTTGCCAGTACTAACTCTCTAAGAAATTATATTTCTGTAATTGCTTTGCAAAGAGAAGCAGCCAATTTAAGAAAGTATGGAATACGTTTGGTGTGTCAATAAAGGGAATGTTTAGGTAAGTGAGTAGACTTTGGTAATTTGATTTGATTGGTATTTGGGTAATTACAACGTTACTAGAAGCAAAGTATTTGGTCTTGCAAAGTACCATTTAGGCATTTAGCACTATGTTAATTGGTCAACTCTTTAATGATAACTTTCAACTAATAATTGAGGATTTTTGGATTATTTCAATTTTTCAAAAAATCTATTAGGTACATTTCACAAACTAATTGCTCGAGTTGCTTTGAGTTTCTAAGGAATTTATTACTGTAATTACCTTCTAGTGAAAATTGAGCATTGGAAATGTTCAATATTTGATGTACTTGGGTATTACGTGTTATATAAGATTTCATGTAGGTAATGTTTGTTATATAATTTGTTAGAATCGTATTTGTTTGATTACATGGCAAGTCGAGACGGGCAATTACCGTTATCTTATTGGATAATTAAAATTGGAGTGTCGATGGAAGAAGAAATTAATATTGGGGATAATTGGACTTCTTGTAAGATTCCAAAGATACGTTAAGACAAAGGGAATTTTGATAACAAACACCCGATTTTACCACAAAATTATGCAGCTTGTTAATATATGACCCAGTGGCGTAGAACAAATCACATTACTTATTGAATTCATAAGGTAATTACAAACTCTTTAAAAATTATGTTTCCAACATTATCGCTCTAAAGTTTAGTATGATTAAGGTCTTATAAACGGAAAATAACTAAAGGTTTTGAATTGAGGTTTTTATCTGGTACTTTCCTCAACTACCCTATAATTGCATGGCTATTATTAAGCGTTCCATTTAACGCTGAAAGACTTTTGGAACAGCGCGAACCGTCCAATTACTCTCGGAATTTAATCACGCCTTATTTACATTCGAATCTGCGACTCCGCGAAAAATGTTTCCTCTTCTTAACCCTCCGCGGATTGTTTATTGTATACCTCACAAAATGTATACGTACACTCGAACTGACAGCGTATACAATATTTATACAGTCGATTCGGGCTCGCCATCGTAATTTTTAACACGCGAGACCGTGTAATCTGAATGTATTTTTTTCTCTCTGGTCTCCGCAGGAATGCTAATAAATACCGAGCGCAGGAATTTTTCGCATGCACAACAAACGGACCCGAAAATGATCGGCGAGAGAGAATCGACCGGTAATAAAGACTAATGGGCTCGGGATTACGGGACCTTCCAGTCTTCGATTTTAAATAGAGACGTTACGAAATTTTCAACTTTCATCCGGACTCTTCGACGGCTCGTTTACGCTTAGCGGATATTAAGTTACGTTTTACGACTCGGTCCGAGTCGTATTTAATAAAAATTTTATCATCTAACCTAACCGAATATCTCGTCCGGCTGCCTACTGCCTATACAATTACCGTCACCTGCTGTTAACATTTTCATATTAGGTATATATTATTCATCTTCGGCGCGCACCTTCCTCTAATCCGAATTTATTATGAGCGTTTAAGTCGACAAAGAAAATACTAAGTTGTGTCATAAATCATTCGGCTAAGAGCCGCATTAAGAGCCCCCGAAGAAGGACAAGTTAATCCAATCGACTTTATTGTACCTGCCCGTTTGAATTTCGATTTTTGTCGTTTCTCAGCTCGAGGATTATTGGGATATAATTGATGCGTACCTACGGGAGAGGTGTCTAAACACGTCGACGCGTTTCAATCTGAAATTTTATCAAAATATTTCTTAGTGACGTGAACAGTCCTCAATCGTAGAACGTTCAATTTCATTGGGATTTCTCGTGAACCTACCTCAAATTGACTCAGACTCGCAATTTGGCCACGCAAGAAAAACGAGACGGATTTCTGGTGGAACGCACGTAATGCACCTTTGACCATAATCGATGCTTATTATTTAAAAATGTTCCTCATGCACAATTCCAGGCCACCGCAACTGTTCACATAAGAAGCCACTTATATTCACAAAAAGCGGACTTCAGTGATGGAAACTGAAGAACGAAAATGTAGGTTTACAAATTTAAATTTGCATCTTAACAGTTTATTTGAGAAATTTGAGATTTTGATCTCAAAAGTAGTGTTTCAATTAAAGTTATCTATTTTTTTTTTTTATTAAATTTATAGGGATTCTCTATTCCACTGAAAATAAGTCCTTTTTGTTAGTGACGTGCGCCTTTTTAGTCCACTCATCTTAGGCCAAATTGGGTGAATATCTCGGAAAATCGACATACCCAGTATGTATTTTGGCATCCTAAAACTTTCCTCAAAATTCACTATTAATTGGATGGCCGCAAGTTTTAAAGTCGGGGGTCAAAAGTCACAAAAATCGACATTTTCTACATTTTTTGAAAATATCTCGTTTTCTATGGGTTTTACGCTATTTATATTTATTATCAATATTGTAGAGAATCGAATGCCCTACAACTTTTGTATTTAACATTTCTTCATATCTTGAACTGTTTTCGAGATAGAGGGCGGAGAGCGCTGGTCAGAGAATCATGTGAAGTCAACTGGTACTACTGGTAGTCCCGATCAAAAACTAATTAATTATTAATTATAAATTAATTAATATTAAGGTTATAACTTATTGCTAAATTGATAAATATCATTTTTTTATTAACTTTTTCATTAAATTCATTTTGTTTGGTTACTTATCTATTTTTAGTTAAGTGTCAATTTATTTCATAACACTTACCTAGCCATGTACTAAGTAAAAAATTGTTGAGGAAAATAATAAAATTATATTTTATATGTAATCTAATTTATACTAATAACTTTCTAAACAAATAAAAAGGAAAAGAATTAAATTTGTAATTAACGTTTTTAGTAAAAGTGTCATTTGATTAATTTTATTAAATTGTTGTTTAATTTATTGTTGTAAAATGTTGTTGTAAAATTAAGTTATTGGAAAGAAAGATTGAATTTAATGTAAAAGTTAATAATAAATGCGAATTAAATATTTAGCAATAATTTATAACCGTAATATACAGTTTTTGATCTGGACTACCAGTTGACCTCACATGATTCTCTGACCAGCGCTCTCCGCCCTCTATCTCGCAAACACTTCGAGGTATGAAGAAATGTTAAATACAAAAGTTGTAGAGAATTCGATTCTCTACAATATCGATAATTAATACAAATAGCGTAAAACACATAGAAAACGAGATATTTGCAAAATATGTAAAAAAATCGATTTTTGTGACTTTTGACCCCCGACTTTAAAACTTGCGGCCATCCAATTATATGTGAATTTTGGGGAAAGTTTTAGGATGTCAAAATAGAAGTTTTTACGTTTTAATATACTGGGTATGTCGATTTTCCTACGTGAACCCCCTATAATGACCGGAGTATTTAGTAAAAAACTCTAAAACATTTGAAAACATTTTATAACAATTTGTAGCATGTTAGTAAAATTGGATGTACAGAGTAGATATAATAAAGATTGGATTTTTTTTCAATGAATGTATGTTTAATAATTTTTCTTTAGTGAACATTACAGAAAAATTAAACGAACTAAGTTTGCAACTTTAGCTGAGAAACGAAAAACCAAAGTAATTGATGATTTCTGTCATAATTTTGTCATAATTTTTGTCACAATAATTAAAAGCAATTATAAAAAGAAACAAAGTTGAATCAACTACAATACCAAGCACATTCCCATTCTTTTAGAAAATATATCTCGAAATCTGTTCGGAACCCAATGGCATGACCAAATAATTTCAAACTTGAGATAACTTTAAAAATCGTGTTAAGGATTTCAACACAATTGCTTAAGTGCCGAAATTTGTTGTCTTCCCCATGAATTCATTATAGAAAACAGTTTGCAACTTTTGTAATCTGCAAAGACATCGCTGCAACTTAAATAAAAGTGATCACGTTTCAAAATGATTTAGTTCTACAATCGTGTTTCAATTACAAAATAAATCTGACATTTAATACGTAAAGACAGATATGCAATTTATAGTCGTGTTGCCTTGAAGGTGAAAGCAACTTTTAGTTAGAACTGTTTGTATGAATCTTCTTCACCAATAGGAGCAAATATGTAACTCAATCGAGTTACAGGTACACATTTAGATAATTTGAAGTGTTAATGCTTCCTTAAGGAAAGTGGCAGGGGAGTTGGACTTAATAAGAACCGCCCTTGTAAAAGGGGGTTGAATTATTTTTTGTATTATTGAGCTGTGGCGTATTAAGGGAGAATTTTTCAAGGTAAATGATAGCTTTTACCTAAGAGTCTCGTTTCAAGAAGCTCTACATGCATACGAAGGTTAAGAAAACAGGTTAGCACCCCTTTAGTGTAGGAGTGGTTAAATCTGATCTCCACCATTTTCTTTAAAATTAATAGTGGAAATAAACTTTTTGCAAAAAGGTTATGAGTTATGAGATTGGAGCTTACCGTTTGCTTTTCTAGTTTCATTATTATAAACTCGCATTGTAGCAATATTGAATTGTTGAATTATGTTGCTGCAAACCAGCAAACCATTTTGTACTACCAACTGACGTAGCCACATCCTCACAAGCTACTCATTCTTCCTAGTTTCTTACACGAGAAGCAAGATTACTGCGACCCATCGAAATCTCTCGATCAACTCGCATCATCGAAAAAAATCTTATTACGGGCGCGCCCATTTTGGTAGCGAGAAAAACTCTTACTCGCACCTTTATTAAGCTCCCCATTATTAATACTAATGACTATTTATGGCTCGTAAATCGTCTTTACGAGTTTGTCAAAAGTGATTAGCGTCGACGGTGATCTTATTCGGTCAACAACGCGACGGATCCTAATTGATATTTTCTGGAAGAGACTGTCGGTGCGAAGGGCGAATAGAGAAGAGGAGAAACAAAAAGAAGAGAAGGCACATCGTTAATTTGGGGCTTTTAGCCGTCCATATTCCACTTTTAATAAGCGATTTAGCTGAAAACCTCCGGTCTAAACGGTTGTTTATTATACACCCATTAAAAAATCTCATATATTATAACCTGCTTAAATACAGGCTGTACCTTTTCGGGTCGATGGAAATTATGCTAAAATACGTCTAACGTAACGCCCTCTCATAAATTTCGACGTGTTTAAGCGCCACAAAAGGAACAAAAATTATGAAAGAGGACGCGACGGAGAAGAAAGAAAGCAACGCAGCGCTGCACGTCCCGAATCCTCCGGAGGACCAGCGAAAATTCGGTTGTGGGAACCTCTAATGGCCGTATTAATTTTACAAAATAGATTTGTTTGGCACCTTCTTCGGATTCCTCCGGGGGGGCGCGTATCTCTTTTGTGCGCGTCCGGCACACTTCTCGGAACGTAGAAGGGGTCGTTTGTCATCTACTGACAGCTTACTAAATTTCTACAACTCCAAACAATGGACGAGGAAAGAAGGTAAATATGTGTAATGTATTCGGAGTTTATGACACTGAATTATGAGCCCCTCCGATATTTTTCACAATCCACTCGAGAGCTGACTAGACGTCCACAACTACACGAAAGTGCAGGTACGATGAATCACCTGAGAGTAAATAAGTAGCTAAAGTAATGAGCACCTCAAAAACCTCAAAACCTCTAAAATGTTATGTAGGTACTCAAAATTAGAAAAGAAAGACTATACCCTACTTGAAGACGGAAAAATACCTTACTTATATGTAAAAGTTTCCTACTAGGCTTTTCCGAATATTCCAATTGAAACACGCGCCTTATTCCAGAAAGTTCAATAAGTAATGAGCTGAAACTAACTTAAATGGACTTCAAATAATGTCTATGCGGAGTTTCCACTAAATTGGAATTGAAGTATTAGTTTTACCAATGGTTCATATTGAATTAAGTGAGATTTGAGTCATCACAGTGAAACGGCTCATTTCCGAATGCTGGCCAGGTAATAACCTGAAACTTAACTAAATGTCACAAATGTATTTCAATTAACACTCAGAAGAAGTTAGGAAAAATGGAGTGGAAGAAACCTGTTTTTCGAACTTTCGAAATGATCAGAAACATGTGAAATGAAGGTTAGTATTTCGGAAATTTAACTGAAACCGAAAATTTCTGAAAAACTGAAACGAAATATGCACACTAATATTTCTAAAAGTTCGCTGAATACCATGCTGAAACTTACTTGAACCCATGAATGCACTTTAGTTAGTATCTGTGTAGAATTTTAACTAATTTTCAGTAACAGTATTATTTTTTGTTAAATTTTTAAAATTGAGTAAAAAGTGCGTTTGTGCGTTTCGAGTTATTAGTGGTGAA
The DNA here is from genome assembly GCA_946251905.1 of Cryptocephalus moraei. Lineage (NCBI taxonomy): Eukaryota > Metazoa > Arthropoda > Insecta > Coleoptera > Chrysomelidae > Cryptocephalus > Cryptocephalus moraei. Next base: position 45,168,354 of record OX276452.1, read on the forward strand.
GCACGGATGCTATTTCAAAAGTCTGCTAGGTAATGAGTTGAAACTCTATAAATTTCTATAGCATCTTTCAGTTTAGAATAGTAGGGAGTTTTAACCCAAATCCGAGTTACAGTAACATCACTAAAAATTTGTAACTACTGTAACTGTAGAGTTTCAATAAAATTCGAGTTGCATTCATATTTTTACGAATTTTTGCAATTGGCAGGGAAATGGACACCGAAACGAAATATGCACACTCACATTTCTAAAAATTCGCTAAATAGCATGTCGAAACTTACTTGAGTTCTTCAATGCACTTTAGTTAGTATCTTTGTAGAATTTTAACTAAATTTCAGTAACAGTATTATTTTTACGAATTTTTGAAATCGAGTAAAGCGTGCATTTCGAGTCATTCTTGATGAAACACGGGTGCTATTTCAAAAGTCTGTTAGTTAATGAGTGGAAACTCTCAAAACTTCTAAAACACCTTCTCTGTTTACAATAGGAAGGAGTTTCAACCCAAATCCGAGTTACAGTAACATCACTAAGAAATTTCGAAAATAACAAGAATTGTTGACGAATATACTTTAACTGTAGAGTTTCAATAAAATTAGAGTTGCAGTCATATTTTTTATGAATTTATGAAAATGGAAAATGGATACCTAGGTTCGCTGAATAGCATGTCGAAATTTACTTGACTTCCTTAATGCACTTTAGTTAGTAACTGTGTAGAATTTTAACTAAATTTCAGTAATTTACGCATTTTTGAATTTGAGTAAAGATTGTGTTTCGATTCATTATTGATGAAACACAGGTGCTATTTCAAAAGTCTGCTAGCTAATGAGTTGAAACTCTCAAAAGTATCTCTCAGTTTACAATAAGAAGGGGTTTCAACTCAAATTAATTACATTAACATCTTCAAAATTTTTCGAAAATAACAACAACTATTGACGAATGTCGTAGTGCGTATTGTTTTATTACATTGTTGTATTCAGAATTTAATCTTAATGACCTTGTTTGTATTGCGGGTTAGTCATTTTCGACGAGTCTTATCGATGGAATATTTTTGCGAGTGTAATTAAAACCGTCAGAAACCCAAAAGTAAAACAGAATTCCCAAAGCACCAAAATGCACCCTTTGTCCTGATAAGTTCTTCAGTTGTAAAAGTTTTTTCTAAAGTTGAAGGTAAAGATATTTTAGAAAACTTAGTTATTAGTTATTAGTAAGTATTCAAATTGCACTCGCAGCGACGTTTTTGTGTTAATCAAAGATAAATAAATTAAGTGTCGAGTAGTAATAATTAGTGTTAAATAAATTAGTTAAGTACAAGATTAGTGTATTGTAATTTTTTGGACCACGAAAACAGTTAGCCGTACTGTATAGGAATCTAATTTGTAATATGACTTATTTTCAGTGTGAAAACTTTGTCATGAATTACCCTCATCATCTTTTAAATCTGATATTGTTACCCACTCTACGGTATATATATGAGGGTAAAGTACTGTTTCAAGCAGAGAGCTAAAACTCCTCGGTGTAAACGTCTGAAAATCTTCAAATCAGATTAGGATCGTCGTCGTGAAACCACCCCCGAAACCCAATTAATTACGCTCGATTGTCCCTCGCCCCATCGATACGATAAAGGCGCCAATTTATTAGAAACGACATAACATAACCGTGAGGGTAAATAAATGTTAAAGCGAGTCGATAGTGACGATTGCATCGCGGAGGGCGATGGAATCGAAGGGGACGGGACCGTTGAAATTGGATTTTAATGGAGTGGTCGCAGAAGGGGTGTCTATGGGTATGGATACTTATATAAGGAGCGCGGCTGGAGCGTTTAAAGCTCCCGGTGCGGGACAAAATCAACAAGAGTTTTAATATAACGACCCGCATCAAAATATTATTTTCTCATATCGGGAGCATTTAGCTTAGCTCCGGGTAACGGCAAGTAATATCCTGCAAAATGACGGGTCTCAACCGGGATAATGACGCCGTTTCCAAGATCTAATTAAAGAATAATATTTGCTCTACAAACAAATATCGTCAGCCCGAAGGGCGGTCGGGCGATATCGTCTTTTGTCACCTATACCGTTTTCGGGCTTTTGTTCGAGATCGATGGCAACTTGATTCTTGGTTCGGGATCAGGTAAAAATCAGCGGCGGCGGAGGCGACCGACTTGTAAATCACCCTTCACGTCCATCAAAAATTTGCAAACACTATTTGACAAGCGTCAAATTAGATAGTGAATCTGCAACCCCCAAAAAACGAATTATGGAACTTAATTTCAATTCACGTTAAATGAAGAAACAATAATTTTTTTTTGTTAACTCAGAAAACTGTGGCAGTGCCTTTAAATTTTTAGGTTCATTATTCAAAATCGTTCAAATTTGATCAATGGTATGGCCACATGAACAGAGGTAGTGTAGGGAGTAATAGACAGAAAAAAATTCAACATAATTTTCTTTGATAGGTATCTCATTTTCTCTCCTCTGTCCGTTTAATTGATTTTAGCTTCAAATGGACATTTTCGCTGACTCACTCTGTATACATATAGTACCCTTTCCATGTGTTGCGCTTCGTATGTGATAACTCATTACATATCTTATTTCCTTCTGTTAATTCATGTAACATCAAATGTTCGCTATTATCTTTTTCTTTTTACATCGTTTCAGTCAGTTTAATATCTTAATTGCATCCATTTAGAATGTAAAATTTCTCGAAACCACTTATACCGCAATCTTAAATATGTAAAAAAATTTGCAACTTGCTTAACAAACTGCTCCTTCTCACGTTTCCATTGTTAATTAGACAAGCTTAAATATTCAAAGTCGACAATATAAATTACATTAGATATATCTCAACGTATTTAGATATGAGATTATTAATTATGACGAAAGTACAGCTCAGCAAAAAAACAAGAGATATATCGTAACCTTGTTCGACATCTGTTAACGTCAAATTCCATACAAATTTATTTTGTCCAGTAAGCTGTTAGTACAAGAATGCAAATGTCTGCTGAGTTCAATTTTGACATTACAAACTTAACGAAATTTAAGGGTACTCTGCCCTTCACTAGTAATTTTGTTTTTGATCTGAAAAGTGAAAAACCGTATGGGTAAGTTGCAACAGAAAACATGAGGACTTTCTTAGAATTTCGAGGATATCAATTAAATTTAGTTTGTTACTTTTGTCTCAAACAAGTAAAATTATTGAATTGATGATCTCATAATTTTCCAGTAGTAATTTGATTGACATGTTTTAGGTGCGATTTTGGATCGGTTGTAGTGCACCTTTGGTCCCTGAAATTTAATATGAAATTTGGGTGTGTTTCATTAGAAATCCTGAACTTGTTCGGACATGAAGTGTAATAATGCCTGACCACGTGGTCAATGCTTGTTCAGGATTTTTTCTAAAATCCTGAACATTCAGAAAATCATGAAATCCTAAATCTAAAAGGCTGTTAGTAAAAGAGTGCAAATGTCTGCTGAGTTAAATTTTGACATTACAAACTTAACGAAATTTAAGGGGACTCTGCCCTTCACTAATAATTTTGTTTTTGATCTGAAAAGTGATAAACCGTATAAGTAAGTTACAACAGAAAACTTTAGGACTTTCTTAGAATTTTGAGGATATCAATTAAATTTAGTTTGTTACTTTTGTCTCAAACAAGTAAAATTTTTGAATTGATGATCTCATAATTTTCCAGTAGTAATTTGATTGACATGCTTTAGGCGCCATTTTGGGTCGGTTGCAGTGCACCTTTAGTGGCTAGAATTTTATATGAAATTTAGGTCTGTTTCTAGAAATCCTGAACTTGTTAGGCCATGAAGCGTAGTAATGCCTGACCACGTGGTCAATGCTTGTTCAGGATTTTTCTAAAATCCTGAACATTCAGAAAATCTTGAAATCCTAAATCTAAAAGACTGTTAGGTACAAGAGTGCAAATGTCTGCTGAGTTCAGTTTTGACATTACAAACTTAACGAAATTTAAGGAGACTCTGCTCTTCACTACTAATTTTGTTTTTGATCTGAAAAGTGAAAAACCATATGAGTACGTTACAACAAAAAACATGAGGACTTTCTTAGAATTTTGAGGATATCAATTAAATTTAGTTTGTTACTTTTGTTTCAAACAAGTAAAATTTTTGAATTGATGATCTCATAATTTTCCAGTAGTAATTTGATTGACATGCTTTAGGCGCCATTTTGGGTCGGTTGCAGTGCACCTTTAGTGGCTAGAATTTTATATGAAATTTAGGTCTGTTTCTAGAAATCCTGAACTTGTTAGGCCATGAAGCGTAGTAATGCCTGACCACGTGGTCAATGCTTGTTCAGGATTTTTCTAAAATCCTGAACATTCAGAAAATCTTGAAATCCTAAATCTAAAAGGCTGTTAGTAAAAGAGTGCAAATGTCTGCCGAGTTAAATTTTGACATTACAAACTTAACGAAATTTAAGGGGACTCTGCCCTTCACTAGTAATTTTGTTTTTGATCTGAAAAGTGAAAAACCGTATGGGTAAGTTAAAACAGAAAACATGAGGACTTTCTTACAATTTCGAGGATATCAATTAAATTTAGTTTGTTACTTTTGTTTCAAACAAGTAAAATTTTTGAATTGATGATCTCATAATTTTCCAGTAGTAATTTGATTGACATGCTTTAGGCGCCATTTTGGGTCGGTTGCAGTGCACCTTTAGTGGCTAGAATTTTATATGAAATTTAGGTCTGTTTCTAGAAATCCTGAACTTGTTAGGCCATGAAGCGTAGTAATGCCTGACCACGTGGTCAATGCTTGTTCAGGATTTTTCTAAAATCCTGAACATTCAGAAAATCTTGAAATCCTAAATCTAAAAGACTGTTAGGTACAAGAGTGCAAATGTCTGCTGAGTTCAGTTTTGACATTACAAACTTAACGAAATTTAAGGAGACTCTGCTCTTCACTACTAATTTTGTTTTTGATCTGAAAAGTGAAAAACCATATGAGTACGTTACAACAAAAAACATGAGGACTTTCTTAGAATTTTGAGGATATCAATTAAATTTAGTTTGTTACTTTTGTTTCAAACAAGTAAAATTTTTGAATTGATGATCTCATAATTTTCCAGTAGTAATTTGATTGACATGCTTTAGGCGCCATTTTGGGTCGGTTGCAGTGCACCTTTAGTGGCTAGAATTTTATATGAAATTTAGGTCTGTTTCTAGAAATCCTGAACTTGTTAGGCCATGAAGCGTAGTAATGCCTGACCACGTGGTCAATGCTTGTTCAGGATTTTTCTAAAATCCTGAACATTCAGAAAATCTTGAAATCCTAAATCTAAAAGGCTGTTAGTAAAAGAGTGCAAATGTCTGCCGAGTTAAATTTTGACATTACAAACTTAACGAAATTTAAGGGGACTCTGCCCTTCACTAGTAATTTTGTTTTTGATCTGAAAAGTGAAAAACCGTATGGGTAAGTTAAAACAGAAAACATGAGGACTTTCTTACAATTTCGAGGATATCAATTAAATTTAGTTTGTTACTTTTGTTTCAAACAAGTAAAATTTTTGAATTGATGATCTCATAATTTTCCAGTAGTAATTTGATTGACATGCTTTAGGCGCCATTTTGGGTCGGTTGCAGTGCACCTTTAGTGGCTAGAATTTTATATGAAATTTAGGTCTGTTTCTAGAAATCCTGAACTTGTTAGGCCATGAAGCGTAGTAATGCCTGACCACGTGGTCAATGCTTGTTCAGGATTTTTCTAAAATCCTGAACATTCAGAAAATCTTGAAATCCTAAATCTAAAAGGCTGTTAGTAAAAGAGTGCAAATGTCTGCCGAGTTAAATTTTGACATTACAAACTTAACGAAATTTAAGGGGACTCTGCCCTTCACTAGTAATTTTGTTTTTGATCTGAAAAGTGAAAAACCGTATGGGTAAGTTAAAACAGAAAACATGAGGACTTTCTTACAATTTCGAGGATATCAATTAAATTTAGTTTGTTACTTTTGTTTCAAACAAGTAAAATTTTTGAATTGATGATCTCATAATTTTCCAGTAGTAATTTGATTGACATGCTTTAGGCGCCATTTTGGGTCGGTTGCAGTGCACCTTTAGTGGCTAGAATTTTATATGAAATTTAGGTCTGTTTCTAGAAATCCTGAACTTGTTAGGCCATGAAGCGTAGTAATGCCTGACCACGTGGTCAATGCTTGTTCAGGATTTTTCTAAAATCCTGAACATTCAGAAAATCTTGAAATCCTAAATCTAAAAGGCTGTTAGTAAAAGAGTGCAAATGTCTGCCGAGTTAAATTTTGACATTACAAACTTAACGAAATTTAAGGGGACTCTGCCCTTCACTAGTAATTTTGTTTTTGATCTGAAAAGTGAAAAACCGTATGGGTAAGTTAAAACAGAAAACATGAGGACTTTCTTACAATTTCGAGGATATCAATTAAATTTAGTTTGTTACTTTTGTTTCAAACAAGTAAAATTTTTGAATTGATGATCTCATAATTTTCCAGTAGTAATTTGATTGACATGCTTTAGGCGCCATTTTGGGTCGGTTGCAGTGCACCTTTAGTGGCTAGAATTTTATATGAAATTTAGGTCTGTTTCTAGAAATCCTGAACTTGTTAGGCCATGAAGCGTAGTAATGCCTGACCACGTGGTCAATGCTTGTTCAGGATTTTTCTAAAATCCTGAACATTCAGAAAATCTTGAAATCCTAAATCTAAAAGGCTGTTAGTAAAAGAGTGCAAATGTCTGCCGAGTTAAATTTTGACATTACAAACTTAACGAAATTTAAGGGGACTCTGCCCTTCACTAGTAATTTTGTTTTTGATCTGAAAAGTGAAAAACCGTATGGGTAAGTTAAAACAGAAAACATGAGGACTTTCTTACAATTTCGAGGATATCAATTAAATTTAGTTTGTTACTTTTGTCTCAAACAAGTAAAATTATTGAATTGATGATCTCATAATTTTCCAGTAGTAATTTGATTGACATGTTTTAGGTGCGATTTTGGATCGGTTGTAGTGCACCTTTGGTCCCTGAAATTTAATATGAAATTTGGGTGTGTTTCATTAGAAATCCTGAACTTGTTCGGACATGAAGTGTAATAATGCCTGACCACGTGGTCAATGCTTGTTCAGGATTTTTTCTAAAATCCTGAACATTCAGAAAATCATGAAATCCTAAATCTAAAAGGCTGTTAGTAAAAGAGTGCAAATGTCTGCTGAGTTAAATTTTGACATTACAAACTTAACGAAATTTAAGGGGACTCTGCCCTTCACTAATAATTTTGTTTTTGATCTGAAAAGTGATAAACCGTATAAGTAAGTTACAACAGAAAACTTTAGGACTTTCTTAGAATTTTGAGGATATCAATTAAATTTAGTTTGTTACTTTTGTCTCAAACAAGTAAAATTTTTGAATTGATGATCTCATAATTTTCCAGTAGTAATTTGATTGACATGCTTTAGGCGCCATTTTGGGTCGGTTGCAGTGCACCTTTAGTGGCTAGAATTTTATATGAAATTTAGGTCTGTTTCTAGAAATCCTGAACTTGTTAGGCCATGAAGCGTAGTAATGCCTGACCACGTGGTCAATGCTTGTTCAGGATTTTTCTAAAATCCTGAACATTCAGAAAATCTTGAAATCCTAAATCTAAAAGACTGTTAGGTACAAGAGTGCAAATGTCTGCTGAGTTCAGTTTTGACATTACAAACTTAACGAAATTTAAGGAGACTCTGCTCTTCACTACTAATTTTGTTTTTGATCTGAAAAGTGAAAAACCATATGAGTACGTTACAACAAAAAACATGAGGACTTTCTTAGAATTTTGAGGATATCAATTAAATTTAGTTTGTTACTTTTGTTTCAAACAAGTAAAATTTTTGAATTGATGATCTCATAATTTTCCAGTAGTAATTTGATTGACATGCTTTAGGCGCCATTTTGGGTCGGTTGCAGTGCACCTTTAGTGGCTAGAATTTTATATGAAATTTAGGTCTGTTTCTAGAAATCCTGAACTTGTTAGGCCATGAAGCGTAGTAATGCCTGACCACGTGGTCAATGCTTGTTCAGGATTTTTCTAAAATCCTGAACATTCAGAAAATCTTGAAATCCTAAATCTAAAAGGCTGTTAGTAAAAGAGTGCAAATGTCTGCCGAGTTAAATTTTGACATTACAAACTTAACGAAATTTAAGGGGACTCTGCCCTTCACTAGTAATTTTGTTTTTGATCTGAAAAGTGAAAAACCGTATGGGTAAGTTAAAACAGAAAACATGAGGACTTTCTTACAATTTCGAGGATATCAATTAAATTTAGTTTGTTACTTTTGTTTCAAACAAGTAAAATTTTTGAATTGATGATCTCATAATTTTCCAGTAGTAATTTGATTGACATGCTTTAGGCGCCATTTTGGGTCGGTTGCAGTGCACCTTTAGTGGCTAGAATTTTATATGAAATTTAGGTCTGTTTCTAGAAATCCTGAACTTGTTAGGCCATGAAGCGTAGTAATGCCTGACCACGTGGTCAATGCTTGTTCAGGATTTTTCTAAAATCCTGAACATTCAGAAAATCTTGAAATCCTAAATCTAAAAGACTGTTAGGTACAAGAGTGCAAATGTCTGCTGAGTTCAGTTTTGACATTACAAACTTAACGAAATTTAAGGAGACTCTGCTCTTCACTACTAATTTTGTTTTTGATCTGAAAAGTGAAAAACCATATGAGTACGTTACAACAAAAAACATGAGGACTTTCTTAGAATTTTGAGGATATCAATTAAATTTAGTTTGTTACTTTTGTTTCAAACAAGTAAAATTTTTGAATTGATGATCTCATAATTTTCCAGTAGTAATTTGATTGACATGCTTTAGGCGCCATTTTGGGTCGGTTGCAGTGCACCTTTAGTGGCTAGAATTTTATATGAAATTTAGGTCTGTTTCTAGAAATCCTGAACTTGTTAGGCCATGAAGCGTAGTAATGCCTGACCACGTGGTCAATGCTTGTTCAGGATTTTTCTAAAATCCTGAACATTCAGAAAATCTTGAAATCCTAAATCTAAAAGGCTGTTAGTAAAAGAGTGCAAATGTCTGCCGAGTTAAATTTTGACATTACAAACTTAACGAAATTTAAGGGGACTCTGCCCTTCACTAGTAATTTTGTTTTTGATCTGAAAAGTGAAAAACCGTATGGGTAAGTTAAAACAGAAAACATGAGGACTTTCTTACAATTTCGAGGATATCAATTAAATTTAGTTTGTTACTTTTGTTTCAAACAAGTAAAATTTTTGAATTGATGATCTCATAATTTTCCAGTAGTAATTTGATTGACATGCTTTAGGCGCCATTTTGGGTCGGTTGCAGTGCACCTTTAGTGGCTAGAATTTTATATGAAATTTAGGTCTGTTTCTAGAAATCCTGAACTTGTTAGGCCATGAAGCGTAGTAATGCCTGACCACGTGGTCAATGCTTGTTCAGGATTTTTCTAAAATCCTGAACATTCAGAAAATCTTGAAATCCTAAATCTAAAAGGCTGTTAGTAAAAGAGTGCAAATGTCTGCCGAGTTAAATTTTGACATTACAAACTTAACGAAATTTAAGGGGACTCTGCCCTTCACTAGTAATTTTGTTTTTGATCTGAAAAGTGAAAAACCGTATGGGTAAGTTAAAACAGAAAACATGAGGACTTTCTTACAATTTCGAGGATATCAATTAAATTTAGTTTGTTACTTTTGTTTCAAACAAGTAAAATTTTTGAATTGATGATCTCATAATTTTCCAGTAGTAATTTGATTGACATGCTTTAGGCGCCATTTTGGGTCGGTTGCAGTGCACCTTTAGTGGCTAGAATTTTATATGAAATTTAGGTCTGTTTCTAGAAATCCTGAACTTGTTAGGCCATGAAGCGTAGTAATGCCTGACCACGTGGTCAATGCTTGTTCAGGATTTTTCTAAAATCCTGAACATTCAGAAAATCTTGAAATCCTAAATCTAAAAGGCTGTTAGTAAAAGAGTGCAAATGTCTGCCGAGTTAAATTTTGACATTACAAACTTAACGAAATTTAAGGGGACTCTGCCCTTCACTAGTAATTTTGTTTTTGATCTGAAAAGTGAAAAACCGTATGGGTAAGTTAAAACAGAAAACATGAGGACTTTCTTACAATTTCGAGGATATCAATTAAATTTAGTTTGTTACTTTTGTTTCAAACAAGTAAAATTTTTGAATTGATGATCTCATAATTTTCCAGTAGTAATTTGATTGACATGCTTTAGGCGCCATTTTGGGTCGGTTGCAGTGCACCTTTAGTGGCTAGAATTTTATATGAAATTTAGGTCTGTTTCTAGAAATCCTGAACTTGTTAGGCCATGAAGCGTAGTAATGCCTGACCACGTGGTCAATGCTTGTTCAGGATTTTTCTAAAATCCTGAACATTCAGAAAATCTTGAAATCCTAAATCTAAAAGGCTGTTAGTAAAAGAGTGCAAATGTCTGCCGAGTTAAATTTTGACATTACAAACTTAACGAAATTTAAGGGGACTCTGCCCTTCACTAGTAATTTTGTTTTTGATCTGAAAAGTGAAAAACCGTATGGGTAAGTTAAAACAGAAAACATGAGGACTTTCTTACAATTTCGAGGATATCAATTAAATTTAGTTTGTTACTTTTGTTTCAAACAAGTAAAATTTTTGAATTGATGATCTCATAATTTTCCAGTAGTAATTTGATTGACATGCTTTAGGCGCCATTTTGGGTCGGTTGCAGTGCACCTTTAGTGGCTAGAATTTTATATGAAATTTAGGTCTGTTTCTAGAAATCCTGAACTTGTTAGGCCATGAAGCGTAGTAATGCCTGACCACGTGGTCAATGCTTGTTCAGGATTTTTCTAAAATCCTGAACATTCAGAAAATCTTGAAATCCTAAATCTAAAAGGCTGTTAGTAAAAGAGTGCAAATGTCTGCCGAGTTAAATTTTGACATTACAAACTTAACGAAATTTAAGGGGACTCTGCCCTTCACTAGTAATTTTGTTTTTGATCTGAAAAGTGAAAAACCGTATGGGTAAGTTAAAACAGAAAACATGAGGACTTTCTTACAATTTCGAGGATATCAATTAAATTTAGTTTGTTACTTTTGTTTCAAACAAGTAAAATTTTTGAATTGATGATCTCATAATTTTCCAGTAGTAATTTGATTGACATGCTTTAGGCGCCATTTTGGGTCGGTTGCAGTGCACCTTTAGTGGCTAGAATTTTATATGAAATTTAGGTCTGTTTCTAGAAATCCTGAACTTGTTAGGCCATGAAGCGTAGTAATGCCTGACCACGTGGTCAATGCTTGTTCAGGATTTTTCTAAAATCCTGAACATTCAGAAAATCTTGAAATCCTAAATCTAAAAGGCTGTTAGTAAAAGAGTGCAAATGTCTGCCGAGTTAAATTTTGACATTACAAACTTAACGAAATTTAAGGGGACTCTGCCCTTCACTAGTAATTTTGTTTTTGATCTGAAAAGTGAAAAACCGTATGGGTAAGTTAAAACAGAAAACATGAGGACTTTCTTACAATTTCGAGGATATCAATTAAATTTAGTTTGTTACTTTTGTTTCAAACAAGTAAAATTTTTGAATTGATGATCTCATAATTTTCCAGTAGTAATTTGATTGACATGCTTTAGGCGCCATTTTGGGTCGGTTGCAGTGCACCTTTAGTGGCTAGAATTTTATATGAAATTTAGGTCTGTTTCTAGAAATCCTGAACTTGTTAGGCCATGAAGCGTAGTAATGCCTGACCACGTGGTCAATGCTTGTTCAGGATTTTTCTAAAATCCTGAACATTCAGAAAATCTTGAAATCCTAAATCTAAAAGGCTGTTAGTAAAAGAGTGCAAATGTCTGCCGAGTTAAATTTTGACATTACAAACTTAACGAAATTTAAGGGGACTCTGCCCTTCACTAGTAATTTTGTTTTTGATCTGAAAAGTGAAAAACCGTATGGGTAAGTTAAAACAGAAAACATGAGGACTTTCTTACAATTTCGAGGATATCAATTAAATTTAGTTTGTTACTTTTGTTTCAAACAAGTAAAATTTTTGAATTGATGATCTCATAATTTTCCAGTAGTAATTTGATTGACATGCTTTAGGCGCCATTTTGGGTCGGTTGCAGTGCACCTTTAGTGGCTAGAATTTTATATGAAATTTAGGTCTGTTTCTAGAAATCCTGAACTTGTTAGGCCATGAAGCGTAGTAATGCCTGACCACGTGGTCAATGCTTGTTCAGGATTTTTCTAAAATCCTGAACATTCAGAAAATCTTGAAATCCTAAATCTAAAAGGCTGTTAGTAAAAGAGTGCAAATGTCTGCCGAGTTAAATTTTGACATTACAAACTTAACGAAATTTAAGGGGACTCTGCCCTTCACTAGTAATTTTGTTTTTGATCTGAAAAGTGAAAAACCGTATGGGTAAGTTAAAACAGAAAACATGAGGACTTTCTTACAATTTCGAGGATATCAATTAAATTTAGTTTGTTACTTTTGTTTCAAACAAGTAAAATTTTTGAATTGATGATCTCATAATTTTCCAGTAGTAATTTGATTGACATGCTTTAGGCGCCATTTTGGGTCGGTTGCAGTGCACCTTTAGTGGCTAGAATTTTATATGAAATTTAGGTCTGTTTCTAGAAATCCTGAACTTGTTAGGCCATGAAGCGTAGTAATGCCTGACCACGTGGTCAATGCTTGTTCAGGATTTTTTCTAAAATCCTGAACATTCAGAAAATCCTGAAATCCTAAATCTAAAAGGCTGTTAGTAAAAGAGTGCAAATGTCTGCCGAGTTAAATTTTGACATTACAAACTTAACGAAATTTAAGGGGACTCTGCCCTTCACTAGTAATTTTGTTTTTAATCTGAAAAGTGAAAAACCATATGAGGAAGTTACAACAGAAAACATAATGACTTTTTTAGAATTTTGAGGATTTCAAGTAAATTTAGTTTTGTCTCAAACAAGTAAAATTTTTGAATTGATAATCTCATAATCTTCCAGTGGTAATTCCATTGGCATGTTTTAGGCGCGATGTTGGGTCTATTGCAGTGTACGTTTAGTGGCTAGAATTTTATATGAAATTTAGGTCTGTTTCATTAGAAATCCTGAACTTGTTCGGCCATGAAGTGTAATAATGCCTGACCACGTGGTCAATGCTTGTTCAGGATTTTTTCTGAAATCCTGAATATCCTGAAAATCCTGAAATTCTAAATTTAACTTTCCAGTGGTGATTTTATCATTATATCGTTTATGGTATGAATATTGGATTGACTTCTTAGCCTGTGGTATCTGTAGCCATCTAGTATAAGCTAGTTGTTCTCCACTCAACTGTCTAATAAGAAACGACTTCAATTAATGCAAATGGAATACGTGCCTTATAAAATGTCGTGAATGTCTTGGTTTCTTCCCAAAAACCCCATATGCTTATTTGGCGCCAGGAAACTCCTCATCTCGCACCCATCTCCACATACATTTTTTGATTTATCGTCGACTACTGATTCGGTAGTCAGTACGTCGACCAGAAATGCCCATTCGTCCATCCTTATCGTTATTAACCGTCGTACGTGATTGGGAGACTAGAGAGATGTTCGGAAATTTCGACAAGTCGACGTATAAGCATTTAGTATACGTGCACAGGCACACGGCTAATTTCGTGGAATTAATTCCGGCGATTTAAAATTTTCGAGACGTACGTCTCGGACGCCTCGTAAACTAATGTCTTCGGTAATAACTGTCGTAACTCACCGAGGAACCACGGGAATCGTAAAGAGGAGGTTGAAGGTTTTGAAGGGAAGTTACGTTATAGGAATTCGTTCCTGTGAATGGGGGGATTTTTGAAGGTTCAATCGAACTTAAAACTACAAAAACCTTAACCCAAACCTTAACTGACGATTTTCGAAAACGCCACTGCGAAACCATCCCATCTATCAGAACATAGAGCCTCTCTCATCGTCCAAATGAATCACCGGAATTCCTACACACACTCTCTTATAGTCTCCTCTCTCGCTCGCCTCTTGTGCCGATCCCTTCTCTCTTTTAAAACATATAAATTATCTCTAACCAATACGACTCGCTTGAATTATTGTTTTTTTTACCTCATTAAATAAATTTTCGAGCTCGATAGGTGTTTCGAGAACGTCGAGAGAGGCAACGTGAAGAAAACGAAAGGTAAAAACGAGCGGAGAGAATGGTGTTGTGAGGAAAAAAGGAGAAGAAGGACGTGTGTGTTTATGAAGCTGTTTGTTGTAATAAAGGTGTTAATAAATTGCCAGATTGGCAGCTCTGGAATGGTTTTCTTTTTTAAAAAAGGAAATGTAATGAATGGATTAGTTGGTTTTGTTTAAACTGGCAACAACTGAGGAGAGACGTGATTGATGGAGAAAAAAAGGTTAATTACTTTAAGTTTGATTAGTTGTAAAGGTAATGGCACATCAAACTTAGAATTGTATTCATGGAAAAAGGATACCTACAGGATACCTTCAAGTATTTCAGGAATTGTGCTTAATTGGTCTATAAATTGTAACATGAGTGGTGTTACCCGACTTGAGTCGAATTTTCAGAACTATTGAAATCTAGTTAGAGAGGTTCATTAAGTATTAAAATCTTAATTATTATTATGTCGTTCCTCACAAAATCAAAAATTTGTAAAGATCGTCATCAAGGACTTATTTCGACCCCCATTTCCTCCGTCCCTGGTCAGCCAGAATGTTTGACTTGAGGTGTTTTTCGTTTGCTCGTGTTCGGTTTCGACACGAAACAAATGAACGTTACACTTCTCGCGCTCACTGTCGATGTTCGCTTGTTTATGGACCCGCTTTCAGGTATTTTTTTTTCAGGTGGGAGAATTTGTATAATGGCCTTGTCGGGAATTAATAGTCTGTAATTGGAGTTTTCATTTGTTTACAACGGTCGTTGGGACCGTTCCGGGCCCGATCTCCCGGCCGAGATAGCGGGATGAGTTAGGGGAGGCTTACGGGGGACCGAGGAAATTTCTTTCACAAAATAATAAATATATCAAGGTATTGTCGTTGATTTTGGTTCTGTACTTGGAGCAGTTGTTGCCAAAGTAAGAAGGTAATCAGGAAAACTTTCTTGGACTTTTACCTACTTATTTTTAAAATGAACTCTATGTTTAATAGCTTTTTGTTTAAAACTTAATTAAACGTAATGAATCTGTATGACGTCGAAACTCTCCTCTCAGCAAATTTTAAGCATAAATTCGGATGCTGAGTCAAAAATTGTTTTGTCCAAAACGAATTCCATAATGTTAACTAACTAACAGTTATATGGCATACCAATTTCAAAGATTCAATCGCAACGTAATTAATATCATAAATTTAGTTGTAATGTAATAATCGGGCCATCAAGCTGCAATCCAGGAAACGAGTCTTTCCACCTCGCACAATTTCACACTTAGTAACTAGGTACATCACATACAGAGTCCAATATCTGAACTCCAATATCTCATATATCTCCAATATCTCATATATCTCATATATTTTCAATATCTCATGTACTTCCAATATCTCCAATATCTCATGTATCTTAAAAAATAAAAAAGCACACCCCCATGCAATTATCCAATACGTTGCTAGACAGTAATAAATACCATACATTACTGTCATTAAATTATTAGGTGATAATTTTTTTAAATTTAGCTATTACATTAGATCGTATACCTTAGTCTACTTACTTTACTAGTCATCTCAACACCTCATCTTAAATGTTGGTTTATCAGTATACCTAAATATTTAACACTAGACACTGACTAGGTTTTTATTATTTAAGTAACGTTAAATGGTTCAGGAATACAATATACAGTCAATATGATTTGTAAGAGTTACTAAGCAAGATTTTTTAACATTTAACAGTTTGGAAGCATTTTGTAAATATCGTTTTGATTGGTCTAACGCAGGATGAGGAAAAACGAGGTTTTCATCTATTTTCTTAGTGTTGATCTGAAAGTAAATTCAAAGTAGGTAAATGCAAATGGGCGGAGGAAGTTTCGACGGGCCTAGGGTTGATGCGAATTTTCGACGGCATGACCGACAAGGTGGTTTTATTGTACAGGTATTTTCGACTGTAAAGATATTTAACAAGCCCGCGTATTGACAGTTGGATTAGGAATGAAAATAAGGTAATATATACGTCAAAACAATTTATTTGTTAATACAGGACAAGAGGGCAAGGAAAATATACGGGAAATCCCATCTTTAAAACAGAATTATTAAAGGGCAAGGAAAATGGGTAAGAGCAAGGGAATACGCAAATTACGGGGAATCCATCTTTATCACGAGGATATTAAAAGGGCTTGAACTTGAAGCGTTTCTACCGATACACTTCCTACCTACCTGTCTTCAACCGACGTCGAAATTTCTTGTAATATTATTTGACCCTTGGATTAAAGCAGGTACCCTCAATATTTACCGTTGAAAGTTCGCCCGCCGATGCAAATAAACCAGTCAATTTTAAAAAGATTTCAGAATTTTTCTGGTATTTAAAAACAAATCTACTTCTGCTTAATTTTCTTTAGTAGGTAATTACGTGGTCTTATACATATACATTATTTCGATCCATTCCGGAGTTTAATGCACATTAATGATAGTTACGCGTGAATCAATCAGAACGCGAGGCGGCTATCAATTTCGATATGCATCGATCCGCCAATTTGGCGAGGCGAAAATGAGACGTACGTAACCCCCTCGTATATAATTTCCTATTTTGTTTATTTAGAGAGTCCGTCGGTCGTCCACGAATCTCGCTCCCTCCGCCCCCCTTCACCCCTCGCCCCGTTTGGGTAATATCATTATCGACTTCTACCTAACTCTAATCACCATACAAAACGGCCTAACCACAAATTAATTACCATAAAACCTGTTATAACAAGCGGCCCAGCAACGGTTTTATTACCTTCGATTTTAAGCTTCTTATGCCACGGCCCCCCCTAATTTGGGACTATTCTTTTAAAAAGATACCATACAACCGGACGGTTCGGTTTCAATCTCTGCGGCCACAAAAAATATATTATGTATATAAATTAAGCCGGGGCGGGGACGATCGCGATGATAACATCTCCTCTGATCGCCGGATGCGGCCCCGGATAAGGGATCTCTTTTATTGAGGGGATTTCGCTAATGGGCGAGGAGGGAAATTTCGTTTTCCAGGAATTTTCCGATTTTCCACATGAAACTAACGGCATCACAATTTTCAATTACCTAATACTTGATGATATCTTGTATATGCAGTACAGAGATTAATAATCCTAAAAAGGGGTGAAAATAATATGGAAAACCATCCGTTGTGGAAAATTTTGAAAGTGAAAATGTACGCATCTATTTTTCCATCTTTAAAAAATTAGAAATCACAGTAATACTACAAGTAGTACTCCTATTAATACCCAGTACATTTTGAAATTCTCGTTTCAAAATTTATCTTACATTTTACATTCACATTTCCATTTAGTTCAGTTAGTTACAACCGACTATAATGTACAAAGATAATATGTGAAATGTGGAAAAATCCGTATTGTACAGGCAGTTATGTTCTTGTCACAGTCTTAGCATAATTGTTAAAAATGTATTTAGTTGTGCAATAACATTTTTGAACCGGCGCAATACGTTTTGCAATGGGAAAACTCAGGGAAATATGTTTTAAGGTCTTATTGAATTTTTAACGTAAAAGATATCAAGTGAAAATAGAAATAAGAGTTTCGATTATTTTTCGTATAAAAGTTAATAATAATACATTTTTTTGATGAAAATTAGTTAATAATAAAAGTGCTAACAATTCATTTTTACGATAACGAAAAACGAATCACAAAAAATATTATTTTTTGAAAAAAAAATTGTTTAAAAAATTACACTGTTTATTTATGAATAAATTGCTAAAAAAAAACTATATTTGTAATGTACGCAAAAAGTACATACAAATTCAAAAAGGAAATATTAAAATCCATCAACTAGATCCAAAGAAATAGAATATTGCTCGATTTGAAGAGGCTTTTTCGTTTTTTGATCCCTTAAAATTTTAAATTCCCCTTCCACACTCTCCGACTGGTGTTGTTTTGTGAAACTGTGAACTTTTGACTTCAAAATGACACTAGTTAGATTTTTTAATAGTGATAAACAAATTAATTATGAATTTTTATAACAAAATTCTAACTTTTGGCCCAAATTGACCTAGAACAATTTTTCTTTTTTTTTAAATTCGTGTAAAAATGCCAGCTTTCCGGTACGAAAAAATATTTTATTTTAGAGCAGCAGGGAAAAAGTTAGTCTTAACTGTTCATAACTGAAAATGTTAATATTTTTGTACACTGATTTTGCAATAGAAAAAACGATTTTTTTTTATTTTTTTTTTATTCATATTGCTGGTTTAGCTCTCCCTCTTTCTTAGGGTAGGTATCTGTACAGTTGCCGTATCTTTATTATTTTCTGACTTATGTTATTGCAAAGAAATCTACATCTCGTTTTGTTTTACCTAATTTGCAATTTCCATTTTATCTGTTAAACACATGATTATGTACTAATAAACACTTTCACCTGCCTGAAACAAAAATCTGAAATTAATGCCCAATCTGACTTATCATATTTTCTCACGTGCAACTAGAAGCGGTGTAGATTTATGTACAGCACCACTTATCCTGTCACTACTAAAAATTTTTTCAAACACCTGTCAAAAGTAGGTGTTTCGAAACCACGACTGCCTAAATCTAGCGCTATATGGCCGATCCAATCTTACAAGAACTTGTTCCATGCCTAAAGGTGGTTGCCAGAGCACACCTGGTATAACCAATTTATAACTTCTCTTTAGATGGCTGAGTTTCAAGACGTTTTTGAATTGGCACTCTCATTAAAAACGTAAAATAATTTGTGAATTAGCTAGTTCATTACACAAAAATTACAATTAAATCAAATTTACAAAAATGTAAGGAATTAAGTGATTCGTTTGATAGCTTCGAACGACACAGATTTATATATTAGATTAATTTCGATACCTTTAAATTTCATCACCTCATTATCAACGCCTCACGCATTTTCAACCATCCGATCCGTGTAATTAAAAGTCTTAAACGAACCATTACATAGGCAACATTTAAATTTTATCTCGGCAGCATAAATTTCCCGAGTTGATAATCTCGACAGTTGTCAATTGGCTTTTTAAACGTGTAATCTCATTATTCCCGAAAATAATTAGGAATTCAGATATCATCCCGTACAAATGGATTACCATTGTATGCGACTCACTAATTCGACAATACAATGAACGAATACATTAAGTTTCGACGTCCGACAAATTTAACGTGGCGATTTGAATAATCCCGGAATCTAATCAAGAGGCCTCAAATCGGGCAGAAGAAAGGGTACGTCCGACGGGTACCCCGCGTTTAATCTCGCCTTAACAAGCATCCCGCGTGGGTGGGCCGGGATAGAGAGTGAGAGAGAGAGAGAGAAGAAACTGTCACACCTGGTGGCGAATTTAACTCGAAAGGTAAGTCTTGCGAAAAATTCAATTAGAAAAGCAATTTTTGAGCCTTATGGGAGTCAAGTGGGTCTCGCCGCCTCTTCGGGGATGTTTATCCGTGAGGTAATGGGAATTTTGTTGACGGGCAGAATAAACACTTGAGGATAGAAATCCCGAGCGGTTAAGGGGATTATTTAACGGGAATGTTTTTATAAATGGATTAAGTTTTAATTGGAATATAACATATTACAAGGTTTTTTGATAGGTGGCCAAAGTGGTCAAAATTACTAAATTTTGTTGCATGACGCATGACTATCAATGGTTGAATAGAGGATATAAAAGAAAGAGAGGTCTATAGTTGTAGACATGATTGGGATCAATGCCATGATACGATATACTAACTTGAGAATCCACTGTCTTATCTTCTTTTCGAAGTGTGTAATTTGCTCCATGCAAATGTCACCTATTCCAGCAACTTTCCCATTTTTGAGGCTTTCGGTGCCTTCCTTAAAGTCCGTGATCCAGAACGGTCAGCTAGTTCAGTTAAATCTCATATTGATCATTTATAAAATATAATATCACAATTACTAAATTTTGTTGCATGACTATCAATGGATGAATAGAGGATATAAAAGAAAGATAGGTCTATAGTTGTAGGCATAATTGGGATCTCTGCCATGATACGATATACTAACTTGAGAATCCACTGTCTTGTTTTCTTTTCGAAGTATGTAGTTTGGTCCATGCAGATGTCACCTATTCCAGCAACTTTCCCATTTTTGAGGCTTTCGGTGCCTTCCTTAAAGTCCGTGATCCAGAACGGTCAGCTAGTTCAGTTAAATCTCATATTGATCATTTATAAAATAGAATATCACAATTACTAAATTTTGTTGCATGACTATCAATGGATGAATAGAGGATATAAAAGAAAGATAGGTGTATAGTTGTAGGCATAATTGGGATCTCTGCCATGATACGATATACTAACTTGAGAATCCACTGTCTTGTTTTCTTTTCGAAGTATGTAGTTTGGTCCATGCAGATGTCACCTATTCCAGCAACTTTCCCATTTTTGAGGCTTTCGATGCCTTTCTTAAAGTCTGTGATCCAGAACGGTCAGCTAGTTCAGTTAAATCTCATATTGATCATTTATAGAATATAATATCACAATTACTAAATTTTGTTGCATGACTATCAATGGATGAATAGAGGATATAAAAGAAAGATAGGTCTATAGTTGTAGGCATAATTGGGATCAATGCCATGATACGATATACTAACTTGAGAATCCACTGTCTTATCTTCTTTTCGAAGTGTGTAATTTGCTCCATGCAAATGTCACCTATTCCAGCAACTTTCCCATTTTTGAGGCTTTCGGTGCCTTCCTTAAAGTCCGTGATCCAGAACGGTCAGCTAGTTCAGTTAAATCTCATATTGATCATTTATAGAATATAATATCACAATTACTAAATTTTGTTGCATGTCTATCAATGGATGAATAGAGGATATAAAAGAAAGATAGGTCTATAGTTGTAGGCATGATTGGGATCAATGCCATGATACGATATACTAACTTGAGAATCCACTGTCTTATCTTCTTTTCGAAGTGTGTAATTTGCTCCATGCAAATGTCACCTATTCCAGCAACTTTCCCATTTTTGAGGCTTTCGGTGCCTTCCTTAAAGTCCGTGATCCAGAACGGTCAGCTAGTTCAGTTAAATCTCATATTGATCATTTATAGAATATAATATCACAATTACTAAATTTTGTTGCATGTCTATCAATGGATGAATAGAGGATATAAAAGAAAGATAGGTCTATAGTTGTAGGCATGATTGGGATCAATGCCATGATACGATATACTAACTTGAGAATCTACCGTCTTATCTTCTTTTAGAAGTGTGTAATTTGCTCCATGCAGATGTCATCTATTCCAGCAACTTTCCCATTTTTGAGGCTTTCGATGCCTTCCTTAAAGTCCGTAATCCAGAACGGTCAGCTAGTTTAGTTAAATCTCCTATTGATCATTTATAGAATATAGTATACATTTGTGGGTAATATTGAAGATACATGTAAAGTTAACCCTTGGAGTAGGTACTAGCACCAAGCAACAACTAAGCTAATAAATAACGCTCCGTTTTCTTAGTTGCTCCAAATTTTGGATCAATTTTTCCGTTAGTTTAGGAGATCGGATCAGCTATAACACAACCTGCTAGATTGGGTTTGATTGGGTCCATATTGAGTGTTTCGATCATATTCTACTACTTACTTTAAATGGGTACATTTTTGTATATTGATTCAGGAGACCAATAGATGTTTGGGAAGTATTTTTACACATTAATACAAGTAACGCAAATGGAACGTGTGTTCCATTATGACAACACTGGAAAACCAGGTATTTTAATGATGTTGATATTGAATACTATTGGCAGTGGCAAAGGTCATGGCAGAAAATAATTGGAATAACAGAAGGCAGAGGATAAAAAACATCATTATAGCGCCAAGTCGTTGGAAGAAAGTAACGAAATGACATAAGAAGATGCAGCATCAAATTGCCCAATTGACTGGTACAAAACACACAAGATAAATTTTTAAATAATAGACATTATCATATCATCACTTCTAAAAACGCATTCTCTTTCAATTTCGCCACGTATATATCATACTTAATAACCGTATTCGACGTTCGATATCTAAATCCCCCTCGAGACGTGAGAAAAAAGAGGATCGGCGAAAATTGCCGTGTATTTCGCACCTGCATACGTCCTTTATACATACACTTTATACCGATCGGAATAAAAAGTGTGGATAAGAGTTTAACGCGTACCTGACGCTAATTGAACGTCCCTAGCGATTCGCGACGGCGGATAAATGAATGCAAATATTATTATACCGAAAAGGAAAGGGACGTATCCTTTCGATCTTAGAGGAGGTTAACGCGGACGATAAAACTCGCGCCTCATTAGCCTTTCCGGAGCGAATTAAAGTAAAATAAATTGCTAATAAACATGTATGTGTATATGGCGTTCATTATGACAAGAATCACACAAGATGAGTTTAAACGTTGTTTTTTCGGTGATTGTTTGCGAATCCGAATGTTCCTTTGGACAGGTCAGCCAATGAAGAAGAAGTTAATAGGCCACATTTTGCTGCAACGAAACTAAAAACACTTTTTTTACGGCCGGTTATCTTAATTAAATCTGCCTATTACCACGACACTTAGAAAATGAAAATGAACTTATTATTTATTTCCATAAGTGAAATTCGCTAATCTTTGCAACCATTTAAAATTTTTAATTAACAAATGATAAGCTTTATGCATTAATATAATTTGTTTATCGTTAATTTTAATTACTGGCGTTACTGCGCAATGTCAAATATGTAATAAAAATGTTAATTCAAAAAAGTAATCGAAACGCTGGAAATCAATTATAAAAAAAAAAATAGGTACGCCAAGTCACGTAGGAGTAATATAATTATAATTTAACCCGCACAAAAGTAAAATGGAAGATTATGGATCCGTAATTTAATTAAGATAATACGGATTGATAGTTCGATTACTGGAGGTGTAAATCAATCGCTAATGGCGTGTAAGAAGTTGTCTAACCAAAAGTTCAACTACTTTATGAAATCCGTGTATACTCTTTTCAAAACTATCAGAATCAGTCAGAATCATCCAATACTACCAACTTAATATAGTCACAGAACATCTCAATTTATGTGTTCCGTGTCTCTTTTAGGTTATGTGTATATTCTCAACCTGAAATATACACGGAATACATAAATTGCGATGTCCTGGGACTATATTAAGTTGGTAGTATTGGAAGTTTGGTGACATCATCGAAATGACGTGCATCGGGATTTGTTTTAAACGGAGTATATGTGTTTATCCGCCACTATTAAACCACATACGTATATACCAGTTACGTCGGTTGTGATTTAATGGCGGAGCCTCGCCGGGACCGGCTCTATTAAATTTTAAAACGGGAGATATAATTCCTGGATGTTTATTTTTCGAACAGAAGTGGTGCACGAATTGTAAACGAGTAAGTTATGGACGTTTTGAGCAGGCAACGGCACCCTTCGACAACTCGCGGAGAGAAACAATTTTTATGTATGTTAACGCCTGTAATTTATCGCCAGAGTGCAAATCATGCGAGTTTCGATTGTTTATGACAGAGAGATTTTCGACTTGGGCAGCTCCGTGGGTTTGAAATGGAAGAAACAGTTATAAAGGGTAATAATTCGTTCTGAGCTCATGAGTTCTGGATTTGTTAATTTCTAAATTTCTGAAAGGATCACCACATCATCTTAAAAGTGTTAAAAATTATCCTTAAAAAAACGTTTCATCCTTATTTTATCCTTATCCTTGTAAACCTTTCCCTACATCCTTATTACTTAAGAATCATGATTCATTCAAAGAGTCTTCAAGAAATGTCTAAAGTCCTAAAGACTTTTCGTAGATTTTAGAAAGTTAAAACATTTCATGTGAATTTAACTAGTCGTTTTATCGTAATTTTCACTATTACTAAAATAATTATGTTATCAGTATTTTATGTTCCTTTAAGACATTGACGTACCTACTCTACTACCTAATACATTTTTTTCCACGTTTAGCAGAAATAAAATTGTATTTATTATTATTAAAATATTTTCCAAAAAAACGTAGGTCCCTATATGAACCTGAAGGATCTAAAAGGATCTAAATGTTTCTCGAGGCACCACAATTATTTGGGTCGATTTTTCCAAGAGTTGGTAGGTTCCCAAAAAAATATAAAAATATTCTAAATGGATTACTGAATGTATCCGAAATATCGAAAAATTCTGAGGAATTTGTGTAAAGTTATTAAATTATTTCGGGAAGTAACTACAATTTATTCTGAAAATGTCGAGAAATTCCAAAAATTGTTTAAAGGAATGCAAGAAATATTCGTGAACATTAGTCTAAATGCAAGTTCTTGGAACATTTCTTGACACAATTATATCAAAAAATAAGTTATTACAGGATTTCAAGGTCTAAAAATATTTCTCTGGCAATTCATAGTTTTCTAAAATTCCCTGAGATATCAAAGGATTGTCTTCTAGATCTCTGAGTATTTACCCAGGATTTCTGAAATTTTTTTTGAATAACTAAGAATCCGAAAGGCAGTTCTGCCAATTCCAAATCGTAATAAATCAAAAAGTAAACAATATGGCCCCATTAACCCCTATACATGTCGAATCTGGAAACAAACATCTCGAAGAAAATGAAAACATATACAGGGTGTTTCGTTTAAAACCCAAACTTGGACCCAAAATTTGGACCACCCTGTATAATCAGGAAGTATACCAAATAACAATTTTATTTGATTAACAGGACCTTTGTACTTAACATCTTTATTGCAGCTTCAACTGAAAAAAAGTTAGGCTGCGATCAATTTATAATCAATAACCCTGTATGTACGTATGTACCTACGTATATGTAGAAACAAACTGATTACCGTTGGGTAAACATCGTAAACGTAAAAAGTGTAAATTTTTAACCTTCAGATTTGGTTATTTGTTTATTTGCTCAGCTATTGTATGTAAGAATGCTAAATTAAACATTTCAATAAGTATAAGTCACTAATTATTCCATTACATATCAATTTTGAACAAATAAACAATTCAGTTTATCGAAAAAAATAAAATACATCGAATTAAATTATATACTGCAACATAAGTGACACTATAAAATATTAAATATTAAATTTTATACAAATTTAATATTTCAGTGGAGCAGGATGAAAATTAAGAAAACCTCAAACGACCTTCCTACAATTCTGTATAATTTTATGTATGTACATACATTTAGGTGCATACTCTACGGCAATAAATAATATCAATTTGTATTTCTGTTACGATTTAATTTGGCCTCCTTGTATACCACAACAATCATTGCATTGTACGCAAATAATCTATAAATGATGGTTTGTCATCGGATTTGGCTTATTCGAAATACAACCTATCCAGCCGTTATACTAAAATGGCCTTAATATTGAAGAAGTTATACCAAGGATATTTTTATCTATGGACAGATGTCAGGGGTAAGATAACAAACGCTTTAGATAAAACGGAAGTTTTAATCTGTCCTTTGTTGGGAGTTTTAAAATTAAGGGCACGGGTCATCTCGTAAGAATTTATCCCGGTCGGCATTTGACCTTCGCCGAGATCGGTCAGCTCGTAAGGATATGGTTCTCAGATCGGTCAACTCGTAAGAGTTGACGTGAAAAATCCCAAAAGGGGGATTATCGTATTCCTTGCGAGAGGGCAAGGAAAACCCTACGGAACCCGACCGTTATTAACAACAAGCAAGTCTTTCCCGCGTTGACTTTTAATAAAATCCATAACTATCTCGGTGCTCGTCACCGTTCAGTTGGAACGTAACAAACCACCCCCTTATATCATATTCTTAGTTTCAACAAATATTCGAAGTACTTCGTTGCAATCATCATCCCCTCGATTATTTCTGAGAATCCCCTTACGAGTTGACTCATCCAAAACGACCCTTTAAAAATTTACCTGCCGGTTCGCTTACGACATGACCGATCTTAGGGTGGGCCATTAAAATTCCTTACGAGCTGACCGCCGCCGAAAATTAATTCCCTGGCGTGTTTTTAAAAATAAATCAGAATAAGTTTTATTGTTACAACGTAGGTACGGTTAATACATTATTTTAATATAATTAGATAGTGATAGTTCAACTAATTTCAATTATTTCAATGATATGGCAGTGCATATATTAAGTTTGTTAATGTTTAGTATTTCGACAATTAATCAGAAGAAATTCATAACACACTAATTTAAAATAAATGTTTAATTTTTTTGTAAAGGTATAGTACATTTGGGACTTAAAAAAACACTACTATTACTCACTATTAGTCAAGTCACTAAAGGCTTCAGAGTTAAATCAAATATATCATAATTTTAACTAACCCTATACCATTTCTGCCCATATTACAGTTTCAGCTTACTCTGAAGTGAAGTAGGTAAGTAGTGTTATAGTTAGAGTCCTTGTGGCAATTGACTTACAAATGCCAAAGTTCACAATGTAAACTGTTCAATGTAAACATTCTGTCTCTTAGATACTTTTGACTTTGCGCCACAATTTATTACTGAAAATGCACATTTTAAATCATTTTTAGATCCTAGAACGGACGGTTGTTTCGGTCTTGGCAGTCCTTTGTACCTGGCATCCATCATGGTTGGCTACGTACTCCTTGTGAAATACGCTTTACCGAAATATATGGAGAAGAGGCCCCCTTATGAGTTGAAAAATATCATGACGCTATATAATATACTGCAGATACTCGGAAACTTGTATGTGGCTGTGAAGGTAATTTTTGCGATCTTAAATTGATTGGATTCGTTATTGGATTAATGTTACTATTATTTTATTGAAGCTCATGAAGATCGTTGGAGAATATAACGTCTTTTGTACACCTCTGTCTTATACTAATAGTCCTTCTGAGATGGAACAGATTAAAGCTTGTTCCGTTTATTATTATTTGAAGTTATTTGATGCTGTGGATACGGTAAGTGTCATTATGAGAACAAACTAACTGGGAAATTAATAATTGTAATGTACAATGTTTTGACTGGTCTTTACAGTCATTTTGAATTAATACGCCTATTTACTTTTATTTTCCAATTTCTGAAGATTTTGAGGTATAAATTACCACATTTGCTGATTCGGATCGCGATTACGTAAATTCATCGTTAATGCTATTGTATTCACATCGTACACCACAATTGTTGTATAAAATTTGCGTATATTTGTATACAATACAAACATTACAAATGTAAATATCACTTGTAATGGTGTGGTCACTCTATTCCTTTTAATATTTTTTAAATGTAACGTCATCAACAACATAACGATGTAACGACAATACATTTCACTTTCTATTATGGCGAACTAAATTCGAACTTCTATAAAAATTTATTAAACCAGTTGAAAAGTTACTAATTTAAAACAGAGTTGTAATTTAAGAATAAACTAAACGTCCAGAAGTGTCAATATCTCAAATTCGAAAATCATCACGATTAAAATATTTTCTCCTACTAACTATATGAGAAAGTGAAAATTTATTAAATTAAATTTTGATTTCCGTACCTAGCTGAGATCCACTCGAACATTGAACGTCTTGCTCTCGTCTAATCGGAGTCCTCTTGGACTCTCTTTTCCATTTTTAAGGTATTCTTTGTGTTGAGGAAAAGCTTCAGACAAGTGAGTTTCCTTCACGTCTACCACCACGATACAATGATCTTTACCGCCTGGATAGGATTGAGGTATTTTCCCACAGGACACTCTATCTGGTTGCCTCTTATTAACTCTTTGGTGCACGTGATCATGTTTTCTTATTATCTACTCACTACTTTGGGAAACGAGTGGAAGAAAAGTATCTCCTTGAAAAAATTCATCACTCAAGTACAAATGGTAAGTAATAAACAATGTATAGTTGTGAACAACAGTTTGTGATGTCAGTAACGACGAATAAGCAGGATTTTTTAGATTAATATTTTTTGTTACGATTATACTTTACTACATGTAATTTATTTAATGTGTGTGAAGTTAGCGACGAATCTCAAGCGATGAATTTTGTACGAGGGTCATTTCCACCAACGGTTGTTTCATTCATCACAATCTATGATAGATGATCCGTAAATATTGGATAACCTCGAAAGTCTGACTTTCTACACTTTGGTTCTTATAGCAAAATATAGAGAATAATACAATGATCTATACAATGACAAGTGAGAATTTCAAAAAAATGTTACTAACAGCTATTTCGAAATTTCCGAGACCAGTTCAAGTGTAATCGAGTTACTTACAACGCTCTAACTCCGGAAGTATATCTTTCTACACTTTTGTTCTTATAACAAATGATAGAGAACATAACGACACATGCGATGGCTGTAGCAAAAATTTCCAAAAAATGTCAATAACTGAGCTATTGGAACACTTGCACGATTCTCGAAAATCTCCAAGTAGCTCAGTTATTGACATTTTTCGGAAATTTTTGCTAGAGCCATCGCATGTGCCGTTATGATCTCTATCATTTGTTATAAGAAGAAAAGTGTAGAAAGTTATACTTCCGGAGTTAGAGCGTTATAAGTAACTCCATTACACTGGAACGAGACTCGGAAATCTCGAAATAGCTCAGTTATTGACATTTTTTGGAAATTCTTGCTGCAGGCATCGCATGTGTAGTTATGTTCCCTATCATTTGTTATAAGAACAAAAGTCTAGAAAGTTATACTTCCGGAGTTAGAGCGTTATAAGTAACTCCATTACACTTGAACGAGACTCGAAAATCTCAAAATAGCTCAGTTATTGACATTTTTTGGAAATTCTTGCTACAGCCATCGCATGTGCCGTTATGATCTCTATCATTTGTTATAAGAAGAAAAGTGTAGAAAGTTATACTTCCGGAGTTAGAGCGTTATAAGTAACTCCATTACACTGGAACGAGACTCGAAAATCTCGAAATAGCTCAGTTATTGACATTTTTTGGTAATTCTTGCTGCAGCCATCGCATGTGTAGTTATGTTCTCTATCATTTGTTATAAGAACAAAAGTGTAGAAAGTAATACTTCCGGAGTTAGAGCGTTTTAAGTAACTCCATTACACTTGAACGAGACTCGAAAATCTCGAAATAGCTCAGTTATTGACATTTTTTGGAAATTCTTGTTAGAGCCATCGCATGTGCCGTTATGTTCTCTATCATTTGTTATAAGAAGAAAAGTGTAGGAAGTTATACTTCCGGAGTTAGAGCGTTATAAGTAACTCCATTACACTGGAACGAGACTCGAAAATCTCGAAATAGCTCAGTTATTGACACTTTTTGGAAATTCTTGCTAGAGCCATCGCATGTGCCGTTATGATCTCTATCATTAAGAAAAGTGTAGAAAGTAATACTTCCGGAGTTAGAGCGTTATAAGTAACTCCATTACACTGGAACGAGACTCGAAAATCTCGAAATAGCTCAGTTATTGACATTTTTTGGAAATTCTTGCTGCAGCCATCGCATGTGTAGTTATGTTCTCTATTATTTGTTATAAGAACAAAAGTGTAGAAAGTAATACTTCCGGAGTTAGAGCGTTATAAGTAACTCCATTACACTGGAACGAGACTCGGAAATCTCGAAATAGCTCAGTTATTGACACTTTTTGGAAATTCTTGCTAGAGCCATCGCATGTGCCGTTATGTTCTCTATCATTAAGAAAAGTGTAGAAAGTTATACTTCCGGAGTTAGAGCGTTATAAGTAACTCCATTACACTGGAACGAGACTCGAAAATCTCGAAATAGCTCCAGTTATTGACACTTTTTGGAAATTCTTGCTAGAGCCATCGCATATGCCGTTATGTTCTCTATCATTTGTTATAAGAACAAAAGTGTAGGAAGTTATACTTCCGGAGTTAGAGCGTTATAAGTAACTCCATTACACTTGAACGAGACTCGGAAATCTCGAAATAGCTTAGTTATTAACATTTTTTTTGAAATTATTGCTACAGCCATCGCACGTATCGTTATATTCTCTATCATTTGCTATAAGAACAAAAGTGTAGAAAGTAATACTTCCGGAGTTAGAGCGTTTTAAGTAACTCCATTACACTTGAACGAGACACGGAAATCTCGAAATAGCTCAGTTATTGACACTTTTTGGAAATTCTTGCTAGAGCCATCGTATATGCCGTTATGTTCTCTATCATTTGTTATAAGAAGAAAAGTGTAGGAAGTTATACTTCCGAAGTTAGAGCGTTATAAGTAACTCCATTACACTGGAACGAGACTCGAAAATCTCGAAATAGCTCAGTTATTGACACTTTTTGGAAATTCTTGCTAGAGCCATCGCATGTGCCGTTATGTTCTCTATCATTAAGAAAAGTGTAGAAAGTTATACTTCCGGAGTTAGAGCGTTATAAGTAACTCCATTACACTGGAACGAGACTCGAAAATCTCGAAATAGCTCAGTTATTGACATTTTTCGGAAATTCTTGCTGCAGCCATCGCATGTGTAGTTATGTTCTCTATCATTTGTTATAAGAACAAAAGTGTAGAAAGTAATACTTCCGGAGTTAGAGCGTTTTAAGTAACTCCATTACACTTGAACGAGACTCGGAAATCTCGAAATAGCTCCAGTTATTGACACTTTTTGGAAATTCTTGCTAGAGCCATCGCATATGCCGTTATGTTCTCTATCATTTGTTATAAGAACAAAAGTGTAGGAAGCTATACTTCCGGAGTTAGAGCGTTATAAGTAACTCCATTACACTTAAACGAGACTCGGAAATCTCGAAATAGCTCAGTTATTAACATTTTTTTGAAATTATTGCTACAGCCATCGCACGTATCGTTGTTATATTCTCTATCATTTGCTATAAGAACAAAAGTGTAGAAAGTAATACTTCCGGAGTAAGAGCGTTTTAAGTAACTCCATTACACTTGAACGAGACACGGAAATCTCGAAATAGCTCAGTTATTGACACTTTTTGGAAATTCTTGCTACAGC
This sequence comes from Cryptocephalus moraei, assembly GCA_946251905.1. NCBI lineage: Eukaryota > Metazoa > Arthropoda > Insecta > Coleoptera > Chrysomelidae > Cryptocephalus > Cryptocephalus moraei. The sequence continues at coordinate 45,199,356 of OX276452.1, forward strand.
CATCGCATGTGCCGTTATGTTCTCTATCATTTGTTATAAGAACAAAAGTGTAGAAAGGTATACTTCCGGAGTTAGAGCGTTTTAAATAACTCGATTGCACTTGAACTGGACTCGGAAATCTCGAAATAGCTGTTAGTGACATTTTTTGGAAATTCTTACTAGTCATTGCATAGATCATTGCATTCTCTATATTTTGCTGTAAGAACCAAAGTGTAAAAAGTTAGACTTTCGAGGTTATCCAATATTTACGGATCATCTATCATAGTTTGTGATGAATGAAACAACCGTTGGCGGAAATGACCCTCGTACAAAATTCGTCGCTCGAGATTCGTCGCTAACTTCACACACATATTTATTTACCAGGTATCTCAACACGGTCTCGTCTCGGTCTCGAAAAATCCCGAAATAAATGATTCATGATTATTCAAGATGATCATTTAGTTTAATTAACTCAGTTTAATAATCTGGTATTATAAATAAATGAGCAGATTAAGTGATTTTTTTTCACAAAACAATTCATTAGTATGGAAAAATGCTTGTTTTATTGTTTAATTATTGTCTTGTACTATTAATTGTAGTTTTAAATTTAGCGATATAAATTATTGTAATCAATAATTTACTTTAATTATAATAAATTATTTTGTCGTGTAATAGCAAGCACTTGGTTTAGAAACAAAATATTTTGGTAATTTTAGGAAATTATTACCGAAATACTTGTATAATGACCATTCGTTAAAACGTTTTAATATCGCAATTTAATAGATGAGAACAATCGAGTAATTCACTTTTTTCAGGTACAATTCCTCGCATTGTTTATAATTTACGGAGCAGCTGTAATAAATCAAAATTGCACTTATCCGAAATTCGCTGTATTGATTCCTATACAGGACGTGTTTATGTTCATCCTGTTTTTCGATTTCTATAGGAAATCTTATTGGAAAAAGCAAAAGAGTAAGCATTGCTATCGCTTAATTATTTACCATTACATATAATTTGTGTGTTTTTCAGGTGAAAATTAAACGATCTAGACTGATATTTTAGGAAAGGGAATATTTGAGAAGGTAATTCAAATATTTTTTAGTGTCGGTAACATTTTACACCAAACTTTATTATTGTGTTACTATGCATGTAATAAATGGATTGTTTGTTATTAAATTGTTGTTTTTTTTTCTCTCGTTTCGGAATTGTATTCAGTCTTATTTTTTTACATCTTAATTCTAATCAAGTATCAGATGGTCCTTCGGTATATCTGCAGTAAGATGTATACCCTCTTCTGTTTTTAGTTACTTAGTGAAAGCTGTATTTAAGAGTTTTCAATATATGAATGCAATATTTATAACAAAGGTCTGTTTTAATGTCTCTTTTTAGAAATTTTTAAAAAAAAATTTGGGTTTAGGAAGTTCATTTGTGCAAGAGTTTTTTGAGAAGTGAACTTTAGAAATTTTTTGGACTTCTCGAAATGCAGTATACTACCCCTATAAATAACTTTGCATCACATCGTCTCCTTCTTTTTTGAAAAATAATTTTAGAAATCTGTATAATTCCCCATACTGCAATGTCACAAAATGCCATAAACAATATGGTATTTGATAGTATTGAAAATGTAATTCTAACCGTTGCTGCTGCTTACTGAAGAGGAGATTTCAATGCCGAGTTTTGTATTAAATGTTTCCGCAAATGGTAAAAAAAGGACGAAATTTAGAAATTTTAGAAATTTTTTACAAATTCCACAAAAATCAAGTTTGTCAATTTTGTTGGCAACTATAGTAACAAAGTTAACATCGAAAACTTTTCATCAATTTTGTGCGTGTGCTGTGAAACTGGTGTATTTTGCGACTTGTGAAGTCTTTACAGTGCTAGTCCGGAAAATTCAATTTTCCAGAAAATGATATTTTGTCTCTGGTGATGTCACATGTCTGTAAACAATGGAGGGTTTCGATACTGAGGTTATGAATTTGCGATAATTATCGAGCGATTTCTGGTCGTTAGTGAAGTTAGTTTTGTCGATCGGTGATTCATTATCAAATTGATTGCATTTAATCAAGAAAATTTAATGTTTTTGTGTTAATTATTTCGGCAGTCCCCCCGCCTGCGCCCCTGCCTCACTTTTTGAATTATTATGCTAATACGAGAGGCGTACACTGTTTGAAAATGTAAATTGACAGCGACAAGGAGCGAATAATCTTCCATCAGCATCGCAGAGAGAGACGGCCAGCTTGTTTATTAGCCGTTGGCCCTAGCCAACCAATTATACGGTGTCTTTTTTGACAGCTTTAATGTTAATAGACACAAGAATACCTTGTTAATATGTAATAGGCCTTTTGTCCGCATTGAAACTTTCTTGAATGAAATATTTAATGATTTTATTTACTGAAAACATGGCCGCGCCGTTCGGTGATTTACGATCGGGCCGCATCGGGAAAATTAATTTGGGAGCCGTTGATGAACCGTATTCAGATCCGGGCCTTAGCTTAGGTACACATACACGCTTACTTCCATATCGCGTTTAACGAGTGATTTATATCCGTCTCGTAAGGTGACTTACGTTTAACGAAACGCTCGACCAGATCGGGGACGAATTAATTAATGTGCGTCAACGGAAAAATCAATTAACGCCTCATTTGTACGATTAATGAGGATAATTGTCGAATCCGATTGGAATGAGGACCTCCCCGCTCAAGCGATGCGAACTGAATTAATTCGAGTGCGCTTTCTAGTGCGCATATACGGAAAATATCGAACTTATAGGAAAATCACAGATGTCAAAACAATTACGAATTAATTAAACGCGGAATAATTAATTTATGTCAACGAGAAAATAATTGCTTGTATAAGTAAGACGTGTGTTAATTGACGATAAAGGTAAGTCGTTTCCTTTTCCATAATAGACCGTTTGTTCACACTAGACAGGTGAAAGGTGACGACAATTTTTAAATTATGAATACCGTAAAATAAAAAATTATGAAAGATAAGGTGGAGTTAAGTAGGCATTAAAGCGTTGGGATGGAAAATTAGAATTTAAGAAAAGGGGGCGAAATTTCGAAATTTAAGCAACAGCAAAACACGATGGTTAGCGTTTTTTTTTTAAATGACACATCCCAAATTTGGCTTCAGTTCGTCCACAACCGAATTAGGTACATTATTTCAAAATGCTGTGGAAGTTATTGAAGGGGACAAAATCGAATCCAATCAATAATTCAAAAACAAAATTACGAGATAGAATCGACGACGATTGAACGACCGGATTTTCTGAAAGAAGTCAGAAATTTTAATAACTGCTTGGGAATATCTTGATGAATTGACAGTTCAATTCGAGGATATCAAAAAGTTTCATTGGGTCACACTAAAAAAGGAGATTTTTTGAGAATATGTGGAAATTTTTTTTTGAATATGTTAGTAACCATTTACCGAAAAATAATATGTATTTGCGAAGAAGAACTTTTTGACGAGATGTCATTGGTAAAAATATACGTTTCTGATGAAAAAATTAAATGTTGTTGTCTGCAAATGTGGAAAATGGACGAAGTTACTCCTTCATTTTATACGGAATAATAGTTCTTATCAAAATGGGAGAATGTTCTCGGGAAGCTGAAGTTCAAAATTCTGAACATATTCATGGCTCTAAAAAATCTATGTTAAGTATCTCTTATATAACTAAAAAATATCACTTACATGTCATTAAGATATAAAACTTGACACGTTTGACATTTGATAACTGTATATCAATTGTTTAAAAAAATTTATTAGAAGGCCATTATAAATAATACAAACCTTCAAAATTGTAAGTGCTAAACTAGTGTCAAAAAATGTCAAAAGATGAAGGATAAAATCTGTATATTTGTTTTAAAAATGTGATAGTTTTCATATGTTGAATTTATTTGAATAATTTGTAATATGCTTGAGCAAAATGTTGAAAATCGTAACTTAATGCATCACAAATTGGTACAGGAAGACTACATCTTCTGGAAGATATCTAAACTTCCTTTCTTTCCAACCCACGAGATACAAGAGAGCTGCCATTATTAACTTGGTCGACAGGGCATTTCTACTCTCCCACGAACCCTTCAGAGCACAAAACATTAAATTCATAATAGAAACTTTTATTAAGAACATGTATCCCATACAGTTTATACTGTGCGATCGAATAAAAAAATAGTCAAAGCAGGCCATTAGCTAAAATACGCATGTCTTTTCCTAAAATTCTTCTTCTTCTTCTTCAGGTTATTAATTACAAATGTCAAGTTGACGTACATTGACAAGAGACAATATTGTCGAAGCAATCGAAAAGTGTTCTTTTAGAATCCTATTTTAGAAATGGAGTCAAGCTGGAAAACGGTGAAGGGCAATATTAAATATTATATTTCTTTAAATAAAATTCTCTTTTAGTTTTGTCACTTTTTAATTCAAAAATTAACTTCAAGTATGACTTTGTCAGTGTCAACTAGTATTTTCTGTTGTCTGTATTTTTAAATTTAGGAACTAAGTAAAGACATGCGGTATTTTGTTCTTGGCCTGCTTTGACTATTTTTTTATTCGATCGCACTGTATTACACAACATACATAAAAGAATAGATCACTTAACAAACAGTCTTAATAATAATAATATCAATATTCTAACTTCCCCACAAAACACAACACAAATAACAAAAGACAAACTTTTTATGTGAAGTAGTGTGAACTATTCCAACAATTAGTTGTTATTATTTTGGGGATTATCAAGAACATTTCAGAATTCTTATCAAAATATTTTGAAAATTGTAGAATACGTGCTCTCCCTTCTAGGAACAAATGCAGCAATAGAACATGTTTTTCTAGTATCAATAAAATATGGACAACTGAAGAAACGCAGTTAAACATTAAACCTTAAAATCTATATTAAGCGTAAAATATAATTTGACCAATTCATGTCAGAAATTTCACATTTTAATAAATGTTCCGAATCTATTGGAAAGTATTCACTCGGATCAAAAATATGACCGTGAAAGAAAATCATGTTTTTAAATCATAATGTTCAAATTATTGTTTTTTACAAAAAAAATTTTAGTTACCAATAATTCATAATAAATACATTTTTGTATATTTATAGACAATTATATGAATATATACAATAAAATATGTATTTTTTGATTTACTGGTCTGCTTTCAAAACTAAATTATAATTCTCATTTCATCCCGCTTTGTCTCGATGAAAATTTACCATAAAGGCTTTACTTTACCACTTGTAGGGGCAGACTTGAAACAAAACAGAAAGTAATAAAAATGTTAATTTAAAATCAAACAAACCGACCGCTAGGTAACCTAAAACCGCGAGAAATGTCTTTGAATGCATGAGAAAATCAATACGTGTCCAATCTACCACCGATCTTCACGCCGATTTTCCCCTCAAAGGACTTTACGACATTTTCGCGACGAGCGTTCTTCGTCCGCCGGTACTTTAACTGCCGCCCACTACCATCCATGTACGTGCGAGTACTTAAATACCATATAAGCACACACGGGTACTTCCTAAGCCTATTGATTCCTCGGGATTGATTTTCGCGGCAGCGGCTGTAATTTAAAACGCGGCCCTTTGCGCATAGATCGTTAATTGATGTCGGCGATTTTTCCATTTTCTTCGAGCAGAGTTTTACGAGCACGTTCTCCATTACGATTCCGGGAATTAGCAAGCTATACAATGCACGGGGACACATGGAGGCGATTGGGAATTGCTCGAAAGGTGTTCCGAGAATCTTAATTGTGGACGGTTTATGGGAGTTTTGAGGTGAATAACTTCAATTCGAGGGAATGCGCGACAAACTGTACGTGTAGGTACGCATGTGCCTACAGGTACAGTTTGCCGAACTGGCAGGACGAATTTTCAAGCAATTGTGCTGAACCAACAATTAATATTGTTATACGGTACGATTCAGGTTCATATCAATCAATTGACTTGTTGATGGAAAACGGTTGCAAGGCAATTCTTTCCAAATTTTGGTACAATTTTTTTAAATGCAGTAAAAGCAAAACACCCAGAACCTTGAAATGTACTTTGTCCAAAACAAAATTGCTACAGAATATTCCTATTATAATGAAAATTCGTTAATCCTCTGGAGATAAGGTACTCTTCTCCCCACCCTCGTTAAGTGGAAGATTAATTTTTTGTAAAAATAAGTACTGATTATATACTGGAAAAGTATATTACATATGACGTAATTTTTCCACCTGTTATCTGCGCTAGTTTTTCTTCCTCAGTTGTAGAGACGACGAATGGCTGTGAAGGTGTCCATTCTACATTTGATATGAAAAATTTTGGAAAGAGGAGAACATGTAGGTACGTGAAAATATGCTTCTTCTTCAGCATAAACATAGTCTCTTCTTCCTCAATCCGCATCCATCCACTTTTCAATGTAAGCCTCTTCGATGTCGTTCTACCTTGAGCAATTTGTAACCAGTTTTTCCCTCCTTCTCGTTGGATATCACCTCGACATCGCATTTGGGGTCTCCTGGTTTTTCTCGTGGTGGTTCTTGGTCGCCATTGAATCATTATTTTGGTCCACCTTGATGGATCCTGCTTGGCGACATGTCCCAATTTAGTTCTGCTACTCTTTTCACCACGTCTGTTAACCCTCGGGTAGCGGGTAGATACTCAATTATGATCCTGATAATTGACAGATCTACTTCAGGGACGCGCCCCTGCCCACGCGAGCCTTGGTTTTGTCTTCCAAGACCATAAGGGGGAAACCATTGTCCAAACGTATCAATTTCCCTTCACTATTATCAAAGACAAATACGGTATTGTCTTTGCTATTATCCACAACTGGCCAATACGTTCAGCAAGCGTGGCCATACAATACCAAACCCATCAAAATAACTCGTGTTAAGTTTTAAAACAGAAAGAATATGAACGTAGTACTAGGGTAGGTTTTATTGAAGAAGTTTTCAAAAAATTCCTTCGCATTGACACTTGAGTACCAAACTCGGTAGGTACGTATTAATTTGGTCGACTTTTTTCAAATAGTTTCAATTTTTTCGCATAGTTGCTTGACATAAAGGTACCCCCTATATATATGTATATTGTATATAGTTGATGTGTACAGCATAAACCACTTTTATGTGTTTGTAGTTTTAGCTCAAAAGTTGATTTATAAGACTGTTTTTCCAATACTTTTGTAGATTTAGTTTTATGACGGAAGTCAATTTGTTAAAACAGATTCTATCCTTTGTCTTACTTTTTTTGATTGACTCGATAAAAACTGTTAATACTTTTTTAACACACCAGTTAGAATACTTATCTTTTCTGCTAGTTCTATGCCTGGAAAACGTGTGACGGTAAAAAGTTGGAAAATGTAATATATTAGAACTCATTTAATGTATTTCAAATATCTATAGAAATGCATTCTTTATATCGAAGTAAATAATTTTGAACATCGCATTGGGCAAGCAAACTTTACCTGTTCGAAGTTTCTCTACTTGTTCTTTAGAACCTGGTCCCGGCGTTCAATATTCGGTCCGACCATGGCGAATAACTGGACTCTTCATTCTTCTTCATTCAACTATCATTCTTAAGGGTACATTTGTCATGAAAAAGAAACCGGGAGTCAATATATGATAAATGCATGAATTAATAGTTGCTTGACATAAAGGTACCTATATATGTGTATATTGTATATAGTTTATGATATGTACAGTATAAACCAATTTTGTGTTTGTGTAGTTTTAGCATAAAAGTTAATTTATAAGACTGTTGTCCAATACTTTTATAGATTTAGTTTTATGACGAATGTTAATTGGGTAAAACAGATTCTTTCCTTTGTCTTACTTTTTTTGATTGACTTGACTAAAACTGTTTTTCAAAATACTTTTTAAACACGTCGTTAGAAGTACTATCTTTTCTGCAAGTGCTAAGTCTGGGAAAAGTGTGAAGGTAAAAAGGTGGAAAATGTACCATATGTTTTAGAACTCGTATAATGTACGTCAAATTGGGCATGCAATCTTTACCTATTCGGAGTTTCTCTACTTGTTCTCTAGAACCTGGTCCCGGTGTTCAATATTCGGTCCGACCATGGCGAATAACTACTCAATAAATTATCGTTATCAAGGGTACATTTGTCATGAAAAAGAAACCTGGATTCAATATATGATAAATGCATGAATAAATGCAATACAGTGCGCATTAAAAAATAAGCAGAATATTAAAATTTACTTCACATTCAACGAAAACATAAGGAATTCACTTGTGAAGTAATGAGCAATGATGAGAATTGACTAAAATCTCGAAAATGATGTAACGTAGTTGTGAAAAATACATTTTAAAAATCACTGGGCCCTTATAACCGACGCAAAACAAGATGTGAGAACTTTGATAGATCCTTAAGCTTGAAAATTTCGTTGAGAACATTTGAGAAACATCGTTCTTCGTGTCGACTCGATTTATCTGCATGCTGTTCTTGAAACAAAAGGACACAAGCGTTTCCACCTGTCCTCTTCCGTCATAAATCACCAGGCAACTTTTCCCGGTGACTGTTATGGCCAGTTATGGTATATTGACATTCTTTGGAACTGTTTCAGAAGACGGCCAAGACCACCCTTCCGTGCGAAGGAGGTTCGTTAGTGAAATCGTGTCATTTGTCCAAAAAAATAACACTGTCATCGTGAAAATGGTCATCGTTGGAATTTGTGAGGGATGCGAGGACAGGAAACTGCTTAAGTTGAGTAGGGAGAAAGTGACAAGTTAAATTAATATTTCACTGATTACGGTGCTGAACGCTTGGGATTGTCTTTTAGTTTAAAAACGTGTAGAATATTTTGCAGTATCATTAAAAGAAGCCAATGGAATGTTTGCTAAACCTAAGAACAAAACATCGATGTAATAACCACAGAAATGTTACGTTAGTATTGTTATTACTTCTGATGTCTCTTATGTCAGGAGAAATTTAAAAAAAAATATATTTATTTTGGTGACTTTTTGTCATTAACTAAATATTTGTCGTTAATTACGTGTGATGAACACGATCGGCCAATTATAACTCTTCGCCAATTTGTCTAATTTCCCTAGTAAATATTATTTGTCCTAATTTGAAATGTACATACACTTATGATGAGTGAAAATAATGAAGAAAATAACGTAAAAAAATCCATCCAATTTATTCAAATTCTTTACTATACAAGTAATAAAAATGATCAATACACTCGGTGCACATTCTTTGAAATTCGTTCAACCCAATTACATCAAATTTTCATTTAGACAAATGACCGTCCAATAATAAAGACGTTAAGGATAACTAATTAGAATAATTATTCGTTTAATTAACCGGTTCTCATCCATAAAATTATAATTAGCTTGGAAATATGCGTGTAATGCTATCCTCTTCCACATTTATACACACACATATACGGATATATCCATTTACATATTACGGGGACGAGGAGAAGAAGAGGAATAAATAAAATGACCGTCGAGAGACAACAGATCATTTAGGCAACAACAAATGTTGAGATAGTCGCTTTTGATGTATCATTTCAGGAGGTGTGCATTCGTACGAAGATGCCGCATTATATATGGGATGATTGTGAAAAAAACAAAACCTTTTTTCGAATAAATTGTGATTTTGGGTACATGTATTAGTTATTCTCGTCTCACAGTCCGTGAAAGTACCTACTTATATGCGCCTAATACAGAAATTGAATTTTTGAAAAAATTTAATTTAAACACTACGTCTTCCTTTGCTTCCTGATAAATTTCTATATTTCTTCTAGTTTAATTGATCCCAATAAAGCTTTCATTTCGATTTCGAGCTTCCTTGTCACCTTCTCCTTCCAGTATCTAACTGTGGTACTGAGTATGTCAATGCTTTCTTTCCAGATATGCTCGAACCATCTTTGCTGCTTTGACTGGATCACTATATGAAACCTTTACTTTCTGGTAAACTTCAATGTTTGTTATTCGCATTCTGCTGCTTAAATTAGTCCTGGTAGCTCTTATAGGAGGTCTTTCCAATCTCCTCAAGTGCTTTTCCTCTTTTTTCACCGTAATCCATGATTCAGTACTATTGAAGTGTAAGTGTACAGCTTCATTTTTGATTTACTTTTAACTATTTCTTTTGCGTGGTAGACTTTGTTTTTCGTTGCTCCTGCTGTCTCCTTTAGAACTCTAAAACTCCTCTTTGTTACCTACTCCAGAGTGTGATTCGTAAGAGTCATAGATCTATGTAATTATCAGGAATGGATGTAGAAACGTAGGTCAACGTAGTTTAAAGTTCTCAAGTACTTACTCTAGGTGGCAGGCCCCAGGAATGGAACAGACGTTGAGATGATGGTAGTGTTGTTTGTTATGAACAATGAATCTCCTTGCTTTGTCTTTCAAAATTTCTCTTTGCCAGAACCGACGTGCTTTTTCTCTGGCAGAATTACACAGAGTTTCCATCAGTTGGCGTCTGTCGATTTCGCGTGATGACGGTTTGTTAGCCGCTTCCTCGCGTTTCATGTTAAATGGTCGCGTTGTTCGGGCGCATCTCGTCAACTTTTGTTTCAAAGAATTCGGGGAACGAATTTTTTGAATATCTTCAAACAGGTACGGACGCGAGCGAACATCTGTTTCGGTCGACTTAACTTGACAATTTAATAAAATTATTCAACGGTCTCCTTTTCTCTTTCTTTCTCTCTCTGTGGTTCTATTCGCCATTACATCGTCGTCGTGACACGCCGCTTTCTTTAATTGGACGACATCTTCAACTGTCCCTAATTAACATATATAGATTCACTTTTATTTTCACGGGCGCAATTTGTTCGTCCGGCCCGTCCCGATTCGTTAATTAATTGCCGGATATATACGAGGGGTGAACGCTACAAAATTCGATACTAAAAACAAGAATGTACTCAAACTTAACGCGAGTGTTAATAAAACTGTTCTAATAAGAGTTGAGAAAGACTCAACTCCTCATTATAAAAAGAGTTGGAGAGTTATACAGGGTGTTAGGGGTTTGACTGCCTTTATTTTGATAGGTGATAGTATTCATCGAAACAAACAAAAAAACCTTATATAACGGGGGTCCTAAAACCAACCGTTTTCGAGAAAACTCGAGTAATTTTATCAATGCATTTCAGCACAACTTGGCAACACCGTCAAGAAAAGATACGTATACGTGTAAACAGCTGTGCGGGGTCAATGTTTCACGACGCGTGCTATAAATTCGCGGTGTTGCCACACCACATCATGGCCAGTTTATCGAGTTGTATTGATTGGAAATATTTTTTTGCTTTAAAGAAACAATTGTTTTTGACCATCTTATGGTCATTTCATGTACAAATTTATGTGAGATTCTTATATAACTGAATAAAACTGAATTTTTACACCTTAAAATTAAAAGTTTGCTATTTTTTTTCTCGAAAACGGTTGGTTTTAGGACCCCTGTTATATAGGTTTTTTTGTTTATTTTAGTGAATACTATCGCCCGTTAAAATAAAGGCAGTCAAACCCCTAACACCCTGTATAATATTTGTCTGAGTTGTGATAAAAAGGTACTAAAATTCCTATTGTTATGAAAATCCATAGAAAAGGTTATTGGAGTATTACTTAGGAATTGGGTTAGTTTCAACTTGTTACAAGAAAGTTTCGGAGTACGACCATTTGTCCACACTTATGATATCTGTACAGCTAATGTATTATTCATAAAACTCCATATGAAACTTGTTGCAACTCCAATTTTGTTGAAACTTTTAAAGATTGTTTTGACATGTGTTCTAAACACGTTAGAAAATTTCTATATTCTTCTACAGAAGTTTCAGCGATATTGTGAATTTTGTGATAATTTAAACAAATTAATAAAGATACTGTAACGTTTATTTCTAATTTATTTACACTGTCCTAATTATACACTACACACTACTTAATTTATCTTAACTATTTCCTAACTAATTAATTTATGTCACACTCTTAACTAATTTATTTCACTTGTTCGTTTTTCGTCTTGTTTATTCACTCACGGCTTCACGTCTAATCTAATCTCTCCGACCGCAAGCCCGCTTATATACACCTCAATCGTATTCGCGATAATTCCTGAAATAACTCGAACCTTCTTTTTTATGTAAAAACGTTCAGAAAGTCATAAATCATTCTTCCTTAATAAGATGATGCCGGAACTCAATTAAGGGCAGCGGCGTTCCTTTGAGAAAAGCCGCCGTCCGATAAGAGTAACACATTTCGCGTTACAATACTTAAAAATTAATAAGAAACGTACTGATAGTCAAATTTTACTGAAACTCTCGGAGGGTGTTATAGAAGTTCTATTAAGCCAGGAGGGCAAATTTCAATGTTTTACAAAATGAAGTTTCAAAGTTGCGTTCATCAATCTGACGCATCACCATTGAAAATTTTAATTGTCTGACAAAAGTTTTGAAAGTTCTTAAAAGAGTTAGTGACACTGTTTGTCGCCCCTACAACCTAATAATATGTGATATAGAGACTTATCTATTATAATATATAGTATAGGCGAAATAGGGAAAATCCCTCTAGGTAACCGAATAATCAAAAGCCTTCAGGACTCATTGGTGTCTACTCTATCGAAATAAGCACGCTTGGAAAATTTATTTTCGTTAATAATTAGTATTATTGTCAAAATTAATAAAGTATCTAACGGCATCTCTTAGTTTTATAATAAATATAAATTAAATTAAATAAGCAACACATTAAAAAAAGACTCCAGCAATTAACTTTTCATTTTTGGGCCAAGACACCAACTTTCGAATGTTTTGTTAAATCTCGTAAGGTCGTAAGGATTATTGATGGTAAAATACTTAAAGATAGTATTAATGCGCTCAGATACTAGTTGTCGTTTCAGTTTTTTTAAGGACATTAATTTAATGAATTTGAACTTGAACCCCTTTGATGACTAAACATTAGTTTCTTAACGATTTCCCAATAACGCAGGTTGTATGGACTCAATCAATGAGTTTCTTATTCCAACTAACTTTTTTAAAATTAAAAAACTTTAACCATGTACTCGCCAAAAGTTTATTTAATGAAAGCCAAATTATTGCCGTTCTCGGTCAAAATGTACAATAATGCTTAATAACAGCCAGCATCCTTTGCTTATACAACTCGTCGTTCTTCGCTTTGATACTCCCCCAAGCTTTCATCACTTCGTCGGATTTCTTGGAATCATCGAACTCATCGATATCTGGAGCGTCACTTTTATCGCACATCATGACCTCCAGGCTGGAAGTTAAGAACGCCAGACCGTAACAAGAGAACTTTTCCCAGTGTTCCATCAGAGTGGAAAAGGGGAAAAGCTTTTCCGGATCGCTACCGAGTTCCCTGATGGACTCGGAGAGGACCTCGTGGTAGTAACGGAGGAACTCTTCGAACCTGGCCGCCTCCTCCGTCGAGGACACTATGAAGAGGAAGTAGGACAAGTCTATCGCCGGAGAGTGTACCGTCGAGAGTTGCCAGTCCAAGATGGATACTTTGGAAGGAGACGTCTTCGAGGAGTCCTACGAAACGAAATATCGTTGGTCAATGTGGCTGGCCATTGTAAAATCCAATTTTAGATTCAAATTTCGTTACCATCAGAAATTAATTACCTCTTGTTAGAAAGTGGACGAGGAATAATCTATCTTTAATCGCTTTACTTAAAATACAAATTATTGATTAATTTATCCTACCTCATATTTGAACATGAAGTTATTATTCCAGCAATCCCCGTGTATGACAACGCATTCCTCGGGTTTAGACCCTTCCAACTCTAGCATCCGTTCCAAAATTGTCTTCTCCATTTTCTTCTCGAATTTCCTGGCGACAGTCTGGTCCATCTCCTCCAGAAGCTTGATAGCTTTCTTCGTGTTGAAATCGTACCAGTCCTTCATCTGTTCCGAGTTCAAAAACTTCCCGAACAAGTAGGTCATACTTTTCGTCAATTCTTCGAACCTAGTCGGGTCTTGATCTCTCATAGCGAAGGAAATGGAGTGGAATTTGGCATAGTTGTACAGTACGAATTTGATATGGTCGGAGTTCATGTGGATGAACCTGTCGTGTAGTTCATAACCGTTTTCCTTGAGGTTTTCCATCAGGATCGCTTGGACGTTCTCATTGCCGATGGTACTGTAGCACTTCGGTACCGAGTCGAAGGGTTCTTTGATGTTTTTCTCGAGCTGGAACTGTCTGAACGCAGGGAAAATCGTATCGTACATCAGGTTTTCCCTTAAATAAAACGGAATTCTATCCCATGCTTCGTTACTTGTTTTGTTCACTTTCCCCTTCTTGATCACGAGGTGGATCGTTTTATCTCTACCTTTGGCTTCCAGGAATATAACGTCTCCCATGTAGTTGTCGCCCTTCTCGGACACTCCCTTCATTTCTATTTGTACATCTTGGAAACCTTCTTTCTCGAGGGACTCTATCGCCCAAGGGGCGAACTCGCGATGGACGTCGTCCAATTCGATGGGCATCTTTGTGGTCTCAGACTGGAACTATCACTAATTCGTCGAGTGGTGTACTAATGTATTTATCTGAGTTCCGAACGAGATACCTCAATATCTAATCTGTAGACGGTAGAGTGAAATTGAGACAATAGAAAAGGTGTCGTGTTCAAAAGTTTGCCTACTATGTCGTGACATTGCATGATTTTATCTAATCTAATCAAGATTAATATTCGTAAATGTAAAATCCGATAACAGAAATGAATGGGAATTGGTAATGTTTGTTAGTTTTTATTTGGAATAGTACGTCGAAAAGTAGGGAACACAGAATGCTGGATTTTGTATCCTTAAAGCCCAACTTAATGCGTTAATAATATTCTGTTAAAATTGGGAACATTTTTGAATTTCCATGGTTTCAGACTTGACGTTTACAACAAGGTGTCATTGTATCGACACAATTTTAAACAAAATAAAAGTATGGATATTGTCACGACCTCGGGGCGATAAAGGGCTGCTCAGTTTGGGGTGATATCTCAGATTAAACACGTTAAACAGATTAACGACATTTATTGGGTCTACCATGAAAGGGAATTACAAAGTGCCAGTAAGCAATCCAACACATATAACCTTAATTAGGGAAGAGCTAGAGAGAGCAAGAGAGATTTAACATATCAATCAAACACAAAACAATTAATAAAGAGTCAGAGGGGCATAAGTTAAAAATAAAGCACTGTGACGTTTATTTTCTAATTTATTTACACTGATACTAATTGTGCACTATACACTACTTAATTTATTCACACTAATACTAAACTAATTAATTTATATAACACACTTAACTATTTCCTAACATTAATTTATATCACTCTTAAATGTTCATTTATTTCACTGTTCCGTTTTTCGCTATTTTGCTTGTTTACTATTTACTCTCGCGGCTTCACGTTTAATAATAATCCTCCTTCGTCCGCAGCGTTCACTTTTATAGTCCCCCATAATGTATTCCCGGATTTACTAGTATTTGCTCGATAATTCCAGGTCATTCCTTTCTCAAATTAATGTTTACTTAGATACGTCTAGAAAGGTCTAGGCTAGGAGGTCGGGTAGATAATAAATCATTCATCCTTTATTACTCCAATTACGGAGCGTTTTAAACTGGCCGCCGAGGTCCGACAGGAGTAAACACATTTCGCTCTGGTGTTTACATTTCGCGTTACAGTACCAAAAATTTATTAATTTGTTATATAGTGTGCGTGAGGCTGGAATAGGAGCAGGAGTACACCACGGCAGGGCATTCTTACGTATTTTCGTGAAAGCGAAAAAAATATCTATGAATGTATCTCGGCTGGACAGTTTATCTTCAAAAAAACATCAAAGATTTTAATTTAGATTATCATCAAGATATGAATGGCAAACTTTGAAGATCAGATCACAATAAGTTTATAACTATATTAAACACTAAATATTGTTTTAGATAACGTTCCTTATCATTCAAGGTTATTAACAAAATATTAAACTCAATTGAAACAATACCGAGTTATGAGAATCGTTGATGACGCATATTTATAATCAGGAATCATATAGTAAAAATCAATTGCTTGATAAAAGATTATAAAAAAATGTAATTGATGTAACGATTTTATTAATATTTTAATATTGGTTTAGTATAGTATTTTTAATATAGTCGAACCAATTTGGTGTCAAGTGAAGCGTCAAGTTAAAAATCAGTTTCAATTTTCTTTTCTATAATAAGTAATACGTTTGATACTCTCACTAGGAATGATTATTTTAGACATGCAAGAAAAATTGAAGAGAAAAATAATTATTGTATTAGTACTCTTAAGCAAGATAAGGCAAACACAGATCTAAAAGATTTTATAAAATTACTTTATCTTCTGATTTGGTCATTTAATATTTAAAAACGTCTTACTTACAGAGGTTTTCAGCTTAGATCAGAATAAATTGTTACTTAAATTAAAAGCAAGTGTTATTGTTTAAGTTAACGTACCATTCATCACATAATTTCCTTAGCTATTTGGTCTTAATTCATTAAGTAACTATTAATACACTTTCATTGAGGCTACCTTCGGTAGTACGTCGCCACCGCCTTAATTACATGAGAATGAAAGAGAGAGATACCTTCGTCTCCATTAAATTGATTATAGTAAAGTCAGTCCGTGTACATATAAAATTTAAAGAAAACAATCCTCCCAAAGTCAGTTCTCGTCGGTTGGACTAACACATTCCTCGAATATTTTCATTAATAACGCACTGAATAACACCGCGACACAGCTAGTTAAGAGTCCCTAAGTCGTTACTAATAATTCTTAATTTAGTTCCAACGTCGTCTTAATCGAGTAATTGACGTTTCACATTTGACAGGTCCTCTCTTATTCGCGAAAAGTGCTCGATCATCACCTCTTCATCATAATCGGCTGCAACGTTGTCGTCGTCGGTCGTTGCATCTAATTAATTTATTTCGAATGGAAGCGTTTTTTTCCCCATCTCCCCATTGAAACTTAATTGAGGTATTTATTTAAGGAGAGTCCGAATCATTAATTAAAACTTTTGACAGATGAGGTGAGTAATATAAACAACTTTTTTTAATGACGTTCTCACGATGACGGCGAGGAAAGGATGGGCGTTGATACGTACAAATATTAATTATCCGTAATGACCGTTTCGGGGATACTCTTGGAAGCGCGAGTCGCGATTCCTTCGCCGTTAATATTATCATTGTCGTCGTCGTTAACGTAGGGTTTCGGTTTCTCTTTTTTCCCCTCATTACGCCTGTCGGTTTTCTTCGCGTCGCGTTAAGGACGACGTAATTTGCATGCCGACAGGAAACTTGTAATTGCGACGCGAGTGCTCGGAGAAATTTTGTCATAAAACTGGATTTTTTATTGGATCATTGGTTTAAGTAGCGATAAGGACGGGATTTTAATTGAATCGTCCGGTTGATCGTGAAGAAATTAAATTAAGGCCCGTTTATTTGAACAAAAGTGAAATTGATACAGATATTATATTTAGGTTTTCTCGGTATAAATTAGATATTTCATCATAATTTTTTCTCACCATACGTACGAGCGTGACAGGAGCGTTAAAATTCTGACCATATTCTGGTCAACTTTCCCACATATATATAATGAATTAATAAATTAATTTTTTTCTTACAATTTATCTATGTTGGAATTGGATTCGGGATACTTTCATTTCCGGTACATTTACTAGGGAGCTTACGTCACAACTTCGCTTAATAACACTTTAATTAATTATTGCTTCGTGAATTATACAAACCTGAAAATTCTTTAAAAAAATAACAACTTTCCAAAGAAGGAAAATTTTCAAAGACCGTTAAAAGTGTATTTAGACCATTTGATTCAAAATTTTTGAAGTAGCAGTCTCAAAGATAAGAGGCGAGATTATCTTTTCCGAGTTCCATCACGTGACACTCGAGTAATATAACAAATAAATAATTCATATGGTATCAATTGACACCACACACGCTGGAATCTATCACAATTTTTTTCAAATTTCAGGACAAATTTTTTCAGAGACAGAGATATTCAAAAAAATGTCCGGAACAGACATAGATACCTTCACATAGTATGTTCCAATAACAGTTCTGAAACTGTTCCAAACACGCTCTTGCAAACAGACGCCATAGACCAAGAGCTGGGGACGAGATTTCAACATCATCAGTAATATGGAATTCGTAAACAGGAATAAACTCTATTACCATCAGTTATTGAAGTTCCGAGCAGGCGGACAGCTTACTTGTTGCGGAGGGTTGTTATAAGGTCTGAAAGTGATTAATTTTTAAGGGAAATTTTGGCATCGATAATAAGCTTAAAAATGTATGTAATGATAGGTCTTACCATACCTAAACGAAGTTCCAAACGGCGGACACAAAGTAGGTGCAAAGGGGGCGGCGGACAAGGGTAAAGGGGGTGAAAACACGGAGAGCTAGAGCCGAAATTTCAAGGTCATCGTCATCAGTAATATGGAATTCGTAAACAGGGATAAACTCTATTACCATCAGTTATTTAAGTTCCGAGCAGGCGGACAGATTACTTGTTGCGGAGGGTAGTTATAAGGGGTGAAAATGATTAATTTTTAGGGGAAATTTCGGCATCGATAATAAGCTTAAAAATGTATGTTATGATAGATCTTACCATACCTAAACAAAATTCCATGCGGCGGACACATAAGTAGGTGCAAAGGGGATGGCGGACAAGGGTAAAGGGGGTGAAAACGCGGAGAGCTAGAGCCGAAATTTCAACGTCATTGTCATCAGTAATATGGAATTCGTAAACAGGGATAAACTCTATTACCATCAGTTATTTAAGTTCCGAGCAGGCGGACAGATTACTTGGGGCGGAGGGTAGTTATAAGGGGTGAAAATGGTTAATTTGTTGGGAAAAATTCGGCATCGATAATACGCTTGAAAATATATGTAATGATAGGTCGTACCACAAGTAAACGAAAATCTGAGCGGCGGACACCTGAGTGGGTGCAAAGGGGATGGCGGACATGGTGACGGGGGTGAAAAGGCTCGGAATTTCGTTTTTTATGGTGCGACCTATCATTACATACATTTTCAAGCGTATTATCGATGCCGAAATTTTCCCGCCCAACTAACCACTTTCATCCCTTATAACTACCCTCCGCGCCAAGTAATCTGTCCGCCTGCTCGGAACTTTAATAACTGATGGTAATAGAGTTTATTCCTGTTTACGAATTCCACATTACTGATGACGTTGAAATTTCGTGCCTACCTCTCCGCCTTTTCACCCCCTTTACCCTTGTCCGCCGCCCCCTTTGCACCTACTTCATGTGTGCGCCGATTGGAGTTTCGTTTAGGTATGGTAGGACCTATCATTACATTTTTAAGCTTATTGTCGATGCCGAAATTTTCCCTAAAAATTAATCATTTTCACCCCTTATAACTACCCTCCGCAACAAGTAAGCTGTCCGCCTGCTCGGAACTTCAATAACTGATGGTAATAGAGTTTATCCCTGTTTACGAATTCCATATTACTGATGACGATGACGTTGAAATTTCGGCGCTAGCTCTCCGCGTTTTCACCCCCTTTACCCTTGTCCGCCATCCCCTTTGCACCTACTTATGTGTCCGCTGCTTGGAATATTGTTTAAGTATGGTATGATCTATCATAACATACATTTTTAAGCTTATTATCGATGCCGAAATTTCCCCTGAAAATTAATCACTTTCACCCCTTATAACTACCCTCCGCAACAAGTAAGCTGTCTGCCTGCTCGGAACTTTAATAACTGATGGTAATAGAGTTTATTCCTGTTTACGAATTCCATATTACTGATGATGTTGAAATCTCGTCCCCAGCTCTTGGTCTACCAGAAGTCACGTAAGATTTCACAGCATCGACAGATATTGCCCAATAAAGGTACCTTCCCTCATCTGGCAATTTGAGTATTTGGAAGTCATGAGATTTATTTGACTTCCACTTGACTGCGCCATCTTTAACCAAATACCCGAATCCTGGATATCTAAAGAGTTGGTTAAATTTTTCGAAAAATGTTCTTGTTCTGTGGAAGAATGTTTAGGTATTTCGTCGTAAACATGTAGTCGTTGAACCACGAAGATGTATTTATATACAAACGTCTAATGACTCTAATGTAAATGTATTGTTTTCGTTTTCACAGCAGAGATATTAAAAACCAGTTCAAGTTCAAACACTATCCTCATCCCCAAATTGTTATAGCAGGAAATGTACCTTAATGTCTCGTATTGACAAAAACTGAAAAAAATATCTACTTTGCGTTACTAATGATCTCATTATTACACCGAAAGTAGTGTAATAATATTCTTATTATTACACTAGGTACTTTTGGTAACTTTTATTTTTGTTAGATTGGTACGTCAGTCTGTCACGAAGACGTGCGTAGACGTCAAGGTTAAATTATTAGTATTTTAATAAATTTCTTGACCAGGTTTGCGTATTTCTGGGGGTGTAGAGGTCAATTCTACATTTTTGTCTTCAATTGCGCTGACGTAAGTAAGTAGTTAATTTCTCCTAGGGCAACTAGATTTTCAAATTCAAATACGAAACGTCAATGTCAGGACGTCAGTGTAACCAACCCACGAAAAATTCCATAGTGTAATACGAAAACTTGAACAGTCAAAATTTAATGAATTAATAAAGCTATGTAGATAAAATAGTATATTACACTCGTTTAATAAGAGGTATTGTCACACTCGTTCTATTAAAGCACTCCTCGCTTCGCTCGTCGTGCTTTAAAACTCTCGTGTGACGATACTCCGTCTTATTAAACTAGTATAATAATATACTATTGATCTATTCGATTAGCTCTTAGGAATGTGATGAGTTTCTATAAAATAATCATATTATATTTTATCACATTCAACACTAAGAACAAATTGGCTGGTTCTCGTTTCACTGGAAGACGATGTAGAAAGTGAATATCGAAAGCATCCCTCTGGCATTATTAAACAAAACCAGACCCATAATCCGCGCATAATCGTCACATTACTCACTTCTTAGAACCGCCTGGATATGCTTTTTGTTTTTTTGATAAGGATCTCCCTGCGAGAGAGAAAAAAACGCAGTAATAAAATCTTCACAGTCGTTAAAGCGGTGAAAAACGCAGCAATTTCCACTCGCAGGAGGCGAAATAAAGCGCGATCGTCGTTTGTTACGCGCGTTACCATAGTTTTTCGTTTTATTGTCGCGGTCATTTGTTTAGATTGCCGTACTTAAACGGGATCATCGCTTTTTTTATTGCCGCTATTTTCTAAAAGTTAAAGGTCCTGTTAGGAAATCTAGTTCAGGAATAGAGAATAAAAACGTTTTGATGTATCGCTGCCGGTTGGAATTTCGTATAGTGTTCTTGGGTTAACAGCTATTGACATCTTGTTCTATTTTTTTCTTAGGAATTTCTTTAAGAGCCCCGAAATGCCGGCAGGGTAACGACGGTCTTCGGCCGTTTGATGATCTTCATTTTGGGCCATTAAAAAATATTGCGACTTTGACATGTTTCCTCCAAAAACAAGAATTTTACGGTGAATTACCACAGACAATGAATTGTCTGTGGAATTACGTAAGAGATAAATCACTACTCCTCTTAATATTATTACATTTCTAGATGAGAATAATGATTATTATTATCAATAATACTAAAAGTTCCAATATCACTACACTAAATTTTTGTTGGATGTTGGATTCACCTTTTCAAGAGAATTGCAATATGCAAAGAGGTGCAATCAATCAATCGAAATATAGGCAATCAAAAAGGCATGAAGCAAAGCGGGAAATTAATGTTGCAATAATAAAAACAATATATTATTTTTATTAATTTCTTAAACACCTTGAAAAATTCATGAACCTCTATAAATTCAAACAACTTTGTAAATTGACAAAGCTGAGTAATTTCACTATTATTTCCCATTAATATTCAGGCTAATTACGGTATTCTTAAGATTCTGATAAGAGAATCACTCTCCTATATGCCTGAAGATATAGACTTTTATTTCGCATCAAAAATAATGAGTAATGGAAAGTTTTCAAGGCACGCTTCAGAAAAATTGACTGACTCTCAAAACTCTCTAGAAATATCGAAAACACTAATTTTCTTACTTCATCTGGTCTGTTAGATATGAATTTTTGTTGAGTTGCACATCAATCAGATTCAACGCCTAACGTTGGGATTTTCCATTTTTTTTACAAATTTATTGAAAAGCCAGTTTCATTAAATCCTTCCAAAAGAGTTACTTGAAGTATTCTGAAGATTTTGGAAGAATTTTTATTTCCTACTTGAAAGGGTCCAAGAGATACGAATTTTTTTTCGCATCAAAAGTATGAAAATGTGAAAGTAATAGAAATTTTCCAAGATGAACTTACGGAAAATGAAGAAATTCTCGAAAAATTCTTTGAAACTCCCTAGATATAATAACCTATTGAAAAGGCTGAATTTTATTCGCTAATTTCCACTTCGTTATTTCAACTGGTCCGTAAGATACGAATTTTAGTTGAGAAGGGTACATCAATGAGAATCAACGTTGCCAACATGACCACAATTTAAGGTAGAAGGCTCACACCAATAATTACATCTTGTGATAATGTATTTCTTCGTTTACAACTAATACAATAAAATAATTACATTATGTAAAACATTGGTGGGACAGTAATTTCGTATACGAGGGTCGTAACAAAAGTCTCCCACCTCGTCCATCCAATAAAGTCAATTTGATGATGTGGACCGACTTTATCTCTACCTTCGGATGTGGATCGGAGGAGCGAACGAGCGTTTCGTCTAATTTACAAAAACCAAATACCCTCACACAACGAAAAGAGAGAGAACTGGAAGGACGGAGGATCATCGACGACATGTTAATTTCTTCTATTTTATTGTCAGCGATATTATCTGTTTTCACAGTGTCGGTTTGTTTAATGACAACTCGTCCCTGTTTGTCGGCGCATTTGTACGCTTTTAATTAATTGAAATTTCTTTATTGGTCGCAAGGAAGAGTAGATGCAGCAGGAGAAGGAGGAGAAGAGTGTAAAGGAGGATATAGTTAGATAGAAAAAGAGGGATAAGCATGTGTGCATGTGTGAGTATGCGCGAGCTAGAATTTACAACGTTCGATGAAAGATAAATTTGTCATACTAATTAACGGCGCGACGTTTTATCGCCGATCGTGAGAATATTTCATATCGGGGGATATTCGATATTTAATTGGGAACGTTCGATCGATGAGTATTTTCAAAAAGTTCAAAAAGTTCAGTAAACGAATCAACGCCGCATCTCAGTACCTATGTACATACAGACAAAACTCAAACAACAAGAGAGTGCCGTTGCGGCGTTAATCTAAGACTAGATACCTATTTGATGTTCTTAAGGATGTTTCCAAAAGTAATTTCCAGCAAAATCACAAAATCAACCTCTTTTTTAAGAAACCACGTTAAGTAAATATTTGTACCTATATAGGTAGGTACATGAAATTTGGCAACCAAACATGCACCAGCATAGTGTATAGCACTTCCATGTTTCCAGGGAAAATTTTAAAATTAATCACATTTTTGACAAGACATGTTCTAAGTTTCTATAATTTTACGAAGTTCTTTCAGAATTTTAGGCACTTTTCGAAATTTTACGAATGAATGAGGATTCCTAACGGAATACTTGGAATAAATCTAAAAACTTTTCAGGCTAGTCGAAATTCGTATTCAAAAGGTGTTTTCGCGTACCTTTACCCTTAGCGAATCCGGCCTGTTAATGCGATATTTCCCTTTTAAAAAATCTTTATAGTCTCTCATAGATAGATAATATGTAGTATTACCTTACTCTTGCATGTGAAATAAGGGAAATAGTTCTGTAGTTGTCACATTTGTAAAAGCTACCTTTTTTGTGTAGTGTTGTTAATAATTGTAGATTAAGTTCAGTCTTGGGCCATTGCCTAGAATGCCAGAATATTAAAGGAGGTGTGGAGTAATTTTATTCCAGTTTCATGATTATTTCTGTTATTAAATCTGGATATGGTGCCTTGTTGAACTTGACTAATCGCCACTCTAATTTCGCTTTCTAGTATTTCAGGCTCTATTTCTAGTTCATTGTAATTTGGGTGTATATGTTCACCCAGACAGCACATAACGTCTTAAAGACGCCTTTTTTATGCTTGGACGCCTTAAGACATAAAAAGTACATCTATAAGACGTCCATATCCGGACGTCTCTAAGACGTCCAAGGCCGGACGTCTTAAAGAAGTCTAATTTACGTCGATTTTAAGCCTGATTTTTTCATGCCTGAAGTGGACGTCTTTAGGACGTCCATTTCTGGATGTCTCTAAGATGTCCAGAGCGGAATGTCTCAATGACATCTAATTTTCGTCTATTTTATGCCTGCCCTTTTTTATGCCACAGGTGGGCTTCTTTAGGACGTCCAGTTTTGGATGTCTGTAAGATATTAAAAGGCGGACCTCTTTTAGGTTTTTTTATCTTTTATTATATTTATCTTTTATCCTTTATTCTTTTATCTTTTATTTATCTTTTTTTTATCTTTTAGGGACAGGGAATTTATAAGAAATTTAATTCTGTCAAAAAAGTGCATTTTCTTAACTAAAATTATAAATCTTTAAGACGTCCGCTTTTAAACATTTTAGTGACATCCAGTAGAGTTAGACGTCCTAAAGAGGTCCACTTCAGGCAAATAAAAGATCAGGCATAAAAAATTAACGTATATCAGACGTCTGCCTTTCAACATCTTCGAGACATCCAAAGCGACGGCCTTAAGAGGTCCACTTTAGGCATAAAGAAGGTCAGGCATGAAAACGACCTAGATTGGACGTCATTAAGACGTCAGATTTTGAACATCTTTAGAGACATCCAGAATTGAACGTCATAAAGACGTCCACTTCTGGCATAAAAAAGGGCAGGCATAAAATTGACTTAAATTAGACGTCATTAAGACGTCCGTCTTTTAGTATCTTATAGACATCCAAAAATGGAAATGTTTAACAATGAAAACCGCACCAAAAAATTTAGACTTTTCGCGAAAAAAATTGTTTCAACAAATTAGGTGGTAAATTAATGAATAAATTAATAAACAAATTGCATCTTCGTAATATGCTCAGAACGGTACCCCAAATCAAAAGATGAAACATCAAAATTCGTCAACAATTTCCAGAGATATCGCTTATGACCTAAGGTGCCAAAATAAAAAAAATGTTTTTCTTCTTTAATTTTTTAAACAATCTTAAAATTGCTTTTTATCATATACAACAATTGATATCGGCAGAGAAAATGTTTCTCTAGTGAACCATGATATTAGAATCGCGATATTTTTTTTAGTTGTGCGTTGATGGTTATTGCAAAAATATAAACAAATTGAATTTTGCAATAAACTATTTGATGAATCGATCTGAAATTTTTACCACACATTAAGCACTACAATCCCCGACTTTTTACAAAATAACAATGCCGCAGGATCAATTTCGCAATAACAATTGATAAACAAAAAATCTGTCCATTTTGATTTTCTATACCATTTTTCTCAGCAACAAATCAAGATATCAAGGTCGATTTAGAGTTATTTTAGAGGTCTTTTAATTCTGTAGAGGATGGTAGGGCCACTTTACTCAAAAGTAACTTAATTTTTAATTGAGATCAAAAATAGTCAAAAAAGTGCATTTTTTGACGTTTAATTGGTAATAACCAAAGGGCGGATAAAATGCAAAATGCATTTTTTGCATTATTTGCATTTTCTTCGTTTTTTTCTTCAAATTTGCATTTTTTTTTTCAATCGTGCATATTTTGCATTTTTCTTTACAATCTGCTGGATATTTAGAAAAACAATGTACTGATGAGTGACAAATCAACTTATTGACAATATAAGTTATAACTGGAACTGTAATCAAGTACCTTTACTATCTGGCAGTGGTTCCTGTCATAAGGGTTGTTTTTACCTGGGTAGTCTAATAGGAGGAGGATGTACTTAATGACATATTATACTTAAAATTCGTAGAAAGGCTTATTTTGATCGCGGGGCAGGGTTAGCTGTTAGTGTTAGTGTGTTTCTTAATCCTCTCCGGCCATTGTACCGGTTTTAGGACCAGGTTGATGTTCTTCCAATTTGTCACTACCTTTAGAGAAGTTAAATTCAACGGTTGTTCTGTAAAGTTAAAAATGCCCAAGACAAATTTAATTGAAGTGTGGATTAAACCTTATAGTGAGCTGAAGTGGGATGGTGACAAATTATTTTGCACAGCATGTTCGAAAATAGTATGTACATAGAAAGCAATAACTACCTAGATTAATTTAACTGAATTAATACTGAATAACTTAGTATCTTTATAACTTAATTTAATTAACTGAATTAGTAATTCATTTACTTGCTTACAATATTCCAATTATGGCAATTATTTTGAGTGGATATCTACGTAGATATCAATTAATGTGGCCATTCATAAATTACCTGACGCATTTTTGCACTTTTTACTTTATCAAAGAATTGTGAATGGCCCCTATATATGTCAAAGCTGCTGAATTTATTTTACTTTCAATTTTAAGTCCTATTCTTCTTTTAAAATTAAGAAACAAAACATATTTTAACAGTACCTTCTTCATATTTAGATCCATGCTGCAAAAAAATTCATAGTGGAGCAACATGTGAAGAGTGGAAAGCATATCGCAAGTTTGAATAAATCGAAACAAGGCGCTAAACAACATCAAACTCTAACGTCCTGTTTACAGAAAAAGTTAAAAAATTATCCACAGAAGCAGTTCAATGAAAAACTTTGCAAGGCTATGGTGGCGGCCAATATTCCATTGAAAAAATTATATAATTTTCATTTAAAATCATTTCTGAAAGAATTTTGTTCATTTAATATTCCGGATGAATCTGCTTTAAGGAAATCGAGTGTTGATGTAATCTACACCGACACGATAGCGACTATAAAAAATATTATATGCGAGAATTACTTCTATGTTATTGTTGATGAAACGATTGATTCGACTGGAAGATATATTGCACATTTATTAATAGGAGTTTTAGAAGAAAACACTCCATCCAAATCATTTTTAATTTCTTCAAAACAACTTGACAAATACTTAACAATCACCAGATTTGTTCAAGATTCTTTGAGTAATTTGTTTTTACCAAATACTGTTCCATTTGAGAAACTCATTTTGTTTTTATCTGATGCTGCCCCATATATGACTATGGCTGGTAAAAATTTAAATTTTTTTTACCCAAATCTAATTCACGTTACTTGTTTAGCCCATGCCATTAACAGAGTCGCAGAATTAATAAGAAACCAATTTTCTATTGTTAACGACTTGATAGGTTATATGAAGAAAGTATTTATTAAGTGTCCATCGCGAATTCAGTTTTATAGAGAAAGACTTCCGGGAGTTCAACTGCCGCCAAGACCTGTCATAACTAGATGGGGAACATGGCTTGATGCAGCAATGTTTTATGCCGAACACTACGATGAAATAAAGGAAGTTATTACCGATTTGCATGATTCCTCTTCTGCGGCTCTTTTAAAATGTCAAGAAATATTTACAAATTCGACTCTCCACAATAAACTCTTATTTATAAAACTAATTATTCTTTTGTTTCTAAAACTATGGTTCAATTGCAAAATACATGTATGACTCTGGTTCAAGCAGTTCAATTATTAAATGTTTTTGAAGCGGAATGTAAAAAGGTACATGGAAACATTGGAAAGTTAGTTTTGTCCAAATTTTCCAGTACTATACAAGCTAACGGAGGATTTTCTGTGTTAAAAACTGTTGCAATAATGTTTACGGGCGACTTTAATTGTATAATTGATGTAGAACCAAATATTTTACATACATTAAAATACGCTCCTCTTACGTCAGTAGATGTAGAACGAACTTTTTCTATTTTCAAACATATGTTTACTGATAGAAGACAATCTTTTCTTATTGAAAACTTTGAAAAACATATAATTATAAATGCATTTTGTGCCAGCATTAATGAATGAAAAATGAATTATTATTTTACAGTCTCTTTTTTTTCCTATTTCTTTTGTATATCTATGTACCTATACATAATATAATATAATATAATATGTAGTATTGAAACTAAATTGTGGTTTGTAATAAAATCAGATACATTTTAAACAAGAGTATTCTTTTTCCTTAATCCAGGACGATCCAAACGAAAAAAAAAAAACGTTTTTTAAGCATTTGCATTTTTTACCAAATTTTATGCATTCCTTGCATTATTTTGAAATTTTCGTGCATTTTTTTGAAATTTTCGTGCATTTTAATGCGCATTTTTTTAAACTATTCACGTGCATTTTTTCCGCCCTTTGGTAATAACCTAATGTTTAATGTCTCGTGAGGTCTTCCTAAAAATCCGGGTCTCCTGCTCGAGGATTCGATGCCATGGTGAAATCCTTATTTGCTTGGCCCAAATGTATAAATCCAGGGATCTGAGACGTTCAGGTTTATTTTCAGGAATTCAGGAATGTTGCGTGATCTAAACTACAGGTACAGAATTTGACGAATTTAGACACCGGGGAAACATCTAACGGACCTTACTCCTACACTTTCGCCAACCGGATTAAAATCTAATTGCAGGGGGGAACTTCCACCGCCCTAAGAAGTTATTTGTAAATTTAAACCTAAATTGCGCGCAACTGAAAAAACTTAAATTTATTCCGACGAACTGAATTTGTTTTTGGGTTCTACGGGGAATACGTTAAAAGCCTCATGGGTGTGTGTGTATCAGTTAAGTTTGTTTTTCGGGTTAAATCCGTTCCAGCCCCTCTAAACTTTCCACCCCTAAAAAATATTTTCTTTATCGTCCGCCTTTTATATTTTCCATCGGCTTACCGCTCGGGTCAGGAACAACATATACAGGGCCGCAGCCGCCCCCGCATCGCCCCTTAAATCGTTTTATTCCTCCCAAAACAACGCTACCGCAAAATCGAACCGCGTTGATACGGCGTGTATACGCCATATACGCAGAGAGGTATAAATTGAAAGGGGAAACGATCGACGCGGGACCGATCGCGTATATATTTTGAAACAACAGAAACGCGAGGACGACAATTATTTTCAATTCGGCCATCTTGTCGTTCCGAGCCCTCTCCCCCTCCCTCCACGGTTTTTTTCCTCTCTCTTTCTCCCTCTCTCTCTCTCTCGCCCCTCTCGTAAGCACACCCCCGAGTCGGTTTTACGCTTTTCAAAATAAATCTGCGGCGCGGCGTTAAAGCCCGGTTTCAATTTCGTTTTATGGTCGCGTATCGATTCGGGGTTTTACTGTACTCTCTCGGGGTCTTTGCCGGATTGAATGGGACAAACTGATTTTGATTTGCGGCTTAAAATGTTACACGCTTTACGATCATTTGAGGAGGAATTCCGCGACCGTGGAAATGTATAGAAGTTTAGAGCAGCAACGGCTTTCTTCCGCGATTTCCTTCTCAGGTTATGAAGAAGATTTGAGGCACAGAATCGCAAAATAGGCTCACTTCAGCCATTTCTATCCACTGGATATTATATAGGCCTCTCATAGATTTGACAACTCTCCTCTGTTCTGCGCGACTAGATACCAATTCTTCTTCTTCCTCTTCTTTCATTGCAGGGCCATGACCTGTTCTTCTTCGCGCTTCAAACTTTTGTCAAGGCTTCTTCCGAAGATATCAACTTTGGGCCCATCTTTTTTGTGGTCTTCCTATGATTCTTTTTCCTGGAGGTCTATAGTCTCTTGCTATTTTTATTTCTCTGGTATCATCTGCTCTTGACACATCATCATCATCATGATCAGTCAACCATCTCGTGTCCACTGTTGGACGTAGGTCTCCCTCATTCTTCTACATGCATCTCGGTCTTGTGCTGCCTGCATCCAGTTGCTGTAGCAGCGTTTCAGGTCATCGGTCCATCTTGTTGGTGGGCGGCCTCGGTTTCGGTAGGCTTCTTGTCTCGGCCTCCACTCCTAATATACGTTTTGTCCACCTGTTGTCCGTCATTCTGGCAACATGTCCTGTCCAATTCCACTTGAGGGTTGTTATCTTCTCTATCGCGTCCAGGACTCCTGTTCGGCGTCGAATTTCTTGGTTTGGAATTCGTTGTCTGAGAGAGATACCCAACATGACGCGTTCCATGGCCCTTTGTGCTACGCGAATTTTGTACACTGTTTTGTTCGTAAGTGTCAAGGTCTCTGCTCCATAGGTAAGAACTGGCAGCACGCACTGATTGAATGCTTTCCTTTTAAGGCTTACTGGGATATCTGATTTGAAAACATAGTTAAGTTTGCCGAAAGCTACCCAGGCCAGTCTAATGCGGCGGTTTAGTTTGATGGTTTGGATGCATACTCCAACAGTGTTGGAGTATGCATGCAAGAGGGCAAATCTGAGTGAAAAAGGTATCAATATAAATGGAGAAAATCTAAACCACCTTCGATTTGCGGATGATATTGTGCTAATAACGGACAGTATAGACGAAGCTAAAGACTTACTGAACAGACTCCACCGCTCCTCCCTAGAAGTAGGACTGAAAATAAATATGTCTAAAACACAAATCATGACAAATCTAGTACTCAGCGAAAGCATAAACATTGCTGGAGCAGCCATCGATCAGACTACTTCTTACAAATACCTAGGACACGAGACTTGCCTTGGAAGAGATAACCAAACCATCTTGACACATGTTCATTCCAAAATCTTCTTCTTTGTCTCATGAATTTCTTACTCTGTCCAACTTGGTCTTTCCTGCTATTGCTCTTAAAGTGTCCATTTCACCTTTACGCAATAGTTGTTTTGTCCTATACTTACCTATTTCGGCTAGAGTCTCTACGCCATATGTTATTATTGGTCGTACCATTGTCTTATATATTTTGACTTTGCTGTCGACATTCATATATTTATTTTTCCATGTTATGTCCCATAAGAATCCTGATAGGTACTTGTGCTCCTTTTACGGCTTGAGGTTGTACTTACTTGAATGTATCACGATCGATAGATATGGCTTTACTTTGTTTTTTTTAAATTCATTACTTGTTGGATTACGTTTCCTTCGATTTCTAATTTACATCTTAAATATAACCATACATTTGTTTTTTTTTTAATATTTTTCGGTTTTGCTGTTATGTTCAAATTACTTAGTAGTAAACTCCGCCTGGGTCCGCTGATGGGTGGATTGAGTAGCCCATTAGTGGTCACTGCCGGTCCCAAGCCCGGATAAAGGAGGAGGGTTGGTAGATCAGGCTCATAACCTATCTACCGTAAAACATCTGACTGCTCAAAGAATCACGCTAAGCCTCAGAACTAAGACAATCCATAAGATTAGGAACCTGGAATATCAAGTCATGGTATTTGAAAGAGCAAGAATTAATAGCGGAGATCTCAGAGATGCCATTTCAAACCTACGAATCTTTTTAACCCGTCGTACTATCTCTGTTGGAGTCTTCCAACACTTCTCTCTCCCCAAGGTCTCCATCTGGTAATATACCGCGTTTTAGTTTTTTGTATGTCTGGCTACATGTCCAGTCCATTGCCAATTTGGAGAACCAAATTTTATGATGTCTGTGACTTTAGTTTCCTTCCTTATCCATTGGTTCGTTTTGTGGGCTCTCATCAGGGAAATTGATAGAATTCTTCTTTATTTATATGGCTCCCTGGTGTACTTCCAATTTATGTTTGATTTTTTTAGTCAGTACCACGGTCTCACAACCATATGTGACCACCAATACTATACACTCGTAAACCTTTTATTTCAAAGACATTGGGATATTCATACTGACGATGTGTTTCAGTTTTCCTTGGGCTGCCCATGCTAGTGTATTCTTCTGTCGATTTCCATTACTTCATCTTGTTTGTCTAGTGTTATAGCTTGTCCGAGGTATACGTATGTTATTGCAAGGGGGACCCATATAATACTTAAGAAAGTATTGCAGGCGTGCTGATTTTCGGAATTTGAGATATTGGCATTTCTGAACGTCTTGAGGTCCCCTGAGTTCGAACATGTTTTTAGAAACATGTCTGTGTCTGTATATGTATGTATGTGGTCAACGTTTTCTCAGAAAGTATAAAAAGTGGAAAGTACAATTTTGCATTTAGGCTGGGTCTCTTGAATATTCGCGACCACATAAATTTCATCACGATCAGTTAAGGGCAAAAGGCATTTTAGGTACTCGTACTTTTTAAGTTTTTTGGATTATCTCAAAAACTGGTAAAACGTTTTTGTTAAAATCTTGTATCTTTACTTACTTTTTACTATTCAATTCTTATTAATTGCCGTTACCGTTATCTTGACTGATCTGCGAAGGACCCTCTACTTTTGCGAATTTTCAGTTTTTCTCAATTTTCTCCAAAACGGCTTTACCGATTCTTACCAAATCTTTAGATTTGAACTTACCTAACTCATAGCAATAATTTTTATTTGAAGCATTTTTTCCTAAAACCTCTCTAAAGGGTTTTTTCAATTTCTCAAAAAAAAAAGTTTTAAAAGGGCTTTGAATGTTTTCACTAAACTTTATATTTGAATTAACATATTAAATGTATACAAAATTTATTGGAAATGTTTTTTGCTAAAACTGTCCTAAAGGGCACGAATTTCTGTTTTGTTGTACAATTTTCTCTAAAACGTTTTTGGTGATTTATACCAAATCGCATAACTTAAGTTAGCTGTTTAATGCCCATATATTTTATTTGAAAATTGCATATATGCATGAATATACCTAAAATTGCCCTAAAGGGCTTCCTACAGGGCTAGAATGTACTTCTTTAACTGCATGTGGAGTAATTGAGGAGTAATTGTTCAGTCTAACTGATACATCTCCATCAAGCAAAGTTGTTTTTATTTATTCCAAATCTAACAAACAACCAAAAGAAATATTTACTAATAAGAGAAAATGTTAATATTCGATACTAAATATATTTTATAAAACGGTGATAATGTTGCCATGAATATTTTGTCCGGCAATATGAGAGTCTTACGATGTTACACATCGCCATTTTTTATTGTGTTTCCATGCATGAAAATTGTGTCGTCTTCATCTTGTGTATTTGTAATGAACTGGGTTTTTGTATAGTTTCCTCTTTTCTAACGAGTCTAATGAGTTTAACGACGCATGCGTTAGAGAGAGACATACTTATGTGAATTCTCTCTGATTTGTATTAACTCTGATCGAAAAAGTATCGATATTGGTGCTTTATATATATATATATATATATATATATATATATATATATATATATATTGAATGGGGCAAGTCACAATTTTAAGTTGGGTTTAAACACTAAATCTCACTTTGCTATGTACTGATTTAATGCCCGTTTGCACCAATTTCACTTAAATCAGTACATAGCAAAGTGATACTTAATGTTTAAACCCAGCTAAAAATTTTGTGACTTGCACCAGTTGCACTTAAAAAATACTTAGCTAAGGTACGGTGGAAGGTTGGTAGCACTTGAAATTATCATGTTTCGTGATTAAATTGTCAAGTGACAACTAGTCAGGTCGTGGTTTTGTGGTTATGTTTGTTAGTTGCTGTTGTTATAGACTATAGACTGTTAGAGCTAGACTGTTGTTCCTAAAAAATTAATGCAAATATGATGAAATGCCAACTAAACAATCAAGAAATATTTATTTTACTTAATTATTTATTTATAAAGATATTCTAAATGTTCGTCAATTTCTTCCAACAACAAAAGTGTGGTTGCTTTCGAGACTCGAAACCTTTTATAGTTAGGTCAAATGAATTAAAATATTCTTCACTGATGTAGATTCTACGTGGTATTTTAAATTCTATTAAATTAACTGCATTTTATTCAAAAATATTTTCATCATCTTCAAATATTTGCAACATTTCTTTGCTTCTCAAAATAAACAGCACAAAACCGTCAAAACCTCTATACACAACAAGGTTAAGTCAGAGTTAAACCGAAAATATTCTTGGCTTAGTTAAACCTCATACTAAGGTGAGCTTAGTGGTGAAATTTCACCATGTGCAAACCATTTTTTGAATTAAAGTGTTACTTAGGGTTAAGTGTAACTGGTGCAAACGGGCATAAGTAGAATTGGTGCAAACGGTTATAGGTCAATCCTTATTCTAGGTTACGTATGTTTATCCCATCAGCGTCATCGTCGAACATTCAAATTTTTCGTATCGTCTCGGATTTCCCCCGCAGCGAAATGTCCCACAAAACCGAAATTTATGTCGCCCATCCGTCTAATGGGCATTATTTAGCGCCAATTTAGCGTGTCGGGGTTCGAACCCGAAACCCGAAACCCCCTGACCGGAACGGATCACTGGGACGTGACGTTTTGACACGAAACACACACACACACGCGCGTATACACGCACATGCGGTTTAGTGATTTCGGTTGCGTAGGAGGAGACGATCGAAATTACGGTCGAAAATTAAAAAAATTCCTCGGTCGATCCATCAACCCCCTCGTCGCTTTAGATAGATTAGCCGTCCGTTCCTCTGCCGCCGCGGCACACGTCTCCAGAATTGGAAACAGCTGCCTCGGGAAGTGTTAGGAAAACGCTTAAAAATCGCGATAGTGAGACCGAGTGACGTGGGTGGGCTTCGGTGATTAAGGATTTATGAATTGCGGTCGATACGGCTTGTACTGGTGAAAATCACCACTTTCGAGTGTTCGAAACGTGGCACGTTTCTCGGAAGTCAAAGATTGGATTTTCGCCGCCACTTGGGGGGTCCGCCGGATCGATTTCGCGTTTTTTTTAAATCGTCGACGGCTTTTACGATATTCAAAATTTACAAAAAAGGTGGCAAAACATCGAAATATACTTGGATTTTGCAGGCAAACGCATTTCAGAATCATTCAGGAACGCTTCACATTTTGAATCACAGACCAGTATTCTCATAAGAAGGTTTATTTGTTGTAAGGCAACAAAACAGCTGTCCATAATAGAGGTCAAAAGGAAGCAAAATTGAGAAGCTAAAAAAATTTTCCTTTTCATTGCGCTACAAAGTTATTTTCGTCCAGTTTTTCTTACAATACATCTAATTTTTTTGTCGTTTCATGGAACATATATTTTAATCGTGAAATACGTCCATAAATATTAACTTTATAAATGTTACACAGATTCATTAATAATTATTTATTTCTAGCATCGAGATTAATTTAAATCGGTAACAAAACATTCCTTCTATTACACCCATACCAGCAACTTGACTAAAATTGCCTCACTCATTTTCAACCAATTAATGACATCCAATTATTTCCGAAACCTACACAGTCATCCTCTAATTGGCGAAATTTAATGAGTACATAATATTAATATTAACGCTATCCAGCATTATCAGTTTCCCATTACTCGTAATTAATTATCTAGCGTGTACCTAATTAAGACTGACCTTTGTTAAGATTACATTGTATCTCGAGATAAAATAATTACTGGAACTGGTTTAATTAATCCCGATTCACAAATTAATCGGTAAATATTTACAAGCTGCTATCTTAATTTGAGTAATTAATTTATCGAGGGAATTGCGACACTGTTTTCCTGCAGGCATTAAAAACAATTCCGCATCGATCTCCTCTCGGTGTAATAAACAAAATAAAAAGGGAAAAAAGGGGGAAAACGGAGAGGAAAAAAGGCGTGTACCTAAAGCTTTTTCCATTTCGTCGGGGATTCTAAATCTCTGCTCGCCCGAAGAAACCCGATATACTCTTTCCCATTTCGGTGAGATATGAGCCGTTATGCAAAAGCCAATCGTTTTATTTTATATTGAAGTCAATTTCGATTGATAAATGCGGAAAATGCGGGAAAGGGCCGAGGAAATGTATTTCCCTAGAGCGCACCTACGACATTAAATTTTTCTCATTTTTTTCCGGGCCGTTTGTTATCCCTGTCGAACGATATACACACACATACAGGATCGTATTTTTGAATGTATATATCCGCGCACTTCGTCAGGGAAATGAGAAAACGGGAGATTTATGAGATTGAGAGAAATGTCACGTTTACATATAACTAAATTATTAATTTCCGTAGAAACAGAGTTACGAAACATTTTAAACAAAGTGGATGTTTGTTTATGTTATAAAAGATGGCAATGCGATCAACGAAGTGCCCAGTAATTTTTAGAAAAATGTGTCCTATTAGAAGAAAACGCACAAAATGACCCTAAAAATCATTGTATTTGAAAATGATCAATTGGTGCTACGTTAGAAGTTAGTACTAAACACTACTTTAGAGTACCGTTCAGTTATCTTAATTTCACTAGATCAAACAGACTTAGGCCCAATCGTACTAAGTAAAATCAAAAATTGTGTTATCAAATTTAAAAAATGGATCCTGAAGAAAGCTTTGGACGTTATATTTCAGTTTATCTTAATTATTCCGTAGTTATCAAAATTACTGATGTAAATGTAGCGGTAACTCTTTTTCCTTGGAAATAACTGAAGGAACTTTACTAAGTCTTCTTCTGTCTAAGTCACTCTGCTTGTCTGTGCTAAGACTGCTAAGGTCGTCCTTAGTAAGGCTCAATAGAAGCAATAATAAGACTTCACCTAAGTAATTAATCAGCTTTTGTCAATTGTGTCTTATTATTTAGAAACACATGTTAATTCGTCTTAGGTACGTGTTATTTAAGTTGGATATTTCTATAATTAAAATATTATAAAACTCACTGAAAGTAACTTAATTTATATAAAATACAACTGAGACCATTAGCAAACCTTATTCAAAAAATTCACCAGATATTATCCATTTTGTATCATTATTATGGTCGTCCTTAGTGAGGCTCAATAAAAGCAATAATAAGACTTCACCTAAGTAATTAATCAGCTTTTGTCAATTGTGCCTTATTATTTGGAAACACATGTCAATTCGTCTTAGGTACGTGTTACTTAAGTTGGATATTTCTATAATTAAAATATTATAAAACTCACTAAAAGTGACTCAATTTATATAAAGTACAACTGAGACCATTAACAAACCTTATTCAATCAATTAACCAGATATTATCCATTTTGTATCATTATTATGATAAATGTTCAATTTATATGAAACTCAGTTGAGATTATAAAAATATTTCATTTAATTAATTAACCAGTGTTTATCAAATTTGTCTAATTATTGAAACGTATGTTAATTCGTCTTAGGTACGTGTTATGTTGGATATTTCTGTAATTAACATGTTGAAAAACAAACTTAAATTAACTCAATTTATAGAGAACTCAATTGAGATCAATACCGGGCCATTTAATAAGTTAACCAGGTTTTGCCCGCCTTCCCTCACTTCAATAAAGGTCGATAGTGACTCAAAACAGCTTTAATGTGAGCTTTAAATAGTATGTAATATTTCTATAATGTTAATATAAATTGTGCATTATTCAAATATAAATTTTGTAGTTATTATTGCGTTACACTAAATTTAGTATATATATATATATATATATATGTACCTACATATATGGAAATCAATTGCATTACACGATGAAACGTATCAAACATTTCTATGGAAATATCTGAATATCCGGATAATTTGGTATTTATACATTCGTTATTTACTGGTCGGATAATTGGAAAACTTTCTTATTAAAAAATAATAAATAACACAAAAATTACACTCTTGTAAGTGTTATACATTTTAATTATTTGATATCGATACGTTGCTCAACAAATTATCTCTACTATAATATTTAATTATTTTTCTGGCTATAATTAGCTAGATCCAAATAAAATCACTGGATTTAATAAGCTTATCATTGGGAGATTACCACATAATTCTTTTAAAATAGTATTTATTAATTTAATTAGGATTACGAATTGAATAAATTATCGTAAAATAATGTTGCACTTCGGTAATTAGTGAGTTTTATACCGAAGCTAGACATCGTTTATCGAGAGAAAAAAATGTTAAAAAACCTCCTAACAAACGTCAAAGATAACCTCGAAACGCTTAAACCAAGTTATTTATTAATCGGCATCTAATATATTCCAAGGAATAAATCAAACGGCGCGGAGGGCAGCGCCCAGATAAGGCGAGTATGTTAACAACTTTCTAAAATTTGTTGTACACGATGTATCTACCAGATATATATCTCAATATTGGTGAGATAGCCGGGAGAAGAGGTCAAGAGATGAGCCACCATTATTCATCTAACACGACCGTTCTAAAATCATTAATGGCTAATTATCTCGGAAAAAATATGATTAATGGCGGTGATAGCTCTTGCTTTTATTACATCCGTTATTAATATGTTTTTGAGTGTTATTGGTATTGACTTCGACCTGGAAGAAGATAACGTCCGATACGGACGGTACAAGAAACTCATATTGATGAATATAATTGCGAATGAATTAATTTATTAGGAAAAAAAAATATTTTTTAACTCCACAATCGTCCAGTGAGGTTTTATTCCCTTTTAATTTTTTCTGGCATACGTGTGTGGATTCTCCTCGACCGCATACGTAAATATTCCCAAATCGGTCGGTCTTCGGAAGGTAAAATCTGTCACAGATGTCGAACATCTTTCCCTTCCCTCTTTCTCTCTCTCTTACGTTTCGAAAAATTCCACTTAACACAATCTTATCGGCAATTTATTAGAGAATGCATCTGTTCTATTCTGGGAAAAAAACGTCGTTTTCGGGACTTTTTTCGCAGTTCAAAAGAAGGTGACAAAAGGCATGTCGCGCTTAAGGGAAAAAAAAGGAGATCCCGATGAGTTCGAATCCCAGAGTTAGCAGATAATAAATA
This sequence comes from Cryptocephalus moraei, assembly GCA_946251905.1. Taxonomy (NCBI): domain Eukaryota; kingdom Metazoa; phylum Arthropoda; class Insecta; order Coleoptera; family Chrysomelidae; genus Cryptocephalus; species Cryptocephalus moraei. The sequence continues at coordinate 45,237,952 of OX276452.1, forward strand.
AAGGAAGCTAAAAAGGCGTGTAAGTGGTTGGCGTGATAAATCAATGGGGGCGATTTTGGGGAGAAATAGAACCAGGCCGTCAAGTGTAAGTCACAATTTAATTAAGTACTGTGTAAGACAAGTTGGAAACATTATTGTAACTGAAGTATATCTGTATTTATCTTATAAATGCGTTGAAATTTGTTCGTCAGGAGGTGGTGTGCTATAAAATTAATCATGTTGTTTATGAAAAATATTAACAATAATCAATTAGAAGCAAGATATCAGCCATTACCGCTAATGTGACGTCGAATGTGCTATGAAAATACCCGCCTTTGTTGCTGACGACACTTATCTGAAAAATTAATAATGAAAGTATTAACAACCCTAAACTATTACGATTCGAAATAACTAACCTTACAAACAACTGCTACTCTCTTGTATATCTGCCCTGCAGTTCTATGCAATGCCGACGATAATACTCACCTGGAAAAGTAATAACTGAAAAATTACATTTCGAAATAATTTAAAAAAGAACTTACCGTTTGACGACATATAGACATGAACCCCACTGTTACTATACTGCCACTTTCGTCAAGATGTTTACCGCACTCTTACTAACTGAAACAATAATAATCAAAATATTACAGCCATTAAATTACAAAAAAAATTCAAAGATGATTTAAGGAGCCACTCAGCTGCTTTATTACAACTCTTTATGGCATCTACTGTATCTCCGCTCAAAAGTAAGTAATATCTAAATAGTCAGCTTCTTCTAGATCTCTTTTATCCATAGCTTTCTTTATTGCAATGTTCCAGGATTGTCTAGGCCTCCACTGTTTCCAATTTTATGAAGGTTTCTATTGCCATAATTTCTTTGGTACTATATTTTCGTCCATCTATAGGTACCATAGATTAAATACCATTAAATTTGTTCTATTTTATCCATAAGTGATGTTTCTGCTTGCATTCTCTTTTTAATAGTATCGTTTCGCACGCGATTCATTATTGTCAGTTTGCAGCATCATTTACAGCATCTTCTCCAGTACGTCATCTCTGTAAAACAAATAATTTCGTGCATTTCTTTATTTATCGTCCAACTTTCTGCATGATATGTGATGGTACTTTCATGGAATGTTCCAAATAATTTCTTTTATGAGTTTAATATCGACCGTATTGCACTCAATCATAACATTAGAACATCGAAAGGAAGATTGTTAACTCAACAATAAATTAGAACATATTAATTTAAATAGTAATAATTTCTAATTAATTAAATTAAGTATAGTATACCTATGTCTGCTTGATGTGAGTGAAGAATATGGTTTGTCAGTAAATATTAAAAAAAAAATTCATGATAATAACAAAAACAGAACAAAACATAATAATATATCTATTTAATATAAATTGTAAAAATAATACATATTTAAAATTTTGTGTGCAGACAAAAATTTACAATGGAAGATGATAATTCGAATTCAGTAAATTGAAAAGGAATGAGAGAAGGTGATGAAGGTGCAGAAATTAATGATAATGAGAAAAAACTAAAAGATAGGCAATTAAGAGATATAAATATAAAAGAAAAATATTTTTCTACATAATTAAACGTAGAAAAGAATTATGGAAAAAATATAGCAAACAGTACAAGGACAAAATGAGTGCTTTAAGATATGAGCGTCACGATATTTCCACAAATAAATATGAAAATGACAGTTCTCAAAATATTAATAATGGAGTTCATGATTTGCAAATTGCAATTGAAAATCCAAATGTTCAGGAACAGCAAATTTCTCGACCTACAACAATAGAATCTGAAATTATAAAATCTGGTCATCAACATTAATAATAATAATAAGATTACATGTACCAAAATATTATACAAAATTCACAAATTGCTTCAAGAAATATAAATGACATTCGTAGTTCTCAAGAGCGTAACAATGCTGTTCATAAGACATAAATTTCAGTAACTTTAGGAAATCAGTTTGTCGCACAAAATAATTATGGTGATTCTCAAATTACACCAACTGACTGTTTCAAATATTATTTAATAAATTTAAAAGGATGATAAAAATGTAAGAAAATAATTTGAAACTAAGCAGTCACATAACTATCATTAATTTTAAATGTATTTTGAGATCCAGCGAAATTTCATATTTTTTCTGAATAAAAAAAGTTATGTGTTATGCTCGATTAATAGGCGTTTTATAATGAACGATATTATGTATTAATTTATCTCCTTTGATGTGTTTCTCCCTCTGTCCCGGAAGGGTAAAGAATATTTCTCATTTCTTACACGTTGGAATGGACGTTCTGTATCTTTTATTTTTAAAAAATGACAGCATCTTCGTAAGACCGTCGGTCGGTCGGTAAGTTATTCAGTATTTTACGATTAAAAAGCAATAAATGGAGAATTTCTGGTCGGGTTTTAAGGCGGACGTATTTAACTCGTTAAACAATTTAAAAGGCCCCCAATTAGTGATCGAAGCGTACCGCTCGCGCCCCGCACCGCACCGATCACTATGTGGGCCCAGGCGCGTCGTTATCTCTTCTATCTGGACCGTTTAGAAATGCGGAGAATTAACCGAAAAACGACAAAACGAACAGAATTCCCTCCCCATTGACCACTTAATCACGGCGGAGCATCCATCCGAGAACGGGATTTTTTCTTTCTGGGAATGGCGCGTAATCTGATATGTTGAGGTCTTGAAGGCCTTAAAATTAATGTTTATGCCCGAGCTGGATCGTCCGTCTCTCGCCATACAACCATCACACGGTCTTTATCAAGATGTTCACTTGTTTAATGGGCCTCGTTGCGTTTCATTTGTTAGTTTAACTAGCCAACTCCGACTCGTTCCTAATTTATTGCCGGCTAATTGCTACGTTTCGGATTTTAATAAAGCGGCTCAAGAGGCTCGTCGTAATTTTCGGAGATTACGACTATTATCGATGAAAAATATAAGTAAATATCTACTATCTACACACAGACACTTATCCGCTGACCAATCATTAGGGAAGGGGGCTCGCGTGGATTTTTACCCCTGAATTACGCCAAAACCTCATATAGTAAATAGTATATATAGCACTTTTCTCTCGACAACAACTATTTAACATTAGATTTATGATGCAATCAAGAACTGACAATAATATTTATTGCTGTTGAGTAACTGACAACATAATCTGCAAGTGGGTGTAATACTTATTACTCAATTGGGATCAATTAAGGTGTAAGAGAGGAAAACTAAAATTGGGAACACGTGTAAAAAATAATTTTACACTCTAAATGCATAATTAAGGGTGATTCAAGGAGTTTCGTCCCCTTCGTTAAGGTAGTAACATTTGGACTAAGTTATAGTTTATCCTGCAATAGTAGTTTGGTTATATGGCATCTGATCCATAAAAAAATCAACTAAGCAAAACACAATTTAATACAAATCAGGTGCTTTTATACACTAATGTGGATTGTTTCCAATTACCTTACATAATATTTAGTAGTGGACGCGAGATCAATACTTGTCTCGAATTTCGATACGAGACGAGATCTAATTTTGGTCTCGTTTCGAAAAATCTTGAAGTCTCAAATTTTATATATGTTTTATAGTCATGAATGACGAAAGTGCAGATAAAAGTAGTGTCCGGCAAGCTCATTCATCGGAACATAAGACATTATGGAAGGTAAATGGTAAAATTTGCAGCTCTTATCAGTATAACTGCTCATTTTACGGTAATAACTTCGTTTTATTATAGCACCGATATCTCATTCATTCATTAGTAACGTAGTTTCTCAAATTTTAACAAGTTTTGACATACTCAGATAATCCGGCAAGTAATGGCAGTACGTATTCCCAGTGCAATCCAATTAATAGAATAAAATAAAACTAGCTGATGTACTAATACATGACCGCCTCACGTACTTCGATACAGATCTTCTGTTTGAAATCTTTATGAAACCGATTAATGAGATGTAGTACTTCACATAGTACTTCAAATCTTCAGACGCGGAATAGAATATTAAATAGAATATTTAGTGCCACCTAATCTTATCTCGAACAGTAAGTAATTAGGACAAAAACGATGATTCCATTAAATAAAGTAATATATAGTTTACATTAATTTGTTGTGTGTTCTTATAATTACAATAATTAAAAGTTTCATCCGTTGTATTCTAACAAACATCTTTATTATTTATTATTCATATTTTTGTACCTGTTCATAACCTAATTTCTTTGATTTTATATTTTCATCTAGTTAAATACTCTGCTTCAAAATATGAAATCGGTAAGACTAATTTCTGAACTCAGAGATCACAATTTCAAGTTATGTATGAAACAGTTAAGAATCTGCTTGGACTACAGTTTAATTCGAAAGTTTTGATTATACTTTTAGCATGACAGTTGTCCATTTCTGTGTTCCCAAGATGCAATATTGAAGAGTAAAGAAATAGTAGAAACTATGTGGAAAGATAGTTATACGGCGTTGTATAGATTTGATGAACGACGATTGAGGTGACAAATGACAAGTAATGCTTCATTAAAAATCCGATAAGGTAATGTCGGAAAGTAAGTCGCGAATATGACTTTTAAAGCAAAGCCATTTGAAAAATGTAAATAAACACATTTTTGAGATACTTAGGTGACTGCCGGCTTTGGCGAAAGATCTGAATTGATACTGTAACGGACTGAATGTCCGACAATGAAGGAAATTTCAATTTATGCGGCAGACGTTATGAATAAAACAACACGACACAAAATAGGCAGTAACAGTTACAGAAAACATGCCAAAATCTCACTGACTAAACTCAACTCTTCACAGAATTTTTCTGAATTAGTGCAAATGCACGATAAAGCTTGTAATTTGTTGATATTCTTCCATTCTTCAAATTAACAAATAGTAACTGACATGAGATGGGAACTAGCAAACTTTGTCAGTAGCACTATCTGTTTTTCAGTTAAGTTAGGGAATTAAATTGATATATTCACTTTTTTGCATCCATTGACAGTTTTTTGAAACCCAGTACCTCAAGAATTTAATAAATTTGATATTTCTTCCTACAATTGAAGAATTCTTTGTAAACACTCATTACGTCAATATTATCTGTCATTTTGTGGTTTGCTTCACAATACAGCATCAAATTTCTTATTTTTTAGGATTAAGATTCAACCATGTTACACACTTAATAGGCATCAAATACCTACCTAATTGATAACGAGAATCTTTCTGGCGATAACTCCGAAAGATTATATTATTGTTGTAACACAATCCTAAAACTTTATATCAAATATATATTACCCACATTATGTACCGAATAGCACATTAATTTTTAATTTAATAAATGTAGGCATTAGGTTTCAGAATTTGTTAATTACCACCAGTCGGAGATATCACGGAAACGTCTTAATTTACATGACACAACTCCTCCGGGGCCCATAACTTGTCCGGTTATGCGCCCATTAAATCCAATTTTATGCATTTTTTATGTCGTAATGGAACACAAAAAGGCGCTTAGAAAGCGACACGATCATTACGAGAAGAAGAAGGGAAACCAGATAGGTACACCTCGTTATCGACGTGAAGAATATTTCATTAATTTTACGACCCTTCCGTCGTAAATTCCCGCACTCCGGGCGAGGACGAGGAGAGCGGCAACGTCGCCGACGTCGGGACGCTCCGGATGCTGGCGTCGTCTCCATGGAGACGCTCCCGGTCTCCATGGCGACGACGGTGATCGATAGGGCGGGATTTAACGGGATGGCCCTTCCCCTCTCCCGAAGGATCGAAAAACGTCCGGGAGTGGGGCGGTGAGGGGAAAGAGGGGAGCTAATTAATGGGGCAGTAATTGCTGAGGACGTCGGAAACATTGACAATTAGCGAATTATGAAATAATATGTGGGAGTAATTAATTAGGTACGGTAATTTCGAGGCATAATGTTTAAATTCTGCATTTTCATATATCTACCTATTTGCCAAATTTTGTGGGTAATGAAGACGAGATAACTCGACCCTTCTTCCGTTTAATTGCATTAAATGTAATGAATCGTTAACAAGGCGAACGTCGTATGTATTGACTATTAAATTTAGTCACTAATTGAAAAATCGGAAATTATATTTACTAATGATCTTCATTCTATGATTTTACAAAATGGTTCCACTGACGAATATACCTTGTCTAAACTTATCTAAGACGATCCTATCTAGATTAAATCTAAAATATTGTAACGTTTATTTCTAACTTATTTACACTGTCCTAATTATACACTACACACCACTTAATTTATTTAGACTATTACTGAACTAAACAATTTATATAACACACTTAACGTTTTAATCTATTTGTAAAATTCGCTTGTCCGTTTTTCGCACTGTTTATTCACTCGCGGCTTCACGTCTAATCTCCCTCTCCGACCGCAAGCCCGCTTATATACATATCTTAATTGTATTCGCGATGATTTCTGAAAGAACTCAATCCTTGTTTTGCCTAATAATGTCTATCTAGAGACTCCCAGAAGGTAATAAATCATTCTTAATAAGATGTTGCCGGAACGTTGGGGACGGTTTTTTTTATTGCCCACTTAGTGGAGCGCTTTGAAGTGACCGCCGAGGTCCGATAAGAGTAAACATGTTGCGCGCTGCTGTTTACATTTCGCGTTACAATATATTCAGTACGTCTGAGAACCGTCCAAAATATTTCTATGAGCTCGCCCCACAATGCGGTTTAAATATTATAGAAAATTTAGGAAGTTCCATTAAACCCAGAAATTGATCCTAGAGATCCTACATTTATTGCTAAAAATTTGTTAAAAATGCATCCTAATTCCAGGTATATCCAGGTAATTTTGCTATTATAATTTTCTCAAGAGTCTAGAAGATCCCCGCAAAATCATTTGATCAAAATCGCATCCATCTGATGTGTTTATTGTGAAAATATTTTTGATAGCTTTAAGATCATTTTATAGGATGTCTGCATTGTGGAAAATGGTCCCAATTCTTCTAAAAAATCTTCTAAAAGAATCTTCTAAACCCCCATCCAATAATTAACATAAGAGTAGGAATCAAACTAATTAAAAAAAAAAGATAAAACAAAAATATATTTATAGAAGAAAAAAAAGTAATTTTTTATTTTCTGCATGTAATATAGCTGCTCCCTCCCTCTTTAAATTTATTAGGGGAAATCTGTTTAATTAATTCGATTGTTTCTTATAGTAGTTTACTTATAGTTTTATTAATATTTTTATTATTCTTTAGGGCAGCATATTCTTTATATTTATATGCTTTTTCTCAACATGGTTTTGTTGTAGAAGATACCTATGAAATATAGAATATCTCGAGAAACTTTCGAAATACTTCTATAATTGATCGTGTTGTTCAAATTGATCTAATAGGTTCTAAATCATGTTCAAGACGTGTTACAGAAAACCTTGTTTTGTAAAATCTTAGCAAAGAAATAAATCTTGTCTTTTTTCGATCTGAGATTTATCAATGAGATGATTATCTTTTTTGTTTCTTCATTTGGATATTTGGAGGTAGAAAAATGACCGAATTTCTACTCAAAATATGGTCAAATGAAAACAGAAAGAAGAATAGAACATATATATACATTGAAAAGATTGAAATTTAAATTAAAAAAATGTCTCGCTTTGAATTTTGACAAATTGATTAATCTGGAACCTAATTAGGCTCATCGTATATCCGTAATAATTACATAATACAGTTAGTTATGCTGATGTAAAGGGGACAAGTTCAGATAACAGATGATAGGATTCTGTGTTGGGATTGTCAACACAGTTTGTAAATACATTTAGGGCCATTTACATCATCGACATACATGGTTGACTGCTAACAGATAATATTTTAAATGACGATTTGTGTCGTTAAAAATAGACAACTTTTTTTCAGTACTATCTGTTGCCTGAATTTTTGTCCTTCACATCAAGTTAATTTGCGTCCTGAAACATAAATAAGCCGAGTGGAAGTAAAAGGACAAAGTTGTTCAGTTATTTTCCATTATGTAATTAAATTTCCCCCCCGAAACGAACAAAAACCTAAACTGAAGCTCTTTGTCTGCCTCGTCGTCGACTCTCTTGCAAAATAACAACGTCCTAATTCAAGCCATTAACCTCAAGAAAGAAACTCGTCCATAAATCCCCTCGCACCCTCCCCGAGAAAGGGAAGAAAATCTCTCTCTACTCTCGTCGTGGAAAATAAATGGCGGCTAATAAACGCCCGAAACTAGATTACACTAAACGGATTAGTGTGGAGCTAATAGTCTCGAACAATTACTTAAATAATAGCCGCCCGCTCGGAAAATGGCTACCGGATCTTATTTCCTCGGGGGGAGATCGTCGGTAAACAAGCTACCCCCGCGGCGGCGAGAATGTGACGCTACCCCCGACAGGGGCCGTTCTGCGAGTTCACGTCCTCGCCGCCGCCGTTAGAGGAGTTTAACAAAGGGGTTAATAAAGATGTGTTTAACTGGGGTGCGGAATGAGAAGGGGTGGCTTTTACTGCTCCGATTTACGGCCCGGGGAAATTGAGACGAGCGACGTTAAGTTCGGCTCGGAAAATATGAATTATCGGGACGGCGGAGGGTAGGAAAATCTAGTCGAGCAGATAAAATATGGGGAGGTTTACGGGAATTTTTTATGAGATGTGGGGTAAGTTTTGGAAAAATTACGGGAATGTTGGGTAATTTCCTGGTGAAATCGTTTAATTTGATGAGATAAAAAATTGAGATAACCGATTTTTTTGTTACTAATGGCGTTCAACTGTCAGTATTTAGTCATTCAGTCAAATTGAACCCAAAAAATTAAACAAAAATGCCCTACAAAATTTCTAACATCAGTCTTGAATAAAGGAAGAAGGTTCCTTGGAGGCAGAAATAAGTGTTTATCTTTTTCAAAAAATCGTCATAGTATTTCAAAATCATCATATCCCAAAACTGGAGTTAGTTGCATAGGTAGTAACGTTATTGTTGAGTTGACTTAAAAATACTTTAGACACTATTGTGGTTGGCGAGTGGAAATTTAGACACAGAACTACAAGAAATCCAAGAAGTTGCGAAATTAGACAGTTTACATTTTCACCCCCAAAAGAGGGACGTTAACCCCTAGGCGATTTTACCTAAAAATTTAGTAAAACTAGATTTTCATAAATGAAAGAATTACTTTTGCAAGTAGTGTCCTTTAAAAATATAAGCCTCTGAATTGACACCTTGTTTTTTCTCGAATACTATTATTTATTAAGTGATTTACCGTACCAGCTATTTCATCAAAAAATTAGATTCATGCTACTAACCACTAATCAATTTTTAATCCATTATATGTATGGTAACTCATCGAAAACAACGCAGGTATATCTAATATCTGTACTTTACAAAATAATTCGCTGATGGTAATACATAAATTAACTGGATTAGTTCTAAACCAACCTTTGTTTCAAAACTTTGTTCTACTATCCACAATATTACTTCTTTCTTATGCAATTGGTCATGTTTGTCAGGTCTCACTTGGAACTATATATATTCCAACAATGGTTTAATAACCTCACGGATTTGATAGTGTCGACGTTTCATGAGATCGGACTACGATAAAAATAATGTGTAATGAAAAGTCAACAGTTACGACTGACTTATAACCAATTATCATTAAAACACATTCACTAATTACCGACGGGCCCGGTGTGAGAGCGGATAAGAGACCGAAGGGACGGGAAGACACGTAACGTCTACTTAAATTATGAAATTTAATTGAACAAAATTTATGTAATACATAAATATGGAAAATTGGTAATTACGATATTAATCTAAAGTTTGCTTACATGCTTTACATTACACTTAATTTAGTTTTTGCAATTGTCCTTATGTCAAGACATTTCTATTTTCTCACCACTTCTGTATGAATTTGTCTATATATATTTCTTTAACACATAACAGATGTCAGTTTGCATACTAGTTGGGACTTTAGAGATGCTTTAACAAACCAAATTTCCTTTTAATAGCAGAGGTCCACCTGCGGACATTTCTTCTACATTTTAAGTGATTTATGATTTCTCTCTACAATTCTGAAATTCAAGGTAACTAGAAGACAAAGGGTAAAAACCTTCAAATTTTAAACTAGTCAATATATTGCTCTCAGTTGTATTCCATCTAAAATTCTATAGATTTTTCCGAATATGTTAAAAATTGATCATGATCGATGTGGACTACATTGTGTTGAAGTCCTTACTCGAGGATTTATGAAACAGACGTCCAAATTTGCTGTGGTGATAGAGTTTATCGTCGATGTTGTCCTTAGAAGCGTCATTAGGATCGTTTAATTGAGAACAGTGGACTGACTATTTGTATGGATTTTCAGCTTTGCTAAATTCCCGTCTCACCGGCCTCGTACTTTTCCTCTCCTCTTCCAATTATAAGCACGATTCTCGATGGAGTAGATCTGATCTACCTCTCACCGTCCTCCTTCCCTCTCTTTCTCTCTCTTCTGTTTTTTCTCTCTCACTCTCTCAGACACACACACACACCTTTACTGCGTCCTCTTCGTCTCCACCATCCGCAACATAATTAATAAACCAATTGGGACTTTAGTTAATTGGAAGACGAGCGCTAAACAAGCACATTTCAGTACCTAATTGAATACGGTGGCGTCGCTTAAACTTTATGTACCTCGCCCGAATTTCACGAGCGATTAATTTTTAATCTGGCGAAACAATAGCGGGCGATAAAAATTTCAATTAGCTCTCGTAAGCCGACCAATGAGAGCCGGGGACGTTATCAGCGGAATCAAGATGGCGTCCGAGCGACCAATCGCCTGTCTGGAACGTGCAACAATTGTTTTTAGTGCCGTCTTGTATGTGTCGGGGATTTTTGTAAAACGGTCGTTGCGAGGGCGGAAAATTATGGAAATCGATATGGAAATGGAATACTGTGCAGGAATCTACGTTGCACCTATTGTTGCTCCGATATTTAATTTTGAGAGAGTTATATGTTTTTGGATAAATTGATAAATTACATATTTTGCTTAGTACATCTTCAGAAATATCAGAAAAGGGCATTAAGGTACAACTGCTCCTTTTTATGGCTCTACGTTGATTCTCATTAATTTCCATAATATTTTCATCAATTTTCATCAATACTTATTGTTTCGTGAAAGTTTTCGATATGGTTAGCCACGAGATTTTCCTCGAGAAACTCCAAATGAGTATGTTCAGATTCATCTAATTGTATTTATGTAATAGAAAACCTGGGCAATAATGCCATACGCAGCAATAATTTTGTTATCAGTTCTAGGCCAAATTTAATAATTGTAATAAAAATACAATCATTTTTTTGATAGGAGCTAATTTCAGATAGAGACGTTTTTATCAAAAAATTTCAATTGTAAAATTGCATACACCTTTTAAATTTTATTTAAAGATATCTCATGCGAATTTAGGGACTCTATACGAAGTCACTATTTCCTTAAATTCAAGATATTGTCGCGATGCGGCCCCAATTAGCGAAAATAGGTCGCCGTCCAAGCTAATTCAGCACCGAGGCGACCTTAAACCGAAGGACAATACGTGACTCTTGGACAGGTACGACATCACGTTCATAAACATCCTGCACATATTTATACGGATCGATCATAACGATCGAGGATTCAGTCATCAAGTACCACGTCACGCTGCCCGCCTGAGAGTCCGTCCTTCGACATGCCGCTAATTGGAGGAGCCTTGCGCCTGCTGCCCATCATCACCCAACAGTAAGCAACCACCTCCCTTTAACCTTTTTCTCACTTTTTACATTTGCTCATTTGCCTTAACTTTGTTTCCGATGTTCTCTCCCCTATCATATTTGATGTTCAAATAAATATTGTCCCTGTTGCCATGTCTTCTTTTTCAATCTCTACCTAGCTACACCCCCAACCAGTGCACTCCCTTTGGGCCCTAGGCCCTCAGGCGTGTGACAATATCTCCAAAGTACAGCTGAACTTGTGAACTATGACACAATTAAATTATAGAACCCACACTGATGACTGATGTTACATCTGGAAAATATCAAATATCATATATTACATATTAAGCAATCAAAATTTATTATACCTAACATAGATACAAAAATCGAATATACTAATTTCCAATACCTACACTACTAAACCTGTTTTTGAATAGATAATTCAAGTTTCTAAAAATGCTTGATGAAATTGATAATTAAACAAAAGAGCCCAAACTTTGAATTATCCAATGATGCAAAGTAGAAATTTGCAGTCTCCTATTTAACTTCAGCAATTACGAAAGATCTTTGTTAAAGGATCTCAATATTTCATAATTTTAGAAAAAAAATCTTTAACACAATCCGAGAAACCTTAAGTGATCCAAAATCATAACGTTACAAAGTAACAGTTTTCAAATGGCCTCTCAAGGAATTTGTCAAAGGAATTGAGCACATACATCTAAATTTTGGAAAAGTTCGATTCAATTGATAGAATAAAAGGACCCCATTAGACAAAACTGGCAACCATATTAATTTATATATTACTAGAAATCACCCTGATATTAATCTACGAAATGTATAAGGACCGCATTTCCAATAAGTTAAGCATCATTGCTTTTAGCATTATGACCGGAAATATAAGGAGTACTTAGAGGATTTCCTTGATTTTCTAAAATCATATAATTAATAAAAATGATAAAATGAAGCTTATAGTCAAAGAATGTGCATACAAATAAATGAAGAGTTTTATACATATCATGTACCTCCGACGCTAATACTCTATATAACGATTATTAGGATAATTAGTCCTATTCAACGAGGTGGCGAATGCGCCAATTTATATTGTATATTGTTACATAATGAAACTGTGAAACTGAGCAACACCAGCAGAAGGCTTTTGGAGTCAAATGTACCGCTTTTAAAATTGAATATTTAAGAATATAGCACAAATTATTAGTAAGTATAATTTAGCAGATTCCATAGATATTTTCCAAAAATATGTGAAATTGGTGCCTGCTTGAACTTAATCATTGTATTTAAGAGGTTTAGCAGATGATTACTGAACATATACGGGTCAATTTTCATATGTGTGTTGAAAATGAAAATGTCTATATAGTCGGAAATTAAGGGAAAATGGGACGTTACGGGCTTAACAAGGATCTGAACTAGAAGCGCTGAACAAGTTTTATCAGGTTTGAGGAAAATTCTGGAAATACCCATTTCAGAAAACTATTGAACTATCTCATTTTAGATTTTAGAATACAGAGCCACCTGGTTTTTCGGTTTCTAGGGGTTGGTTGATATTATTCTACTGGGAGCAATTGATTAACACTCATGTGTTTCTTAATACCCAGCATACGGCACTCCTTTACATAGTACTGTATTATATCAGTGCTGGCATTACAAATCAAAAGATATTAGCAATGTATGTCGAAACGATACTTTAACGTCCAAACGGTCGATTAATTGTAGGGCGAATTAAATTGTAACAACCTCAATTTGGACGATTCGCCATAGTTTTTTACCTTACGACCAAAGGCGTCAAAATCGCAATTAGGCGCTCAAATTGATGCAATAAAATCCAATCTTGACGTGATGTTTATCCCGTTTTTACAACGTTGTAAAAATAATGAGGCGAACCTCATTACGTTTTATTAAGGAGTCCTCCACGGCAAAATTTCATTACTTTAAAAATTTCTATCCCGTGGAAGAAAAAAAAACACCGGGACGATCCCATTTCACCAACCAACAAATAAATCCAATTAAATTGTCAACGAGCAACAACAACAACAACAAACAATTTAACCAATTTCTCTCTCTCTCTCTTTCCAGCGTATTTCTCGATTTGCCGGGGAATTCGTTGCTTACATTTTTCCTTTTCCCTTTTCGCCGTTTTGGCACCGAGAGAGAGATAGAGAAAGAGAACGTGTCGCGGGAGCGTCAATTGTCACAGTCGGCGCAGAGAGGCAGCGCCCGGATTTCTGTCAATCTGACGAGGAAGGCGAAATACATAAATTCGCGTCGACGAGGAATCGGCCGGAGAGAGAGAAAAAAAAGAGAAAACGAGGAGAGCAGATTTCATTCGAAGCTCAACAGGCCCGTAACAACGATGATTTCGGTGAAGAGGTGAGAAAAGTAGTGAAAGACAAGAAAAATACAAGAAAAATACGTCAAAAAGTCGTCAGTCCGAGCGGACCATGGGAATTAACGAACAGAGATTTTCTTTAGAAAATATAACAAGACCAGATGAAATAAGATGCGAAACTTGTAGAAACTTCAAAAGAACAGGTCTGATGTCAATTGGAAGAGGCTGAGTTGATATGCTAGACTGCAGGATAAAAAGAAATTCTGTGAAAACTATGGAACAACCAATATGAGAAGAATAATTGGCTGAAACTAATAGCGTTGTTTACCTAGTTAGCACAGTAGGTATTATCCACAAAACGGCCTAAGAAAACGCAAATTTCCCTCTTCCCATTCTAATTCAGCCTCGAAATGGTATTCAAGTCGCATGCTCAAAAAGTGGACTTCGGTCGATTCTAAAATTTCTAATATTTCCCGTAGCCGCCCGCGTTTTCTCCTCGGACCACCACAAAAAACTCCACCCATTGTTGTGCCATGTGACATAAACGGTAGCTCATTATTCCAAATTTCGACGAGATCGGATCGAGATTAGGGAAACATTATTCCACTCACAATTACGATGACATCGCATCGAAGAAAAATAAAAGCGGGAGGAGTCGCTGGAGAAGAGGAAGAAAGGGGGAAAGGAGAGGAGAAGAGAGGCGTCCACGCTATAAATTAGATATATATCAAGACACCTGCGGAAACAATTGATGACGGTCGAAACAAAAGGCGAACGAGCGACAAGCGAAGATCGCGTAAAAACAAATGTCACAGCGGCACTTTGGTCGATTTTTTTCGCCACTCCAGGGCCCGGACTTGCGAAAAAACAGAGGATCTTGTAACGCACTGTATTAAGAAGTCCTACCCGTTCTCGGTTAATTGACGGCATATATAGAAGACTCGAAATTGTTAAGATGGTTAAAAGCAGGAGGTTTCTCGATATAAAGCTAGAAACAAAGTTGGGCTGAAAAAATAATTTGAATTCATAGTTAAGATGTCGTAACTTTTGTAAGTTTTGGTTCTGACTGTTTTGTCAGAATTATGTTGAATATCATTTCCAAGTGACAATCGAGTTCATCTGAGGAGATGTTTCATTATTAATTATGGATGATATGAAACTATTGTTTTAGCTCGTGAACTAACTGTCGTATTTAAGAAAAAGATCAAAATTATACCGAGTGGTCAATTAAATCAGAGTCACTTATGTTCGAGGTCGACTGTACTATTAGCTAAACATTGTATAATTTACGGGAGTATTATCTATTTCTACAAATCAGCTAAAAACCTTGGAATTTTGACGTTTTGCTAATTTTAGTAGAAAGTACTTTGAATGGGCGTTCTGGTCGGAGGAAGTTTGGGCCGCGACCAGGTGGGAATGATGGGCTGATGGGAATTTTGGGCAGCATGACCGAAAAGGTGGTTTTATTGTACGAGTATTTTGGGCGGTAAAGAAATTTAACCCTGGCGCATTGGTGGTTGAATTAGAAATCTTTATCACGAACATATTAAAGGGCAAGGAAAATGGGTACGGGCAAGAGAATACGCAAATTCTTGAAATTCCATCTAAAAGGGGTAAGGGAAATCCTTGCTGATCGTTCGTACTGATACACTTCCTACCTACCTGTCTTAAGCCGCGGCCCAAATTTCTTATAACCTTATTTGACCTTTCATTTAAAGCAGGCACCCTTATTTGCCTTATTTGCGGCCCAAAGTTCGCCCGCCGCTTTGAATAACTAGCACGAAAATACCAATTATTAGCTTAGGAGATGATTCGTTTAACAGATATGGCTATTTGAAATTGCAATTTTATAAACGAGGTTATCGGTTTCAAAATTTAAAAGTCACCTCTGGTACTTTAGAAAAAACATATTTTTCGTGAATTAGCACCTTTTCTCTGTGTAACACATTCGCAGAACTGTATCTCTTACTGCAATTATCAGATTTATTTTCTACAAAAACGTCTAAAGCGTCCTGTATACGATTTTCACTACATTTCATACATTTTTGGATAAATTATTTAAAAATCAGGGTAGCGGGTAGATACCAAGATACCTACTCAATTATGATCCCGATAATTGACAGATCTACTTCAGGGACGCGCCCCTGCTCAACGCGAGCCTTGGTTTAAGACCATACAGGGGGAAACCATTGTCCTATCCCAAATCTTCTGTCCAATCCTATCACTGCTATCCCAAAAGTAGCCAACACGTTCGGCAAGCGTAGCCCTATAATCCCAAACCTTTCCAAAACAATCATGTTGAGTTTTAAAACAGAAGGAAAAGTACCCAAGGCGAGTACAGTTTAAAAGCCTAGAATCTCGCACTGATAATTCAGCCTGACTCTAGGATTCTGGGGGAGGCAGAAACGGCTTAAACTTAAAGCTTAAGTAGGATGTTATATTCGCCGTTATAAGCAAACATTTATAAGTATGAGTCATTTAAATATCGAGTATTTCTTTAAATTTCACCTCATAGTAGGTTGCGGATAATGTTTGTGAATGCACCTTACTAAAAAGTGTCAAAATCAAAAGTCAAATTGTTCCAAGCACTTCGAAGACTATTGTTCCTTATTAAGAGATGTCAAGTATGTTTTCACCGAGGTTCTCGTATTGAGATTATTATATTCTTTAGTCTCACTCATCTAACGCCTAATCAATAGAGCTGAGCTGTCTTTTTCAACACACTTAGTAACTGATTGGAGCAGTTTCAATTTTTATTAAAAAAGTGAGGTTATGACAACCTACTTCAATATTAATATTTTTTTAGTAAGGTGCATTCACAAACAACTATCCACAGGTGGAATTTAAAAAGAACACTTGTTATAACTGAAGGGTCAAAATAAGTAGTCAATCAGGTATACTCGAGTCATGTGATTATATAAATTCAACAATCAAACGCTTGCATTAATTTATCTTTGTCATAGCAAAGTTGTTAATGTGTAAACTTGGGCCTGGTACTTTCATCTCTCGTTAAATCGATTTAACATGCGACTAATTAATCATTTATTTTAACCAAAGGTTTAGGGACGTTGAAGTTAGGTTAGTCTTAATAAACCGTCAGGTGTTCAAACTTTATCATCGCTAAATTCAACAGAATAACTTATTGGAACATTGGTAAAGTGAACGTCAAAAGTGACCAATCTTAGCAAAAATTTTCAGTTTTTATTTTTTCCAAAACTAGTTACACATTTTCCAAAGTTATGTCACTTTTCCAATATTCTGATAGTGTCTTCTTTCGCTAAAAAAAATTCATCAAAATTGGCTTTGTCCGATAAGACGAACCTTTACCAAAACCCTACCTAATTCCTCATATAACCAAAAAACTCTCTCATCTCTCTGATAACAAGTCTAAGATTTATCAAAAATGTGACCAATTTTAGAGGTAACTCTTCCTTGAAAAATCCGAGGAACGACGTCGTTAACATTTTTTTCTCACGTAATTCCGACAATTACCCGAAAGTAATCGCTCAGGTGTGTAGCAATTACACCTGCAACGGTGTCGACTTGACATACGAGGTGATTACAGTTTATCTCTTTTTCATGAAACCATAGTCCAAATTGCTACCGGTGTTACTAGCTCATACGAACGGTGTCACTTGAATTTGAATCCTCGAGATAATTTCTGATGAGTACATTGCGCTCTTCGGAAATTTTCTATCTAAGCGTTTAATTTAAATTCTATTTATCTAACACACTTTTCCACTTCGATTTGTGATCGCCCGCTCCGGCGTCGACCCGTCCCGGAAAATTAATTAAATGAACGTCGGGCATAAACAAAGCCGATTAAAATTGGAAACGTCGGCGTCTTCGACGACTTTCCCCAAACAAAATTTAAATTAACTCCTCTCATCGAATTCCCGCGTTAAAGATAAATTTAGCGGGATTATTATACGGAGCGCTTTCCACTTACACTAAGTGCACCAATTTCCTTCATAAACATAGGGTGGTGAGATGATGATGATTATCATGATGATGGGGGAGAGAAAACTCGTCGCTTTCTTATTGGGCGAAACGTCCCTACCCTACGGGGGAGAGTTTTACGAGGGGGCGACGCACGATCGAAACATTTCCGCCAATTTCCTTAGGCGGTTCTCCCGTTTTTCCTTTCGGCCATTGGGACTTTATAAAACGGGAACGAACGTCAAATTTAAAGTTAGTTATTGGGAAGGTTTAATGGTGGTTGAATTACGATACCTACATAAATATAATAAACATTTCAAAGCGGCTCGTTTTAGAATCTCGGACTCGGGCTTGGAATGTATTTTGCAACGAGTACTTTACAACATTTTCTATGTTCCGGCTTCCTTTTCATTTTTATTTTTATTCAAATAATTTAAAATTTCTTATCTGGGGATTTTTTTTATCGTGACATTTAAGTTGGTATTATTGCTGTTCTAGACATCTGTCAATTTTCTCACCATTTTCAAATTTAATTTAGTGGATTTAAATAAGATCGAACTCATGTCTCAAGGATCCGAATCGCATCAAGTACAAGAGGGTGTTTGACGTGGCGGCCATATTTATTTTTAATTTTGTTTTGACAGACATAAGACAGCATTAGAGGGAGTATCTTGTGACCAACCCAACAAAAAAAATTACCAAAAACAATGCTTTATAAGCTTCATTAAAGCACTGTTTTCTGCCATTTTAGTTTTAGAGCCGGAACACAGAAATATTGTTCTATATAATGAAAATGGTCCTAAACGAATAAAGATTAGGATAGAAAGACTAAGGATAGTTAGTAGTCTCATGTAACTAAAAAGTTAAAATTTAAAACTTCAATTGGGCAATAGGCCGAAAAAGTTGATCTATATGCTCTTACAGTTATTCTTAACATTTACTTTAAATTTACTCATTGTAACTTGGGTAAAATTATTATTAAATTAATATGGCTACATTTACTTAGGCCCTTTTTACTTTTAAGGGTAATAAGTGAATTATGTGTAATTGAAACATGGGTACCTATGTCGCATTTTGTATTTTTTAAATATTATTAATTTCCTTCTTTCCTTCCATTGAAATTAGTAAGTACATAATTGCATTGGTTTTAATAGGACAGTACGATTAATTTAGATAAAATTAAGTGGTTAAGATGTATTGCGGTTAAGTATGTAGTATTTAAAATTTAATATTTCCTGCTATAGACCACAAAGTCTTAAGATGTCTTAAGTCCTTTTTTTTTAAATTTTCTGGAATTTTATGATATTTTTTTAGAATCTTTTTAATTTTGTATTTTCTGTCCCAAACGGTGTTTTCAAAGCATCTATTTATTCTAATGTATAATGTAGTTAATTTTTTATTCATTTTACGAAAATAGGTACCTACACTATGATTTGGTAGAACAAAGTTTTAATGAAATTTCTCCTGCACATCGCGATTTTGGATTTGAGATATATTACATTTCTCATAATAGTTAATTGAGATATGTGAATTTGTGTTGCTTTTGTAATATTTTCTATCTCAAAAAGGCGCTTTTAGCGCAAGCTCTCAATAACTTACGATGTAATTTGGTTCAAAAACGGATTGGATACGTTTAAAACTGAAGTAATAATTTGTGTTCTAAAATGACAGTTATTGGTGGAGTCAAGACGAAGCGAGACATGAAATGTCTTGAGTTAGTCTCGAAAAATTCCTAAAATTTATGTCTCGACTCGTCTCGAACTAATGTCTCAAAAACCTCGAAATAAATGAATATGTTCTTTCTTGACAACATTCACCGATTTTCTTGAAATACCTAAACAGGGTTGGTAAAGTTGAGTGTGCAGATATGAGTGTTTTATCGATTTCATATCGTGATTTTTTGATAATACTGAATTAAAGCGATTATATTGTGGAGAACAGACACTAATTCTAAAATCAATATTACTAATAAAAATAAATAAGTTGGTTAGGATACCGCGAATCATGTAATGTAATGAAAAAATCATGTAAACTATATATTACATGCGAAAGTTGGCATTGATAGAATTGTAGATTTTAAAATTAGAATTATTATTAGAAAAAGTTTAAAAAGTTTCCAATATAAGGCAGGGTAAAGGCGCATTCCTCAAAATCGTTTCTTAAAACATCACAAATTCATAGTAGGATTATTTTGAGTTAATCACATTTTCACATTTTTGAAATTTGGTAATCTGTATGGGGAAGGGGTGAGGATTTAACTTGTTGACAAAATTGAAAACGAAACCAGTTAAGTTTGTTAGTGATTTGACAGGACCTTGCAATATTTATTATCGGGATACCTAGTTAAGTCGTCGCTGATGAAGTTAGTAATGGCACGAATTACATTTTAATTATAACTTCCAGCGGGTCGTTTTTGCCTTTCAATTAAAAACTTTAATTTATGGTAACACATTAAAATAAATTTCGTCCTAATAAAACTTGATTTATACACACGTAGCTTAAGTGTTTATAAGGATTTGAGTCGGGCCAGGTCGAACGAATGCTACGCAAAACACGTCCAATAAATCATTTCGGAAATTAACGGTGGATACAAGAAAAAGGCGACGAATGCTTTGTAATAAAATAAATATCCAAACGCCTTTTTGCCTCGACCTCGAGAATTATGAAGGCCCGAAAAATCTAACAAATGCCCATTAGGCGGCTAATTAACGTCAAAACAGCGGCTTGGATGATTTCTTCGTCGTGTCGTAAAACAAACGAAAAGTCGAGAGAGGGAACAAAAGAAGATCGAGTATAAATAAGTAAGTAGTAGGTATATATATATGAGGGGGCAGGAGACAGAGATAGAAGGGGGAGAAAAAGGACGGCAAGAAAGAGAGATAACGACAAACGCGAACAAAAGTCGATCGCGGTCGCCGCGTTTTTTGATTTGATTGATACAAAACAGACGACAGTGTAAAAAAGCACCGACCGACCGACCTTTCGAAACAAACGAACGACGACGACGCCGCGGGAATGTTAAAACCCCGAACGTTCTCCTCGTTTTTGGTTTGTTTTTCCCGCGCCACACGGCACGCCGCCTCTCCTTTGCCACTCATCTCTTCTTCTTCTTCTTCTCCGACTTCTTTTGCCTCGTCTCCATTCTATTTTATTTTATTTTTTTCGAAATTTTTTTACGCTATTTGCGCTATTGTATTCCGACGGTTTTTAGGAATTATAAACGTCGGCCGTTTAGGATTCCGCTGTTATGTCGCATTTTTACAAAATGCGCCTGTTCGGCCGAGCCCGGCACTTTTGATAACGTCATTCCATGGCAGTAGTATATAAGTATAACCGAAACGTAAACGGCACACTTTGAAAATTTGTAGACAAATATCTAATCTTCTTGCATATTGGACGCCGATACAATATTTCCTATCGACTGTGCGGAGTGGCACACAGAATGTCTTCAGGTTGGTTCACCATGGTAAAACGTTACAAAATGTTAAAATTTTAATGAATTCTGTAATGTAAATGTGAGTATAATATTTCTGTAAAAATTCCTTATACAAGCTGATTTCAGTTCCTCACAGACTACATTTCAGGAGCTAATCGCGTATATTTATAAGGCATCCTCTCACGTGAGAATGTAGCTGCCTCCAACTTCTTGTTAATTCTCCTATGTGGAGCACTTGTTTCGCCGGTGTCTACGAAGAGTATGATTCCCAATGAATTGTCAACGAAAAACGTAACTTTCGGATAAGAGTCGACGAGAAAAATTATTTTTCTCTACATGTCGCGAAGAGTATAACTCCCAAAAAATTATCAGCGAAGAAACTAACTCTTCGATAAGAGACGGCGAAAAACGTTTTTCTCTAGGTACATGCCGCGAAGAGTATAACTCTTAAAAAAATTATTTCCTTTCTTCGCCTACACTTATTAAGCAATTCTTTTTATCGCCTCGTATTATTGAAGTTATACTCTTCGCGTACTCAGAATCAGAAGTTATTTTCGCTGACACTTAGCGAGTGTCAGTGTCAAGAGTTATACATTCGCTAACGCATTATTAAGTGTTATACTTTTCCCTGACGTACACTTGGAAGTATGTAAGAGTTTTCGCCGAGTTTATTGAAAGTTATACTTTTCGCCGCGTTTTACAGAGTTATACTCTTCGTAGGCACCAGAGATATATGAGAAGTATTGAGTTATTAGCATTTCTAGACGTTTTCAGGCCCCTTGAGTCCGAAAAAAATTTTTTTGCTGCAACTGCAAATTTATATTTAGTCCTCCACCTGGAACTACTAATAAGTTTTTTGTGTGCCGGGATGAAGAGGTAGTTTATTTTTGTCATTTTTCGGTTTTTTGAAATTTTCTCAAAATTTGCTACAAGATTTTTTCCTCACTGTCCAATATAGATACATAATAAAATTTGTGGATAAATCTTCTCTAAAGGGCACTTCACACTTGTGACTTTTCAGTTCTTGGAAATTTTCTCAAAATTCACTCGAATACTCTTCTATCGAATAGAAATAATTGTAAATTATGGAATATAATTTATTACAGCATTATTAAATGTTTATAAAAAAAACTGCCCAGAACAGTTCAATTTTAGTTTTTCAAATTTATATTTTGTCCTCCACCTGGACCTGCTAGTAAGTTTTTTTATTAAAATATGCGGGAATGAAGAGGTAGTTTATTTTGGTCATTTTTCGGTTTTTGGAAATTTTCTCAAAATTTGCTACAAGATTTTTTCCTCACTCTCCAATATAGGTACATAATAAAATTTGTGGATAAATCTTCTCTAAAGGGCACTTCACACTTGTCACTTTTCGGTTCTTGGAAATTTTCTCAAAATTCACTCGAATACAGTTCTATCGAAATAGGAATAATTGTAAATTATGAAATATAATTTATTACAGCGTTATTAAATGTTTATAAAAAAAACTGCCCAGAACAGTTTAATTTTAGTTTTTCAAATTTATATCTTGTCCTCCGCCTGGACCTGCTAATAAGTTTTTATTAAAATGTGCCGGGAAGAAGAGGTAGTTTATTTTTGTCATTTTTCGGTTTTTTGAAAATTTCTCAAAATTTGCTATAAGATTTTTTCCCACTGTCCAATATACATAATAAAATTTGTGAATAAATCTTCTCTATAGGGCACTTCACACTTGTCACATTTCGGTTCTTGGAAATTTTCTCAAAATTCACTCGAATAGGTACTCTTCTATCGAATAGGGATAATTGTAAATTATGGAATATAATTTATTACAGCGTTATTAAATGTTTATAAAAAAACTGCCCAGAACAGTTTAATTTTAGTTTTTCAAATCACACCTTTTTTGCTGCAAAGGCAGTAAGTGACATACTTACTTAGTTTTCGAGCAATGACGTCATGTTTTGTTGTAGTGAAAGCTCTCATTTTTATCAGACTTACCATTCAATTTTCTGGATATCCATTCAATCTTTCGAAACGTTACAATAGAAAATTTCGAAAAATAAATATTTAAAGCAATAAAAGGAATCGGAAATAGTTTTTTAAAAATCATGCAGCATGTTGAGGATGTTTGGAAAGTTATGTCATAAATATCACCATTGATAAAAGACGGTATTTGATATGGCCATCCTCGAAGGATGTATCAACTTTAGCCAAAGCGACTTCTAGCTGAAAAAAAGGGGAAAACCCAAAAGATCTTGGAGAAACGATTGCAACTTGAATCTTTGATAAATGCGAGAAACGGCGGCTGCCATATCAAAATATATAGATATGACATCTAGAATAGATATACTTTGTAGCAAAACCGTTTCAATTATATCTACCACGAGGCAAAAAAATTAATTACCTAAAGGTGGCCAGAATTAAAAGGACATAGAAAATTCGAAGTTTGCCAGATTGATCTTTGTAACAATAATTTAACGCCCTGTATAGTACAACTTAACACTTATTTTTATGTGGATAAGTAGGTGCATGGGCTTTCACAAGACGCAACCTAGCCACGTACCTTCTTGTAAATTGAGGAGTAAATTTTTTAAAAGAAGGCTTTAAGTAACGTATCTAAAATTATTTCTATAAAATTTCGTGGCACTCGTCGATACATTTTACGTTTCGTGCATAAGCTCCAATTTGATTTTAAACGTTTCCCATGTTCGCCCAAGAATTCCTTCAAACGCATGCGATCTAATAATAACTACATACGTTCTCTAACATTCCTCATTAAATTTATCAATGTGGTCTTTCGTGTTAAACTGCTTGAATTTCATTAAACGGCCGCGATAATCCGAAATAGACCCGCAATCATCCAATTTGTACCGAAACGGAGGAAAAAAATGAATGAATCGTTGTTCCGGTCATTAAATTAAAAATAAAAATACCATATCATCCGAGACCACCCATTAGCCTTCTCTAAACGTTACACAATTATTTAAATAAAAACGCGGGACGTCATCTCGTTAGATCGGAAAAAGCGGTCACGCGACAACCTTCTCACAAACAAATCCAGTTAATTAAAGTAAATTATAAATCAATTAATTAGGGAGAGCCGTTTCGTGGAGATAAGGAGTGATTTAGTGAGGAAAAAATCGAAACGCGTATGGAGATAATTAATTTTGGAGTTTCGGAGATAAATCCGATACACAAACACAAAGCACGACGAGGAGAGCTCTCGTCGTTTGTGGCGTTTTGTACAAAATGCTGGAAGGTTGTCGCCTTATTACAATTGAAACAGGCTCGGAACTTTTTTATTCCCTCCTTCTCTTTCTCTTTTTCTCCATCGTCTTCGACGTGATTCACTTAATCCAGTTGTTGTTTCGTGAGAAAACTCGTGTTCCTGTCCGATGATGATGACGATGATGGAAGCACGTGTATTGTTTATTGCTTCAAATGGGATCTCTCTTCGTTTTGATCCGTATCAGGACGACTGCGACGACGACCATACAACCAGCAACAACAACAACTGGATAGAGATTCTTCTCGTTTTCTCCTCTTTATATAATTGAGGCGAGTTACGTGAGTTTAATGTTTTGTGACGGAATGGAAAGTTTTAGCTCCGCGTAATTGTATACGTTTATGTTGCACATCAAACGCAAGTTTAATTTAGCTTCTGATTGCAGTTTTAGAAAAGTCATGTAGGATACTTACGGAGAAACGATCTAATCTAATAAAGAACGATATCATTTCCGAGGGTCGAGTAACGGTTTTCACTCATTTTTGGTGCATTTTAGAATGTGATTGCGCTAGCCGGGATAATTGAGGCATTCGGAGCAGAAGCGGACTACGATCACAACGTGTAATTATGTAGTAACTAACAGTAATCCGTTTACTCGCTTGTTTTGTTGAAATTACAAGTTTTAAATACATTATTATTACGTGTACAAACAATAAATCGATACGACTACGATTACGGGAAAGAGAATGGGGTTGGGTTGGGAAGCGTAAGCATGCAATGCTGTTGTAGTTACTTACTGGTCACCTCTCTCATTTTGTGTAACAGTCTAAAGTAATTCTTTTCTCAAATCCTTAAAGCTCTCAAAGTTAAGGGAATCTAGTTACAATATCTACTGGGTGATCAAGAATGACTGTTTGAGTTGGCAATCCTACCTAGAGGATTTTTTTGTTTAAGGGTTTGCAACGCTACAACCAGATATGTTTATTTGACAAAGATTTGACATAACAATCAGCGTTAAGATTGTAGGTTATGTGAATAAAAATTAACGCTTAAAAAATGAAACTCGAAATACAGGAAAATGATTTAATTAAACAGCTAAAGGTAATGCTCAAAAATGCCCCCTCGGGGGTCATTTTGGTATTTTGGTCCTCTCGAAGATATTTATCAGCATATTGGGGGTAATGTTTGCCACTTCCTGAACTATTGCCTCTCCCAGCTCTTCTTCAGTATGCAATATGTTCCTAAAGACATTTTCCTTCAAGAGCCCAAATAACGAAACATCGAATGGAGTGAGATCTGGTGAACTGCTTGGCCAAATGCCCTGACTAATTAATCTGTCGCCAAAATTCTCTCTTAAATCTCCCATAGTAGCACGAGCCGTATATGTGCCCTTGCAGAGTCTTGTTGGAAATATCCAATTTGACGCTCTTCGTCTGTTAATTGGTTTATAAAAGGCCTCAAAAGGTGTTGGATATATCTCTCCGAATTGACGGTAAAATTAAAAAATATCGGCCCATACACCCGCGTCCTTGAGACTGCCAACCAAACACCAACTTTAACCGGGTGCAAATGTGCCTCTCTGATAGCATAAGGATTTTCACCTGACCAAATTCTGTAATTTTGTTTATGCACATAGCCGTTGAGATAAAACCAGGCTTCGTCGGAAAAGAAGGTATTGTCAAGCATATCATTATTATTTAATATCATTGAATCAATTGCAAAATAAAACTCTCTGCGGGTGATCTGGAGGGATTAATGACTGGACGATGGAAATTTTGTAAGGGTGGTACTTTAATTTCTTTTTAAGCACATTGGAGCAACTTCCATATGATAAACCTGTAAAATCGTGAATTAGAACAACATGGAAAAGTGGAAGTCTTATGGGTAAGAATGAAAATTGGTTGAATAGGAGGCATAAGGACCAAACCTGTTTGAAGGGAGAGCTTTCTTAAGGATTTGGGAGGACTTCTTTGCTTTCGAGTTCTGATATCCTCGACAACTTCCTCGTTTAGAGTAGAAGGTCTACCAGTTGATTTTTGTGTGCTTACGCTCTCTGTGTTTAAATAACGTTCAACTACTCGCATGCAATGTTGCAGAAAGACAGTAAAAGTTACCAAAGTCTCCGGAAATAACTCCTGAAATTGCTGGTATGTCGCTTCGAAAGAGTACATCCCGCTTCGAAAGTACGCCATTCCAATGAAAATTTCGTGTTGTATTGTGAAAACCATTTTAAATAAATAAATTTGAAAAGAATACCAGAAATTTGAATGTGAAATAGCAAATTCAAATTACCAGTTGTATCATTTAAAAATGAAATTGCCAACTCAGTCATTCTTGATCACGCTGTATATAGTTACAAGATATTCATTCAATATCACAAAATGTAATAGGAACGTATTTTACCTAATGAGTTAGTTCGTATTTTCCAATAAGAATCATATGTAGCGATTAAGTGCTTTTGACAGGGACAGGCCATTAACTATTGTTTTTGCGGTGTGTTTGGGATGATGCATTCGAGCTATCTCAGTGGTCAGTACTTTATGCATTTAAACGACAGCAACACAGCAACAGCCTTTTTAAACATACGTATTTATGTATGGAACGATTTAATTTTTCTCTTGGAATATAAGGTATTTTCTGGACAAAGTGTTATATAAATAGGACAAAAATTTGTGTAGTTGAATTTTAAGGTAAAAGGCATCAACTTTAGGCCAGTGTTATTCGTAGGTCATTTACAAGGGCTGATGTGTACTGTCCCCTATCTAGAAAACAAAGTGATGATGATTTTCCGGATTTGCAGCAGTTATGTTAAACTGTTGACTTTGTAGCACATTTTAAATTCTATGTGAGCGTTTGAACTATTGTGACTATCATAAAATGAGGAACTTTGTCCGGAACCTACTTTGCATACCTACTTAACTATTAGTTAAAGTCCTTCTTTAGGTGGTATATGCAATGCAGCGTGTAGGAGAAATGTATAGAAGTTTAATTGGTTGTATGTGTAGTATAGTTAATGTTCTTTCGCTTTTCTGAATATTGTCTCAAAATCTAACGTCTCTGGGCCATGAATGCTGTTTCCGACCTGGTCCTCTCTTACTTTATATTTTGCCCATTAGAATTTCTGTAGCTATTTGATATTTGGATCCTCTTGAAATATGTGCCAAGTGAACTACCTTTGTTTTCTTGATAATATCGAGCAATTGTATATCTTCGTATGTGGAAAATCCTTTCTACGTGAATATTAAATAGGATTGAAGAAACAATACATCCTTGCCTAACTCCTTTCATTATTTTCGTGGAGTCTGTGTACAGCGTGTTGTTAAGTTTGAGTTCAGCTTCTTGGTTCCAGTACTATAGGTTCTGTAGGAGGCGAATATCTTCTAGACATCAAGTCTCACGTTATCAAATACCTTTTGATAGTCTATAAAACATATGTAGATGTCTTTTCTTTGGTCGTACCATTTTTGCATCTATAAAGAGCCTCTCTGGTACCCAAGACCGTCTTTGAAACCAAACTGAGTAAATCCTACTTGCTAATCGTCCACCGTTACTATTGAATATTGAGCTTAACTTTCCAATTTATTTAACTCCGATTTGACACTAACAAACATTACGACAAAAGGTAATTTTAAGTCCTCTCAAGAAGTATTTGTCGCATTATGGTTTACCGCCATTTTCGATCTCCATTCCTAATATAATTGAGATCGGACACTTTCTACGACTTCCACGCTACCGGTAATGGCCGTTAAAGAAGGTCTCAGGAGCGGTAAGATCTGTAATAGCGCGTTCTTATAGCTTTCCTTAAGTAATGCGCGTATCATTTCCAACTTCTTTCTAGCGGAGCCTCGTTAAAGCAGCTCGATCCCGCGGTTGGTCGCTCGCGCGTTCTGGTAGCAAAAGGAGCTGCCGCGTCTCTCCTACTTAAAATAAACCACTTAGGCGACGCGAAGACAAGCCGAACGGCCACGTTAAAAGCTCTTTATCGATGACGAGTCGAGTAGCGGGCACGTGTCGATGAGTTTCGCCCCTATCGAAAAATTTCTCTCTATAAGTACTTTTCCGAGAAATCGGCCCCGTTCAATTAAGGTCTCCTTCTTCTGGCCGTCACCTGTCCGGAGAACGCTCATATCCACATTTCACGGACAATATCTCCACTTGAGAGCCGATAACGATCGCCTTCTCAGGTATTCTTCGCCCCAACAATAAAGACATTTGTTAGGAAATTTTGTAAAAACACAATTTAAAGGCACTTAATTTGAGAGGATACAAACCAGAAAACAACCCCCGTACCAGGTCCGGATTGCAGCGACGGTCCGTAGGGGGTGTGTTTCTGGTTTACCGGGAATTCGGAGTAAAGGTACTGTGGGAAGTTGTCTTTATATTTCGGAATGAAAGGTAAACGATAGCCGGTGAAACAGATATCCATCTAGGATATAATGGGAGAGGTTAAACTGTCCACAGGGCCGTAGTGACGTATTTTATGGGCGATTTTATCGCTTTATTACGATCGCAACCCCCATAAGCATACGATTATAATGTTCCGGGAAATTTTTAACGTTGTACTTCTGGGCTTTACAATTTTTGAAAAAAAAGTGGATAGTTTGAATTAATGAGAAGAATTCCTCAAAATGGGCTTTCTTCAAAAATATCTACAGCTTTTTTGTTTTATAAATATACCTGTCATCAAATACTGGATACAAAAATTTGGTTAATTTTTAACTTGCAAGCATTTAGTTTCCACAAAATAATTGTCTTTAGCTGTAAAACTTCTAAAAACATGTACATAGGGCAGGCACTTCCGATTTCAGTTGCGTTAGGTAGGTACTGATTAAATTGTAGAACATAATAATAATATCATAATAGTAATAATCCCACTTCTGATTAAATTGTAGTATATAATTATGTACACTCCCACAACAACAAGAGATCATTATTTGCTTTCTGAGTACTTCGAACGTAGACAGTAGTCAAGTTTCATGTTCACACTGATGATAATTTTGCAGACTGAAAACTAGCTTAACGATACTAACTACACATCGACTTTGTTCACGTAGGTAGTTTTGTGAAGCTTCTCATTTTTGATACCCAAGTCGAATCTTAAATATCACATTTTTTTTCCGTACCTATATGTTATTTCACCAACTGTATTTGGTAAAAAATTAGTAATTTTTAGAGGCAATTCGACCAAAATTAGGAAATTTGGTGAATTTGTATCATAAGGTGTTAATTCGCCCATTAGGTGAAGTCTCACGTCGAACTTACACCCTAACTCTGTCATATTTGGTAAATACTCACCTTCCCAGGTTACGACTGTCAGAAATATATCGATTTCGAGCCAAAATTTGGTAAACATGGTAAATAAAATAATTAGCTAAAATTAACAGTGACTTTGGTAGTTTTGAACCTCCCTTAGTAAAAGTGTTAAAATATTTAAACCTCAATATTTCACTGTCAGTAATAACATGAGCATTACCCTACCGTGTAGTTCGTACTTAATTCCGATATTCCGACTTTTGTTCAATGTCTTACCCGTCGACATTCGACTTCAGCCCTGTCCATTGCGACCACTGAAATCACACCCTGACACGCATCTCTCGTCTCTCTCCCTGTGCCGTTCTCTCTCGTTGGGCCGCCGGTCGATTCCCACCCCCTGTAATCTCATATTGACAAACGAGCACCATCCGAACCATTATAATAATAGGAGGAAGACCGGTGGAGCGTGAAGAGTCATCTGCTGTTAACAATTATAGGCAACTTAGTGACACAATACGAGCCCTTACCGTATAATAGAGTGGATAATGCACTGCCATTATACGGTCCAGAATTAATCGCTTGTGAATTATAAATTTATTTGGGCCGTGGGGTGAACCGATCGCTTATTTGCTCGGCGTAAGGGTAATTGCGACGAAGGGTGAAGGAGGGATCGGGAAAAATGGGGAGTTTTGGACGATCTCCTTATCTTTCCGTTCGATAATTTTACTTTTATCAATGCGACTACGCTTTATAACACGTCGCTGGCAAATAATGATATCATCGCTGAAATAACAAAACAAAACAAGAAGTTGGATACGTCCCAACGAAATAGTGTAAGATGCCTTTCGACAAAATTTGTTAGTTTCTTCGATAACCCTTTGACCCTTATTATTGATACTCCTATGGACAACTGTTTTGTTGCCTACCACAATTCGTCAACGGTGGCCATATTTGCACTGCAAAACAAATAATACAATCTTACACTTTCTTACTTTCTGTGGTTGCTTTCCACAAAATTCCACTTATTTTACCATTTACTCTATATGTATTATAAAGGTGAACGCATTTCGGGAACCCTCCATCACCTTCCCCCGAAAATAACACGGTGTGTTATACAGTGAAATCGTCTCGTCGAAAGATATACGATCCGATCACGTTCCGGCCGATATGACTTAAGTATGTTTATTCATAAAGTAATGCTCGTCACATAAACACGTAAACAGACGCGTTTAACCGAGGAAAATGTTTCCACAATAACGCCAGCTTAAGTGCATCTTGTCATATTTACAAATAATCGCCTCGATCGATGCGATGATGATGATGACGACGATGGCGATGAAGATGATGAAGCCCGCCGGGAGGCAGTGGCGGGACGAAAGAGGAATCGTATTTTAACCAACGAGGGAATGGTTACACTGAATGTAGGAAATTTTGAAAAGTGATTTACAGTTTGATAAAATAGATTCTTATGTAATAAGGTGTAAATTTCTCGGGGGTGATGTTTGAACTGCTATAAGCAATTAGAGCGGCTAGTAAATATTCCGATAACTTTATAAATAATAGTGTGCTGACTGCTGTCGCCGTCGTCGCTGACGACGGAGTGGAAACACTGCAATCAGAACGCGCGTAGCGCGTACCCCTTCGTCCCATTCCATCGCGCTCGCGAACCGAGCCGATCGCCAAATCGAGCTTTCACTCGGACGCTGTCGTGTAAAAGAGATAGATGCGTCGCAAGGCAACCGCCAAGGTCGATCTCTGTCTATTGTTGTCGCTCTCACTCTAACTCCCACGCATGGATCTGACGTACCGTTACAATGTTTCGTGAACCGGCAGGTAGCCGGCACATCGATTTATAAGACGTATATTACATCAAAAATTATAAAGAAATATCTGCAATTTAAACCGACTTTCTTTTAGGGTAAAATTGTTCCGTCGACGTCGGATAATAAGTCCGGCGCATTGCGATCCGCCATGTTCCGGTAATAAACCCTTAAATCGAGCTGTCGGGAAAATTTAAAGCTCCCGATTTATCAGGCGATTCGTATTCGCGACGGCCATCATCAGGCCCATAAAGCGCGTTCCAGTCGAAAGGTAAATCCCCCCGGGGGCCCCCCTTCGGGCGATTCCGCAGATTTAGCGGCCAGATCGATCGTCATTTGGGACTAAGGGGGCCATTTTAAAAAGCTGAAAGCGTACTTTGCGATGTTCAACTGTTCGAGGGATTGGTCCCCGCGGACGGACAATAAAATCATAGCTTTCCGTGGCGGGAAGTTGGCTGGATCACCGGGAGAAGGGAGCGAGAGTTTAATTGGATTTGTGGGCGTACTGGGGGTTCGAGGAGAACGATCCGATTCATTATTCTCTCTTATTCCTCGTGGTCTCTTTTTCGTTCTCGGGTTAGTCTCGGACGTTTAAAAACCTCGATTGCGCATTACGGAATTTCTTTAAAGTTTCCATTACGGAGTTTTTGTCGTCCATCCCTTAACCCAGATCTATCATAAGTAGTTAGATTACTTTTATGTCTTTATTTCCACTACTCTTAACATGCTATGTTTCCTTGGTTGTCTTTCGTTTTAAGCTTCTCAGCTAAGAATCTCAGCTGACTGAGATTCTTCTTATTATTTCATCGGTCATAATATCTTTATTTATTGTTTGCCCTAAGTAGACATCCCTTTCCACTTCTTCCAACTTTTGTCCTTGTAGTTCTATGTTAATATTTGTTAGTGCATTGGTCATAACTTTGGTTTTATTAGGGAGTATTATTGTTATAACAAAGGACTGCCCGGATCTCTTTCCACCACGAACATTTTTTTAGAATTAGATATCGCTTGTACCTATAGTACATTACTTTTAAATGTGTGAACCGATGAGAAATCTCTCATATACTTTACACCTTCTACTGTAATAACTGTTACTGGTCTATTACGTTGTTTCATGAAACCTAATAAACTCTGGAGGTTGAAGACAATTCAATGAAAATCATCATAGTGAGGTTCCACTGCAATATGCTATTTCTGCGTTTGCAATTCCAAATTCCTGCGTCGATCTCTAGATACCCAATTTTTATACAACGTGATCAAGAACGACTGTTTGAGTTGGCAATACTGAATTTCATTTTTTAAATGGTACAAAGAAGTCCTCCCAAATCCTTAAGAAAGCTCTTCCTTTAAACAGGTTTGGTCCTTATGCCTCCTATTCAACCAATTTTTATTCTTACCCATAAGACTTCCACTTTTCCATGTTGTTCTAATTCACGGTTTTACAGGTTTATCATATGGAAGTTGCTCCACTGTGCTTAAAAAGAAATTAAAGTACCACCCTTACAAAATTCCCATCGTCCAGTCATCAACCCCTCCTGATCACCCGCAGAGAGTTTTATTTTGCAATTGGCTCAATGACATATTAAATAATAATGATATCCTTGACAATACCTTCTTTTCCGACGAAGCCTGGTTTTATCTCAACGGCTATGTGAATAAACAAAATTACAGAATTCGGTCAGGTGAAAATTCTTACGCTATCAGAGAGACACATTTGCACCCGGTTAAAGTTGGTGTTTGGTTGGCAGTCTCAAGGACGCGAGTGTATGGGCCGATATTTTTTAATTTTACCGTCAATTCGGAGAGATATATCCAACACCTTTTGAGGCCTTTTATAAACCAATTAACAGACGAAGAGCGTCAAATTTGATATTTCCAACAAGACTCTGCAAAGGCACATACGGCTCGTGCTACTATGCGATATTTAAGAGAGAATTTTGGCGATAGAGTAATTAGTCAGGGCATTTGGCCAAACGGGTCACCAGATCTGACTCCATTAGATTTTTCGTTATTTGGGCTCTTGAAGGACAATGTCTTTAGGAACATATTGCATACTGAAGTACAGCTGCAAGAGGCAATAGTTCAGGAAGTGGCAAACGTTACCCCCAATATGCTGGTGAATATCTTCGAGAGCCTAAAAAGAAGAGTTAATTTATGTCTGGACCAAAATGGGGGGCATTTTGTGCATTACCTTTAGCCGTTTAATTAAATCATTGTTTTGTATTTCAAGTTTCATTTTTTAAGCGTTAATTTTTATGCACATAACCTACAATCTTATCGCTGATTGTTATGTAAAATTTTTGTCAAATAAACATATCTGGTAGTAGCGTTGCAAACCCTTAGGCAAAATAATCCTCCAGGTAGGATTGCCAACTCAAACAGTCATTCTTGATCACCCAGTAGTTGGATCAATATTTCTTAAAACAGCCGATGATGCCGAGCTTTCTAAAAGCTTCTTATTAAGCGGCGCCGGTTTTATCGATAGTCAAAAACATTACCATCCATCAGCGCTAGTAATGGTTACATTGAGATCTTCCCACATTATTTATAACCCATCCGATCACTGTTTACGAAGACAATAATATTTACACTTTCTTTTTAAGCCCTCGCGTCCCGAGTTATTAATGAAATCGATCGACGTATATTTTTGCCAATTTACTCAGCCTAACGGTAATAAGAAATTCGATAAGTGGCGGAGATAAAACCGTTCGCGCACACGGCCATTTTGTGTATCCCCCTAACCCCCCTCCCACCCGTTAATAATAGACGTGTATTTACCGTAAAATCTAATATTAGTTTTACAATCTCGTGTGCTCGATGAGTGCCGCTGCTACCTACCATCCTCCTAGCATTAAGCGGCTCGTTGCGGTATAAATTGTTTTCCGGATGGGAGATAAAAGGATCAAGAGAAAGAGGTGTGGTGGAAGAAGAGAATGGAGAGGTCCCACTGGGAAATGGGAAGATACTACAAAAGTTGTTTCTGCAATTTTCTAGATCAAAATTCGGAAAATTGGGACTCGTGGTGCCAAAATGTCACAAATTTGCAGAAAGTAATACACAATTGCATATCGGAGACCAACAGATAGATCAAAAGTAGAGCTTAAATCAATGTAAATATTTAGGATCAGGTATAACTAGACTCATGGGTGTTGAAATACGAAATGGTTAAAAGCGCGTTCACCACAGTAAAATTCATGATTCGAATCTCTCCTTGTCTGTATTGTGAAAGAATGAACCAAATGGATGTGTTTCTTATGACTCATAAGATATCTTTCAAGAAGTAATCGGCGATGGTACATGGCTTTATCGGGCAAAGAGGTTATTGAAAGAATCACGAATTTAAACGGTCATATTGTCATACAACACAACTATATACTTAACACTTCTTTTGTGGACCTACTAAGCATTTCAAAGCTTATTTCATTTACTTAGTACTGTTTGGTTCAGCGTATAAACGATTTTCTTGAATCTTATTGCCCATAATACAAACTTTCACCGTTATCTACCGGGCCAGATCAAAAGATCGTATTCTGTTAATTGAAACGACGATAAATCCGATTTCTCTCCCGCACGCACGTATAATTTCGTTATTACACAAACACACCCTGTAAGTGAAATTTACGACGACAAATGAAGGTGGTCGTCCCCGCCATTACGCCAACCTGATTGTAATTTATTCGATGCAGCGCCAGACCAAAACCACCTACTGCGTGTTTATTAAATGAAAACCACGTCCAACAATTAATTGTTTTAATACCTGAATTAACAATGCGACGCTCTCCCTCACTCCGCGCATCGCGTCTCTGTTTTAATTAAGATTTAAAATATTAAGCGCATTCGCGGAACGATTACGGATCGACCAATCGCAAGGGCCGAAGCGGAAACGAAACTTACGAGCAGTAATGCGCGTAACGAGTGTTTGATTTTACTTATTACTTTCGAAAACGCAATTTTCTCAAACTCCATAAGCTCTGATGAAGTTATTCATCCAATTTTAAACTGGAGACACGTTCAACTAGATCCTTTAAACCTGCTTCCCATCACGAAACTTCCTCTTACCTTTTCTTAATTAACAATTAAAGTATCAACAAATTTTTCTTTCGCCTTCGTACTATTTGCAGCGTCTTATCTCGCCTTCTGCGAGTTAAACAAAACGTTAATTAGTTTAATTTATATTAATCTGTTTCTCTGATAACAGGAGTGATTTTTCACGCCGAATTAATTAATTTCTAATTGCATTTGAGTGTAGTTAAATGCGAGGATTGCAATTAGTTTAATTTACAAGTTTAAGAGTTTGTACCAAAAGATTTTTTTAAACAAAACTTTAAATGTATGTTACAATAGTTAACAGTCAGTCAGGTGGTGATAAAGACGTTGGCTGTGAAATTAATAAGAGAAGAAAAGAGT
Organism: Cryptocephalus moraei; assembly: GCA_946251905.1. Classification (NCBI taxonomy): domain Eukaryota; kingdom Metazoa; phylum Arthropoda; class Insecta; order Coleoptera; family Chrysomelidae; genus Cryptocephalus; species Cryptocephalus moraei. The sequence goes on from OX276452.1 coordinate 45,274,042, forward strand.
AATACTATAGTAAATCCATCGTTCACTTCTTTTGCGTAATTAAATATTTATCCTTGAGCTATCTCCTAGTGCATATCCAAGAATACATTGTCCCTAATTGGCGCATAGGCCCAAGACAGCCTTATTTGAACACAAGGGGACGTCCGACTTCGGCCACCATTCCCCACAGAGAAGAAAATCACAGCCGACTTCGGCCACGCGATTTTATCAGTAGGATTAGTAAGGATTATGACTCGTTTAGGCCAGGTAGGTGCAATAAAATAAAATTGGGTAGATTTCGGTCACTAATTTCTTTCAGTTTAGTGTTAAGGTAATAAAAGTAAAATTGGAAAATAGAGAAATTATTAAATAGCGGCGGCGAGTTCCTTCCGCGACCAATTCGAAAGTAGGTAAAACCTCTCAGAGGACCGACCTCCCTGACGACCATAATTATTATATGAATTCGCGATCGCTTGTTAAAGGGCAAGGATAAACAATTGAGGTTTAGCAAAACGAATAGGACGAATAATTTTTCTTGAATGTATGTTGCAAATGTAAGAAACATTTGCTCTCTACACAAAGCCAAGTTATTAACTAGTATAGCGGATAATTGGTTAATACTAAAAATTTTCCAATGAACCATTTTTCTAAAAATCATTCCAATTTCATTGGTTTATTAATTCGCTTACAATTTGTCAGCAGGGCGCATTTCGGTTCCACCGAGCCATTGAAACCCTAGGCTAAGCCCTAAGCAATTCAGGTAGAACGGTGGCCGAAGTCGGCGTACTTATCAATGTACCATAATCCTCCGCTTACGCTGAAAAAGGTTCGTGGCCGAAATCGGCTGCTCCGAAACAACAATTGCTATGACTAGTAAATATTTGTAAACATGTACACTTGTTACAGCATGCGTGAAACTCGTTTAGGACCGTTGAAATAATTGTAATTATTCGAACCGTTTCCCAGAACGACATCAACTGAAACGCCTGCTCCAACGCCCGGAATAACGAAACCCGGGGATTGGTCAATCCCGACCGCAACATAAGCGGGAACAGTAAATTCATTTATCCCTCACATACGTCCGATGATAATGCCATTTAATGTGGAATTTCCTTCGGGAGAACGGACGAATATTATCCGAACCGAATTTAATAGGGTTTTTATGCAGGCAATGACACTCTTTTGTTACAATAATGAGTTTAGGGCTGTCAATTGTCTGGGGCATTGTTAGCGACGCTCTTTTGTTACGCTCTCGGCCCCATCGGCGCCCTTAATCCCGCAAGGCGTAAGGGCGAGTTTCGGCGGAAAGGGGGATAATCGGTTAATCCTCGGGGTGTTTAGGGTGACATGTTGGATGTTTACGATCCGCATGTATGTGTGTGAGTCTATGTGATGGCTGCCATTTACCACGCGAAATGATTACACTGCGTCGCTTGCGAGAATATTTTGCTGGGAAATATTCTGACAAAAATTCCAAACGGGAAAGGCAATTCGGACTTTCACTGGTAATTCCACAATCGCCAGGATTAATGAATATATTTGCACCCTCTTGTGATAAAATTGTAAGCATCAATACAACAAACAACTTTAATTTCCTGTTGGATGCTTTTGTATTACTTTTTAAAATCTGAATAGTCACTTCAATAAACTCTTCATTAGTTATTGTGAAATATTCGACTGTTACAATTTTATAGGGACTTCAACCCTACTTATGTATTGTAGAAAAGTTGTTTTGATGTTGTATCTTATTTGATTGCAAACTTCAGCTGGAATTTCTCATAAAGATAAAAGTTAATAGTAGTTCGAAACATTAAAAAGCAAAACGCTATAAATATAAACCACTACATTACAACTAGTGTAATTATGGTGGATACTTAAATGTAGGTACTTCTTAATTAACCACTAAGACACCGTTAGAATGATGAAAGTAGGGTAAGTAAATTTTATGTTCTAATTAGGTAACATTCGTTTCCTACAGGCACTGAAAAGAAAAAGCTTAGATCTAAAATACGTTTCAGTATAAATGTAGAACTGCCACTTCATTATGAACTTGGGGAGCTTAAATACCTCGAAAACTAAGTAGGTATGCAGTTTATTAAAAATTTGCCAATTTGGGAATTAACGCATGAACAATTAATAAATAAAAAAATAAATAAATTTAAACTTGTAAACAAAATATAGAAACCTAGTAAGTTTCTTTCAAATTTTACGAATCAATTAAAATTATTTGTGTTGGAATTTGAATAAATTTTGTAAATATTTTTGTCGTCAAACACTTACTAAAATCATTAATAAACGCATCAGGCCAGTAATTACCTTGTGGCCCATAATAATTTTTCTGTTAGCAGTAGGTTTAATTACTAATCTATACCAAAATATAAATTTTAAATTTTTGTTTTGCTCGATTCACGGGATGCTCACGTGTCAAAATATTTAGAAAGAATCTCTAATCGACGCTTGTTTATCGCGTTATTTATTTTGAACACTCACACCGTCCTATTCGAAAACCTTGAACCTATAATGTAGATTAGCAGAAAAGATAGCATTTAAATCCTATTATTGTCGGTATTTACATAGCAAATATTCATAGTCTGATGTTAAACTAGACATAACCCTAAGATTTCGTGAGATCCAGCAGACATTCCGAGATGGCAGAGGAAACCGTCAAGGAGAACCTCGAAAGGGTTCTCGAGAAAATTCGGGAGGCCGTTGAAAGGAGACCTCCGGTAAGAAACTAATCAAGAACAAAATTTATCTATTTTAAAATTTTAAGAAAATTACTTTTCCCAGTCCGGTTATGAATTCTGATCAAAAAGTTTTCAGGATAATTTCCGAACTAGCCTTTGTGTCAGGAAGGTAGTATGAAATAATTTTCAGAAAACTTACAAGCGCAATGGATAAATCGTATTTCTCTTCCCTTACCTTCCTGAATTTCCCCCTTTTTCAGGATCTGCAGGCAGTGGAACCGCTACTAGTCGCAGCGACGAAAATCAAAACGGCCAATCTGGTGGCGGCGGCCTACGACGCTGGCCAAAGGCACTTCGGCGAGAATTACGTGCAGGAACTGGAGGAGAAGGCCAACAGCGAGGAAATCCTGGGAAAACGTAACGACATAAAGTGGCACTTCATCGGACACTTGCAGACGAACAAGATAAATAAAGTGTTGAGCGTGCCGAACTTGTACATGATCGAGACCGTGCATTCCAGGAAGATCGCCGAACAGTTGGACAGAGCTTGGGAGAGGATCGGGAAGGACGGGAGGAGGTTGGCGGTGATGGTGCAGGTGAACACCAGCAGGGAAGAAGGTAGGGGGAATTGGGACTTGCTGCCATGTTGGGGGATGCATGATCCCAACCAGCCAAGTATGAGTTGTTAAAACGTTCCAATGAGTTTGATTTTTTGTAAATATGAACGTGTCATTTGGGAATGGTTTGTTGTTGGAATGGCCACTTAATCTGTTACAGCTAGGTAGATAAAGTGTGTTTCACTAAGTCGAATACATTTTCCAGCTAACAATTCAGGTGGGATATTACTAGATACTTACTTCACTCACATAGGAGTATTATTTCTTCAATTGTATCTGTTGAAAATTACTATCTTGAAGCGGCTTGTTTTTGAAGAAAAATAATTATTGTGTAGTCTGCGCATTCGCCATATTATTACACGAGTTTCCGCCTATTTACCGTTTCTATCAATCATTTGCTGAGTATTTACTGCGTGTGTTTCTTCCGTAGAAAAACATGGAGTGACCCCAGAGGACGTGTGCGACCTCGTACAGTACGTATTGGAAAATTGTAAGAATTTAGAGTTAAAAGGCCTCATGACGATCGGAAAGTACGGCTATAATCCGGCCGACGGTCCTAATCCGGATTTTCTCACATTGAGACGTTGTAGGGATGAGGTGTGCGAAAAACTGGGTCTGGACTGGAAAAACGTCGGCTTATCTATGGGGATGTCCTCGGATTACGAACAAGCGGTGAGTGAGACGTCCGAGAGAACTATTAAGAAAGCAGAGTACATTGTCGTCTTCCTTCGACATGACAGTGTTACTGGTTACTAATTTCCTAATTATTTATACGATATACCTACAAAATAATAGAATATGACTACAGCAATGCAGCAATGCAATGCAGCAATATTACACACCTAAACTCTGAATTTTTTCTCGAACCCTTTCAAGGAAAACCGAAACAAATCAACAATAGCTCATTAACTTCTAATTCCTACAATAGTTCATCCAACTGCCCATATACTGTTTGTCTCAATATATCCCCAAAAAGGGGAAGAGTTCTGTTCCCTCCAAATATCTGTAGTCAATGAATGAAAATGAACCTATATAAAAACTTAGTGACACTCCACATATATTCGCTAAGTAATCAAGCCTTATTCGTTGACTTCTTTTAGTCCAATCTTGTAGTATTACTATAATCATTATTATTAGGACTAGTATGATTATCTTGCTGTCTAATATCCCAATCAAACTTCGTCTCATATATATGAGCAATATTTTCTTTCTAAAGAAAAACAAACTTACTCATTTTACATTTACTTTTACAGATAGAATTAGGTAGTACCATGGTAAGAGTCGGCGAGTCCATATTTGGAAAAAGGAACCAGAAACTTCATGATCACCTTAAACTAATAAATAAATAAACAAATTAATTACAAAACTGATAATTATTTCGATAGGTTTTCCAAGCAATTCGGTTTTGATTGAATGTCCTAAAGCCATAAAGTGTAGTTTCAATTACATCTACAATTCATCAATCAATCAATAAACATGTTAATAAAGCAAAGAATGCATTTATTTAAAGATCTGAACGCAATATGATCAAATAATGTAAAATATTTCAATACAATGCACCAAACAATTCATTAATTCACTGTAACGAATATTGCGATTAATTGTGCAACAACTTGAACGTTTTTAATTAAATTTTTTTTACAACACCCGTTTTACATTTCAATTCAGTTGATATGCACTTTTATCGCGCGAATTTACTTGTCCGGAAACGTGATGCAGAAGTATTGAAATAAAATATATAATTTATTATTTAGATTAGAACGATTAAATATATAAATTAAATCTGAAACAGAAAATAAGTACCCATTTCAAGGAATAAATTTAATCAACACTGACACTTAATTACAACTTAGCGAAGGCTCTGAAATTTTATCTAAGCATCGTTCTGTGAAGTTGATGCTTGGGTAATGACGGTTTTTGCACAATTTATCAGCTTTAATGCAGCCAGTACACAAGATCCAGCGATTTCCACAAGACAAAAACAAGCACTCAATGAAGTTTTTCCGACCAATCCCTTAAAACGTTTTCTTGTCGGTTTTCCAAAAAAGAAAGTACGTCATTGTCAGATTTTCAAAATGAATATTTGACAATCAAAATTTTTGAGTTTGCTGGCTAAAAATGGTGTCCTACATGGGAGACGACTGGGAAGAAACACAGAGCGAAACCTTACGACCCTGTCACTGCGTAGCAGAAGACAACATAGGTAACAAACACAAATCCAAACTCTTGATCTTTTTACTGATTACTCCATTCCTTAACTCGCTTTTTTCAGAACGTAACTACTGTTTCGCCGAAGGTACAATGAAAGACTCCAGAAGATCAGAGAACGACAAGGAACTATCCGAGAACATATGGTATGGAATAAAACCGCCTCGACTATTCGGTAAAGAGTTCCATCCTACCATAACGGCACGACAAGTGCACGTAACCAGAATCATGTTGGAGGGTAAAGGCAGTGAGTTAGAAGATGAAGACGAAGAGAAACCTCCAGAAAAAGTCACCGTTGCTATCAGCAAGAAGAAGTCGGCCATCAGATTCTTATCAAAGGTGCATTTAAGCGAATGAATCCCGAAGCTCTTTAATAAGAAGTACACCCATTTCTTTACAATGTATTGAATATATTCAGAGATGCTAGCTATTTAATCTTTTTAAAAAATTGAAAAGGGGAGAAAAGCCCCATAACATATGGTGAGTACGTGTTTGCATAACTAATAGAACAAGAGTTGTCTCAGATTTAAAAACATTTTGCATAAAAATCTATTATTTAACTATAACCTTATACAATGAACTTATCAACTTTCACTTATGTTCAAAAACAAAAGATTGGTAAAACCAAGCACTACTTAATTCATAACCATATATTCTCAATCATTTAACTAAAGATCAACAGTACAATCTCAACGTTCCTCGGGCGGAATATACGGCCTCGGTTTCTTCGACGTGTACACCCACTCCTCCCTAGTATGATAAGGTTCGTAAGGATCATCAACATAGTACCTCGGTTTCTGCCAGTACTTCCCAGCCATCTTATCCAGGAGCGTGCTCTGCGTAGCGTTACAAAAGACGTGCCTCTGCACTTTCTTCCTATTTTTGGGGGACTTCTTCCATATCCTCCTGTGACGGCCCGCGATCGTCCTGATCCAGATCCCCCAGTGCAAACGATAGAACTTCTTCAGGACCACTTTAACGGATTTCCTCTTGCCCTTCCTTATGGAGAACTTCGTGACGGTCCTGACGTCTTGGCGTACGGTCTGCGGCTGAACCGGGTCGACTAGTAGTGGTCCCCTGTAGGTGGTGGTGTTGTGGGACGCCAACAACGAACTTATACTTCTCTGAGACGAAGGGAATAATGGAGCCTGTTTTGTCACATTTTGGTATGTTAGTTTCACACCGCTGGTTGCTAGTCTAGCAGCAGAGACAAGAACACTTCTAAACATTTCAAAGTGGCTCGAAATAGAAATGTTATACTGTTGAGGTTAGGATGAGGTTAGGCTTGTAGCACGGAACACGGAACAACGATCGAACGATCTGACATCTGACATTTGATACTCCTTAAAACTTGGCTAAGCGTAAATGATCAGACATACATACGAATAACAAATCAATATTTGTATTTACGACACTGCATCCACTACTACTTCTACCTGTGAAATAATTCCGTAAATAATTTTCTTATTATTGTTTACCATCGATAAGTACACTATCGATAATAATTTGTGTTATGTTTGTGTTGTTGCATCATGGCGCGTTGCATCGTGCACCACAGCACGCTCTTCAACCGACATTTATAAACTTCAAAATATTCAAATGGTAAACAAAAATGGACGGTTACGATTTAATTCTCATAGATTCGTCGCGTTTTCGTGAGTGAAATGAATATAAACGCCCCAGAGAAGCTTATAGGGTAAGTTTAAGCTTTCATTCCTCTTCGAGCTTTGAGGTTATGTCGCTAATTTTGGCAGTTTGCGTCACATTTGTGTATATTTCCAAATTTAAAATGACAAACTCAAAAGGATCCTACACATGCCGTTGTATCCTCAGTTCCAGTTAGGAATCGAGGATGGCCTCGGGTCAAGACGAAGGCTCAGCTGAGGAGAGAATATACCAGTATTACAAGAAGTTTTCCCAGAACAAAAACCTTCCAAAGTACTTTTCAGGTATCACTAGGCTTTAACTGATGTACTCTTTTGTCTATCATCCGCTGTTTTAGGTACTTCTGTGTCATATTTGCCGCAGTTCGAAGAAAACATAGAAGACAGAAATGAACCTGAGAATACAATAATCAAAACTGATGTGGACATTATAATTACAAGCATAGAAGGAGAAGAGAAGCTTTATGAGGAGGATATGTCACGAGCAAGCAGTGCCATGTCAAGTCGCAAGCTTGAATGGGACAATTTAGCCGATATCGGCTATGAAAACTCACAACAACTTCTCACGTTAAAAAAGAGCTCTTCCTTACCTATCCTCTCCGATTTAAAGGAGAAGAAGGTAGATTTTAATTTACAAACCCAAGGTTCAAAAACGTCCCAAAGTGATGGAAATGAGGATAACGTTCATGTGATAATTTTAAACTACTCCAGTAGTAGCGGAGGTGATAGTCCACAAGTCAATCTGTCTTCGTCCTCGTCTTCTTCGCTGGAGGATGGAAAGAAGCGTACTATGTCTTCCACTACCACAAGCAGTACAAACGATGTTAAAAACCTTCCATGTTCCAGCTCTGATACCAGTAGCAAGCAAGATATCGAAAATTTTGCACAATCACTGTCATTTCTCAAGAAGAAAATTGGCTTGCCGGGAGCCCAATCGACACCTACCAGTTTTGAAGGGAGCAGTAATAAAAGTAGGGATGGTTCCGGATCAATAAAATCGACGAAGCTTTCCAACGTTATCGATTCAATGGCGACACCAGAGGCTCATTCGAGTCCTAAAGATGGCACCAATGTAGTCAAAGATGTCAATCTGAGAAAATCCAAAAACTTAACCAAAGATGCCAATGTGCTGGAGGTCCAAACCACAAAGGCTGAATTTAAAGGTGATCATGGAGATAATTCCAAACTTAGGAGATTCAAAAAACTCTCTAAACACACCATCGAAAACATTGATTTGAAACCTACCGAGTCTAATGAAAGCAAGCAAAGCTCCAGCACTAAATCCCATAAAAAAGTCATCTACCTATGCACCACAAAACCTCTCTCTATTGAATGCATCTCTGAACCCCAACCACTGGAAATTAAAAAAGTCCAAACCGAAACCAACTGTTGTAACATAGCCGTTCAAACCGAGGAAATGTCTGAAAACGAACTGATAAAAATCATCTCAAGAAACCATCAAAACCCAAATCAAACCGTTATGTTATTCGAGCACGTTAGTAGTGATAGAAACACTTGTTCGACTCAAACGGGATCATCAGAAATCGCAGTCGATAGTTTTGAGTATGTGAAGAACAACATTCGAGAAGAAATTCAAGTCAATAGTGAAGCAGAAAAAAAATCGGAACCTGAATGTGAAGCCGCTTCTTCAGATGAAGCATGCCTCGCTAACGTAATCTCATCAAACAATTTAGATAATTACAGTGATGATCTGGAGAAGAAAATCTATCTAGTCCACAGGTTGATAAAATCAAAAAAATATGATGATGCTACTAAAAAGCGTTACATAAAGAGGATAATCAGAAAGATAACTGAATCAAAATACTTAGAGGACTCCAGCACCAGTTCTGAATTGTTTTTACCGAAGAAATCCAGCAAACCACCCATGGAGAAGCCCCCAGTGGAAACTTCAAGCACCAACACATCTTCTATGTCTTCTCAAAGGGGAATATTAAAGAAACCTAGGTCACCAAGGAAAAAATTGGAAGTCGTAACTGCTTCTGATGAAATCATAGAAGAATCATCAAGAAAATATCACCAGGTACATTCCAGACAAATGGAATCCACCGACACCAGCATGAAGAAACAATACGACTCCAGCTCTTCTTCCAGGTCTTTACGTTACCAAAATTGGAAGGAAGATAAGACGCTATCCGAGAAACGCTTGGAAAAAAGAAATACCTCAAATGGAAGTGGGGATTACTTAATACATGCAGTAGACAAGGAGAGGCAATATCAGCTGAACTGGATTAGCAGTGAAATGGACCACCTGTCAAAACTTAAGTGTTTACTAGAGAAACATGTTAAGAAGGAAATTAAACCAGCACAAACATCGAAAACAGTGTATGTTGTATCAGAGGACAGCGATGGTTCAAGCAATGGAAAAAAGTTTGTAATACAAACTAACATTAACAGGAACTCGAATAAAGGGTCTAAGAGAGTTTTCCATCTCGAAGGAAGGAGATACACTGTGGATGACGATTCCGAGAAGAACGGCAAATCTAAGCAAGTTCTAAGAGATATAGAAGTTACCTCTACAGACCACACTATGAATATAAAAGTGACGACGTTCTGTGAAGTCTGCAAACGCTCACCCTGCGTTTGCATTACTGAGTTCTTAGATTGCGTGAGGAATCCATTCGAATCTGAAATGATGAAAGAAAACACTTGCTCGGCCTGTACTTCATATCCGTGTCATTGTTCTAGCAAGAGTATATGCATAACGTGCCATAAAGCTGTTTGTATTTGCTGCAAAGGAGCTATTCCTAAAAGGTGCTCCGTTTGTGGCCATTATCCATGCAAATGCGAATATGGTAGATCAACCCCCGAAGATTATGAGGGGAAATTCGTACCTGCAAATGTACCTGAGAAAATCCTAAAGAAGATGGAGGATTCCTCCAAGTCTGGAAGCACATATGAAAGCAGCAGGTCTTCAGGGAAAAGTGGTAAGTCTTCGAATTACTCTAATTTTAAATCCAATGACTTATTGGAATTGAAAACATTTTTCCCAAAAATCAATAATCACTTGTACTATTAATTCTTCTGCTGTGCTATATTTTAGTTGTTATTGTAAATTCGTTACATATTATTTATTGGAAAAGGAAAATAATGGATCAAGAATCCTCAAGGAGAAATCCATTTCATAAAGATTAAGACATAAAATAAAAAAGAAACTATTGTAAATCCAATGAGAAGAAAACACCCACGAAACGAGAAAAGGTAGTAAAGTTAGACAACACCTAATACACGTCGTTTACTATTGTTGGAAAAATCATAAAACTTTTGGCGGGAATTGTTGGTGTACAGAGTCGGTTCAGTAAAATTAAAAAGTTTAGTTTGATCTATGGTTGTCTGTTTACAAGCGTTCAGGTAAGTCGTTGATGGTGATAGTGGACTTTTACTTGATGGTTTATTTTAACGTATCGCTATTGTTATTCAGGTTTTTGATATAAATTTGTATAAACGTATTTCTGTGATCTATTGCAATTATGGAAAGACACCTTCCCTGCTCGCCTCCCAAAAAGAGACCTGGAACATACTTAAGCTGCGATCATTCTTAATGCGACCCTGTACTTATTCGCTAGCTGGTCGCGCGCTTTGAATTTCGACGTTTGTGTTTCATAGAAGTTTTCTTCTCAGTGGATTTACTATAGAGCTTATGTTTCTTTACATCTCTTGCTAAATTACATTACTTATTTTTCTGTACTCGATAGTAAATTTTCTTTTCTTTTCGTTTCAGCCATTTCCGATAGGGTCACTATGGACGACAACTCCTTGAAAAAGATCTTCAACTACTGCAAATGTAACTTACAGAAGAAGTGCAACTGTGGGTTCGTAGACAAGGTGTACAAGCATCTCATCTACCCAGGAAATTCTAGAACCTGCCAGACCGATCTGCAAGAAGAAGATCGCCATGTACGAACGAGCAATGAAGACATACAAGCTGACCGTCCTCTTGGTAAAAATATAGCTGTACAAGTTGAAGCGAAAGTGACCGATGGGAACCTACAGACGGAGGAGGAAAAGTGTCTAAAAGAAATAATGGATAAGTTTACCGAAACTTACCTCGAATACAGGAGAGCATCTACACAAACTGAACAACGGGAAGTTTGTGCTTGCGCCTCCATTCAAACTGAAAGGGTAGTAATATTAGATGAGCCGGTTCAAATTAGTAAAGCTGATGTTCAAACAGAAGTGCCATTGTTGATTAGTAGGGGACAAAGCCCTGAAAATGTCTTACAAGCTGATGTAAAATCTCAGACAGTAGATATTGCGACATCAAATAAAAATCTTCAAACTGAGAAAAAGACGAGAGATGTTGTTTGTGTTTGTGAACAAAAAAGACACTCAAAAAATAAAAAAATCACACAAACTGAACTTCCAAAAGTAGCGAGCAAGGAACAATCGACAGAAAATGTCACCTATATAAACAGCCGGGCTCAAACTTCCCAAATATTAGAAGATAAAGAGATCGAGACAGAGAAAGAACTTAGAAATGTTGAATGTATGTGTAAGTACAAAAGAAGGGATAACGCTGGCAAAATTGTTCAAACAAGACGAAATAACTTGGGTAAAGAGCAGTTCCTCATTAACGAAATAACTCAGGTGGACATACCAGTTCAAGATCAAAATATTGAAACAGAAAGAGAGTTTAGAGACATTGGTCGCCCATTTTCATTAGGCTCTTTGCCAAAAAGCGGACAAATAGTTCAAACCGACCAAAGGCGTTTGAGTAAAGAACAGTTTACTGAAAGTATTCATTGGGACCATAAAACTCGCGTGAATGTACCAATGGAAGATAAAGGCATTGAAACCGATAGGACAGGTTCGGAAAAGGTAGTTCAAAGGAAAAAGATGTTAAGTAAAGAACATTTTACTGATAGTATCCCTCAGGAGGATGAAGGTCAGGCAGATAAAAACGTTGAAACAGAAAAGAAGTACAAAAATGACGCCACGTGCCAACATCATAACCATTCAGTTATGCAAAGAGAGGTCCAAACGGAAGAACCAAGAGTATTGAGTAGAGAACAATTTACTCATGTTCATGTGGTTAGTAAGAATCAAGTAAAAAGTGTGAAGAGTAATGGTGTTGACAAGGGAAAGAAACAAAAAAGTACATCTGACAGTGAGGAAAATTTGAAGAATGGAAGAAGGAGAACATATATGCCGAGTTCTAATTCTACTACGGAGGAATATTTGGAAGAATTGGATTCTTTAGGGTGTTATTTTAATGGTAAATATGGTTTTGTTTTCAGCTAAAACTCTGTGTGTTGTTTATGTAGATGTTTAAGATAGGGTGGAATAAAAGCGAAATCAATTTTCATTTGCGTTTGAACCACAAGTTTTGCAAGTTATTTACATGAAATAGTCCTTGTATATGTGTAATTATCAATTGCCAACCTAGCAGTTGATGAGATCCTTGATGAGTTAGGGTGTTCTCCCTCAATCTGGTATATCATCACTTACTATTCTAAAAAGCAATGACCTTGCTGATGTTTATTGTTCATTCCATTGATCTTCGTGCACATAACAATTTTTTGTACATTTCCTCAGGTGTGACTTCTACCACGGAGACCGCCACGACCTCCACTAACATCACCCCAACTATGATTCCCTGCAGATGCTGTAAGATACCTACCCTTTCGAACCGATTAACCACCCTCAGTTATGGCCAAGACGACTATCATTACTGCAGGAGTTGCGTCCGCAAGAGACCTATCTTGAGTCAAGTTTGCTGCGGTGAAGATCCATGTGAATGCTACGACATGGAACCTGTTAAGTTGACATTAGAATCTACTACGGTTGACTGTTACTGCATGTGCCAAAAACCATCTACGTTGGTCCAGTCAGACCGGTGCGGAAAATGCAACTGCATGGTGAGGAGTACAAAGGCTCAGGAGTATTGTACATGCACCAAACCTTCCAGGTGAATGGTTGTCATAAACCTAAACTATTTTGGAGTATTACTAGAATAGGATCTAGGTTTAGGTATTTGGATTTCAATAAACTCCTAAACCTTCATGTTTGTTAAGGTTGTTATCTCACAACCAAAACGATCTCTTGTTGTAAGGTTGTAAATTGATATATCATGAATTTGAATCTGTTGCAAATGCCATAATATATTCCAATATCTGAACTATTGTTACATACCTGCATTGTTATTGTTTCCAGATTGAGACATTCACAGTATTGTGCTCACTGCCAGAACAAGTTGAGGAAGACTTCGAAGAGTAAACATGGAATAGCGTATACCCTGACGTTGGAAGAAGAGACTCCCGGTAAACATAGGAGTAAAAAACGAAAGAAAAATAAATTAGAAGAGATTAAAGTAAAAATTCCGAGTAAGTATGACAGGAAGAGATACAAAGATGAGCAAAATTTGAGTAAAAAGGGCAAGTACAGCGACGTTGAGACGAATTCGAGGGTTGACAGTGGCTCGAAGGAGAGGGAGGTGAAACTGAGGTCTTATTTGACATTACAGGTGAGAAAAACATAAGATTTGGTTGTTTGGCGAGTTAACTCGGTATTTAAATGTTTGTGTATGATTTTTTTAAGGATCATTTAAGGAAAAACAGGCCGGATTTCATCGATTCGGCAGAGTATCGTAGGATAGCAGTGCTTAATTCTAAGATCGGTAGAGAACTCGTGAAAGATGAACAGAAACTTAAGCTTTTGGAAGAAAACATTGAAGGCAACAACAAACTTCAAAGTAAAGGTTATGACGTCAGGGAAGAACAATTTTATTATCTTTTTCCTTAATTTTAGGGCAAAATAAGCTGTTCAGTGAAAAGGAGATGAGGGAGATTACAAAGAGAAATTACAAGAAGTTACCAGAAGTGCAGAGTAGGCTTCATAATTATAAGGAGCAAAAGTTGAGAAATGCAGACAAACTCATGGCTTCTGTCTTGACAAAAGTGAGTACCTGCAGCATATCGCGTCGTTTGTGTTATTTAATTTTATTCTTTTAGAAAATTCAAGGAAGCATATTGAAAGGAAAATCCCGCTTCCCCATAGATTCCAAACTTGTAAATGTAAATAAGTAAATTGACGAGTATTTTTAAAGGTAGAACTTTTTTGTAATTTTTGTATTTTAATAAAATTTGCGTCCTATACAAAGGTTTGAAAGAAAAGGTAACATTGCACATTTTTTATTCACAAAAAGAGTAGTTTTAACAATAAGTACTCGAAAATAAGCAAATGCTTCTGTAAAAACGCGAAATATGTATATGTAAAGAATAGTTGAACAACTGATCAGGCGATAACGTTCCGTAATCTACCGATGCCTTCAATTTCACTTTCCAGTACGTCACCTTTCTTAAGGAACTCTGGAGGATTCCTGTGCATCCCGACTCCTGCTGGCGTTCCTGTTAAAATTACATCACCGGGATATAATGTCACGATTCTGAAATAAATGAGAGACATTAAAAAAATAGTCTACTATTGACTAAAGTACTTGGACATACTTGAACTTTTTAGGGTGAAAGGTTTATTGGTAGGAAAAGTGTAGAAGTGCAATAATTAGACCTTATAAGTCAACTCAATGCATTTTATAAATTTAATCACCGTTATGCAAAATCCGTACTTACTGCGATAAATAAGACACCAAAAAGTCTATTTTAAATATCAGCTCCGAGGTATTCCCATTCTGTTTCAACTCCCCATTCACCCAAGTCTTAATCGCCAAGTTGTCTGGATCGACTTTGTTTTTAGTAACGACCGCCGGACCTAATGGACAGAACGTATCCATAGACTTTCCCAAGAGGAACTGACCATTGTTTCTCTTCTTCTGCCAGTCTCTAGCGCTGATGTCCTGAGCTACGGTGTAACCAAAAACGTGCTTTCCGACTTGGTCTTGGCGTATGGCTTTCCCTTTTCTTCCTATGATGACTGCTAGTTCTACCTCCCAATCGACGGACTGAAAGAGGAGAGATTTTTA
The DNA here is from genome assembly GCA_946251905.1 of Cryptocephalus moraei. NCBI lineage: Eukaryota > Metazoa > Arthropoda > Insecta > Coleoptera > Chrysomelidae > Cryptocephalus > Cryptocephalus moraei. The sequence continues at coordinate 45,289,133 of OX276452.1, forward strand.
GCCAAATGATTTTTCTGTGGTAATTAAAAGAGGAAAAATGGAAGCCGAGAATTAGTCTTCTTTAAAGTTAAATGAATTGAGCAAGAAGAGTCTGAGAAATGTAATGTCAAAGGGTTTGAAGTACTTCTGAACAATTTGGTGAATAGAGTTCTGCAAGTCTTCTTACTATTTGGAGAATCGTAAAACAACAGAGACTTAAAAACTACAAATCACGACAATGGGTGAGTTTCACATTTTACGCTTTTACATATTTTTGTTATATGATGTCTGATCACCACTTACGTTTGTGATTGGTGGTATGACCACATTATCATAAGGTCCAACTATACAAGAGGAGAATTTACTGAATATCATAGGTTCCTTGGGTCTTGCTATGTTCTGCTCCTCACAATGGCCGCTGTAGTTCAAACCTACGCAGGCAACCTTGTCAGGCTTAGTTATTGGAGACAGTAGGTTTACTTTGTCCAAAGGGGTGACAGATTTACCCGCGGCTACTATCCTGAAAGTGATTGTATGGTAAGTGGATACAATAACGATATATTATCACATACGTATATTGATACTCTTTCTTGCGACATGCAATATGTAGTCGATAAATTATGTATGTAGGTATTGCGAAAACAAAACATCCTGTGGAACATTTTTATAACTTGCTCCTCGTATTATTCCAATTTTAACAATAAGGCGCGTGACTGAGTTATCGCGTGTTTTGAATTGGTTTAGCGTAAAAAAATGGAGATAAATGTATAGGTATGACAAATGACTTGAGTAAATAAACTGAGTGTTATTTGTTCAATGGCGTGAAATTAGAAATAGAGTTTGATGGATTCAGGCTTACTCGTTATCGCTAGCAATTACATATTCATTTGTGTTTCGCGGGGAACTGATAATGCTGTGAATTTGGACGGGTATATCTTAGGTCAATCTGTGATAAGTTATTACGATAAAAATCTTGTTTTTTAACATCATTCATATTTTTTACTGAAATACTGTTCAACTTTTACAACAAACAATCGGACTTTAATTTATATCCAAATGGCCTGGAAATATTTTTTCTAAAACCCATTGCAGTCAATTACAGCTTTTTATGTGTTATCGGGTTTATGGGTATTTACGACCTTAAATGAGTTATCTTTATATTACTAAAGCTGATTACAATCGGTTATTATATCATGGCCTAACATAACAACCTGTTGTAACAAATTAAGGGGTTTAATTTCACGTTTTCAAAGGGGTTGAAAAATGTGACACCCGGCATCCGGTATATTTTGTTTCATATTTTTTGAAATCCATTGTTAGGTGCAAGTATCAAAATTGTAGCTACCTAATCAAAATTACATTTAATTAAGTGATCTTAATTCATGCTACTTTGAGTTAAATAGTTGCGGAAACGACGCTGCAAATGTACTACTGAGGCTAATAATTCGAAAATTATTCGATAAAAAAATTATTTTTCCACTTATGTTGGTCAGTCCATCAAAAAATATTGAATTTGATGGCTTTTTTACTTTTTCTCTTGATTTACCAAATACAAAAATGAACCAGTTTTTCGCATTATTCGCATTACCTCGAATTATAAAACCTTTTTTTTTGAATCCACACACTTATCTGATATTTAGCCGATTTTTGAACTTCCCATGTACATATAGTACTTTAAAAAACAAAATTAGCACAATTAACATTGTCGTGCACAAGTTTGTCATCGACAGCGTCTGATAACACTCTGTGCTTGATTACACACAAAAAAGGACTTGGTTTCAGTTTTCGTAATCCTCATCAATCAAATATAATTAATTATTCCTATATTGATAATTATGAACGCTCGTATATTACGGGGGGGGGGGTCTTATCATTGCAAGGTAAAATGGTGTTTTATGTTAAACTAAGTACATAATTATTGAATTACCCTCGTACATAGAGCACATTCTCTCAAAAAAGCTAAAAGTAAGACTTGTAGTGCAAAAATTAAGTAAAACCAATGAAACGTTGTTATTGACTGTACATGTCTTCAGTTTTGTACGCTGTAAACAGACGCATTAAACCATAATAATTGTTATCCTATTAGTCTCGTAATAAACGAATTTACGAGTTGGGCGCGATTCTCCCGATCTACGAGGGTGGTACGGGAAGTCCCGCCAATATGGCCGACTCACTCCTAGTCCTCTTACCTCTTCGCCTTGTCGTAAACGTCGTCGCCGGTCGCTAGGAACTTGACCAGCGAATTGGGTATGGAGGAGTCGACGGCGCTGATGTCGAAGACGTCCCCGTTGGGCGCGATCTGCGCCCCCAGCTGCTGCGGCCCGCCTGCCCGCAGCCTGTACTGCACGAACCTCATCCTCCTCGCCGAGGACGCGCTGAAACTCCTGCCGCCGCCCTGGAACTGATCTGAAACCAGCCGGAGGAGTTGTCGCTTACAGGCTCGCATAGTGAGTTACGGCTATTATCTACGGGTGGGTGGGTTATGAGGGGGGTTCGTGTCTGGGTGTACGTGTTTATGGAGTACCGCCCTGTTCGAGGTTCCGGAGCGAACTGCGGAGCGATAAAATAAAGCGAATAAAACTGTTTTGGGTAAACTAAACCGGTCCCTCCCTGTAGAAGGTGTCTTGTAATTTATTACCTTTCACGGTTTCCGTCGAGTATACCGGGTGATATAGGTAAAACCGACGGCGAGTATTGGAATTGTTATCTGTTTGTTTATCTATCTACTGAAACGCGTCTGTGGACCAGACCTCGAAAAGCGATTATTAATACCCACTAATCTAATTGTTTATTGTAATTTATTATCATTTTTCGTGACGTAAGTTGTGCGTAGACTTCGTAGTTTCCTCTCTTTTTTCCGAGAGAGTTCAACGCTGAATTCAAAGGTGGCGCCCGATAATCCTTGGTTAAAAAGAACATAATTCACTACGATTGTATTGTCGCCATCAGCTAACCGGAAACGGCTGGCACTATAGCCTTTCTAGTACAAATAGTAGCTATAGAACAGTTTCCTATTTTTTTCCTGTCAAATTCCAAGCATCCGTCAAAGGTGGCGCCTCTAATCGTGAAATGATAAAGTGAAATGAAAGGTTCACTAAAGCTGTAAAGCACCAAATGACGGAATTATATAGGGTGTATAATGGTAATTTATCGGCAGTGTGCAGGGGACGTCGAACTAACCCTCGTATTTTATGCATTAATTTTTAAAAGGATCTTAGCGGGTTTTGTCAAATATGAAAGACCAAATGTCCCCAAAATTGAACAAATATCAAAATAGACGGTTTTCGCTAAAAATTTCATCAAGACGAAACGCGTTTCAGACGTCTAGTATCCATATTCAGTCGAAAAGAACGATAATTATGTGGCTATTCCACTTGAAACTAAAAAATGCAGTTGTAAATTGTCTGGATGTTCATTATTAAGTAATTGATCCAAATTAACATAGTTCGGAATTTGCATGAAAGCCTTTTTGTTCAATACATCTGACGATACGTTTAACTGAAACATTGAACTGACTATATGTGAAGACAAAAACATTTCAATCTACCTATGGCTAACCCATAAGGTGTAAATTAATATTCAGTATCTGAAAACTTATTGGAATTAAAAGATGCATGGGTACTTATCTAGAACACTAGCTGGTTAGTGCAGTTCATTGCAGAAATAGGCGACCCAACTAGCCGCAGGGTACATTGGAAGCAACAATTCACCAGTACCCCTCGTACCAAGAGAAAGTACTGGACTCACTATTACTAACATTACTACTAGCATTAACGACGCGGTTGATGGTAAGATCCAATAGTTTGCAGTGATTGTAGTTTTTGACTCCTCTATATCATTCCTCGCTCAAACAAACACCAATCACCATAGCGAAACAATAAAATTTCCACTTTTTAATAAATTCCCGCAAACGTCAAGCGGTATTCCGTTTGGGACAACCTCGTTAGGAAAAATTCTTAGTGACACTAAACTATGGCGTGCCATGAAGCATGCCAGGGCCTACCTCCCCAATACCGAGGTGATACTCTAGACGGTTTAGGTGCGTGAGTGATTACAGTTTTCTTACAGGACATGGGCAAAGGTCTCCAAGTCCGGGACCGAGTCGCCCTCCGACATCGCCGGTCGACTGCCCGTCGAGAAGCCGAAGGAGCGATCATGGCGGTCATCACCGTAAGTATGCAACTTTCAGCATACCCAGAAGTGGTGCTGGCATCTCTATTATTAAAATCGTTATAAATTTTAAACCTTTCACAGATGAGCCTGCGGCACATTCCAATAATTCTAGGGTAAACTCGGAACCTGGCATCGAGAATACTTTTTATCTTCCTGGACCGATAGCTGCTTCGACTATGAACGGTAAGAGTCACACTTTACTTATCTTATTCGGTTAATTTGGACAATCAGGTTAAAGTTATTTGCTTCGTGATTCATCCGAATCCTATCACTGAAGAAATGCTCTAATCAATTGGATAAACGAATTGTTTTCAAAGTGTCAAGGCAAGATATTTGGGTTGAAGCAGCCTATTAAAGGACGATTAATAGGTGTTTTAGAACTTTCAAAAAAGACCCAACGTGGGAAACAGTCCATGAGAAGATCTTCAATGCATGTTAGTTATTAAGATTAATAATTATTTACAACGATACCATACACAATAAAGATTTAGATTAGTTTTCATGTGTGACGTTTGACGAAACCTCACATAGCGTACCGCGTGCTGTCCGGTAACTTGTGGAAGCACTTGTTGAATCGTAACTTCTATTGGAGGTTTCACAAACGGTTTTAGGTACTTTTTGGGGCAAATTACGTTATTGATTATATATGTATGCTTTCAGAAGCCGAGCGTATGTCTCTGCAAATTTGAATAGAACAAGATTACTTACAAGAGGAAATTAATTTTTTGAATAACTTTTTGGAATTTCATTTACGTTTCAGATTACCCAGACGACTCGTCCGCCTTCTATTATCAAGATTCATTGGAAAGAAATCCCAATCTATATTTTCCCAAACGGGATTGGACTTCGAGTTCTGGCAGTAAGCAATTTTGATTTATTCCGTAGTATATGATACGTTTAGAATATTATGGTGGAATAAGAGTGTAATCAACTAGTCACTAAATATAAAATTGACGCTAAGTTTTGAGGCGGTTTATAGTGGAAGAAAAAAGGACAAATACAGAGGCTAAAAGTTAACCGTCGTATTGGGGCGAATCATCTATCGCTTTCCGACGCGTGGGATCCTATTTCGTACATCAACTTTAGTATTATACTGGAAGACGAGTTCCCGGTCTATTCCGATTTATAACATTACTTTTCAGGTGGCCCCCCGCCCCACGAATCCTCCTCGGTCCACACCTCGGATTTGATGTCTCCTGAAACGTCGCATTCTGGACGCAGAAGGACGCCACACCACTCGCAGGAACATCACTCCCATCACCACAGCCAGAGTCACCACGGAAGTGGCCATCGTCATAGCGGACACAGTCATCATCATGACGGACACAGTCATCAAGGCGGCGACGCGTCCCACGAACAACATGAAAGTAATGGATGAATAACTTTTTATCCCTTTGCGATTGGTAGCTCAAATTTTTGATCCACATCATATCTAACTGCCAGTGAATATAATTCTTTAACTTTCTTAAGGCATGCCTTTATCCTAATATGTAGGTACTTGCTTACGTTTAGATGTCAAAATAACGTCAATCTTATTACTATAGGACATTTCCTTCAAATATACTCTTTGGAAAAGATATAGCTGTAAAGAGCAAAAATACGAAATTCCTGTATACTCTTTCCAGGGTTAATCTAAGATAGCAATTCATTTAAGTCATCACCCTGATGGGACATTTCTATCTCACAATAAGAGATCGGGATCACTGGGTCCACTAAAGGGAACACTTGATCGACACAGCTACCTGTATCGGTCGTATTTTTTGGTGACTTTGTAAATTCATCCTGGAGATGAATATTTCCGTACTTCATTTTTAATTTCGAATTAGCGTTTGTAATGTAGTTGTGTGTTGTCAATCACAAACAAATGGAGTATATTTTTTACGCATCACGTAGTTTTCGATTTGCTTCTTTAGAGACTTCGATTGAAGAACAAGTGGATGAGCTGGAACGTATGAACATTCTGGGCGGTGAACATGTCGAAGCGCATTTCTTCCAGGAAGATGAGGCTCCCCTGCGAATCGGTCGGTCGCAAGTGCTTAGCGCTGTGGATTTAGCCGAGTACGAAGGTAAAACCCTTTTACAATATTTCTTAAATTAGATTATAATGATGTAAAGGCAGAAAACCACAATGAAATGAAAAATATCATTTTTTCTGTGAACATATGTCAAACACAGTTTTTTTTAAGCGTCGCCTATTTTACTAGTCAAACTGTTGCAATCCGAAAAGCGAATTTGTATAAAGATAATTACTAACGACAATTGTTTTCTTTCTTACGACATAGTATCGTTTTCCTTTCAGAAACTCTACAATAAAAATAATAAGCAACAAGCAATAATTTTGAACATAATGTATAGTAGAGATATCTTACAACCAATTTATAACCCACTGAAATTACTATTTAATCCATCATATAATAATTATCACCTTATATTTAAAAATAAGATTCAGGAACTATATTTTATAATCTAGATTTAAATGTATGGTATACTTGTATCATGGATTCGTGGTTCTTTTATGAGGGTATTTCCAATTGGCGACTATGGGGGATTCCAAAACTGACGTTATAAGAGAAATGTCCGCTTAAGAGAAATGACTGTTTATAGAAGCATATAGAATCACTTTATAATCAATTTTAACATTGCAATTGCACGTATTTGACAATTTCTTATTAGGTTGGTTCCAACAGATATACTGAACTTGTTCTACCCAATGAAATGTTTTGTTTCTGGCTAGAATATGTTTGGACATGTACAAAACCCCTTTAGAACAGATGTATCTTCAATTCTTACTATTGAAATTATTTCAGCATCGCAGGCGGGCGGTGCATGTCATTGCTCTGGTGATGATGGTGATGGTAAGTACCGTAGTTATCGGTTTTCAATTTCAATGAGTTTAAATCATCTAAAAAAATACACCTCTCTAAAAGAATTCCTGATTTTTAAAAAAATAACTTGGGTACTCCTCTCGATTTCACCACTTTAGATTAAAAGTGAAAAATTCGAAATGTAAATATGAAAAATCGATCCTACCCTTTTACAATGAGGCATTAATAATGACATCAAAATTCTACGACTTTCTCGTAACAATTATTCCTGCTGTCAGCACATTAACTTCCAATGGACACTTTGAATTTCCACAGATAGCAGTCACTGGTACTCCCAAGTATTAGCCGGATTAGAGGTTGGCGTTATCGACCCTGTGGCCCTGAACGACTCGCTGTCGCCGAGCTCGGATGACTTATCCGACTACAGACGGTACATCTATGGGAGCCTCGTCGAGGACATAATCGCACTCGAGCGAGAGGAGGACACCGAGGCCAGCAGAATTCTGAGCGACTTCCAGGCCTCCAGGAGGTCCTTTTTGAACTCCACAATGAGAGACTCCGTGGACCACGAGGCCGGCATGAATATGTCCCCCGATTCGTTAGATATCAGCTCCGTAATGAGATAACTCTCCGTAGACATGCGGTTGATACACCTTGTAAATTCTTGTGCGAGTAAAGGGAGAGATGAGTAACTGGTGAAGGGGTTTGTTTTTGGTGACGGGATAGTTGCGCCCTGGAAGAAAATGTCCCCGATAAGTGTCCACTAGCTACTATTCTGAACTTACTTTTTCTGGTAAATAAGAAATCCAATAAAAAATTTGAAGAAACATTGAAATTGTGATGTACACCTAATATTGTACAAGGTGTTGCATGGAAAAGGTATCGACAAGTATTTTCACTAGCATTAACAACGCGGTCGATGGTACCCACACTAACAGATCCAAGAGTTTGCAGTGATGTAGTTTTTGACTCCTCTGTATCTTTCCTCGCGCAAACAAACACCAATCACCATAGCGAGTCAATAAAATTTTCACTTTCCAATAAATTTCCGCAAACGTCAAGCGGTATTCCGTTTGGAATAACCGCGCTAGGAAAAATTCTTAGTGACACCGAACTATGGCTTGCCACGAGGCATGCCAGGGTCTACCACCCAGAACTATGGGGTGCCATGACGCATGCCAGGGTCTACCACCCAGAGCTATGGAGCGGCATGACGCATACCACGGTCTACCACCCGAATATATAGGTGATATACGAGACGGTTTAGGTACGTGAGTGATTTGGTTTGGTGATTTCTTGCAGGGCATGGGCAAAGGTCTCCAAGTCCGGGACCGAGTCGCCCTCCGACATCGCCGGTCGACTGCCCGTCGAGAAGCCGAAGGAGCGATCATGGCGGTCATCACCGTAAGTATGCAACTTTCAGCATACCCAGAAATGGTGCTGGCATCTCTATTATTAAAATCGTTATAAATTTTGAACCTTTCACAGATGAGCCTGCGGCACATTCCAATAATTCTAGGGTAAACTCGGAACCTGGCATCGAGAATACTTTTTATCTTCCTGGACCGATTGCAACTTCGACTATGAACGGTAAGAGTCTCATTTTACATATCTTATTCGGTTAATTAGGAGAACAGGTTAGTTATTCCTTTCGTGATTCATCCGAATCCTATCACTGAAGAAATGCTCTAATCAATTGGATAAACGAATTGTTTTCAAAATGTCAAGGCAAGATATTTGGGTGGAAGCAGCCTATTAAAGGACGATTAATAGATGTTTTAGAACTTTGGAAAAAGACCCAACGTGCGAAACAGTCCATGATAAGACTTTCAATGCATGTTAGTTATTAAGATTAATAATTATTTACAACGATACCATACACAATAAAGATTTAGATTAGTTTTCATGTCTGACGTTTGACGAAACTTCACATAGCTTACCGCGTGCTGTCCGGCAACTTGTGGAAGCACTTGTTGAATCGTAACTTCTATTGGAGGTTTCACAAACGGTTTTTGGTACTTTTTGGGGCCAATTACGTTATTGGTTATATATGTATGCTTTCAGAAGCCGAGCGTATGTCCCTGTAAATTTGAATAGAACAAGATTACTCACAAGAGAAAATTATTTTTTTGAATAACCTTTTGGAATTTCATTTACGTTTCAGATTACCCAGACGACTCGTCCGCCTTCTATTATCAAGATTCATTGGAAAGAAATCCCAATCTATATTTTCCCAAACGGGATTGGACTTCGAGTTCTAGCAGTAAGCAATTTTGATTTATTCCGTATATGATACGTTTAGAATATTATGGTGGAATAAAAGAGTGTAATCAACATACCTACTAGTCACTAAATATTCAAATTGACGCTAAGTTTCGAGGCAGTTTATAGTAGGAGAACAGAGGACAAATACAGAGGTTAAAAGTTAACCGTCGTATTGGGGCGAATCATCTATCGCTTTCCGATGCGTGGGATCTTATTTTGTATATCAACTTTAGTATTATACTGGAAGACGAGTTCCGATTTATTACAGGTGGCCCCCGGCCCAACGAATCCTCCTCGGTCTGCACCTCGGATTTGATGTCTCCTGAAACGTCGCATCCTGGGAGCAGAAGGACGCCTCACCACTCGCAAGAACATCACTCCCATCACCACAGCCGGAGTCACCACGAAAGTGGCCATCGTCATGGCGGACACAGTCATCATCATGACAGTGACGGGTCCCACGAACAACATGAAAGTAGTAATAAATGAATAACTTTTTATCCGTTTGCGATTGGTGTAGCTCAAATTTTAGATTCCCATCATAAAATGTCACTATAAATTCAAATTGACTCGACGATTTAAGGCGGTTTATATTGTGTGAAAAAGAGTACAAATACCGAGGCTAAAAGTTAACAGTACGTCCTTGGTTCGCCAAGGAAATTACCTCAGATATTGGCACAAGGCTCTATACAGAAATATTAGTAATGTATAATCCGTGTACTGTAAGGTCTTCGGTCAGGTGACATTTTAACGCGACAACTAAAATGTCTGTCATAGAACGTCTCTTGTTTGAAACAATAAGGCCAGATTCACGAGCTTATTGCTTGCGGCAAAGTGAAGTCCTGTTGATGCATTTTCCAAAAAATTTTCGCAAACGTTAAGCGGTTTAGGTAGTGAGTGATTAAGGTTTGCGGTTTCTTTCAGGACATCGGCAAAGGTCTCCAAGTCCGGGACCGAGTCGCCCCCCGACATCGCCGGTTGACTGCCCGTCGAGAAGCCGCAGGAGCGATCATGGCGGTCATGAATATTCCCGCGGCGAGAATACTTTTTATCTTCCTGGACCGATTGCTACTTCGACTATGAACGGTAAGAGTGACACTTTACACTTATTCGGTTAATTATGACAATTAGGTTAAAGTTATTTCCTTCGTGATTCATCCAAATCCTATCACTGAAGAAATGCTCTAATCAATTAGATAAACAAATTGTTTTCAAAATGTCAAGGCAAGATATTTGGGTGGAAGCAGCCTATTGAAGGACGATTAATAGGTTTTAGAACTTTCAAAAAAGACCCAACATGCGAAACAGTCCATGATAAGACCTTCAATGCATGTTAGTTATTAAGATTAATAATTATTTACAACGATACCATACACAATAAAGATTTAGATTAATTTTCATGTGTGACGTTTGACGAAACCTCACATAGCTTACCGCTTGCTGTCCGGTAACTTGTGGAAGCACTTGTTGAATCGCAACTTCTATTGGATGTTTCACAAACGGTTTTAAATCCTTTTTGGGGCCAATTACGTTATTGATTATATATGTATGCTTTCAGAAGCCGAGCGTATGTCCATGCAAATTTGAATAGAACAATATTACTCACAAGAGGAAATTATTTTTTTGAATAACTTTTTGGAATTTCCTTTTCGTTTCAGATTACCCAGACGACTCGTCCGCCTTCTATTATCAAGATTCATTGGAAAGAAATCCCAATCTATATTTTCCTAAACGGGATTGGACTTCGAGTTCTAGCAGTAAGCAATTTTGATTTAGTCCGTATATGATACGTTTAGAATATTATGGTGGAATAAGAGTGTAATCAACATACTACTAGTCACTAAATAGGTATTCAAATTGACGCTAAGTTTTGAGGCGGTTTATAGTGGGAGAAAAGAGGACAAATACAGAGGCTAAAAGTTAACCGTCGTATTGGGGCGAATCATCTATCGCTTTCCGACGCGTGGGATCAACTTTAGTATCATACTGGAAGACGAGTTCCCGGTCTATTCCGATTTATAACATTACTTTACAGGTGGCCCCCGGCCCAACGAATCCTCCTCGGTCTGCACCTCGGATTTGATGTCTCCTGAAACGTCGCGTTCTGGGGGCAGAAGAACGCCGCACCACTCGCAGGAACATCACTCCCATCACCACAGCCAGAGTCACCACGAAAGTGGCCATCGTCATGGCGGACACAGTCATCATCATGACGGCGACGGGTCCCACGAACAACATGAAAGTAATAAATGAATGTCTTTCTATCCGTTTGCGATTGGTCGCAAAAATTTTTGATCCACATCATACAATGATCAGGTCATAGGGCTTTTCTGAAATTGGGGTATTATATTATATACCAATTTCTTGATTCATTCGACAATTCGTTTCTGAAATATATTCCATTATGGTTATTTTCTTTCAAAATCGACCTTTTTTGTGCCAAATTATTAACTAATCCCATTTAATATCTGGTAGCTCGAGAGTAGCTGTATCCCTACCACTTCAGGAACCGAACTGCCAGTGGATTATCTTTCTTAAGGCATACCATATCCTAATCTATACTTGCGTACGCTTAGATGTCAAAATAATGTCAATTTTATTACCTATAGGACATATTCTGTTTCCTTGGAATATCCTCTAGCTGTAAAGAGCAAAAATACGAAATTCCTGTATACTTCTTCCAGGATTAATCTCAGATATCAATTCATTTAAGTCATCACCCTGATGAGAAATTACTATCTCACAATACGAGATTGAGATCACTGGGTCCGCTAGAATGAACACGTGCTCGGTACAGCTACCTGTATCGGTAGTAATTTTTCGTGGCTTTTTAAATTAATCCTGGAGATAATATTTCCGTATATTTTTTATGCATCACATAGTTTTCGATTTGCTCCTTTAGAGATCACATAGTTTTCAATTTGCTCCTTTAGAGACTTCGATTGAAGAAGAAGTGGATGAGCTAGAACGTATGAACATTCTGGGCGGTGAACATGTCGAAGCGCATTTCTTCCATGAAGATGAGGCTCCTCTGCGACTGGACCGGTCGCAAGTGCTAAGCGCTGTGGATTTAGCGGAATACGAAGGTAAAATTCTGATTTCTTAAATTAGATAGTTATAGTGTAAAGAAGCTTCTCATTAAAGAATACTGACAAAAAATGGAACCAATAATCGCTGTTGAGAATGAGATTTCTATGAAAATATATCAAAAAGGTTTTTTAATGCCGCCTATTTTACGAGTCAAAGGTATAGTCTTAGTATTTAAAGAGAAAGATTCAGTAACTGCGTTTTGGAATCTAGATGTAAATCTATAACATGATGTCGTGGTTCTTTCATGGGGATCCCAAAACTGACCTTTATAATAGAAATGACTGTCTATAGAAGCATATAGAATCACTTTATAATCAGTTTCAATACTTGCAATTGTACGTATTTGACAATTTCTTATTAGGTTTGTTCCAGCACATATACTGAACTTGTTCTACCCAATGAAATGTTTTGTTTCTGGCACACGCAGTTGGCTAGAATATGTTTGGACATGTTCAGAACTCGTGTAGAACAGATATCTCCAAATTTTCCTATTGAAATTATTTCAGCATCGCAGCAGCAGAGCGGTGAAGGTCCGTGTCATTGCTCCTCGAGTGAGGGTAAGTAGTTTTCGGTTTTCAATTTCAGTGAGTTTAAATCGTATCAAAAAATACACCTCCCTAAAAGAATTCCTAATTTTTTTTTAAATCAGTTAGGTTCAGTTAGACACTCCTTTTGATTTGACCACTTTAGATTGAAAGTGGAAAATTCGAAATGTACTTATAACATAATATAGATAATAGTAATATAGATCGTACCCTTTTGCAATGAGGCATTAATAATTCTACGACTCTTTCCTAGCAATTATTTCTGCTCTCAGCACACTAACTTCCAATGGGCCTTTTGGACTTCCACAGATTCCTTAAGCCCGTTAGGCGAATTATTTGCCGGATTAGAGCTTAGCGCCTTCGACCCCTTGGTCCTGAACGACACTATGGCGCCGAGCTCGAATGACTGGTCCGCGTTCAGGCAATACATCTACTCGGTCTTCGTCGATGACACGATCGCACTCGAGCGGGAGGAGAACACCGAAGCCAGGAGGCTTCTGGAGGAGTTCCAGGCTTCCAGGAGGTCCGATCTGAACTCCACGATGAGAGAGACGCAGTAGACATGCGCTTGATATGCCTTGTAATTTCTTGTGATAATAAAGGGAGAGGTGAGTAACTGGTGATGGAGGGGTTTGTTTTTGGTGACGGGATCGGGATAGTTGCGCCCTGGAGGAAAATCTCCTGGATAGATGACCCCCAGCTACTATTTTGAAATTACAGTTTTAAAATTGGCAACTAAATTAATAATCTGAATGGACAAATAATTTAAAGTCCAATACTTGAAGATGGGGGTGCAGGTTTACTAGGTAGGTTTCTCAAAGTCGATCCCCATCGTACAGAAACATATTATCTATGGTCGAAATGTCTTTAATCAAAAAAAATTTTTCGAGTCGTCTACGACTCATCTTCAGTCATTTCCGCTAAAGAAGAAAAAAATTCCCAATCGATACAAGAAATGTGTAAAAGTATTCATCTTTTTATAATAAAAAGTTATGTACGTGATTCGCCAATAATAGGAAAAGTGGAAACTACATGATAAGTGATCAATGAATAGCAGTTTTATAAATAACATCAGAGTAATAATTACTATTAATATTCGTCATTAATAACCTAGCTATATAACAGCTATAATTACCATAATTAATCATAGCACACATATGAAAAGAAAGGTAGGGTTGGTCGCCGCACAGCCTTCGTTTAGAGATGATTTCAATCTGTTCCCATTGATAAGCACTTGAGCAGCAGGAGGCGAAATGTACTCCTGCGGCACTAGTACTTAGTAACAGGGCAGACCACAGGTGAATCGGTGCCTTTGTACAACCTGAAAAGCAACAAAAGTTATATAAGGCAGTGTCAGTGGTTTCCTTGAAGAGATTTCAGAGATCTAAAACACAAATGGTCTGAAAACGTCTAGATTAGGTTTATCAGTTAAAAGCGTAAATCGAAGGGGATTAGTTGGTGTCAAGAGTAGTTCATAAAAATTTCAAGTGAAATTTGGGGGAAACTGTCGAAAATATCTTGCATTCTTTGTTGAAGCATTGGCGAATTAGCTAAGTCTTCGAAATTACTCAACAGCCCTTAAAACAGTTTCAGAAAACAGACAATTCCGTGGGTTCATTAAATATGCCAGGAAACCTTCCTTCGAAAAAAGTTGTTTGGAAACAAAGGAGGTTGAGGAATTGTCCCAAAAACGTTAGAACCGAGCACCTCTGTTGCATATTTGTTCAAAATCCATCCAATCCAGCCACCTCGAAAAGCGCCCGATCATCTTACCTACTCTACACCTTTCCTACCGACGAGCAATATCTGGTCCAATTGTTGCCACTTGACAGGTATCGATTAAAAGGTCGCCGTCAAAATGGGAAAACCTCTATTCCTAACTTTTTAACCTAACGGGTCGCGATCTCTCCTCCAGCTGTCACAGTTCGTTCCTTCTATCACATACGAAACGAATATATAGTGACGAATGTAATTTTTCATTGAGAGCCCCGGAAAGGTTAACGAATTCGACCCTTTTGTAAATTAGTCGCCGGTCGCGTCTGTCAGACGTAATAATCGCGGCGATAATTGTAAGAAATTTGAGGAGTTTCGGCGGAGAGACGAGGAAAACTCGTAAGATTTTCAGGAGGAGGAATTTGAACCATGGTTCGTTAAACCCGGTCATTCGATGAATATGTATGTGGGGACACACACGAAAAACAATTACAATCGTTGCAACGAAACGAGGTAAACCAGTTTCAATAAGTGGTTTGTAGGGATAGTAGGGCACTGTTTCCCGTTTTTAAGGTTGAGTCAAATCAAGTCCAGACTGCAGAAACAGATAAATGGCATCAGTTTTGTTGAAATTATTGCCAAACCTACAAGTACTCTACGATTTAGAGAATAAATACGGGATCCATTCTGACAAGCGTCTTAAACCTTTTCCATACTTATTCTGGAGGGTAGTAAAAGAAACTACATTGGATGGACCCGTTAAATCACTGCCAACCAAAATGTCACCCTAATATGTGCCGGAAAACGGATTAAAAAGTGTACGCCAATAAAATAATATATGTAATTAAAAAGAGATTACAATAGAAAAATTGGATTACAAAAATTTTTTGATATCAATAAATATAAACCCAAAGTTTGGCAAAGTTGATCTCCCAAATTTTTAGTGTTAGACAAGCAGAGACCACTGGCATAATTATCTAAATTTTTCATAAGTCATTTGACACTAAAATATGGTGCGAACGTTGTATATAATGCTTGCGCCTAATTTCAAATGTTTGCAAAATATACAAATATACTTTTTCAATACTTTTAGTATCTTTCAAAAATATACGAGGATTCCCATCGTTTGGGTTTAGAATGTAAGCATAGTATTTTCATTCATAATGTAAGAGTTTAGTGAAAAAGTCAAAAGTCAAAGTCAAGACAAAAAGTCAAGTCAAAAGAAGTCAGAAATACATTTTCATATTACATGCTTATGCAATATTTTTGTGGTTTCTTACGTTAAGAGTGAAATTAATGTACTTACCAAATATACAATGGACGGCTGGAATTCAGTCTAGAGTCTAGGTAACACCAATTGCTGTGTAAAGGAAACTATCACTCTTTAAAATTACCTTTTAACAATCGACAGCTGTTAGATTTTCTTTACGTTCGTTACTGATTTTTACCCATCCAATACATTTTATAATTCCCTACTTTACTCTTCCTAAAAACTAACCCTCTGTAACGTAACTGTTTCATGTTTAATTCATCCGATAAATTGACAATCACCCCCTTACAATCAAACGATACGGGCGAATTTTGAATTGATACTCCCCTTCCTCAAATTAAACGCAACTATTAATCCCGTTTATATTTAGATTTATGACGGAAAACATTAAAGCTACCAGTTTTTTTTTATACGGCAGATAGGAGATTAGAGTCAGTTTCAAAAATTTATATAAAATCGTTTAAACGTCAAAATTGTCACTAACCCGATATGACATCACCAATAACACCTAAAAGTCATACTCACAAAAATGGCGTTGAACTCTGCACCTGAACACATACATATGTACCTTGGAGACAAGACAAGACAAGACAAGAGCACTCAAGGTTCTGTATTTTTCTCGTTCCTTCTTCTCCTCTCTTTTTTTTTTCGGGGAGAGAAGAAAACAAAACACGGTCGCGGTCGTATAGTATCAAAAGTTCGCAGGTCACTACGATAAGCAGTTTCTTCTTTTTTAAAATACTCTCAGAGAGATATACATATTTTGTTGTTTTTCTCGCTACAGCAGTTGGCACGAGAGAAAAGACAGACCCGAGGAATATGCCACATCACATTTTGGGCGTTTTTCCTACATTTCTTTTACTCGAACAGGTGGAAACTCACATTTTCACACGACTAGACACTATTTGTTATACTTCTTGGCATTACGCGGAACTAGTTTATCTTCATACATATTGATTCAAGATAAATTATATCTAACGGTTTATTAACTATTAACGATAATTAGTTATTTTAATTTACTTCGGTTTGGGATTACTTATCAGAAAAAATATTTGCTCGAGTCCGGGGCAAATAAACAAGAGATTTTCGAAAATAGTGAAAGCTCGATCGACCTTTGCCTTATTTCCTTTCTTCATTCAAAAAGATAAATAAATTAATTTGAGGTATAAAATGAAGATTATCAGCCATTTTAAACGCACTTATCGAACGATTTTTTATTAAATATTAATTAATGTTCTGACAAGGCTTATTATGAAAAAGAAAACTAAAATATGTATACATATATTAGAAATTGTTGTCGTTCAAAAATTTATATGTAGTATTTAGCGCTTAAGAAGATTCTCTCATTTTTTAGCTAGATCAGTCAAATAATATCTGAGTTTTTTGTGAAAACCTTTGGAGCTATTAAGTAACTAGGTAAACCTAATTCGAAAATGTCGAAACAGCTCAGTTATTGACAGTTTTTAGACATAATTACTATGGTTGTGTTGTTGGTATTCATGTCGTCTGGTATAACAAAAGAAGTGTAGAAGGTTATACTTCCGGAGTTATCCAATAGTTACGAAACATTTTCATAGTTTGGGGTAAAACGGCTAATTACTTTCGATGTGGAGTTTAATCTGTGGTTTCAGTAATTCAAAAAATAGTAAAATATGTACTTTAAGATGACGTTGTGTAAAAATAACTAACAAAAAAATAAATTATGGGTCGGAAATAGATTTTGAGCTCTTTTTAGTTCGATAACATACGTCGTAACTTGATGCTGGTCGATTTGGTCACAAGGTTCACAGCTACAACCAAAATTCATATGCAATTGACCACAGAAATTAGCATACCAATAGCAATAAAGTTCTTTATTACAAATCTTCTCTACAGTTTGAAATTAAAAAAATTCTGGAAGAAGTTATTAATAACAAATTATTTTAAATTAGAAACTACAACTAGATTTATTTTTAAAAATTATTTCATCAGAGTGTATTTCATCACGGGGGAAATCTACTAAGCACATACTACTAATTTTATTTTTATTTCTTTTTATTTCGTGTCTTGTAACTTCTGCTCAAGTTTGCCTGTTGAAATTTAAACGGTTTTGCGTACTGCTATAGGTAATTTCTAGAGAAAATATTTGCTGTAATTAAAGCGACCTTGGCTTACTGCAACGTACCTAACATCTTTTAGGATATAAATTCCTATACTATGCAAAAATAAGTTCAAATTAATTACGTCCTTTTGTAACATAATCTCAAGAAAACAAACCTTTTTCAAAATTCAAATTGTTCGAGTAGTCTCGTTTGTAACACGAATTACGTTACACTCTGTATAATTCAATCATAAGTCTGAATTAATCAAATGATAATCTCGTGAAAATATGAATCCCCCAAAGAACTAATTAAGAAAACTAGGTATTACTCAACCGCCATTAATCGGAAACTAATTGGATCAAAATTTCCCTAACAGTGTACACATACTATGTACATGTAATTAACGAAATCAAATAGTTGCAATTAAATTTATTTAAGTAGTATATAGTGTAATTGAAAGTAATTTAATCTCGGTATCAACGTGGCAACGTCGACTCGTAAATGTTTTCCTCTATTGGGAGAGTTTTTTTGTGCCCTTTTTTGTTTCCTTCGTAACAAGGGAGATAAGAGTTTTGTACATGTACTAAGAGAGTGAATTTTTCTGCGTTAAAAATTTCATTCGCGCAAGTACAACGTCCTCAACTATTTGCTCTTTTAAATCTGGAGTGTTTTCTTGGTAATTTTTTGACTTTGATGTAACGGTGAAATAGTACTTAGATCAGATTTTTGTTGTTACACGTAAATTCGTTTAAGTTTCGATATTTTCGCGGTTTCGTCAAAAGTCCAGAGCCAACTTTGAAGATGACGTCGTTCTCCACGGTCTCCAGGTTAGTGAATTTTGAAATCGAGTGTTATTTGAAGAAGTGTATTAATTTATTTTTGCCTGACTGTTCGATACATGTATTTTTTTTGGTTTTGCCGATTGTATACATATCTACGTTTTACTGCGGCTGCGCGCGTTTACGCTTTTTGTTAAAAATTTAAAATAACGTTATATTCTAATTGATAAAGCTACTAATTACATAAGTAGCTGAACTACTCTTAATTACGCAATAAAAATTTTCTTAAACGATTGAATCTATATAATAATTATATTTTTATACCTAAATAGCTTATAGGAGGGCACAGTATTGAAGATACTAACGAAAATTAGATTTTTTAAGTATTTAAAGAGTAACCTCAATTTTACATTGGAAATGTAATATAATGAACTAGAAGTACAAATAAGATTTCATCGCCTAAACTTATAAGTTAGAAGCTCAATTTGAGTAGGTACCTATCATACTTCTTTAACAGGAAAAATAAATTTTCCCTTTTAGGCAAACCCATCTATCAATTTTCAAATATCCTTCACTATCAAATTCTTATCATAGTCCAGTCATCTTAGGTTGAATTAGGTGAATATCTCGGAAAATCGACATACCCAGTATATTAACACGTAAAACTTATATTTTGGCATCCTAAATCTTTCCTTAAAATTCACATATAATTGGATGGCCGCAAGTTTTAAAGTCGGGGGTCTAAAGTAACAAAAATCGATTTTTTTCTATATTTTTTGCAAATATCTCGTTTTCTATGGGTTTTACGCTATTTGTATTTAGTATCAATATTGTACAGAATTAAATTCTCTAGAACTTTTGCCTTTTAACATTTCTTCATATCTCTAACTGTTTTTGAGATAGAGGGCGGAGAGCGCGCGATCAGAGAATCATGTGAGGTTATGGTAGTCCCGATCAAAAACTCGTAATATTAAGGTTATGAATTTTTGCTAAATTTTTAAATAGCATTTATTATTAACTTTTACATTAAATTCATTTTTTTGGTTACTTACCTAATTTTAATGAAGTGTCAATTTATTTAATAACACTTACCTGGCCATGTAATTAAAAAATTGTTGTGGAAAATACTTAAATTATATTTTAAATCTAATCTAATTTATACCAATGTAATGACTTTCTAAATAAATAAAGAAGAAAAGAAATAAATTTTTAATTAGTGTTTTCATTAAAAGTGTCATTTGATACATTTAATATTTAAGAATTTACGGATTTTAAACAAGATGATCTTAATTATTTTTTACTTCAAATGCAATTAGTGTAAATGAGAATATAATTAAAATGTAATTAAAATATTTCCCCTAAATAATTTTTCAAGTACAGAAAGAGATTATGAGTGTTATTGAATTGATAAATTTTAGAATTATTAGAAAGGAAGATTGAATTTATTGTAAAATTTAATAATAAATGATAAGTATATATTTAGCAATAATTTATAACCTTAATATTACGAGTTTTTGATCGGGACTACCATGACCTCACGTTTCTCTGAACGCGCGCTCTCCGCCCTCTATCTCGAAAACAGTTAGAGGTATAAAGAAATGTTAAAAACAAAAGTTGTAGAGAATTTAATTCTGTACAATATTGATACTAAATACAAATAGCGTAAAACCCATAGAAAACGAGTAATTTGCAAAAAATGTAGAAAAAATCGATTTTTGTGACTTTTGACCCCCGACTTTAAAACTTGCGGTCATCCAATTATATGTGAATTATGAGGAAAGTTTTAGGATGCCAAAATAGAAGTATTTACGTGTTAATATACTGGGTATGTCGATTTTCCTATGTGAACACCCTATAATGACTGGACTATCATGTAATATAATGCAGTACCATTAATTTTTTTTCAAAAAGATACTTTGTAAAATTGCCATACTGAAATCAAAATTTTAGACAATGTAAATATTTTTTTAGAAAAAAAATGGTATTATTAAAGGTAAAAATTATTACATACAAGAACATATTTCTGAGGAACGAAATACATTTAAACTGAAAATTGAGTCTGCTGCATCTAAAATAAATGTGATGTTATAAGTACAGTCATAATAAATAGGAACACAGAGTAAAATGGTTAGTTTAAAAATAAAGTATAAAACGGAGATATACACTGTGTCCCGGAATGGACGTACTAATAGATGTAATTGTCGTAGGTAATTTGTGTAATCGTCCCTGAAGGGCGATTTATCGTTTTTCGGTTTTTTGAATTTTTTCGAAAATCCACTACAATATTTTTTATTAACTTTCAACGCTTATTCTGCTATCGAATAAGTGTAATAAAATTTAAAGGCATTTTTGGATAAATCGTCTCTGAAGGACAGTTTACATTTATTGTTTTTCGGTTTTTGAATTTTTTTCGAAATTCGTTACAAGAAATTTTTTAACCATTGAATACTTTACTATCGAATAGAAAAATATAAGAAGATTGTGCGATGACCACATCGCCATTTTATTTTAGTGACGGTTGAGTCGATTTTGAATTTCAAAGATTTTAGGTAATGAGATGTAACGACATAATATGTCGTTATGTGGGGCAATGTCTTTTTAAAAATACACATAAAGACTGTCTTACATAACTAGACTGACCTATTCTTTTAGTACTACTAAACAAGTAAAGGAAATTCGTTACAAATTTAGAACATAAGGAACTTACGTGCAACGTTACTCGTGTTAGCGTAAAAAATTGTGCAAAAAAGTACTAAACTTGGGTTAAGTAAATTTACTGATTATCACGCCGCAAATTATAGCAAATATGCAATATTGACAACGAACTAAACGTATCCCGCTCACCTTCGAACATTTTACCTAAAGTACATACATATCTGAACACCTTGTATAAAGCAGACGTCCCCCTTTCCGTAACATGAAAATCTATGCCATGCCCGTTTTATCTCTGCACTAATCTAGTTATTATTTATACATATGCAGATAGCCTTAACCCGAGATACCGTCCGATTTCCGTTCTGGAATAATCACCGATCTCATACAGGGTGTTCTAATAAATGTCGACTCACCTGGGCGCTCGGCTCGACGGGAAGTTCTCGAATGTGGAGAAGTAGGGAGGTATAGGTGGGAAGAAGTCGAAAAAACGTCACTCCCGTCCGTGCAACGTGAACAAACTGCCTCTTAATGAGCCACAATTGGCTATATATGTGAAACCCACATCCCTGTGTCAATTTAAGTTCGTAAATTAAGAGATTATTTCCTTTGTAAGTTTGTGCACGTTATTATCCTATTGTAGGGACCGTTTATGGTACTCCCCGCGCACTCAACACATACAGCACGCTCACACACTCTTTCGATAAGAGACGGCTGGAAAAATGTGGAGAGAACACTTCGTTCGCTCATTAACGGATTACTAATTATGGAGGAATATTAATCGAACGATCTACAATAATTATTGGCGAACGAGTGTACAATTTACACGACCCGCTCGGGAACATCTAGAATGGAACATGCATGGTGTAAACATTTTACAAGGTTTTCGGTTTTATTGAGTGCCGGCAGAGGCGTACTCGAGAATTCTCCCTGGGAGGATCACGAAATTCATTTACAGTCTTAAACGAACTATGGCGGTTTTAAGTACTTTTCACTTAAATCACTTTACGCAAAAATTCTTTTGGAATGAACGAGATGTACCACTTTTGAAACTTACAAAAAATCACCTTAGACTCTAGTTAAATAACGAATCGAGCGTTACAATTTTTTTCCATTGCCTCCATTAGTGGTTATTTTGTAAGTGAATTGTTACGCTCGTATTTGTATATAATTACAACCTCAACCTTGCGTCTATTCCTTAAGCGTAACTTCACCAAAATTTTATTGACTGAAACTTGTAAAACGGTACTCCCCACTTTCATATCAGTTAAATTGCAATTCATAACAATTGCCACATATCAATCGAAGAGACATGAATTTTGCGCACAGGGAGAGAGAGCATGTACTCAGCCCAATATCTATCTCGCTCTGGTCTATGGCGTTCTAGGCGAAATAACTTTTTCATGAACTATCATTTAACATACCATTTCATTTAGTTACACTTCAAAAAACTATGATGTAATTTTAATGACGTCAATTTGGCACTCTTCATTTTTCTTATTTCGAGTGCATACCTAACGACTTTGATAAGCGCGCGGATGTATTTAATATTTATAACATGAGACATGAAAGGTGACTCGATTGTTACTTATCAATCGGAATAATCATAATAATTTACTCACACAATAGATGTGAATAAGCGGCTCATTTGGATGACCGAATAATCGAAATTTTGAGTCATATGTTTTCTCCTGTTAGGCATTTAAGTTTCGAGTTTTGTGTAACATATTGGAGTTCTTGTTACTATCGAACTGTAATGTGATGGTATACTGCAATATTTAGTGTGCGATTTACATTTGCAATGTTGCAATTTTAAGGACCTTCTACTGTTAGCGAGCAGTTTTCCAGATAAAATCGATACAAATGTGTTTCTAAATTGGATTAGTAGAGGTCTCTGAACACAGTGAATATTTTCATAATTTCGTATCAAAAAGTTTATCATTCTCTTCCTATAGATAATTCGGTAATCGGGTAAAACGGTTCCAAAGTAAATAACAAATGCAGGATAACCGTAATGTTTATTACATCATCCCATTTAATTAGTTCGTTATGGGTAATATTCAAAATGGATATTAAAAATATCATTTTTATTAATAATTCAATTAGTTACTGGCGCTATAGCGAGAAAAAAACGTGTATTTTTGAACTAGTTCTATCCAATGAGGTGTTGTCAAACTAGACACATTTTCACTGAACAGTGTCAGTTTGGAATTAATCACACTTATTTTGGAAACGAAAACTATACGTTTTGAAATAAGTATTTTGGACACTCTGTATTATGAAATAACTCAGTTTAAATTTTCATTGTTAAAAATGATACAATGAAAGCAATTTTTTCTGAATGTTTTGTAATAAATCTTCTACAACTTGCGTTCACTGAGGTTGTAATAAAAATCAATTATACAGTTAGGTACAGGGTGTACTAAGAGTAACTAGAAGATGAGGGTGGTTCTATATGCATATGTATCTTAGTTGTCAAAGTGCTAGGTGTTCAGTTATGTATGTAAGTAAATACAATATTGTTTGGTCCATATTTCAAGATGGTGTTAGGTTCAACTACGTTCCATGTTCGCTAGAGTCTGGAAAAAATCTAGAACAAAGTACATACCACTGTTGCCTTATAAAATTTAATGTCGTGTTTAAATTTGGTCATTAAAACTGCACAATAAAACGTTTTTTTCTGACAAGTAATGAGATACAACGTATTAACGAAACATTTAAGAAATACAGTTATTTTATGACTTTGAAAAGATACCTTCTACCTGAAGCGAATTTTAATACATCTTTCAATAAAACAGGTGGAAAGCTATTCCGAAACTGGTCACTTGAAGAAATCTAAATTGAATTTAAATGAATAAATAAAAGATAAATCCTGAATATAAAAAATATATAGCCTGGAATGTAGCAAAAATTTTTTTTTGCACTCCAT
Organism: Cryptocephalus moraei; assembly: GCA_946251905.1. NCBI lineage: Eukaryota > Metazoa > Arthropoda > Insecta > Coleoptera > Chrysomelidae > Cryptocephalus > Cryptocephalus moraei. The sequence continues at coordinate 45,313,434 of OX276452.1, forward strand.
TCTTACAACCATACTTCTGAAACGCCCATTGACATTCAATATTCCTCGGATGTTAAATATGTATTGCATTACTCTCGATTAAATATGAATCACGCTCCGATATTTCTCTCGCGTGACTCAGGAGAACCGCCGTTTCTGTCCAAATATTTTTTCTAATAACTTTTAAACTTTCCTCGTCTAATTAAAAGGCCCATAACCTCTCGAGGCAATTAAGCCGGCATAGACACGAGTTGATATTATTTTCGGTCGGGAGTCCGTACAACCGATACCACATGTTGTCGTGTGAGGAATTCGCATAAAAATCGGTACAGAAACAAATGTATTGCCGAGAGACATTGGCGGATCAAAGGAAGATCGTTCTAGAGTAAAGAGGGTGATGAGAATTGGAAACCAGAAGTGGATCAGTTCATTCAGTTTAGCTTGTTACTAACTGAACGGAGTGGATCAGTTCATTCAGTTAGCATTCAGGTAGCATGTTACTAACTGAACAGTAGCTATAAACAAAGTTGGCTGCAATTTATCCAGAGGTGAATAAACTGGGCCATTTTGATTGATTTAATTTCACATTTTTCAAGCGTTTTCTCGTTTAGGAATCGACTTAACTTTCGCTCTTTTTGTAACTGACAAACTCACATTCAATGACAAGTGTGGTGTAATCTCGCTAAAGATTTGTACGATCTTAGAGGGTTATAGCCATCAACACGTATGTCGTAGCAACACAAGTGTCCACATTATAATCTTTTCCGAGTGTTAGAAACCAAAATTTTTGTGATCATCTTCGACAAACCTATAAATGGACAAATGCTGATTTTTTAATATGAATATCACCTCTAGTCGCTTCTGACCAGTGTGATGATTCCAATACTGTGATTTATACTAATTACCCATCCCCGTTGGGCGCGCGTGGGGAATAATCATTATCCACTGTAGGTGAACGGTTACGTGCATAAATCTCATCGTCAGTTGAAGTTTGAAGGTCGATGGGGGGTTCCTACGTCTCTGGTGCGGTAAAATTCGCGTCTAAATTAGATAATGGATATTTAAATGGACCGGCAACATTTGCGACAAGTGGTAAATGATGGACAAGGAACATGTGCGAGTGAAGTTGAACACCTGCGCAATTATGGAATTAGGTGAAGTCGTTTTCAACAATGATCGCATTGTTAAAAGAAAGAATTATTATTGTATTGTCAGGGATTTATTCAATCGGCCCAATTCCGCGAGAGTTTGGGCCAAGTATGGCGTCGCCTAGTTCCCATATTTTATAAATAGTTCATTGGAAGCTACACATGGGGTACTATCTGTGGTCATGGGTACCTACTTCAAATCATTTTTGGGTTTACGGAATTCAATAAACATTTGGATCAAATCAAATTCGAAACTTTCCGACCTCTATTAATACCAATTTTAGGGAAAACTGTTAAAGGACACTATACTGCATGTTAGCTTAATGGGTTGAATGCTTAGAGTATCATATAAGAAGAGTTGTAGAGACTTTTTCTTGAGGAGCATACTATTTTACCGTTACAATACAGTTAAAAGTTTTGAACATATTTTTAACTCTCTAAAAAATTTAACTGGTTCATGCAATTGATGCTTTTGTTAGTATTTCTGAATTCAAAGCAAAAAAGTTTAACATAACGAAATCAAAAAGCTATTTAAAGAATATTTTCAAGATTCCACCATTATTCCTAATGAACTAGGAAAAGTCATACTTGAGCCATTACAAATTTAGTAGTAAAATTAGAGCAACCTCTATGTTAAATATTTCTTAAATAACATTTTTTTTATGTCTTGCACACTGCAATGTTAGACCCACCCTGTATTGAGACCCTCCGAAACTTAACTAGTACTTTCTTAGAACTTTGTTTTAGAAATTTCTTTTAATATTTACTAAAAAAGTCCTGTTATGTACAGGAAATTTGTTAGAATATTAGAATTAGCAATTATGATTTGTAGCTATCCAATTTGTAAATTTGCAACAAATTTTCTAAAGTTTATGTTTGAGCACCACAAAAATTGTGACAAAGATTTAAAAAAGTACCAGAACCCAGAACTAGTTGTGGTGTATTTCCAGAAAATTACGAAAAACCGAAAAACGATTAGAACAGAGTACCTACCCTTCAGAAACGATATGGCCATAAATGTTATTGAACTTTATTATCCACATTCGATATCAGAATAAATATTGAAAATATAATAATAATTCTTCGGAAGGATTCCAAGAAGGTTTAGAAAAACCGAAAAACGACAGGAATTAAGCTCCACTCAGAAACGATGTAGCCAAAATTGCTATTAATCTTTATTACTACACACATTTAGTAGTTTTGGAGTGGATTTTGAGAAAATTTCTAAAAGCTGAAAAATGGCAATAATGAACCTTCCCTTTATCCTGACCGATCTTAATCAAAAGTTTATTGGGAAGTCCTAGCGGTTGTGTATTGCACACATCGATAGAAGAACTCGGTTTTTCCTACCGTTTAAAATTACGAGTTCCAATCGAATCTCTTTATACTCAATCTCTCGTGGTTCTATTAGTAGTTTTATTTCCCCTCCTACGCTAATGCCAGATATATTATTCATATACTAGACACTTACAAACGTTATTTATTTCATTGTTCCCATTCAACCATCGTGATTCGTGCGCATGTATCGATGACAGAAAAAAAGAAACGAACGCCTGCAGGAAAAATGCGGGATCTTTAATTGACAGGAAGCGGAGCAAATGAGGAAGTCGTATTTAAAAAATTAAATCTGACTGACACCCTACGCTCGCATGTATCGTGCATACAAGGAGAGATTAAATTAAACAGGTAGGCAGAGGAGTCGTTCGGAATGACGACGGGGAATAATTGTTGATATCAAATGAACAATTTTGAAGTGGAATGAATTGTTGCACACGTGAGGAAGGGATTTAAATTTAATGTTACAAACAAAAAACCTAAGTAACATTTTTGTCTCAGACGCGAAATTAAAGTTTTTTTTATTTTTTTATTTTTGACAAAAATAACTTGATTTTTGTACGTTTCTCGGCAGATTGTTTTATACAAAAGTTGTTCGCCTCTATAAGAGCAACAAAAAATCTTAGTAACATTTTTCTCTCAGACGTGAAATAAAAGTTTTTCTCATTTTTATTTATTTAAAAAAAAAAATAACTATTTTTCTGTACGTTTCTCGAAAGAATGTTTTATACAAAAGTTGTTCGCCTCTATAAGAGAAATAAAAAACCTAAGTAACATTTTTCTCTCAGACGCGAGATAAAAGTTTTTTGATTTTTTTTTTGAAATAACAAACCGCCATTTTTAAACCGCTTGACCGATTTGGCCCATTAAAGAACTGGACCGAGATATTCGGCCAACTGATTTTTGTACCAATTTTCGTTGTGATTCTTTAAAAAATGCGACCTGTAGCTTGCCGACAAATTTCGTATATAAATTTTTGGGAAATGATTAAGTATGATCTCTAGATACAAAAAAACTGAAAACAGCATTTTAATTCCTCTTTTTTCGACTTCGTTAACGAATGCAATACTAGATATAAATCTACCAAAAATAAGTTCGTTATGCTTGTATTGGCCAAAAGAATGTAAATTTGAAGTTTGTATACCAGCTAGTTCTGGTTATAAAGTTAAAGGTTAGTTACCTAGAATACTACTTCAAACTATGGAAATTGTTTATTCTGAACATATTTCAGAACTTTGAGAGACGTTCTGTTAAGATCATTTTAACCTTAGATCAAGGGAAAACCATGAAAATTGTTCAAACACTAACGTTCCCCATATTAACTGAAACAATGTCAAAGTGAGATCAAATTTTTGAAAAAAATGAAAAAAATGAAAAAAATGAATAACCCGAGATTAAAAATTTCTCAATTAATTCTTTAAGCAGAAACCAAAATACCGTTACTAAATATCAATACCGATAAGACCATGTAATAGTTGAAGTCAGTACTTATTCGTATAATTTATCATAGAAAATGTACTTTACTAGTGTAATAATTACTGTTAACATCAGTAAATTGCTATAATTGGTTTACAAGTTTTGTAAGCATTAATGCAAATTTTAAGACAGCAACTTTGGTTTCTGAGGCTAAGCAAATTTAAGTTATATAATTGAAAACAGTTCAAAAGCATGAAAGTTTGTTAAAATTTGAAAATTAATCCAGAATTTTAGAAGCCTAAATGTGTTTTAGATAATTAAAAGAAATAGCAATAAAACGTAATTGAAGGTTTCCTTGAAATTTGGATAATAAATGGAATAAATGTGATACAGCCCTGGAGTTTGGAAAGATAAGTTTTCCATTGTTACCAACGAAGTCATAAAACACGGATCACTAGTTAAACATTAAGAAATTTTATCGAAAACATGGAAAAAAAAACATTAGCATTGTTACTGCACAAAGCGTTGATTAAGATATTACTTTTAGGGCCGGTACTTTGGGTCCTAATTAAACATCGGATTAAGTTAATCCCCGATTAAAACAGCCAGTCAACTGAATCGCAGTTATAAATAACAAACGAAAGTAGTCGTAGTTTAGTTGGTTGGCTGTTTTAATCGGGAATTACCTTAATCCGATGTTTAATCGGGACACAAAGTACCGGCCCTTATAATATGAAATATAGATTTCAATTATCTACAAAAAAAAACTAGTTTCGAAGGTGATTAAATAGCACTTACCAAAAATTCGCGGTCGCGATCAAAATACGAACTTTTCCAATTTCTCTGAATTTCTTACCTCCATTCCGACATTTTCCCGCTGTCTTCTTCTTATTTCGTGCCGGTCATCTGCGTGTCGCTCGTCTTAATTAAATCAACATTAAGTAGATGATCCCGGGGGAAGTTCAAATATTTCACCTTGGGTCCACCTACTTAATATCTATTTAACCGTCGGGGAATGAATCACGTAGATGGCGGCTGCTGCTACAGGTCGATTTGGGGGGAAACGATGGGACAATCCTAAATATGAGTTGGACTGAAAGAAGTAGCAGGGGTGGAGCTTTACGATTTAGAAAGGGAAAGATGCATTGTCTAGAAACGGTTTGATTAGTCCATAGAGGAAGGAGATTTGACGTGTCAAGAGTTATCGTAGATATTAAATGAATTGGCGGGAATGTGATACAATTTCGAAAATTTCTTGAGAACCAAGAGTTCAATCTAATAAAACGTCACTCACTGCGAACCTCGCCGACGACGACGCCATCGATCCCCAGGCCGTTAAGCACCCGAACCAGAGGCAGCAGATTCCAAAAAAGTCTGCCTCTGAAGCTCAGCTACTTATGAGCCTGGGAATCGCCAGAAACCTCCAACTATGACTAGATCCCCCATTTCGTCCGTTCGGACTTTTATAAAGTATATTTATCTGGTCGCCACTGTTTGAATAAATACTAATTGCGTGGGTAAACAGTGGTAAGTTTTCGGGGCGAAAGGAACCACTGATAACTGGGCGGATTTCGTAGAACGTACGTGTCTTGTTTGCGGTTTTCGAAAATAGAGTTTTCGAAACCTAACAATAAATAAACAGGGGTTTAACGACACGCAGATTAGGGGAAAGGAAGAGTACTCGAGAAATTAGTGCTAGTCGAAAGTAAATATGTAATGGGAAAAATAAATTACTGATTTGTCAATATGGAAAATGTAGGAGTAGAGAAATTAACAATGTGACTGGTTTCCAATAACAGCGCTTTCTAGAATGGCTATCACAATTTCATATCACAACTTGATATCTTATTTATGTTATTGCTAATGTTATTAAATTATCCACCCCTGCTTGAGTCTCTTTTGAGACGTTTAACTACGAAGTATAAAACATACTTATACTCCATTCAAAACAAATCCCGATGCACGTCATTTTGATGACGTCAGAATCATCCAATACTACCAACTTAATATAGTCACAGGACATCGCAATTTATGTGTTCCGTGTATATTTTAGGTTGAAAATATATATGGTTATGTGCATTCTCAACCTAAAATATACACGGAACACATAAATTGCGATGCCCTGGGACTACATTAAGTTGGTAGTATTGTTTGTGTAGTGACGTCATCAAAATGACGTGCATCGGCATTTGTTTTGAACAGAGTATACTTTTAAATGGCACATCACTAACTTGAAGAACTTGGATAACCTTCTCTTTTATTTTGAAGTGAACAAGCTCAACCGAAATTGAGCGCCATTTTAAAAATTTTCAATATCCTTCTAAAAACACATGCAACATTTTTGTTTGGTGTTTGTCTCATTTACTGGTCAAAATTGTCAACTGTTAATATACTGCACTTCATATTGCGTAAAGATTGGATCATTTAAATAAACTTGGAAGAGAACAAATCTTGAAAGTCCAGACTCGAATAATACCTTTAAAATTACAAGATTAGTACCTGTATTACTTAGTATTCTACATTAGATTTCTACCCTTTGGGCCATAATACAATTAAAGGCAGCCTGTTAGAAGAGTAGGAAAAAGTCGATTAATCAAAAGTAGTGAGATATTCAATAACTTCGATTATGCTGAAGAATGAGGTGGCAATACAAAACATTAATACTTGTTTACATCAATTTTATCTTAAGTATGATTATAATTGTTTTATTTTGTTCGAAAATTAAAAATACATTGTTTCACATCGCACGATAACAATGTACATACTGGGGATATTAACAAACAAGTAATTAGAGGTGGTTTTATTAAAAAATCAAATAATTATTTAATCTATTAATAATAATAATTAATATTTTAATAATATTAATTAATTAATTAATAAATTACATATCAGTAGTTAAACTCTATCGATTTAAAAATTGCCCTTTTGCCAAAATTCATCATATCGTTTTCAAAATATGACCTCATGGTTCAAAACCGCAGGTTTTCCTTTCATAAGAATATTCCTAACATGTAAAGTCGATAGTTGCAAAATTTTTGAAAAATTGCTGACAGGTTATTTTTAAGTACTAGTGAATGTTTCTTTGACAGATGTGTCTATATCTCATTTTGGTGGAAATAAGTACGAAAATAATTGTAAGTAGACTAATAACAGAATTCGATAACATCCATTGTTTACAAATAAGTGTTTGGAAGTTTGACAAAAACATTATGAAAACAATCGGAAATTTAATACTTTATGGCATTAAGATACAATTGTAATCAACCAATTTTACGGTGTATTCGTATGTTTATATGGACATTTGATCCCGTCGATACCGCACAGCGTATGATCAGCATTCTCGCCTTCGTTTTCATCGAATGGAACGCCCGTCCTCTCCTGTCTAACTGCAGGACGATCGTTACCTTTGGTTGTTGTCTTATTTTCATCCAAACCGCATCTTCCCTGATAGAGATCGTCGTATCCCATAGTACCGACCTTAGAATTGACTTTCCCTAAATCGTAAGCGAACTGTTTCTCCGAATCGAATTGCAAATCCTTCATTTTCTTCCCGTGCGGACAACGTGGTCTATTGCACGGTTGATTTCCAGGAGTTCCGGGAGGAGTCGCTTCCGGGGGAGTACTAGAAGTCTCAGGTGGAAGGTTTTTGGGTCCTGCCGCACAACGTCTGGTTTCGTTTTCTCTAAGACTTCTGCTTTCTACTGCGACATTCCTGGTAGCTTCTTTTCTGGTGTCTTGTGAATACCTTTCGTTTGCATGTGGACTACGTTTGGGTTCAACGTTTCTCTGTTGCTGTCCATAATATCTGGTTTCCGGCGGAGAAAACCTAGCATCCGACGGGCAAGTCCTCATTTCCGCCCATGAAGTCTTACCTTCGGTCGAGAAAGTTTTGACGTCCGGCGAGACTGTAACGCATCTCTTGGTCAGTATCGATTTCGAAGTTGCCGGCGAACTGGAGAGGCTATACCCCGAGCAAGACTCTAGTGACTCCTGTTGGTATCTGTTGCGCTCGTTTAACAGTTGCTGGCGCGTCTGTTGCAGGAGCTCTTTCTGTCGTTTGAAGAGTTTTTCGGATTCTTGGAGCATTCGCTCGAAGGCGCTGGAAAAGAGAAGAAGATGATTTAGAAAATGTTAGAAAGAATGGAGTGAAGAGGAGTGAAATATACAATTTGTCTTTTTCGTATTCATGAAGAGTGTGTAAGGCAGGGTTGCTGCTTGTCGTCTCTTCTCTTCAAGTTGTATAAAAGAGGATCTGATTGAAGTTTGGAAAGCAACGTCTCCCAAAGGAATTCAACTCCACCACACAACAAATATAAACACCCTTCTTTCTGCAGATGATACATGTAGATGATGATCACAAAATTGTGAAATCTCAAAGAATAACACACCTCGTATTCTATTTAAAGGGAGCGTTTTAATTTGATGGTATTTTTCTCTAATACTCACTCATCCTGTTCAGTCCCGCCAGTCTCGAATGGCGTTTCATACGAATTCATCTTGCGTCCTTTGGGCTCGTACCAACTCCTAGAGGTACAAATCCTTTTCGCGTCCTCGTTGCCTGTCACTTTGTTGGAAATCAACGATTTGCATATCCCCAACTTCGCCCTGATCTCCTCGAACCTCCTGGCGACCTTCTCGACTTCTCGTTGGGACATGATGCAGGCGCACACGTTCTTAGTGTCGCTAGAAATGATAACCAGGATCAGGACGGTTAGTAGGCGGACCGCCGTCGCTTAAAGACGTACCTTACCTGGGAACGGATGAGCTTTGTGTCGCGGAACAATTTCTCCACAGCTCGACCGTGTCGTTGCTTTTGTCCTCATTCAGGACGTTGTAGACTTTGTCGCAAAGTTCGCAGTACTCGTTACTGCCATTCTCCGTGTCGCTGTAGCACGGTCTCACCTTGCACGAAGAGACCGGAGGCTTCCCGGAACATCCCGGAGCGTTCCAGGCTTGGGTCGGGAATGGCGGGAAGTTCAGCGAGATCCCTGTCGTTCTGAGGTTCGGTCCCGATCTGGTCTCCATGCAGGGGAAGGAGTCCTTGGTCTGGGTCGCCATGGTCCTATAGGTGCAGCAGGCCTGGCAGGCGATCGATCTGGGGGTCTGCGGGACGTTGGGCGCTCCGGGTAGGTTCAGCGGTATATTAACCGCTGCGGCGGGGGCAGCCGACGCGAGGTACTGCCGCCTGGCCCGTTGGTACTCCTGGAGTTGCGACAGGAGGGCCTGGCGTTCCTCCACTTCGGTCTGTTCCAGGGGATCGAGCGAGGGAGGGTTGAAGGTCGTCGGTGGGGATCTGGAATGGAAATGGAGATGGAAGAAGCAACAATCGTGGAAACTGACAATAAATTAGAAAGTACTTTTTTAAATGTTGTTTGCTGATGGTCGTAAAAGTCATCGATATCAGTTACTTATATCTTTACAAGATATTTTAGCTTGAATGAACTTGATGAAATGAAGTCTGAAAGTTGTAGGAAGTCGAATTGCATTTTAACTTACGTGTAATTCGGCGTAGTGCTAGGCATAAAATCCGTTCTGGGCGGTTCGTACCTCGGGCTCTGCGTCGTATTGTTCACAAAACCCACGGAAGGCCTCGTGGGCTCGTTCCTCGGCATCGTACTGTTCATAAAACCCATAGGAGGCCTCGTCGGTTCGTTTCTCGTCATGGTGCTGTTCATGAAACTCGCCTGGGTCCTGTGGGTTTCGTCCCTGAGACCGCTCTCGAAGTCAGAATAGTCCATGGAGGTCCACATCTCCTTGCCATGCCTGGTGCGATTCGGGCTATGGTGTGGGCCTCTTTTCGCCACCAGAGTATTCTTATGCCCTCCATCTAACGATACCTCGAGGATCGCGCTCTCGTTGGGGTTGACGGTACCGGCGGGGATCAAGATGTGGGTTTTACTTTTGTTCCCGTGCCTGGACATTGCGAATTTTGATGAGGATGGCCGAAATACATGATGATTCGCGTCATGTTGACAGTTAGACGGGGCGACATTCGGGGAATTTCGTGGGTACTACGTCAAGATTTGATGCCTAGATGATTCTTGGGCATTTTCTAATGGTGTCTTGTTTAGGATCGTTTCTTTTGGGATTTAGATACTTCCAAAAACGTCAAGATGAACTTGTAGAAAACACCAAAACGTGCATAGATCACCAAAGCACGATATTTCGGAATACGTAATATAACAATACAATACATAATGTAAAGATGGTTATAGAGAAATTAAAGAACAATTGATAATAAAACTGGAGGGTAAAGTAACGAGATTTATTCACAAAACTCGGTGGTCTTATACGAATGTAGGTTAAAATGACTCAATGTTTACAAAGTGACGCCATTAAACATCATAGGGAACCTCTAGGGTTAAATTTGCCCCATATTGCCTTCTAGAGTACTTAAAAACTCATAAAAACGAGTGGTAAAAAAGAATGCCAAGAGAAGATTCTTGAAAAACAATTACAAGTCCTAAACTTCATATTCCAGGCGTCTCAAGCAGGCATAATTTGACCCATGTGGGACCATCCAAGGAATTTCCTTTTTGCAGAACATCCAGAGAGATTAACACCCCTTTTGAGCAACAAATCCAAAGTTTATTCGATCTTTCCTTTAATTGTAGCTAATTAATTTATTGCCTGTCCAATACACGCTATTTGCTAATAAAACGACCAAGAAGTGTCAATAATTTATTGAACTCCTGTACAAATAAAATAACAGTACCCAAGACTGCATAACGATTGACTGTACCCGAATATCTGCCTTTGGAAAAACGAACTTAACAATTTCAAGATAGATATTTATTCAAACAATTTGCGAATCTCATGGAAATGAAAATACGGGGAATAAATAAAATAATAATAATACAATAACAACAGACGTAATAATTACATTAAATTGGGATAATTTTGCACTAACAGAATTTTCAAGTTACAAGTACATGAGACCACTAGAAGCGGCGTGCGCCATAAGAGTGTTCGCAGCCTGCTGCGTTTCTAACAATATCCTCGTTTCGTCCATCCACTGTCTCGCTACGCACCTGGGAGCACCTTTCAGCAGGTTCATGTACCTCAAGGTTTGGGCGAAATCACCTCGATCTAACCAATATCTGAAACGAATATCTCATCTAATCTCATCGAACCACCCGAGTGTTCCCGAGACCTCACCTTGCCCTCTGCAAGACCTCGTTAGTGGTGAGTTTACTGAAGTCGATCTTCTCGTCGTTCAGTTCGTTCTGAGGAATGGGACTGGCGGCCTCTATAAGCAGCAACGACTGCAGATAAGACAGGATGTGGACCGGCAGGGCGGCACCCTCCTCTGGGATCAGTGCGACGGTCCTCGCGACCTTTTCCACCTTCAGGAACCTCTCGCGGAGTGCGTCCTCTGGATAGACGCCTCTCTCCACCGCCTCCTTGGGAATGCCCTCAAGGACTGCGGCGACCAGCTCGTCGTTCTCAGCTGAAAGGAGAAAAATTAAAATCTGTCTCCTGGAGGGGTAACAGGAGGTTTGAGGACGTTGGAAAGCGCTGGTGACAAATAGCTCACAATGTGGTGGTGATACATTTCAGAAATACCAATTATGTAAAATTTAAAATGGTGACAATCGAAATTCCGTATTTAAATGACATAATGAATGCATTTTCCTAAAAAGGATACTGTATCTAAGCATAATGCTCCTTTTAAAAGCGTAAGTAATATTGGTAATAATGGTATATTGCTTCGAGGTATTCGATGTAGCAGAGACAAAGGTAGATATATAGCTATAAATTGTTATTTATTATTTCAATTATTAACCATTTCAAGTGACAATTTTTTTTGCAACAGTTTTTAAAGTTTTCTTATGATTCACATTTCGCTTTTGAACCTCCTTAAATCGGTTTTTAGTCCAGCATATATAGGGTTTGGTGAGAAACGATTATTACCTGCCGCTTTCTTCACAGCGGTAATCTCCGGTTCCAAAGGGCGGATTTGATCCTTCCATGGCAGTCCTGGGCATCCTGCTCTTATCGCTCTCAATAAGGACTGGCACGCGCTCCACAATACCTGGGCTTGCCTCGACATCTTGTCGGAGTCATTTTTCTCTGTTTAAGGGACGAAAAGATTATTTATTACATTTGCAACGAATCCAATGGTAATAACTTAAGCATCCATGCGTCAAAAACGTGCATGATTTAATTGTCTATACCTGCGTCTGGATCCTCTGATGATCGCCACCGGATAAATAATATATAGTTTGGAATTAATAATTTGATTTACCTTGGTTTTTGTTTGTACTAAAGAGTGATAAAAGCTTTCCACCACAATGGAAAATGCCAAACATGTCATGGAAAACAACACATAAGCTAGAATTTCCTCCATAAAAAAAATACGAAATAATGTTCAACCAGAATCAATGACATTTTAAAAATGACAGAATTCAACAGGGAAGATCATAAAGATTCCAACCAGAAGAAACAATGCTTTCCAAGTCTAATAATTATGTTATTTAACTTAGCGTCTTATGAAGAGCCACTTTGAGAACTTGTTTCTTGACAAAATACCACAATTTCAACTTTTGTACCTTTAATGGCGTGTTCTAATCCCCTTAGTCTCCCAACAATTGTTGCCAGTTGTATCTTGAACCGGCATCGCTCATTCTCCAATATCTCATCGAATTTCCTCTTGAAATTCCTCTCCAATTCCATTTCCCTGGTTTTGATGGCGTCTTCCAGATGATCGCTGAAAGCTCTTGATTGGTTTTTCAGTTGCTCACGTAGTTCCAGTTCCGCTTCCCTCTTCAATTGCAGTGCCTACACGAAAAATAATATTCATACAAGCGAAACCTTAAAAGCAGGAAAACAGCTTTGATTTTTATAAGTTGAAAGGAGATAACGTTATTGTTTTCTATATGAAATGTGTTATAACTTCTTTCGAAGAGTCACGCTTTACCTTTTGTTGGTAGCAGAGCGTGATCCTTCGTTTCTCCTGCTCTAACGCGCTGCAGATCTGAGCGTTAGTAAGAGCGTCCCCTCCACCTCTCTTGGCAGTCTCTATCGCAGCATTCAACTTCTCCTGCATCACTGTTTCCATTTTCGCCAATTCTTTCTGATAGTAGAGCACGTTGGAATACAAGTGTAACACGAACAGGTCGAGGTCGTCTTGCGTTATTGACAGTTTCTTCTTTGAAAGATCTATCGTAGGGAACAGACTCTCCAGTTCCTCGGAGAAGTGCTGCCTGGCCTTCTCGACTTTATCCCAGTACTTTTCTGCAACGTTGCCGACTTTTTGTTCATATTCCAGCTCTTTCTTGGCATTTTCGATGTCATTCTGTACTTTGGAGATGTTGTTTTTGATTAGCTCCTTGTTGGCTTCTGAACTTTGGAAAGATGGCCTGCAAAAGGACTGTGTGGTTAAAAAGGGTTACTTCCATTAAACTTCACTTGTATATATGCATTCTGCTCAGTGCTTATTTATTTATTCTTACCTAGAAACTAATTCTTTTAGTTGATTTATGTCCCTTGTAGCCTCCTCTGCTTTCTGTTCAGCCCTCTTGACACATTCTGTTTTCGATCTGGTCTTCTTCTTTATACTTTCCCATTTTTCTGGGTCAATTTCATTAACAGCTTCATCTATAATATATTCAATATCCTGGAAGTTAAATAAACAAAAATGAAATAACCAAAGATAACTCAGTTAGTTTTTAGAGAGATTTTTAACGATTTTATCATTACCTGGTTGTATTGTTTGACGATGTAAACGGCCTTGTTGTATGCGTTGACTGCAGCCTCTGCCGATTCACAAATTTTCTTTTCTAAATTGGCCAGTGTCGCCATATCTGCATCGACAGCATTCTCTTCTTGGGACTTTTTAGTTTCTTCCACTAAATAATTGGAAATTAGATAAAAGGAAAAATTGGAAATCATGATATGAAGTAAATGGAAAATTGTTAATGAAAGTGTGAAATACCCAGTTCGATGATCGGTTCCTCCCCCTTTTGTGGCACCCTCTCCAATCTAATCTCGCTGTAAATCTGCTCGGTTTTTTGCACCCCTTCTAGTTTAGGTACAATTGGTGGTGGTGCTATTAGAAACAAATGTAACAAATGTTAGTATAAGCACCCAAAGTAATGCTGCAATTCTGAGTAGGTCTGTAGCTAAAAGGGGGTAAGTGGTAAGTAAATGCCAGAGCTGTTCATGTTTTCAAAATATTTTTTATTTTAAATATTAGGTTTTATGAGCATTATGATTAGTATTAGGTGTTACAGACAGCACTCATGTTTAGTTTTTGCTCCCCCTATCGCTGACCCAACCTATCCTCCTTTTGTCTACATTAATAGAAGGAGATATTCTAGTAACGCTGAAATAATAAATAAATGAAATAATGATGTTGATAAATTAAAATAATGATGCTGGTAATTACATGAAACTTTTGAGATGACTTTAAAGGATCGAAATTTTTAGTTAGCTACAGAACGTGAAAACGAACCACTACGAACCTTGCTATGGAATGTTATCGTCTTTACTTATGAGAATCGTTATTTATTATAACCCATATGAGAATATAAGGATGCTATAAATTATGATGAAATGTAGAATGCGAAATATTACCAATTAGTAATGAATATGGAAAGTTACACAACATTCTGATCATTATTCTCGTCACCTTTGTACTCTTTCGGTTCTTCCACTTCTGTATTCCGCTTATCGCCCTCGCCTCCAGTAATTGTGTCGAACAAAGTCGACTTGATGCCACTGTAATAATCCGCGACAATGTTCTTGGAACTCCCTTCATTCCATAGAGTACTTATGACAGAATCCGTAAATGGGGCGTACTGTGTGAGGGTCTTCCTGAAATCCGGATCGTACTTCGCATATGCCAATGTGGCCCCTCCAGTCAATACTAGGGCACCTACTGCCATTAGGACTCGTCCTCCACCGCCGCCGCCACCTTCGCTGCCCCTGGATTGGCTTTTGTGGGTGCTGTAGCTTCGTGCATGGTAAATGGGCGTCGGGCGGTTTAGGTATGCGATGGGTAGCTGGTATTTTCGCTGGAATATTGAAAAATTGAAGTAAAATATAGGGCGCTATAGTAGATAAAAGCAAATATTATTGCTGTTTTCATGGGTCTAGAAAGAGGATTTCTTGAGGTGGGCATATTCCATAACATATTAACCTACTTAACATATCGAAAACACTGTACTGTTGAAAATGATGCATGCAGTTATTGAGAACATTCCAAATGTAGTTATACTGTTGGTAATTAATATGAGTATCTAAAGAAAATGTATAAGAGTTGAATTCTAGGTTAGGTTTGGCTCGGATGGTGCATGTGACGAAAGTATTCTGTTTGATTGTAAAATTTATCGTCAAATTGGCGAATTTTGGCTTGGAGCATCTTTCCCTCGTGTCTAAATTACGTAAAGTTTATCGAATATTAATTGAAGTGTGACATAACACTTCCAAGTAGACCCTTTAACACATTCCTCGACTTACCCAATGCGTCTTCCTAGGGGACAACCTCCAGATCGCTTGCAGCATATTTTGGAAAAGCCACTTTGGGGAGTGCGAACTACAAAACGAAAACCTCTAACCGAAGGGAAGTTTAACTGCTTCGGGCCGTCATCACTCCTTTCAAAAATAAACGTGATCCGTTCGGCGAAACGTCAAATTTTCAGTTTTCTCTCCTGCTTCACGCCGGCTACTTATTGCTATTCTACTGGTAATTTAAAATTGGGCCTCGGTGGGGAATTTCGGAAATTCGCGAAACGACGAGCACAATTTGTCAAAATTGAGGCTTTTCGGTTTTTGTTTTTTCGAGCGGTTTGAGGTTAGGAAAGGCGCAGGTGGAAGGGTTTGTTAACATAGTAACATACTGAAGTTGGCAATTGCCAGTGGTACCAATGGTAAGGCGCGAGGGGCGCGACCTCTGGCGGAGTGCGATGGGAAACAATATATTTAAATACCCGCTAAAATTCAATTTAAGGTGATAAATTCAGGTCATATCTTAGGCGTTCTCCTCGCATTCTGAAGCGAGTACTCCGTATCGAGTTTTAAAAATGCAATAGATAATTCAGCATAGAGGCTAAAAGTTCTGTCATCCAAAATGTCTCATTAATCATATGTCCCGATTTAAATCTCTTCATACATAAAACCCCGGACTTTACAACATTAAAACCGAGTTATGCCAAGAATATTTAACCTTTGCATCTTACTTTCATAGACTTACTGTTATATTTAATTAATACGGTAAAGTTGTAAAAGTTACGGCAATCTTAACTATCTTAATAACTTAACTATCTCTTCGGCATGTAATACATGCACCATTTACATACTTAACAGAGCTCTTATCGACGTCTTGAATATGTCTTTGTTCTATTTGGGTTCTAGCCAATGACTAATTGTAGTTATTCACATGACAAAAACAGTTCATTCGTTGGTGGAATACATCCTATAAATTTAGTGCAGCAAACCATAAATAATATAAATCTATCTCTCTGTCATTGGGATTGTCATTGCTAAGAATATAAATAAAATGCATATCTGTCACATTTGAGTTACAATAATTTTCTGTTTTATATTACAAACGATAGGTACTTTTTACGAAAAAAGCAACAATATGAGATAGAACAATGACTCTGTTAAGATTTTTAAAGCTGTAATGTGAATTCTCAAGCGTTCTAAATAATGAAACACATAGTTTTCTTAGCTTAGTCATTTTCTGGAGAAAATGGCTTTCGGTTAGATGCTGTGCATTACATTTTGATTAACGATTACTTTTTGCGATGACCTTTTCTCTTTAGCTAAATTTCAATTACATATCATTAAAAGTAACTAAGTTGTTTTAAAAAACCCGTAGTGGTGTATTATTTTTTCGTTGAAACTGTGTATTATCGGCCCAATCCTCGTACACTTTTGATGGTGTTTAATATTTTCCACCTTTGTTGCCACAAGTCATGCATAAACTTGTTTTTATATCACGGAATGAAATACAAAACTCATCGGTAACTCCATTGCAAATGAATTTTGAAACAAATTATTCAACGCGTAATTTTTCACGTTGCATTTCAACAAACGCATTGAACGGATGAATAGATGTATTGCAAATAATGATCTACATACGTATACGAATGAATAATAAAGCGACGCTTAATCCAAATATATTTATTATTAACACTGCTTTTGTTGTTCATCACACAATTAATTACTTGAAATATAACATTAATATAATTTGGTTGGCAAAATATAATTAGCGAATTGTAACTGAAATAGTCCGAATACGGGTAGTTAGTCACCGAATTAGCGTTTTGTAATTGCATGATTGCTTTTTAAAAGTTTAATTTAGTTGCTCATTATACAGCTTGTTTTCGAACACCAGTTACCGTTCATGATTAAAACGTAATTTTGTTGTTTAAAGACATAATGTATGTGTGATTTTATGTTTCGTATTCGAACTACTTCAGTTGACAAATATATAGGACCTTTCGTTATTAAAATTAAATGGTATCACATTGACTCTTATAAATATTATTAGATACACCTCTTAATATATATGTACATTTTACAACAATTTAATTAAATATATATCTATAGACAAGTCAGTATCACCTCTGATAAAACAAAAATATTGATAAGACCATTAGAGAGTAGTTGCAGAGGAATAACGGTGCTGCCGAATTGTTGTCCGCTAAATAGATGTTATCTTCAAATATCACTGCAAAAAAAAAACAACAAAACATTAATTAGAAATGCATTGAAAGTAGAGTTATAGTTGAATTTTGGATTGTCTTTATTGTTTTGGGTATAAAAATTAAATGTTACGGCTGACCTTAGACCTTACATTGAATTTTTTATACTGTTTCCAATACAAGAGAAATTAGGGTGTTTTTTTTTTTAGTGGAAGGATTTTGATATAACTACCATCTATGCAGCCAATTATCCCTCTAGATCTAGAAGAACAAAATGAATTGATGTCACAAATTGGTCAAAATTAAGGCTCCGATACATGGCTAAACATTGGGATAAAATCTGTAGCTTCATGGAGTTACTTTAGTAACTTTCCACTATTTCTCTGCATAACTGTGTAAAATAAGTTTCTTTTCGGTGGATAAATTGATGGAAAATAAATCCCGCGACCCGTTCGTCGAAACGGGACACATCGGGAACGGGACAGGAACTGAACGTATTTTCCATCGTGTCGATCGTCCGCGGAAACTCGAATTTCCCGGATTGAATTTTTCACGCGTCCCGACCGTGAGCGAGTTAGACAAATCATTTTTTCCCCATGATGTGTCGGACCGGACGGGAGTGCAGGGGCGAAGCGTGAAATTACTTTATGTAAATTTCGAATAGGAAAAGATTAAAATGTATGAGCTCCGGGCGTCCTCCCCTCGCGAGGAAATGTGGGAAGTGTCTCGAGGCAAATAGCAACAACGATAAAAGGGGGACGTCCTCACGTGTTGCTTCCGAGTTCCTGAAGCCGATCTGCCGTCCGGGCGGGTCTTCGGTCGTCGGGACTTCCCATCTGGGGACGTTCCTGTGCTTCCTCTCGAGCTCTATGCTACGTTCCGAGCTCCTGTGGTAGACGTTCGAGAGGCTCGCCGAGCATCTTATCTTGATCTTCCCGTTCTCGAAGTGGTCTGCCGTCGTCTTTATGCGGATCGTCGAGAACGACCTATGAAATTTAAATTATTTTTACCTGGGAGCGGATACTATTACTATTATCCAATTCAAATGCATTGAACGTTAAATTCATTATTCTACGTAACTAGATAAGATTTCCACCGATAAAATGCTTGAATTTGCAGTTTTTCCATTTTTTGCGGAAGGGGTGGATTTCACCCCTAAAATGCAAAAAGGGCAAGTCGAGAACATGCCACTTTTGAAGTTAAGGGTAGAATAAGTTTGGTCCCAAACTTTCATGAAATCGATGGAGGTTCATAAAATTCTCAGGTACCTAATAGCCTGTTTTCATCTTCAGTGACTGTCCTATTAAACGTTAAATTCATTATTCTACGTAACTAGATCAGATTTCCACCGATGAAATGCTTGAATTTGCCATTTCTCCAATTTTAGGCAATATGGGTGGATTTCCCCCTTAAAATGCAAAAAGGGCAAGTCGAGCACATGCCACTTTTGAAGTTAAGGGCAGAATAAGCTTGGTCCCAAACTTTCATGAAATCGATGAAGGATCAAAAATTCTGAGGTACCTAATAGCCTGTTTTCACTTTCAGTGACTTTACTATTAAACATCAAATTCATTATTCTACGTAACTAGATGAGATTTTTCACGTATAAAATGCTTAAATTTGCCATTTTCCCAATTTTTTTTACAAAATGGGTGGATTTCACCCATAATATGCAAAAAGTGCAAGTCGAGCACATGTCACTTTTGAAGTTAAGGGTAGAATAAGCCTGGTCCCAAACTTTCATGAAATCGATGAAGGATCAAAAAATTCTGAGGTACCTAATAGCCTGTTTTCACCTTCAGTGACTGTCCTATTAAACGTTAAATTCATTATTCTACGTAACTAGATCAGATTTCCACCGATGAAATGCTTGAATTTGCTATTTTTCCAATTTTAGGCAATATGGGTGGATTTCCCCTATAAAATGCAAAAAGGCAAGTCGAGCACATGCCACTTTTGAAGATAAGGGTAGAATAAGCGTGGTCCCAAACTATCATGAAATCGATGAAGGTTCAAAAAATTCTGAGGTACCTAATAGCCTGTTTTCACCTTCATTGACTGTACTATTAAACGTTAAATTCATTATTCTACGTAACTAGATAAGATTTCCACCTATAAAATGCTTGAATTTGCCATTTTTCCAAATTTTTTTGCAAAATGGGTAATATGCAAAAAGGGCAAGTCGAGCACATGTCACTTTTGAAGTTAAGGGTAGAATAAGCTTGGTCCCAAACTATCATGAAATCGATGAAGGATCAACAAATTCTGAGGTACCTAATAGCCTGTTTTTACCTTCAGTGACTGTACTATTAAACGTTAAATTCATTATTCTACGTAACTAGACAAGATTTCCACCGATGAAATGCTTGAGTTTGCCATCTTTCCAATTTTTTGCAGACGGGGTGGATTTCACCCTTAAAATGCAAAAAGGCAAGTCGAGCACATGCCATTTTTGAAGTTAAGGGTAGAATAAGTTTGGTCCCAAACTTTCATGAAATCGATGGAGGTTCAAAAAATTCTGATGTACCTAATAGCCTGTTTTCACCTTCATTGACTGTACTATTAAACGTTAAATTCATTATTCTACGTAACTAGATAAGATTTCCACCGATAAAATGCTTGAATTTGCCATCTTTCCAATTTTTTGCAGACGGGGTGGATTTCACCCTTAAAATGCAAAAAGGGCAAGTCGAGCACATGTCACTTTAGAAGTTAAGGGTAGAATAAGTATGCTCGTAAACTTTCATGAAATCGATGGAGGTTCAAAAAATTCTGAGGTACCTAATAGCCTGTTTTCACCTTCAGTGAATGTTCTATTAAACGTAAAATTCTTTATTCTACGTAACTAGATAAGATTTCCACCGATGAAATGCTTGAATTTGCCATTTTTCCAATTTTTTGCAAAATGGGTGATTTCACCCTTAAAATGCAAAAAGGGCAAGTCGAGCACATGCCACTTTTGAAGTTAAGGGCAGAATAAGCTTGGTCCCAAACTTTCATGAAATCGATGAAGGATCAAAAAATTCTGAGGTACCTAATAGCCTGTTTTCACCTTTAGTGACTGTACTATTAAACGTTAAATTCATTATTCTACGTAACTAGATAAGATTTCCACCGATAAAATGCCTGAATTTGCCATCTTTCCAATTTTTTGCAGACAGGGTGGATTTCACCCTTAAAATGCAAAAAGGGCAAGTCGAGCACATGTTACTTTTGAAGTTAAGGGTAGAATAAGTTTGGTCGTTAACTTTCATGAAATCGATGGAGGTTCAAAAAATTCTGAGGTACCTAATAGCCTGTTTTCACCTTCAGTGACTGTAATATTAAACGTTAAATTCTTTATTCTACGTAACTAGATAAGATTTCCACCTATAAAATGCTTGAATTTGCCATTTTTCCATTTTTTTTTGCAAAATGGGTGGATTTCACCCTTAATATGCAAAAAGGGCAAGTCGAGCACATGTCACTTTTGAAGTTAAGGGTAGAATAAGCTTGGTCCCAAACTTTCATGAAATCGATGAAGGTTCAAAAAATTCTGTGGTACCTAATAGCCTGTTTTCACCTTCAGTGACTGTACTATTAAATGTTAAATTCATTATTCTACGTAACTAGATAAGATTTCCACAGATAAAATGCTTGAATTTGCCGTTTTTCCAATTTTTTGCAGAAGGGGTGGATTTCACCCTTAAAATGCAAAAAGGGGCAAGTCGAGCACATGCCACTTTTGAAGTTAAGGCTAGAATAAGCTTGATACCAAACTTTCATGAAAATCGATAGAGCTTCAAAGAATTCTGAGGTAACAGCCTGTTTTCACCTTCAGTGACTGTACTATTTCATAAAATTTTCGTTCGCCCATTAAAACGCAAAAAAGCTTACACCAGCGTTTTAGTGTAAAAATCGGCTTTCCATTGTCAATCGGATCGAAAATTTCGAAATGAAAAATCCCTTTACGAGTTGTGACCCTTTGTTTGATCACGATACGTATTTTTGGGTTCACGAACATTCTCCCCATCGTTATTAAAATAAAAACCGGTATGTTAACCAGAATAAATTTCAATAAAGCACCCCAAATATTTGAGAAAGATACTCGAAAATCGCCCGATGATTACGGCCTCCGTATAGATTAAACGTGTGTAAAAAAAATTAGATGGGGTCCGGTTAACCCCCTCGCTCTCGAAATATTCATCGCGTTCGTACATCTCCCGCAAATATTTACCACAATTTTGAAATTAAAAAATATTACGTTCGGACTTTAATCCTCCCGGAAACGTGCCCTGCGGGGCTCGCAGAACAAAATTTCCATTCGAAAACAAAAATCAAACTCGACTGGTTTTGTTTGTATTTCACGAACGGCGTCCAAGTCCAAGCGACATTTTACTGATAGTTCCTAATCGAATCTTGTTTTCCGTGCCCGGACGGAAAATTGATGGCAATTTAGTTTATTACCTGCAGGACTATTCGGCTTGAAAGGTATGTACATATCCCGATAGTGTATTCGATTACTTACAACTTTGTGATACACGTAATCGCCCTATTCCGAGTAAGCGCGGTGTTAAAAGGAAGAAGGAAAGTGCTCTTGAGACAAAAAGAACCGAACGAGTCGTGCAATGTGTTACGAACATCACCGAGGCACCCAGAACTCCAATACCAACCATTGTCCGAGAAATGGGGCTTCCACTGCCTGGAAGTTGTCGAGACACTTTCAAAAAGCTCCCTGTGTTTCCATATCGATTCACATAAGTTCAAGTGTTGCTCCCTGATGACTTTCCGGTTATAGTCAATTTTGGGGATGGTTTTGTGAAATAGGAACTTTGATGAGATTATGGATGTGAGCTTCTCTTAGATGATGTTCGACTTTCCCTTTGTGGATTGTGAATTTTTAAAATAAAAAATGGCGATGTGTAACATCGTAAGACTTTCTCATATGGTCGGACAAAATAGTCATAGTACCATTATCACCGTTTTATAAAATAAATTTTGTATTGAATATTAACATTTTCTCTCATTAGTAAATATTTCCTTTGGTTGCGTTCTGTAAAAATGTTTTTAAATGCTACTAACTTGATCGAAACGATAAATAAATTTACTTATGTCATATATAACAACAACAAATTTTAATGTCCATCCTTCGAAATAAGAACCCAATCATCGAATTAGAATAAGTAAAAACAACTTTAGTTGATGGCGATGTATCAGTGTCCTTTAGTGCAATTTTAGATAAAATAAAAGTTATACGCATTAAACAACTATCTTAAGTTATTAGATTTGGCATAAATCACCAAAACCGTTTTAAAGTAAATTGCATAACAAATTAAACTAAGAGTAAAGTGCCCTTTAGGAAAAAAAAATCGAATAAAAATTGTATATATAATTAAATAGAATAATCGATGTAGATGACACTATTTTTACAATCTAATGTATATATAATTAATTCTATAATATTCTAATGGATTCGTGTTTGTAATGTAATTTGGAAGACAGTTTAGCCATGTATCTAACTTATAAAGAGGTCATAAAGAAAATAATTGAAATATCCCAAGTACAACAATGTAGAGTATTTATGAAGTTTCCTGTACAGAATAAGGGTGCCTATAATTTTTTTGAACTTAAGAAATCATATTGTACACCACAAAGTCGGTATGGATTTGCAAAGATATTCCGAAAACCCTTTATCCTAATATTCTTGGTTCTAACGTCGAAATAATTATATTTGTGCCTATTTATATACATTTGTAATTAAAACTACATCAGCTAATTACACATCTAAGTGAATTAATTAGAATTTGGGTAGTTATTGTGCGTGAATTTAAATATTCTGTTCTACCCTTGTATCACTTTATAATGGAAAATTTTACAGGAATTTTACCATTTTTTAGATACTTACGTCAAACGCACTAAACTGTTCGATGTAATTATATCCATTTTAAACTACCCTCTCTTCCAGTCCAAATTACTTATTGATCGGTAATTGCTTATGATTTCAATAATTCGTAAGGTGAAAGAAACGACAACCTTAAATTTTCCTTCAAATTCCTACGACTCATTTAACTGCGTTTCATTTTTAATCAATCTGTCTGATTTAATTACACGAGTGTTAATCTACTTTCTTGTAGCCTTAACTAATTAACGATATTATCCTTCCACAATCGCATTTAAATTCACAAGTAATTTTACTGTGAACGAAACTCTAAGTTTTATTTTATTTCAAATTCAAACAGGAGTTATTTCTACACCTTCCACGTCGATTTCTCGTCTATTTTCGCCTTTCTTATCAGTCGCAGACGAGGAAGCAATTTTTTGTCCTAGCAAACACTCACCGGAACGTCCGAATATTCCGTCTTTATGAACATCACTTGTGCGTGTCAATCGTAGGTGAGCGGGTCGGTTTTAATTACCGGACGTGCCTTTTTGGCTATTCCTTTAAAAAAAATTCTAATTTTTCGAAAAAGTGGTATCGAAGTGCGCGGAACTCGGAAATTGACATTAGTGTAAAGGAAAGGTGATTTTTTTTTATTCCATGCTAGTTTTGAGATTTTTTTTATTTACTCGATTTGATTGATTATGGACTTGTGATTTGATTTGTTGATTGATTATTGATTACTTTCATGTTAATGTATGTTTTCTTTTAGCGTTAATGAATTATTTATTCATAATTAATCGTATTGTGAACAAGACGGCGAAGTTATATTCTACTTTAAATTCATACGGTTTATTCTACACATTAGATTTTCATCAATTTTTGCCTCTCTTATCAGTAGTTGTGTAACGACGAGGTGCTTTTGTGTCAGATTTCTGTTCCTTGCACAAGCAAACATTTCGCTCGTTTGTCCGAATTATTCGGTCGTTGTAAACTTAATTTTGCGTTTTAATCTTTAACTATCGGACGTGCCTTTTTGGCAATTTCTTTAAAATTTGTTTGCCGAATTTTCGGGTATATTGTGACTTCGATGTTCGGGATGAGTTAATTTCTTCATACTTTCGCGAAGAAAAATTTCTTAGGTGGTTTTATCGCCATGAATTTATAGATTTTCTTCGACTGCAGTTTTCGTTGTTAACTTTTCAGTAATTTCGATTGAAATATTCAATTTGTTGAAATTAATTAGTAACATTTATAATTACACACTTGATTAATTTAGTCGTCTTCGTATTTATGTAATTAAACTAATGTGATTGTTATTTTAATATCTAGAATTCTATAACACCATTACATTCCTTTATATTGTTTTATGTAATATAAAACTATGACAAACTATTAGTTTCATTAGGTGTTGTGTAAGAGAACAATCACAATAGTTTTATCTGGCCCTGAGAACATCTTTGTATTTTTCATTGATATTAAGGTCATTTATGAATAATGTTCTTATTATTGTTTCAGATAGTGATTAGTGTTCTTGGTGGAAGGGGCGAAGCAGGGCAAGGGTGGAAGCAGTTGCCATCATGCCGACGTGTCATTGTCAAATGGTACGTTTCGTTTAAAACTATTTTTCAACAAACATTTTATTTTATAAGTGTGGAAAACTTATACGAAATATCCGCATTTTCTTTTGGGTTTTGAGGAAAAAGTGTCTGCTCTAACACTATTCTTCTATTAGTTTCCCCAAGGGACTCTCATTACAAAAATCGGTCGGGACTGATTTCAATTTTGCAATACCTTTGAAATTTTTGTTTACAACTTTTACCAGACTTTGTATAATAATTTACCATAAATTATCTACAACATGTTGTTTCTATCTATTAAACACATTCCTACCAGAGACGGAACACAAGAATAGTTGTTATATATGTTTAAGTATGTAGAAATTTATAATTTATGAACAGTTTGATGGTGCTTAATTTCTTTTATTGTATTTTCAGGTGAGTATTTTCGTCGACAATGACATAGAACTTCAGATAAGGGCGGAGATTTAAGAGAATGTCAGCTATTTGCAAGGTGAGTTATTTTTTAAAATTCTTATATTTCTTGTAATATTTTTTAACATTAATTTTTCAGGTAAGACTTTCAGGATCTTCACATAGAAGGGCAGAAAAGCAGTAGTCAACGTTTTACAATGTTACGTTCTAAATTTCAAATGGTTAGTATTTTCAAATTAAAACTTCATTTTTTGTCTATTTAAACTTATAGTTTCTATATTAATTTATAAATATATTGTCAGGTAATGAAGTGTTGGCGACAGCAGTGACGAACAACTTCAAAGAAGGACAAAAGGGACACAATGAGTTTTCTTCTAATGGTTAGTATTTATTACCTTCTCATTATTGATTAATTATTAATATTAGTAATTATTGATTTGTTAATATATTTTTAGTTTTATTTTTCAGACACCAGTCATGTTGGCGACAATCAAGGACAACATGGAAGAGGTCAAACGCAGCCATCTTTCCAGGTTAGTGTATTTAAATCGATTTTGAATACTATTTTATTTTTTGTGTAACTGAATGTGACTGATGAACAAAATATGTCAAACTGCCAAATCATAATATCATTAGTATTTGGTTAAAATATCCACATTATTCATATTTCTTAGAATCCCTATTTATAAAAACCCCAGAATTGTTGTTGTTTGTAACTGAATAGAGATAGCTTGAGTGTTTGCGAAAGGCTTCTAAGTTACATACTTCCTTGCTCAGAATTGTTCTGAGACTATTTAGTAGCTTCTAGATATATTTCCTGAGGTCATTAGGAATCATCTAGGTCATTTAGAATTTTCATCAGAACCTCAGGAATATTTTTTGTTGACTCTCGTTATCCTCTTATCCCGATGTTGATTGGAAATCTTATATATTGTTGCCAATGTCGTCAAGAAACGTCTATCTCATTCAAAATTCTTAGGAACTTCCGAACTCTTCTTTTTAGAATCTTCAGATTTTCTCATGTTTTCTCATGAAATTCCAAAAACTTCATTCGTTGGTTTCTGAATCTAGACTTCATAGAGAATTTAAAAATGCCATATTGAGTAGGTCATATCTTTAAAACTTAGCAATAAATCGCAACTTTATTTGTTGCAAACGAAACTTCAATTATCCAGTATGGTGAATTTCACAGTCGGAGTCTTGATAAGTTTCCCACAAACTTTCGAATAGAAAATTAGGATTAAAAAAATGTAATTATTCCATATATTTATAAAACTGTCATTTAATGAAACTCCAAAGTATCGATACGGCAAGTTTTTCTAAAATTTGACTTTCAGTAAATTTCCTGTGGGTTTCTGAAACTGGACATTTGAAAAAGTACGAAAATTAGGTTAGTTCCATAGCAGATCATGACAAACTATAGGAGACTGTGAATGGCAACTTTGGTTGCCTCTGAATTAAACTCTAAGGGTGCGTTGTACAAATGCGAGTTAACTCGGAAGTTTATTGACCTACGATTAAAATTAATCCTGGTTTATTCCAAGTGATCATTGTACAAAGCACGAGTTAATTAATCCACATATTTTTACGATTGGCAGCAATGACTGTTAAGGTATCTATGTTCTGAGACGTGTTTATTGTGATGTGTGCTTGAATTGTTAATGTCAATCGTGTGTCATGTTGTATGACTATCACTATCTTTTAAAATATTTTTAAAGAGAAGAGATTTTGAAGTTATTGAAGCTGAAATTGCAACTAATGAGAACATACATACAGCCTATTTAAAGAATCAAAAATATGAAATGGAACAAACTTTGGAAATGAAGATGGAAAAACATAAATCAGAATTAGAATTAATGATTAAGAAAATATAAAAACATTTTGATGGAAACTTTGCATTTTCTTATATTTTGTACAAATACCTAGACAATACAAAAATAAACATAATAACAGTACTTTAATTTAGTCTAGCAAAATGTTTAGCAATTAAAATATGCCTAGTCAAATTATTTTCATTAATATGTCTTTGTCCTTCATACTCATTAACATTCATTGTTAAATTAACTGCTTCCTCTTCTTCATATGTCAGTCTAGGTGGTAAATCATTCATTGTCGTGGCTATATTATGTAAAACAGCTGAAGCAACTACTATTGCCTCAATTTTGCTGATATGGAGTCGTATACCCAATGCCAAATAGAGAAATCTTCTTTTTAATGTGCCGAAACATCTGTCGATTGGGTTTCGAGTTCTTATTTGAGATTCATTGAAAAGGTGTTCTGCTGCTGTTGTAGGATTCGCCAAAGGAGTTATTAAATAATTTTTTACAGCATAACCACTGTCGCCAACTATTAAACTTTCTCTTCATTTTCTAGCTTTGCCTTAATGAAGACAAATTAAAAATTTGGGAATCATGTGCTGATCCGTTCCAACGACATACAATATTTCTGATAATCAGTTCACTGTCGCAAGCTGCCTGCACGTTGAATGAGAAAAAGTTTTTTCTATTTCGGAATCTTTCAGCATCTTATCCCCCAGGTGATTGTATTCTGACACGTGTGCAGTCGATGGCACCAATACCATAGCCAAAGTTCCATAGCCAAGTACCTTAGCGTTAACATCACCATATCTGCTGGACAGACTGCATGGTTTCATGAAAACCTGAAAATAATACTTCCCCAATGACTTGTTCATAATGTATTTCATTAACGATTTATGTTAATAACATTAGCACTTACCTGTTAGTCTTTGATGAAATTCTTTCTGAAATATTGTCGATAATATATTTCACAACGGGCTTTGATAATCGAAATCTTTGTTTGAACTCAGCCATTCCATTTTTCAAAGTGATTAATTCTTTCCCGTATAACACGCGGTGATCTTAAAACGATATTTATTAATTCTATGAAATCCTCATCGTCTGTAAGTTCCTTAATTGGGACCCCATCAATTATTGCTAAGCCCCTTAATGCCATAATTAGCTGCCGTGCGGAGATAATCTTTGTTTTTCAAACGTCAAATTATACAAAATTTAGGTTAGAAATTGTTAACTCTCGGTTAACCCACCTCATGAACCGGGTATTGTAAACTCCAGGTTATCACCGAGTTAAGCCTTGATTAAGTTTGGTACAATGCACTACAGGTATTTAACATTAGATTAAATATTATCCTGGCTTAACTCACATTTGTACAACGCACCCTTAGTAGTCAGTACGTTTAATCTGACAGACGTTGAGCGTTAGTAAGTTTTTCACAAATTTTCTAAACTTAAAATTGGATATTACAAATCTGTAATTAGCCCTAAAACCCTGTCAGTAAAGTTATTAAATCGTAACCTTATCTGTCGTTAACGAATATGTATGATTTGGTACTTTGACTACAAATTGTATAATTTGACTGGGATTAATTTGACTATTCCAAATGGAAAATATAACGGTCCCATACTTTAAACTGAAAAACATCACGTGAACCTTCCGGGCAACTCCCGGTACGTAATTCCGGCTCTAATCAAACTTCGGATCCGGATCGATCTCATTATTATTATACCTACGTACCGTCGCTTACCACGTGAGCCTGAAATTACGGAAAGTTAGTCGAATCCGCGAGGCGGGTGCATGCAAGGGTTGCAAACGTAAACTGTGCCATTGCGTAGGAATTATGCTGATGTTATAATCTCTTTTGTCACGAACAAAACAAATTGCTCTTTAGTCCTCCTGCGGGCACGAAAACGACTTCAGGTGTGAAATACGTGATTAATACGACGCCTAATGAGGTGGAAGTGAAGTTCATGGGGTATTAATTACACTTAGCGTTGTGGGTATTTTCGCATTGACGGTTATTTTCTGTTAACTTAATAAATCACAAACTGAAGAATTTGTTGCACAGGTACGTCCAAGGAGACTTTTCGAGCCAAGTGGTTTATTGAAATTTGTAATAGTATGAATTCTGTTACACCCTGTATAATAAGTTCAATCAAACTCTGCTTCCACATAATCTTATGCCAGTGTAAATCATCAAACCAAACCTAAAGCATATTACACCCTGTACCTTCGTATTAATTATATTTATTGTACATACTATACTATGGAAATAATCGAGTAGAATTAATTTTACTTCAATTTCAAGCTATTTAAGGTAACACATCACGTTATCAACGTGGCAACATCGACACGTACTTCGTCTATCAGGACTGTGGAGAGTTTTTGCACCTGTTTTTTGTCTCTTTCGCCTTCTTGTCCGGACAAGTTACGAGCGATTAGAATATTTTCTGCGTTAAAAGTTTCACTCGCGTCGGTACCGCATCTTGAACGGTTCGATATTTAAATCGGGGGTGTTTTCTCGGTGAATTTTTTAATATTACCGGGGTGGTTTAACGTGGGGGTAGGTTAATAACACTTGATTTTTCGGTCGCCGTTACGAAAATCAGATTGTTTCTTTCGTTCGCAACGTTTTTGGTATGAGGCATTTGGAGATTTTGAAGGTGACGTGCTCCGACTTTTCCAGGTTAGTTATTTTTTGAAATAAGCGTTATTGAAACGCATTAATTTTTTTTTGTTATTACATTTTTGAGAAACAAATTGTGTCACATTAGGGGCTTCACATTTTTCAACAATGTACATTTCTATTTTGGCGAAAAGTTTATAGGAACGTAAGGTCTACTTTTGATTAAATTGCAATGTGCGGATAAGTGAGTAATTATTTTGGTAATAACTCTGAAACTACTTTATATATTTTTCTGAAACTTGGTGTATGTGTAGTACAATAGATCTCATTGTACATAGATTGCCCATTGTCTATACTTCCACGTAGAGAGCCGTGTGCCAACAACTGAGGTAATTCCTTGGCGCTCACCAAGGATGTGGTTACAGAAAACACCCTGTATATATTTTCGAAACCTTGGTGTATGTGTAGTACACTAGATCTCATTGTACATGGATTGTCCATTATCTATACTTCCTTGTAGAGAGCCGCGTGCGAACATCTGAGGTAACTCCTTGGTTCCCACTGGGGATGTAGTTACAGAAAACACCCTGTATATATTTTTTCCGTGTATATCTTTTCGAAACCTCGGTGTATTTGTAGTATACTAGATCTCATTGTATATGGATTGCCCATTGTCTATATTTTCACGTAGAGAGCCGTGTGTCAACATCTGAGGTAATTCCTTGCGGCCCACCAGGGATGTGGTTACAGAAAACACCCTGTATATATTTTCCGTGTATATCTTTTCGAAACCTTGGTGTATGTGTAGTACACTAGATCTCATTGTACATGGATTGTCCATTGTCTATACTTCCGTGTAGAGAGCCGTGTGCCAACATCTGAGGTAATTCCTTACGAGATGTGGTTGCAGACAACACCTTCCATATACTTAGATACGAATATACAGAGCATCCCAAAAGTTAAGAATACAATTCACTTTTTTTAACTTTTGTTCTATTTCCAGGTAAATGGTAATTAGAATTAGTAGCTTGCTTCCCTTTGGACACAATCACTTTTTTCCTCTTTTTAATAAAATTGCAATTTAATTCACAAATTTTGTGGTTTCAGTGGTGAAATTAAATTCGTTCTCCCCTCTTTCGTTTTCATGGCGTTCTTCACTGTTTTGTTTATTCGCCACAAAGAGTTGGAATATCAAGGCTAATCTCACTGGCAGCTTTTAATTAGAACAATTTCGTCGAGTTTAATTCTGTGCTATTTGCCTATAAATAAATCACAAAAATAAACGTCATGAGATGAGCCGTCCAGTTATTAAAATTGAAAGGCATTAAAAATGTTAAATGCGATGGGAAAAGAATTGGACAATCAAACTCTTAATTTCCTTAATTTAACTTATTTTTTTAATCGTCATAATTTCGCTTTTATCTAAAAACAGAGCAGAGGAGTATAAATAGGTTTTGTTACAAATTTTGGAACAGAAACCGCTTTGTCCAACTGACAGTAATCATGTAATGATTAGTGTTATCTACAAAAATGAACTTTTGGGATGATCTGAGCTACCCTGTGCGTTATAAGGGACAATTAGGGAACTCTTTTATATCTGAACAACTGAATCTTTCACCTGGCAATATTGCAATTTTAGGTACTTACTTACTATTAAACTTTCAAACAATTACGATGTGAAGTGATAGAAAATTTATTAGGTCAATAATTTAATAAAAAAAAATTGTTACCCAATGGAATTGCACATAATAATTAGCACCCTATATCGAAAGGTAGTTTTTGAAAATTCCATATATATATATATATATATATATATATATATATATATATATATATATATATATATATGGACACGATGTTTCTGATATTTAATTTTTTATCATAATTTCTGGGTCACCCTGTATACAACCAGGGCCTTCCCACGCAAGCTAACGCATAGGGCGAAGTCAATAATATTTCTGAAATTAGCAAGAATATGATTTTCAAATATTTACTTATAACATTCAGATAGTCTTGATATGCGACGTTCGCAATTAAATTTCTAATTGGAGTACGCTGCGATATTTGATTTGTAATTGGTAAAGCTGAAATTGGATTCTTCGCCAAACATTTTGTTAGAAGTGTTTGAAGCTTTGCGTATTCCGTACGTTTACTTCGTAATAAAAAGGAAAACCACATAAATATCAATGGATCGTAAATAGAAAATGTAACTGAGGAAATTATAAATTCCATATGTATATTTTACACACAGAATACACAGAATACTTTCAAACTAGTTGTTGGCAACATTCTTTAAACAATGCATGATTTTACAGAACATTTTTGCAAAAGCAAGTCGAAAACTTTTTGGAAAAATTTGTTTCCCTTTAAAAATGGGCAACGCAATCTAAGAAAATCATGGTATCTTAAATGTGTCAAGAAATAAACACATTGTATTCAACGCTATTTCAGTAAAGGCGTATAGTAATTAACGAATTTATCAATGCCTTAATTAATTAATATGAAATATTCTATAAGTTTGTTCAGATTGTTCGAAAGTTGTTTTTTGTTCAGATGTTTTGTTTTGGACTAAGCAAATTGTTTTCAGAAACTTCGTTTACTTCTAAATTCAAACAAAGAATTTTCTTCCTCTTAGATACTAAGTCACACGCATATCTAGATTTGATATATAACCGTGAAATACCAGTTTTCCGCCACTATTTTACTAAACCGCAGATTTACCCCCTTCAGTAATCGAAAACTTCGTTAACATTCCGTTTGATCGTAGAGTTACATCTCCGTTAATTTTTTAATCGTGCCTTATTATACCCCATGTTTTATTAATAAGCGAGCATCATATGACATCAAATAAACTAATATAGGTATACAGATCTCGTCTCTCTTTATAACCGAAGTTCGTGTAACGTACCAAGTGAATGTTGATTCGGTAAATAATCATGAAAATTGGTTGGAATTAAACCGCAAGACGTCCGCAGGGGATGATGGCTGTTTACTCGGGAAATATTTAACCTCGATTTAATAAATACACTCGACGGAGTGCCTTGACGTTTCGCGTTGTTGTGGATGCAAAACAATATGATAGAAGTAACGGAAGTTGTGAGTAAAGGAAGGAAGTTTGTATAAGTAAATTTTGTTAAATGGGCACGAAAAATAGAAGGTTCATAGTAATTATAGTGTTATTAAACATAACGTGTAGGTATTTGATCAGGATCTCTGTTGTGGTAGTATGGACTGCTTGAGGTATTTTTGAGCCATGATTTTTATTAATTGAAATACAAAAATAATGATAAAATTATTAAGTCTATTTTATATCGAAAACCATTTAAGTTTTTTTTTAAATCAGATTTTGGTGAGGCGATTCCTGTCTAAAGTTTTCAAGATTTTTCCATTAACGAATAAATATTTTTTAATGAAATTTTTAAAATTTATGGGTTATACCCATATTTTCTGGAAGTTGTAAGGGTGTAAGAGCTTTTTACACGAAATAAACAATAATACTCAAAAATTTGAAAATTTTGGTAATATTTTGACATTATTTATACAAATAGTTATCGAATTTCTATTATTGAGGTCTCAAATTAATCATTTATTAATTACCAGTAAGTGTATAAACCGGTTCTTTATAATAGTCGTAAAGCTACGTTAAAAAACCCTATTTTCATGATTTTTGCAATGCTTTCATGCAACAATTTTAATGCTATATTTATTACTAGTAACTACTTAAACCTTGTATCTGTCTTAATCCTATATCCTGTCCTGAAATATGTCCAGTTTTCTTCAATTTTTGCTTCAATTTCCATTCGTCTAATAAGCGGTGTTAGGTTTGGGCGTTTACAACAAACATTTAGACACATTTTCTTAAGCAATTACGCAAAAATAACAAAACAAACAGGCATTATTAATGATATTTCACGAGATGTAATGTGTTATTTAGTTTTTGAAAGCAGAACTAAAAAACATTATTTTGAATAACTCACGTGACATATCCATCAACTTCACTTTTGTATTTATGAACCTTCGACCCATCCACCTGCCTCCCGTTGATGTACCACGTTAAATTCGCCGCAGGATTGGATTTCTCTGACGTGCAGTTTCCTCTGAGGATTTCTCCGATCTTGTATCTCATTTTGAGGCCGGTAATGTAGGGGTCCTCTTTCGGAATTTCCACCACCTGAGGGATAAGAGAACGTAACGGATATTTTCTTGTGCGGCAGCTTAATTCTAGTGAACGTAATTTTCCCGACGCGAATCAGTCACGATTCGGGTTCGGGCGTCCCGCCTGATACTGAAGCGATTTGGGTAATATAGGAACTGCGGGGACCGAGGGAATTTATCCGGGAATATAAGGAAACACTTAGAAGGTTTTCGGTGCATATTTACGGTATGATTCTAAGGAGATTTGAGATACCTTACCAGACGAGACCATTAACTGTTAGCTTATTTGACCTCATGGAGGATTCCAATCGTATTTTGAAACAAAGCATTAAGTACAAAAATATGTCGCTTCACCATTAAGGAAGTTATAAATAGAAGTATGTGCTGGTCTGTTCCAAGTAGGTACTTTGGCATATCAAATTTCCTGTGTTTTGTATTTTCTTCTGGTTTAATTACCATGGCCACCTTCGAGACACTGGACAACCTTCGGTCTTTCATGTGTTAAATTTGGCGAATGCGCCACGCTACCCTTTGAGATACCTTACCAGACGAGACGAGCTTATTACCCTTGTTAGGCCAACCAATAGAGATTTTTCTGCGCACTAAAATTTAACCTGTCAAAACCTATACTATCGTGTAGTGTAGAGGATAGTTCATAGATGAAAACCCACCTTTTTACCTCGGCGAATTCGGTGTTGGGATTTTTATAAACAAATTATAGTGCAAAAAATGCATTTTTTTTGTTTTTTACGAATATTGCGAAAAGTAATGAAGGGATCGTTATACCACCAATAGAACTTTTGTAAGGAATTATAAAACCTAGAAAATGGTTTGCTGTACAACACGATTGGACCATTTTTCACTGAGAAAATCTGGGAAAATCCTCAAAAATTTATCTTTCTGGAAAAATTTGTAATTTCGACAAATTTGAGGCTGGAAAAACTGTCTTCGGGATAGTAATAGGTAATAATGTGTAATTTATGTGTGCGGATGATGGTTTTCGATCGATGCGCAGTTTTTGCACAATCGCACCATAAAGAATATTCGCACCTTTTCTTGCAAAATGTGTGATTTTATGGAAAATTAATTTTTCCTAATTCTGCAAGCGGCATTTTAAATTAGAAACCAGTGTCTTTAAAACTTATATCTTGGATTTTCAAGTAAGAAGTGGGAAATGTACTGAAAAAGGACCTAAAAGTTGCTCCGAACGCTCGAAATAGCATAAAAGGCTGACTTTTTCTCCTACCACAGCTGCCTGAGACTGTCTAGAAGCGATTTCGGGCGTTCGGGGCAACTTTAAGGGCCTTTTAAAGATACTGGTTTCTGATTTAAAATGCCGCTTGCAAAATTAAGAAAAATTAATTTCCCATAAAATCGCACATTTTGCAAGATATGGTGTGAATATTGTTTACAACGCGATTGTGCAAAAACTGCGCATCGGTCGAAAACCCTCTTTCGCACACATAAATAAAACATTATTGCCTATCACTACCCCGAAGATAGTTTTTCCAGTCTCAAATTTGTCGAAATTACGAATTTTTCAAAAAAGAAAGATTTTTGGGAATTTCACAGATTTTCTCAGTGAAAAATGGTCCGATCGTGTTGTACTTCAAACCATTTTCTATGTCTTATGATTCCTTACAAAAGTCCTATTTGTCGCATAACGATCCCTTCATTACTTTTCCCAATATTCGTAAAAAACTAAAAAAAATTTCGTTTTTGCACTATAATTTGTTTATAAAAATCCCAACACCGATTTCGCTGGGGCAAAAAGGTAGGTTTTCATCTATGAACTATCCTCTACACTCTACACGATAGTATAGGTTGTGACCGGTTAAATTTTAGTGCGAAAATGTATTCTTTGTTAGCTCTATTGGTTGGCCTATGTTGTTGATCTTGTGGAGGATTTCAATCGAATTTCGTAACAAAGCGTTTAGTACAATAATATGTCGCTTCGCCATTAACGAAGTTATAAATAGAAGTATGTGCTGGTCTGTTCCAAGTAGGTACTTAGGCATTTCAAATTTCCTGTGTTAACTTTGGCGAATGCGCCACGCTACCCTATCGAGCAATCTCTGATCACGCCTTCATGGCCGCCGATAAAATAAATTCGTTTTCATTGCACGGCTAATAAGTATGCACACCGTTCGGGAAGGGGGCCGCGTAGCTTTGAAGTCCCGAATTGAGGTGCCGGAGGAGCTTGCGACTTCAAAGTAATGTAATTTTAATTATTCCCGGTGCGCGAGGGAAGCTATTATGAGGACATCAAAGCGCTTAACCGTCGACGATAATACCGTTCGCAGATTTTTTCGCCGATTTATAATTCGCCGTGAAAGGATGAAAATTTGGGCGCACCCTTTCGAGGCATGGAAATTTTTATTCGCGACTATTGATATCGACGTTCCGTCTAAGGAACGACGAGTATACGAAACTGCTTCGCTGGTTTTATTTACATACATATCGAGGTTGGGAGATTGGCAAAGAGGATCGCGTTTCCCGAGGCGGACGTACCCACCTTGCACGTATTGTCTGAAAATTAAAAAGTTTCAGCGTTATCATCGTGATTCTCCCGGATAATATAACGCCAACGAACCGTCACATGGCAGCGGCATTAAAGGGGTTAATTATGCGATAAATTGCTCGCCGTGTATAAAGAGCATGATTAGACGGCTACGGCTAGACGCGATGCTTTGGCGAGGAAAATTAATTCTGTGGGAACGAATTGGAAAATGGGGACCCAATTCCCGAGGTGTGTTCGAGATTTGTCAATGTTTATTGATCGTAACGTCACAAATCCTCTGTAAATCATCCAGGAGGCGAATTTATTAAATTCCTAAGCACGAAATGTATAGGGTGTTAGCTATATGGCTCAGCCAGACTCAAGCGGGTGCCACCTGCTGTTGAACAATGCTCGGCTCAAGAGTTAAATTGCTTACACAGCATTTAATCACGACAAAATGCCATTTGAAATGCATTTATGTGAAAAACGCCATTTATTAATTGATCTTCTGTAAAAGTTTTCAGTTTGCCTACAA
Source organism: Cryptocephalus moraei (assembly GCA_946251905.1). NCBI lineage: Eukaryota > Metazoa > Arthropoda > Insecta > Coleoptera > Chrysomelidae > Cryptocephalus > Cryptocephalus moraei. The sequence goes on from OX276452.1 coordinate 45,350,449, forward strand.
ATCACAATATCACTTTTGTCTTTTATCTAATAAGAATGTTATAGATTTAGTCCCTTTTGCAGTCATACTTATAGTACATTTTATTTTCAGTCACAGCGCCTTTGTTTGGGGGACGTTTCGAAAGACTTGCCTCCATCATCAATTTAAGTCGATAATAAATTATCGCTATGGATGAAAATTTAGACTAAAGTGGCATATTATTTTGTTTTTCTTTGATTAACGTATTACTAGGCTACTCGATAAACTTACCTTGCAGCAAACTACGTTAAATTGGTTCTTTAAAAACAGGTTTCCTATAGGTATATTTCTGTTGTTTTTAATGACTGTCATTAGTTCAATCGCATCCCTTGCTGTAGAAGTGATGCAATAATAAAATGCATTTTTTCAAATGCAAAAAGTACCGATTTGGTAAACTTGAAATTTTAGGGATGTTTAAAGAACAATGAGTAACAATCTAAATTGAGCTAATATGCAGTCTCCACTAAATAATTAAAAATAGAAATTTTAATAGTAAAATATTAATGATATACTATTTGTAATATACATATTAATGTAATATGAAATAGTAGTTCTTAATTAACTATTAACTAACAAACGGGTTTCCATTTTAATAGTTATTAGAAGTTATTTAAATTTCATCATACGCCTGCTTCGTACTTTCCCGCCGTCGACATTTCACATGAAAGCATTCCTCAGAAATTTTAAATATGGCCGAGTAAGTTTATACTGTTAAAATACTTATAGCATTGTTAGGTACATCATACCAGTCTGCATAACAGCTCCTTTGAAAATTTAAAATCCCATATATATTTTTCCACGTACAAATTGTCGTGCCTTTACATGAGAGAAAGTTGTGAAAGTTTTACTAAACTGACACGAACGTCGTACTGTGAGCCATATAACGAACATCCTGTACATAACGATATAATAAATATCTTACGTGTTCCAAGGTTGTGACCTTATATTTGTGTGGATTTTATTTATGCATTTTATCATATGTAATTGGCTTATTTGAATAATGTTTCTAAAGTTTCCTTTAACCCTTTCTGCTCATATATGTGAAACCTAATCTGAAATTCATTTATTCCACGGGTCGTTAAGAGTGAAATGTGTAATTTTCCAACTGCCCATTTTAAAAATTTTCCAGAAAGAAAAAATTCTACACATTATGAACCTATCATTGTATTCGAAAAACAAACATTTAATAGAATTAAGCCTCACATATCTTTTTAAGACAACTTATACAGCTGAAACCTAAAAGATTTGTTCATTTTAATCAAAAAGCAACATGATAAGATTTTTTATTCCTGGAAAATAAGGATAAGTTTTCTTGGAAATGTTCCAAGTTGCTTCATTGTGTTGTCTGTATTACACTAATGTTTCCAAATTTATTTTCTGAAATTGAAGAATTTTCTTTGGAAAAATGCACTCATGGGTACATTTCTCTCAAGACGAATTTGTCCCTTAATTTCATGTCGATACTAGTCGTTGCATTTTTGAAATTAATCTATAGTTCTTGGAACAAATAGCTCTCCATTCGAACTAAACTTAATTTCCATGTCGTCGCACATTTCCCCGATTTATATGTTTTATGGCGGACTTCGAGTCCTCCATAAAAATTACTTTTTGTTACATTCGCCAAAAGTCCCCATTTTCTAGAAAGGGCCATCCCGTTTAAGGTTACTGATTTATTTGGCTTTAACTGCCGTGAAAAATTAACCTAATATGAATTTTGACTTGTCATTGTTATCGAAGGATAACCTTGTCGATAACGAAATCACGTACAAATTTGGGAATTTTCTATATGTGTATACTTCTGAAGCCAACGATTAATATTCAAAATTTATGCTTATTTTACTGCTTGAAACGAGAAATTCGGACATCCTATATTGCGGTGATAAAACGAATATGGCGACACTACCACGAACGACAATTTGTAAAGTCGTAAGGTCGCCGGCTTTAGTATTGGAAACAACGTAATCACCGTTTAGAAAGCAAACCCCAACGCTTGGAGAAAGCATATAACGACGTAATTTGGCGTGTTATTTACAGTATTTTAAATTCAATTTTGGATCGATGCGCTGATAATGGAAATAAACCTAAAATGGAAGTTATACATAGAAACACTGTTGTGGAAAACGTAAAGAAATACATATACTTGGGAGATAGTGGTGGTTCCAGATAACACAAGACAGAGAAGTGTGGAGACTCATGAAAAAGGCGTACGTCCAGGAGTGGATAACAGATGGCTGAAGAAGAAGAAGATATATCTACAAGAGAAATCTATCTATCTATCTATACAGCCTTAATCCTTCCTTTATTGGACATAGGCCTCTCCATGAGAGACCTGAATCCACTGGAGACTGTGGACTTATAAAAGGGTAAGAGGAAGACCACAAATGAGATGACCAGATGATCTGAAGCATCATGTATAATATCTGAACTCAACAGATCGATACTCACGAGTATCGATTACGTATCACATCACGGACGACCTTACCTCCATGGTCGCGGTCCTCATCTCCGTCAAGAAGCCGGGCTGATCGGTCGTGATCTCGCAGCTGAACTTCCCGCTGATCGCCTTCGTGACGTGCTTGAGCACGACCTGCGTAGCGTTCGACTCGACCTCCGACACGTGGAAGCCCTTTATCTTGAACGTCTTGACGTGATCCGACTCGCCCGGACTGTACCTGCGAAATAGAGTCTTACTCAATAAGTCAAAAAAATGTATATTCGGAGAAACGCAGGAATATCTGGAAAAGTGTTGGAATGGAAAAGGTCATGGACAGTTAATGCATTCTTTGATTGAGTTCCATCTTGTCCTTTGTTCTCACAATTAATATAAGTAAAATTTGGTTCGTGGTATATCCTAACAAATATATATTTATTAATAAAAGTGAGCGTGTCTCGTCTCGAGTCCACCACTAATCGCAACAATTACATTACCTAAGCGAATCGTTACGCTGTATAACAACTATAACAATTGAAGTATTTATTATCCTGTAATTACTTTCATGTTAGTTGAATGGAAATTTTCTAACAATTTAATTGATATACGAATATATTTAATAACATGAGACTTGACACATAACCAGATTGATCAGTCAAAGCGATCATGGTAATTTCCTAACAGAATAGACGTGGATATCCTCTTACTCACTTCCTCCAATTTTAATCTACCGACATTCTCAATTTGTAACTTATTTTGTGTTTTCTTAACAACAGTTCTCATATACCTTATCAATTTTCATCATCATAAAATAATCTGACTTGAAAATGCCTCCACAAAGGAACAGTTTATTGTTAAGCGAAAGTAACATCCAAAATGATATGACTCAGTTCTAATTCTGTTCACCTAACAATTTGGTGACATTTAAACGTATCGTCCTTTCATATTCCCATAGAGTAAGTAACGTTAAAACGACAGATGTAATTTAAAGTTCTGTCTTTGCGTTTAACGCCATTGTTTTCACGTGAACTGACCTTTGAAGATAAATTACACTGTCACAACGTTACAATGATAAACTCGAGAGGAGCCGTAATGTATGCGTACGTTAATTAATACAAAAGACGTACCCACATGAGGAAGAAAACACTGCGAAACAATGAAAGACTATGTACAACTCATAACAATACGTAAAATTACTAAACTTCGCATGTGGAATCATGTATCCAAGTTAAATACAAAAGAGTTGAGCAAATAATACACGAAACATAATAACAGCAATATCAGTGAGGATTTACTTAAGGCAGATCAACAATGAATGGCGTACAATACGATCAAGCAAATAATGGAAAACCCCGGCGCGAATATAAAACGGATATAGAAATGCGAGGTTTTCCTGGAAATCCAACAAGTTTTTGTATCCAATTTATGAAATGATTGTTGTATAACGCTTACAATCAATAATAGAGACATCTCATTTTAACTCGCATTGTATTCATTTAAGAAGAAAAGCATGTAAATTTGAAATATTTGCAACACTGAAATAATGTCAAAGGAAAAATTCTGAAATTTCACCGCTTATAAAATTTTCTTTCAATTTATACAGAAACCATTATGAATTCTTGAACTTCCAGAATCCAAATAATACAACAACTCCAAAACTATTCTACAATTCCGAAGGTCCCATTTTTTTCTTGAACTCCACGACTCGTTCCACCCGAACAATTTAACGCAGTGTATAATGTGTGCTTGTATATATATACGCACTGTTTGTACAATACCTACAGAATAACATAAAAGGGATAAGGGTTAATTGTTAAATTTGTTAGTTTTGAAGCTTACACCCCTATTTTACATTTTAGGGTCATTTGTTATTCAGCTGTTCGACTCGACCGGAAACTCCCAACTAAATTAGCGTCCTTCCTTTGAGCAGCAGTCGAAGTGGTTAAAATTCACGAAATAAAAAAAGGAGATTTTTCACGAGGTTGGTAATTTATTTTTAAAATAAGGGAAGTAAAGTGTTTGGAAAACCTTCGACCGATTCATTTAAGGTTTGCGTAACTTCCAGGGTTAATTGTATCATCTGGGTTAAATCGGGAAGGAGATGAGTCCCTGGATAACTGTTGTGTTGGTTGTGTGATTGAAATATTACGGGTGTGAAGTTTGCCACATCCACAAATTCAGAAGACCGAAAGCCCATCTCACTAAAAATTCGATTAATTCAACAAGTCAAAGAGTGGAAATCTGGACATGGGGCTAACATTATTAATTTTCTAAATGGGGGATGGAAATCGTTACAATAATTATCGATGCTCATTATTCATTACACAAAATGCAATGAAATTCTTTAAAGCAATTAAGGAAAAGAAGACACAGAATACCTAGTGCCCTTTGGTCATTGGGTCCAAAGCTGGAGCAGGAAGGTTCTCCCTTCCTTCTTCTGGACAGAAAGGGTCCAACCAGATTGTAAAAAAAGAAAATTTATATTTTTTTAAATATAAAAGTGTCAGTGTAAATATTTACTCTTGCGCTCTATCGGTACAAATTTCAAAAGATCTTACGACGTAATGGTACTATATTCTTATCTGCACAATCTAAAAGAAATACGTGGCTAATGCTAACTACTCCTTGAATAAAATTTGAAAATATTATTCTCAGTTTAATTAAAGGTTTAAGGGTATAGTCATTTGTAAACAGAAGAAGATTTAGTAAATTTGTAATCGATATGGATAGTTCTGGGCTGTAATATAATTCGAGAATTATTAGGCGCACCCACCAAAACATATAATGTTAAATACCTTTAATATTTACATTTTTACTTATTTTGTTTGAAAACTTGATCCATAACGTACCATCTTTAAAGGAACGTAGTGTATAAGTGGAAGTGGTTAATTACAAAGTTTCGCCGTTTGCCAAGAACGTATTTGCTTACCTACCTAATTGTAGTTCTAAAAAATAATGGGCGAGTTTATTAACACGCCACCTAATTTTTCTTTACATATCGAGCATTGCACGACATGTCTATTAAATCGTTTTGTTACATTCAGATTGTGTTCTTTTATGGTGGAAACATCAGCGGTTAACTTTGTGCGTGTATTGCACTTTAAACGTGTCCATCGTTATTGGGAAATAACATCATAAGGTCGTTATGGTTGAAAATCTGCTGTTGTCGCAGTAACGGCTTCCATTGTCATAAATTAGCAACATTTGCGAATAATCACATTCGCAATAGATTCTCGTCCGCATTAATCGAACGCGGTAGGTGTAGAGCGTTTATCCGCGGGACGAAGGTAAAAACTATGATTCCATAACCTCAAAAGTACAGAGTGAGTGGCGAGCCTCGTTCAATATTCGAGAGGTACTCCCTTGTCTTCCGCGACAATGAAAAATTAAATATGCATATCCGGTTCTTGTAGAAATTCACAAATTAAACAGCGCCCCCTTTATGCAAACAAATTGAATGGGATAATTGGCGCAGGATGCATTCTGGAGTGAATTGTGCATCTGGAGCGCGTGGGGAGGTGGTAGGGGAATCGCTCACCGTTCATGCGAGAAATTCGAATGTTTCGCTGTTCGAATGGGATAATTACTCTCTTTCATCGCTTGTTCGTCGTAGCTGTGTGTGTATATGTAGATATAGATGGATGAATATGTGTAGGTTCGACTGCGAGAGCATGTCGTTTTTCCCTTTAGTCAATTAAGCCTCGCTACAAAACAATCAAGCGGGAGCGAGGAATAGCGACAGTTGTACAAAAAGGGTATCGGTTATCTGCCTTCGGGAAGGTAGCGGAAGAGGAATTGACCTATTGAATTACTGAAATTAGTCCTTGGGCGTCGTTCTCAGGTATTACTGTGGATTAAACAAATCACTTTGTTACCTGGAATTGTATTTGTAACATGACAGCTGATTCAAAAATCTTCAGTTTTTTTTGTATGTATTGTATCATTATTTATATTCAACCTCTGTCAATTCTACATTTGTTTTTTTTTGCCAGTTTCTTAATTGACATATTTTCCGAATAAACTTATTATACCTACCTGCAATTTAAACACAATATTTTTGAAAAAAATATTTATTTGGATATTTGCACATATTTACCTATTTTTCAAGTAACTGTTTTCGATGAATTGTTCTTAGCATAATTGTACATTTGGAATAATTGTTCATTCGAATACTGATATTTTTCGAACAATTGTTTTCGAATAATTTACCGGCACCTATAAGAACCACGTAGAGTTATATCATTACAACTAATAAATAATTTCAGTTTTAGAACATGTTATTGCTGAAACATGGTGTAAATACAAAAAAATACTGTTGATAAGACATGGTTCCCCGTGCTTCATTTCTTTGTTACTATTAGTATCCATATTTCATGTTACAGTAATACATTTTTCCATCTATCGTACATTAGCATTGTATAGTATAGTCATCAAGTAAAGTTGGTGTAGATCTTTGCAGGATTTTGGGTTCAGTATTATGAAAAATTAAAAATATTAGGTAACATCAAGATCTCAGAATTCAAACAGTTGTTTGAATTTACTAAAATTTACTAGAAAATTAGTAATTCATGACAGGTTTTTGTAACGTTTATGAATGAGTCAAAATTATATATAACTTTTTTACTTTTCAACACTGTTTCACCGATTTGTCAAATCTCTTCCTATAAACCGCTAGACATTAAATAATTCAGAAATTTTCACATCACATAGACCTCCCCAGACTACATCTCATGCTATAAAATGCCCAAGAAAATATCGTAAAACGGTTACCTGAAGAATTCCGCGGTCCCGCGGTACCATTTCACTGAATAAAGTTTGTCGTCCTCCAAGTCGAAAAGGCAGTAGAGCGTCGCCTTATGGCCCAATATAACGGCGGGAGGTACGTCGATTCGGACGCCTTTCAGCGCGATGCATCCTGGAAAATAAAAGGGGAGAATTATAAACGGCGAACGAAAATGGTAGAGGTATAATAAAAATTTAACTAAATTAAATAAAATTTAAATACCGAGTTGTTATAAGAGCCCATGAAGTGTATTAAACGAGCGAAGGAAAGGTCCATTAGAATTAACCGCCAGAAAAAAGGTTTTCGTGGTTCGTACCACCAAACCTCTTAAACGTTCTCTGAAAATTTAGAAGCTTCATTCCGCGTTACCACCATTCCCATTTATTTATATTAATGTCTTATTACGATAAATTAGTACGGGCCTTTCCCAGTTGTCTGTTCAATATCGTAAGCAACGTTTGACGTTTTAAATTAAACTTATAAATACCAAAATTGAATTGTTCACACTGAAAACGTTAGAATGTGTTTATGTAAAACGCCACTTGGTTCTTTTCTCATTACTGCAATCCAGGAATTTTATATCATTAAATATTCAATTTTGGGTAATGCGATTTTTAGATTTGGACGTACCTTCCTGCCGAGTTCAAGAGAAGTTCATTTTTTGGCATTACGTCCGAAATGATACAAATATATTGGCATATACATAAAAATACACTTTATGGAGAAAAGTTAATGACAGTTTAAGAAAACTTTCTAGATTTTCTCCAAATTTAAAGTGGACAACTCGAGACCAGAAGTAGCATTCTACTTACGTTCAAAACAACCAAGGATCCGGAGATGTTTATAAGATTCACGTACGAAAACTTTTGGTTATTCGAGTTTATTCAAGTCGCCAGCGTTACTCCGCTCCAGGAAAACAATATTATAAATTATAAACTCCTCGAGACATAATTAGGCTTAATACCGTAGGGTTACCCGGCTTGTTGTTATTTCTAATTGCTCTCTTAAAGTTTCATAAGTCGCATAATAACGCCGTTCCCAGGTTAAAACCGTACGACATCGTACGACGATCAAAAGCGTAATAAATAAGTAACTAAATAAACAAACGCACTGCACGCCTCTCCCTAATGTAAAATTAATCATCCACTCTTTTTCTCCCTTTCAAAAATTCCATACATATTCCCTCTTTTCTCTGAGATTTTTACGTTTTTATGTGCCCCCCCTGATTGAATACTTAAGGAGCCCATTACTTTCTCGGAGAGAAAAAAGCGGGGAAATAAACGTTGCCGCTTCGTAGATCATCCAGAAAGTGAGTACCCCCCTTAGAACAACGTGAGTTATGAAGATTTCTCACACCGCCCCGCCGGGGTGCGGATTTATTTATTCCCCGGGGTATACGGCGATATATACCAGGTGATTCTGCTGGAAAACGTGGTGAAAATAAGTGATTTGTGTTTAGGAAAAGTGGAATAATTGATTTCCTGCCGTTCACGGTCAGAGAATTTTCACTTACAAGAAAATGCATGGATACCAGAGATATACGGAACGGGTAAACGGAAAATTAGGTTCAGATGTTGGTTTTGAGGTTATGGGAGAGTCTAGGGGTTTAAAACTTGAAAATAGCTTAAACATATACTTTTTGATGCACTACGCGAGGTTTTTTTGGAGTTTAAAATGGGGAGGAATCAATTTTTACTATCTTAACAGCCTAGTTCGTTTTGTAGTCTTTCAAAATTATTGGGTACCTACTGGGAGTTCGCCAATTTATGATCGTAGCCATTTTCACCACAAGATCATTCTGGCTCAATTTTATGGTAAACAGTTTTTGCGATCTACTTGAAGTACATTTGTTCGAATTCCGTATTATCTGAAAATTCAAAACAATCTCCAACTTTTCCGCTTACTTTTTGTCTGGAAAATGTGCATAAAGCTTTTAATATCACTGTACGTCATCATGGGGCAATCTAATTGCTCAATTTCAATAAACCGCCCAAAACTTGTATAAGCTCCATTATTCTCGTTAAATTTTTGGTCATAATTGTTTTAATCAAAAAAGTACGCCTCGCTTACTTCCCCGAATCACCTGGTACGTAAGCATATACTAGCGGGAGGTATTAAGCTCCCCATTCTTCGATTCCCTCGATGTGAAACCTCCATGCCCTACGCAGAGCATCGGTCGGACGTCGAATGAGACTAAGCAGAAGAATTGAATGTAATTGATTCCGTGCGAGCTGCTCATCCGAGAAATTTTAGCAGTGTTTTCCTTTCGGCTCCGAACGGCAAGGGGCCGGGGGAGGAACGTCTGATGGAAAAATCATACGTGCGAGACGTCAAAATATTTCAATAACTGACGAGTAGGAGTTGTTTTCGCGTATCGCTCGCGTACAAACAAAGGGATATATAACTCTGGGAACGTCGGATCTCCCAGATTTCATCGGCATGACGATGGAAATTCGAGATATACATTTTTATGAGTTAACGAGCCCGGGAAATTTCAGGATGAAGAAGTAGGAGTTTGCGAATTTGTAAAATTCTGTTTGTCGGGTTTATTTTTAGGTTACGTACGGTAAATTGCCTCAAAAGCAGCATTCGGTTTCGGTGATTTGATTCCTTTGTCATAGTAAGGTGTACGCTGCTCTACATTACTGCATTTTCATCAAGGGTACGTAGCTGTAAATATTTGTTTTGCGACTTATCAACTTAAAAAATAAGACGGAGCCGACGTTCAATTTCCTCCCTCTTATCTTTTGATATATTGAATTCAGTTTACAAAGAGTAGGCATGGCAGTCTGTATGTCAGTCAACATATATATACAATCTCTGTTGATAAGAAACATCTTTTCAGGTTTCGTTAAATATTCTTTCAGAGTATGAAAACAAGGAGACTGAAGGAACTCAAGTATTCACTTTTTCGATATGAATATTGGAGATTTCAAATTATTTCACATTCATTGTACTACGCTCTAGTCCTCTCTCTAGCGGTACATTTAAATATATGGATATTCCGGAATATTTTATACAATTCTATAGTCATTTCAGATATTGTAGAAAATACAAACGTTATTTTAAATTCAAGTTATCGATTTCGTTATCAAAATATGTTCCGTTTGTTTGCGTTTCAACGTTACTAGGTCATAAAGTGCGAGAAAGAATAAAGTCACAAGAATAGAGTTTATTTATGTTCATCTTTTCTTGCGCGAAAATCTTGCACTCCTTTGTAAAACTCACCATTTTAATACCTCAATTTAACGATATTCGCAAAACAATTACGCGAATTTTCCGACTGTTACGCACTAAGGACTCCTGGTAATTATAGTACACCCCTAAAATGGCAAATTTTCGAACATTTGCGCATTTTCCGACCGCCCCGAAGTAGTATGGTCCTTAGTATTTAATTACTAGCTCCGACGATAAAACCGAGAATTTTCCGAATTTCAAGGATTAGGATCGCACATTTTCCGACCGCTACGCACTAGCAGGACATTTGGTAATTATAGTACCCCGCTAAACTGGCAAATTTTCCGGAACATTCGGATTAATATCGCGTATTTTCCGACCATTCCAAACTAGTATGGCTCTTGGTAATTAATTACCAGCTCCGACGATAAACCCTAGAATTTTCCGAACTTCACGGATTATTATCGCACATTTTCCGACCGTCCCGAAGTAGTATGGTCCTTAGTAATTAATTACTAGTTCCGACGATAAAACCGAGAATTTTCCGAACTTCATGGATTAGGATCGCACATTTTCCGACCGCTACGCACTAGCAGGACATTTGGTAATTATAATACCCCGCTAAACTGGCAAATTTTCCGGTACATTCGGATTAATATCGCGCATTTTCCGATCATTCCAAACTAGTATGGCTCTTGGTAATTAATTACCAGCTCCGACGATAAACCCTAGAATTTTCCGAACTTCACGAATTATTATCGCCCATTTTCCGACCGTCCGCTATAGTATGCTCTTGCCAGCTACAACCGGGAACTTTCCGACCATCACGGACTAAGATCGCACATGTTCCTTCCATCGCGCACTGGTAAGACGCTTATTAATTAATTGCCAGCTCAGACAATAAAATCGCGAATTTTACGACAATCGCAGATTAATATCGCGCATTTTCCGACAAATTTAGACGTCTGATGTTAAACTACCGTAATTTTCAGGATCACGATAAAATTGATGCCATTTTCCGGATACCAAGTAATACTCGTAAAATGGGTTGTACTAACTAAATGCTTTCCATTGAATCGTAAATAACTATATAAGTTTTAGACTAGTGCAACTCATAAGAATAGTCCACTTAGAATTCCGTGCCCACCCGTTCTTATTATAAATGCGTAAGTCGAAAGTTAGTTCTCCTTAGCTAGATTTCTTGGTTACATTCTTCCGTTCAATTTCCATTTTTGTCTGTCTTCGTCATAATGTGTAAACCACTTTTTTGGTTGGCCAAAATGTCGTTGAGTATGATTAACCTGTTTGAGCTATCCCAGCTTCTGAGCTCTTACTCCAAACCGAGCACTTCGCAAAAGTCATGAGGCTCCTAGACGTGACAATATGTAGATCTTGTTTCATTATCACAGCTAGAGTGATCGATTCTTCAAGATTCTTAGCCAGTTTCCTTCCTTTAATTATTAACTAAGCAAAAGAGAGTTATTACAGTTCAAACTATAAACAGTCTTTTTATACAGGGTGTCGTATTATTACAAGACGTGGATGTGTGTTTGCAATATAAGTTTCTTGACAAGCCCAATACTTCTACAGAAAACAATACATTATCATAATATAAACCAACGTTTTTTAAACTTTAAATTTCCTTTGCTATGACGACGTACGTACATTTTCCATTTAACCAGTGTTGTTAAAAATACTTTTAAAAATGCATTTCAATACTAACGCAAATACTTTTTACAAAATGTATTTACTTATATTTTAAATACTTCTCTGGACAATGTATTTAAATACAAATAACAAGTATTTCGTTTTTGTATTTAAACAGTATTTAAAGTTGTAAATTATTCTTAATTGCAGCAATGTTAAGCATAACCACAGGAAGCTTTGAATTCCTATTATTTTCTTCGTGAAGTTGTTGAAATTATTCAATTTTTGGAATTTCTAAATCAGTTTAAGAAAATGGAATCTAATTTCTAATGGAAACTCTCTAATGAAGTTCTAAAATCTTTGTTTTATTGCCGGAAGTTGTCAGTTTTCAAAATATCGAAGTTATTTGTATCGAAAAGCCTCAAATACGTAGGCTGAGTTTTATACACTAAACCTAAGTTTATGGTTTTAACGCTTAAAACCATTAAAACCATCTCAAAAAGTGTTAGGAATTATTCTCTCTGCTTCATGAAATCGTAAAATTTTTGCAATGTTCCGAAATTTACCAACTACTTTGTAAACAAGTGTTTAGAAGTTGAAGTGATACTTCAAAACACAACAGGCTAATGTAAGTTTCCAACTTCTAAATAATAATCCCAAGGCAAAGATGTCGACACATTAGACACTTTACTCTTTAACTTGATCTAACGAAGTAGCTAATTAAAAAACTTCATTAGTTACTTTTCCAACTTCGTATATGGCAGTTCAAGTTATTTTTGTTGCATTAGAGTTGTCCTAAGTTCTTTAGATGCTCTTTAACTTCTTTTGAAACAACAGCTTAAGTTTAAGATAACTGCGACTTCTTAAAATGTCGACAAGCTACTTAGTACCTTAAAAATTGTTTTACAATGTCACAACATTTTTAAAAACATTATGAATTGCACACCGTCGTTAAGATAATCGCAACTCCTTTAAAAGTGCCGTAGGATCATTATAACTATAACTATAAGCATGTAAGTACATAAACCAAAATGTAAATACAAATGAACAGCCGCAAATATGCTTAAAAATGTATAAAAATGCGCATTTATAGTTACTGTAACAAAATAAAATAAATGTAAGAGCATTTAAGGAATAATTTAGCAAATAATGGATCTTAACATTGCCCAAAAATGTATTTGAACTACTGTATTTAAAATGTCAGAAGAAATGTATAGTAAATACCTACACAGTAAATACAAATTAAGCTTATGTATTTAACTATGTATTTAAATACATAAGAAGTATTTAAAATACAATTCTAAATACATGTATTTAAATACTTAACAACACTGCATTTAACCCTCGCCTGTTAGCGGCGAACGACTCGCCGAGTCTCCATTCAACTTTTCAAATTTCACATGATTATCAAACACACTTTGACCAAAAAAACGTTCGTTCCTTTTGTGCGACGAGTGCGTCGCATATCAAAAGGAACTTATTTTAATGAGCTTTATAACGCTAAAGGAAAACATCCAAAAAAACGTCCGTATAATTGAAAGGAAAAAACTCTTGCGTCATTACCTAACTATCCGTCGTGTTGTCAGATTAAATTCGTAGGAGTTCGTTCGTTAATTAAATATTGTTCGCATGACGGATTAAGAGTTGTTTTAATTAGGAAGTAATTCGACCTACCGCCTACCATTTTCCCGAGAAGCAGTTTCGTGCAGAGAGAAAGAGAGAAAAAAAGACTCCCAAATTAACAATAGCTTTGGCAAAAGAACGTCGAAGGAGGATTATTAATTGAGAGTAGGCGCAACGAAAAAGAAAAATCAGTTTTCTTAACGTTTGATATTTCACAGGTAGGGCGAGGGGCTTTCTGGATGTGGAAATGAGAAGTTTTCCCGGCGAGGTTATTCAAATGCAATGATCTCAGATGTAAATGGAGTTGTATGTAGATACATCGAGTGTCAAACAAGACAAAGTGTTCCATTGACTGATCAAAGATCTGATTTGACTGATTTGATCAAAGAAAGTCGCTCCATCATATTGCCTAAAAAGAACTGTTATTGGAAAGAGAATAGGACAGGTTTCCAACAGTTAGTGTCCATCATCAGTTTCCATATGTATTATGTCTTGTAAACTAAAAACGTAAAAGTCACCTGTTTCTTACTACAAGAGGAAGTTATCACGACGTTATCGTAACATACTCAACCAGACATTAGTAAAGTTGGAATTGAGTTAATAAACGAGGACAAACATTTCTCATAGCGATATGAATATTATCGATCATACGATACGAATGGAATAGTTTAACGGCTACAGGTACAGGAATAAGTTCATAAATTGCGTTAGCAGTATCTTATTACCCCAGTTCACTTTACTCATTTTTCCCCTGGTCTGCCAAATCTCAGTACTTACTCCAGGAATGAAAGATCGAAAAGAAAATCTCATCTTGACTCCCAGGCATTCCAATTATTCGCAGGCAGAAGTTTCCATTTCGACGATTAGCCAACAAGCCTCCCTATAATGGAAAGGAAATACCCTGAAAAGTCGAAAGCTTATTAGCCCGATAGGAATTTTTACGGAACCGCGCTATTCCTAGATTAGCTTCTCCGTCGAAAGGCGGATAATTGAGGCGAAGGTGGAGGTGGAGCGAAATTGGAAACGGGATCAGAATTATATGGCGGGATTAATAAAGGAAATTTTTTAATCGGGAAGACACGCGGAGTTGTCGAAACTCGGATCTCGAGCCGTCCAGGATTAACTGGTGTTAATATTTTGATAAATTCTTCGGCTACTTTCCGACTCCTGTTCCTCGTCGCGCTTTTAATTAAATTTCACAAAAGTTGAAATGCATCGATGAATTCGGGGAATCCAGAACTACATTTCTCGAAATAACATCGTTTTATTAAAATTCCATAAATTTTTCCGTATTTTTCCCTCCATCTCAGGGTAAATAAAACCGGTGCCCGGTATTTACGGTCGAAACTGCACAGTATATAGCCCCCAACATAATACACGAAACCATGTCCTTCCTTAGAACTGATGAAATGCGATAAAGGATTTATGGCCGTGCGAAAATTTCCAATTGTCACTAAACACGAAAACAGAAACTGAATCCGGCCGGGAAATGTGTGTCACCTTCTCGCTGGTCCCAACTTATTTATTATTATACGAGAGGAGTCACGCAGCAGGAGAAATTCCTTATTAACATTCGTAGTTTTACATAAATTCTTCGTTCGGATATTTCAACTGGAACCGGGACGGCATTATTAAAAATCGCACGGAAAATTTAATAACGGAGAACCTTAACTCTGTTAATTGTACCGAGAAGTAATAAGGACGGAAAATTTTCTTTTTTGGGATGGAATTTCGGGGGCATGTTTGAAAATTACTCAGACGTGTAAGAGAGTCGTCATAAGTCAACAGTCGGTGGAATGTGTAATCGTCTGGGGATGTTTCTCTCGCAAATAGGGTTTCAAAGAATGTTATTCCTTACAAAATTTGTTGGTAGATATGCCAGGAATTTTTGCGATTACTGTTTACTTAATGTTTGTCAGATTTTAAAATGTGGCACACCCTCATTTGGCGAATTCTCTCCACAAGTCCCCTTGTTTGGATCTAATATCAACATTTTATTTTTAAACAAACCATTAGTAGGTACGCGACATGGTCACGCTACAATTGAATCCAAAGAAAAAATTACTTTTTTGCCACTATAGGTTGTGTTTAACACTTCTTTAGTAGATTTTTCTTCCAATAACTTATCAATTTAAATTAACCAGTTTTTGGCCCTGGAGTGAACACAATCTCGTCCTCTATTTAATACACTAAATAAAGAAACTTATAGCAATTTTTCTCTATACAAAATTTAACATGGTAATTGGTATACGATTTTTCCATGGTGACTAAATAGATGGTTATAATTCCTTTTTCGTTGACATAAAGTATATTTTGATTCAATAGGATTGATTTTTCTTTTGGATTGCATTCCATCAGAACATATACAATTCAGTGGGCTGAAATTAAACTAATCCCGGGTCTTCTTCCAAAGTCTGAAAGGCAGGTTACCCCGTTTGCTACTGAGAGACTTATGTCATTTTCAGGACTTTCTAAAAGGATTTTGTTAATCAGCGTGTCAAATTTGAGAGAAATCTGTATTCTAGTAAAGCAGTTATTGAAGAAATTCGATAAATTATGATAATTATAAATTGATTATCCGCATCGATATCCTATTATTGAACTAGTAATATGTTCATTGAATTGGGTTTCCTTCCTCCTTTCTTATAAAACATGAAATCAAAACAATATTGAACTCCAATCAAAGCTGAACAATTGAAACCAATACATATTAACATTACCCAGATCTTTTATATTGAAGATAAGTTACATTTTTATAGTAATACCTTGAAATACTCAGTTTAATATATTTTTAACACATTTTTAAAAGATTCAATAATTATATTAATACAATATATTATTTATTATCAATACTGTGTGTGGATTTTGAGAATTTTTAAGAAAATTATACCGAGCAGGGCTGAACCTCGCAAAATGAATAAAATTTATTCGTTATTTACACCTGTTGGCCTGTACATCTTGGAGAGTCGATAAATTATTTAATCAAAAGAAGGGGAGTTCTTATATTATCTTATAGGGGATTACTTATACTAAGTGTTGGTTTTTCGTAACGGGATTTATTTATGTGTGCGTACACCACTTACAGTTATTTGACAACTACTATTTATGAAACAAAACGAACTACTATGGAAACTAAACTTTCCAATGGTGACTAGAGTTATTCCCGGCACACGGCAGTGCTGCCAACTCCAACGTTGAGAATAACCCTACAATCCCCCCCCTCGGAAGAATCTCTGTTTCATCACGATGATCGTTCCGCTGGTCTGCTAACTTCTTCAATGGGGTTACTGCAACATCCGGGCGCGATGATCTTCATCGACGTCTCCGTCCAGGAAAGTTGGTTTGACTTCCATCGACGTTGAGACTCCTCTCGCGTCCTGTAGTCCGAATCGGTTGATCAGTTTATCGATGTAGACCTCTTGAGAAAGTGCGAGACTGTTGTTCTCCCTCTTCTCAAACTCGACTTCTAGCATGTGAGAAATCTCTCCCACATGCTTTACCTCATAACATCTGCCATGTTTGTTGGCACTTGAATTTGTTCTACCAAAGTACGGCTGGCGATATCGATGGCGACTTAATGCCCTCTTGTGTACACACACCACGCCTATTGCGTACCTGGGTCCAGTGGACTCCTGCAGTCCGGGGTCTGCCTCGTTCGCCGTATCTGGCCCAGTGGATTCCTGCAGCCCGGGGTCTGCCTCGTTCGGCGAATCTGGCCCACTGGATTCCTGCAGTCCTGGGTCTGACTCGTTCGGCGCATCTGGCCCCGTGGACTCCTGCAGTCTGGGGTCTGCCTCGTTCGGCGCATCTGACCTGAGTCCCTTCTTGGTTGTCCTCAACCTGCCTCCTTCGGCGCATCTGGCCAAGGTTTTCCAATGCAGTCCGCCTGTGGACTCCTGCAGTCCGAGGTGTGCCTCGTTCGGCGCTTCTGACCTTTCGTCTGCGGTGGGAATTCCATCCCTGCTGCTTACTGGGCCCATAACCATTATTGGGTTCCTGGGCCCGGTGGACTCCTGCTGCTTGCTGAGCCCATAACCATTGTTGGTTTTCTTATCAGGATTTATTTATGTGTGCGTACACCACTTACAGTTATTTGACAACTACTATTTATGAAACAAAATGAACTACTATGGAAACTAAACTTTCCAATGGCGACTAGAGTTATTTCCGGCACACGGTAGTGCTGCCAACTCCAACGTGGAGAATAACCCTACACTAAGTATAAGTAATAAAAAAGAGCAGAGCTCTGATGTATATGCGCGGAATATATAAAAAATATGAAAATATTTATGAAAGAAATATTTAATGAAGAAAGATCAGAAATAATCAAAATATTGGCATAAGTATGCATTTATTTGACAAATTATGCACATTAAACACCTAAAATATGCCTATAATATGCATAAATTTTATGGTGTCAAATTATGAACTAACAAAGTAATTAAAAACGATATATTGAAACTAGAAAAAAATAATTTATTTCCTTTAATCGCTCCTACATTAATAGTAGGTATTTACATAAAATTACTTATTTAATAGGAACAACGACATTATATCTGTTGCAAGATGCACACTTGAAAAATATATACACAGGTGTACAAAAGACACATATTACTCATTATCGTTACATAACTTTATTAGTAGGTATTCTTCTAAATTGTATAATTCAAAAAATTGTCTTAGGTGTTTTAATGCAAAAATAAATATCTTCAGCTGAATAATGTTAAAATATGCTTTTTTGTATAAAGTATGCATAAGTGAATGAAATATGAAAAATAATTTATAAACCCATTTTTTAGAAGAAAATGCACAAAGAGGCGGAAACGTAAAAAAATAACAAAAATTTTTTGTTAGATTATTGCAAATTTGAAACATACTGTTCTAAAGCAATTGTTGGATTAGTAGGAACCATATTTTCATTAATTGGTGGAGAAATCGACATGGAATCTGCCTTTCTGAAACAATTTACGTATAAACCGGAACCAGCTAGGAACTAACCAAACACCTGAAACAAAAAACCAATCGCAACGTTCAGCGAACTAATCTCGAACGTACCCCAAACACAATAGACTACATCGAAACTATTGTTCGTAACGAACTTCTCGAATATCAACGAAGAGCATTTAAATACGTTACCATATTCCCAGTTTCCACACATCGTCATTCCTGCTAACTCGAAACCTGCGAGATAAGACGTTAGTCTGTACGTAATGCGAAATTCACGAAAATTATTCGAATATTCGAGGGATAATTCGATTCCATCTGGGAAGAGGGGGACGAAAGTCACGAAGGCGCTCACTTTTCGTCCGTCACGGCGAAAATAAAACAAGCAAAAAATTAAAACGATTAGGATTATCCGGGGGCCTCGGGTCCGGATTAACCGCAACAGTTTTCTAAGGTCGGATCCTCCAAGAAACGCCTTCGGGATGTTTTCAATTAAACTAATGTGATTAAAGTAAAGAGGATTCCGAACTAAGGGTAAATACCGTAGGTTTACGACGCTTTGGCGTTAGGTTTCCTTTAGAATTGATTGAACGCCAGTAAAATTACGTCCTGTTAGCTTCGTTAATAACTTTCGAGAAACCAGATCTTCGCCAGACTCGGGATACTTTGGAGATTTCAGCAATGGAAGCCGTGAAGATAGAAAATGAAGCGAAATTACAGAGAAAAATCTCCAAGGGGGATTTATTTTCGAGAGAAAAATTGAAATGTAATACGGTATGTTTTCGATTTTAGATCTGAAGGTATTATAGATGTTTGACATGAAAACGAGTTAAGGTGAAACCAAGGAAACTAATTAAATAATCTATTGCTTAGTTGTCAAATTGAGTAAATGTGAATGCCTTAAAACCCATAAAACTTCATCGGTCGGAATTAAACATAAACGTATAAAAGTAGGAATTAGATACATAATATGATAATTTTTCCTTTACCATTCATATATTAAAAAATAATGAAATTGAATCCTTCTGCCAGACTGCGAAAATACTTGCCAAATAATTGTAATAGAAAAGGTAGCTACGGCACCGGTCACACTATATCAATAAGACAAATAATCACAGTTTTTTCTATATTAAAATGTGAGATCGAGTTGAGTTTCGTCCCGGTATACTTCAAATTTCTAATATGAAATTCGATCCTGTTGTCTTAGAAAATTCTGTAATGCTAATTTTTCACCATGAACTTATTCTCAATATCGCTTTTGTAAGGATATTTAATGTAAGGCATGTATGTAAGGAAAAAATTTTTTCACGCTGCCGCTATCGTAAATCGCTGGTATATGCATAGATACGTAGCATGAAAATGGCAAATAACATTCGTGTATTATTTTTCCTTGACGACGGAATGTAAATACTGTCATTTACATTCCTAGGAGAATCAAAAGAGTAAATAAAGTTGATTTATCTCTAGTTACGCATATGTCAGACTGACATATGTAAGTCTGACGTGTGTCAGTCAACTTATGTCAGAGTGACGTACGTCCAAACCAAATCAAACATTTCATTATTTGTGGAATTATGAGAAAATTTTCAATGGCAGCGTGAAAAATCTAATAAGCCACACGGAATGTATCGACTGTTAACATCCTCGGCAAGTGAAAGCCTCGGCTTCGCCTCGGCTCGTACACACTTGCCTCGAATGGTAGAACGTCTTTACATTCCTTGTGACTTAAATAACTATTTCACGCTGCCGCTATAGTAATTCGCTCTTATATGCATAGATACGTATCATGAAAATGGCAAATAACATTCGTGTATTATTTTTCCTTGACGATGGAATGTAAATACTGTCATTTGCATTCCTAGGAAAATCAAAAGAGTAAATCAAGTTGATTTATCTCTAGTTACGCATATGTCAGACTGACATATGTAAGTCAACTTATGTCAGAGTGACTTACGTCGAAACTAAATCAAACATTTCATTTTTTGAGGAATTATGAGGAAATTTTCAATGGCAGCGTGAAAAATCTAATAAGCCACAAGGAATGTATCGACTGTTAACATCCTCGGCAAGTGACAAGCCTCGGCTTCGCCTAGACTCGTACACACTTGCCTCGAATGGTAAAACGTCTTTACATTCCTTGTGACATAACTATTTTGGGTAGATGAGATTAATGCGATGAGAATTGTAATCAGTGTCATATAACAATTAAGAAAACTTATGTATTCGCACCGATTGTGGGTAATTTTAATTTACATTTTACAAAGCACGTAGGCTCTTTTTAAACTCGTCACCCGATAATGACTCCATGACTGGAATCCAGTCTCGAATCAATAAACCTGAGATTGATAGATTTGACATTTATACCTAGACCATTAAAAGTAACGTGGCCTAGGATTGTAAATGGAATCGATGCAATGCGTCATAACGAAAAGTGTTCTACCCGAGCAATTCATTTATCAATAAGTCCACTTCACACGTATCGCTAACGATAAAGTACTAAGATTTGTTAGATCCATCGAAATTATTTACGATCTTGGAAAATGAACTCTCTGCTTGATATAACGTGATGGCCTCGTTGGTAATTTAGTGGCATTCCTCATCATCCTCATCATCATCATCATTATTGCCAGTATTATGGGCCCGAATGCGTTTGAGAATTAATTCGAGTGCCGCCATCGAATTTACATTTACGATGTGTTACGCGAGGGATTAGTTTCGATCCGGGATATGTGACATTAGCAAATTTTTGATGTGTGGTGATACATGCTCGTATCCCTATTGCGTTTGTCATATATTAAGCATACGCAATCAGGGAGGATGTGAAGATTTAATTACCGGAAACGCATTAGTGTCATCCGACATCGGTATCGATTCCTTATGAAATGGTACACGTCTACATCGCGATAAATCAACCGTAAAGTTGTTATTGGCATACCTAAAAACATCCAATTATCTGCGAATGTTTACGATTTGATAGCGTCGCGTTGAGTCGTCATAAAAATAGCGATATTTCACATAAATATATTATATCAGGCTCGTACCTGCCGCCTCTCTAAGAAAGATAAGTTTAATATCGGGCTTAATGGCTCCGGCCGCCGTCCATAAATCATCCTCGATTAGAGCGAAAATACATGCGACTCTTTCATTGGCCCGTAAGATGGATGGAGTTTCCGCTTTCTGCCTTAATAATAATGCAACAAAAGGAACCGCGTCGGTTGTTTTTCCTTAAAGGATTCGCTAAATAAAAAAGAAAGGGCGAGAGGGGAGCGCAACTTTTCGAAAGCTTCGCCTCCGGCCGAGTTAGTTTGTCCGTTTTTATCTCTGGCGTTGAACTTCGGTAATTCGAAAGTTGTTATGTCCACGTTAAGGGCAGGCCCGGAAAGGACGGCGAAAAAACTGGACCAGATAGACGTTCCCTTTTCAGATTTCCAAATGGTATGGGCGAAGTTTTCCACGGCGGTAATCGAATTGTGATTCGGTTCCGGAAACAAAGTTCGAGGAGCGAACGAGCTCGCCTACGGACGGAGTCACGGTATTATAAATAATTATTGGTCCGAGAATTGTTGCAGTTAGCCACACCAGAAGTAATGAAATGGCGTAATCGCTGCGAATTCGCCAAAAACGCGGAAAGGGCAAGAGCCTGGCGTGTTACGATGGGATAAGAGGTAGTTTCCTAGGAGGTGTAGGAAAAACCGTCAAAAATAATAATGGTCGAATTGGTTTACAAAAAAAATTAAACTTAGCTTTAAAACGAGAAGCAAAATTTTAAAACAACGTTTTTCCTTCATAACTTTATCAATTTATTAAGTAGAATATTTTTTAAGAAGATTTTTAAAAACTAGTTTCTTCGAGTCAAAAACAATTTACACAAAATATTAACTTTTGGCCAATTTGCTTCCTTCTTCTCCAGATACCTATTCTCTTCGACTGTGGGCGATCATATTGGCAATTATGACTTTCTTTGTAGCTGCGCGAAACAATTCTGTTAAGGTTTTCCCAAACCAAGATCATGCGGATTCCGCAGCCAAGATATTCTTCTCCTGCCGCGTCCTGTTTTGCTATTATAGTAGGGAGTATCGACGTTGATTTCTCATGATTTGTCCGCGGTATTCGAATTTTCTGCATTTAATGGTGTGCATGATTTCCAGACCCTTTTTCATTCTTTTGAGCACTACTTGGTTTCTTATGTGCGCTGTCCACTGTATTTTGAGTATTCTCCTTTACAGTCACATGTAAAATGCTTCAAGTTTTTTAGTGGTGACTTAAAAAGAAATTGCATCTTGTTACGGTATGATTTTTACTCGCCTGGTAGCGAGTAAAAGTAGCGAGATTTTTGTAAAGCATTTGGAGTCGGATCGAACAGTCTTGGTAAACAATTTTTTCGGATGTCTCGACTTTGCGACGCCACTTACACTTTTGAAGAGGCTCGCAATGTTTGTTTTGGATAATGAAGTTTCCTGGAATCCAAAAACGCCGTTGGTACTATCACGCGCTTCGAGAGTGATGTGTTTTGCAAGGAGAGGGAAATTGTAACGCCCCGTTGAGAGGTTCATGGTCAATGATAGGCGGAAAAATCAGTAGGAAGGGATTTTTGAGATTGGATTTTGGGAAATAAGTGGGAGAGTTAGGGCCCGCGAGAGAAGAAGGGAGGACTTGGTTTCTGGCCTCGGGAAAGGCAAGTTGCTTCCCCCGACGCGCTATTTTGAGTTTAGTTCATGTGAGTTCAAATTCTGATTGGTATTAGGGAATAATAGTGAATTGGTTGTTGTATTGGTCTGGGCAAATTAGTAAAATTAGCATACCGCTCCGTTGACAAACTTTTACTACACGAACCCTACTAATTTGATGGGTAAACTATAGAAATAAAATCAGTGCAAAATCAGTGCGTGATTAAACGTGCCTTTCGGAGTGAGTAATTGCTAAGCCAGCCGCCATGCACGACTGCGTACAGGGCGATCTGCCTTGCGTCCAGCCAGCCGCCAAGAACGCCAACTTACAGGGCGATCTGCCTTGCGTCCAGCCAGCCGCCGAGAGCGCCCACATACAGGGCGATTCGCCCCGTATCCGGACGGATTCCAGCCGCAGGTGACCATTACCGAGCCTTCTTCGAGTGTTGTGATTCACGTTGAGTGACAGGTATTTTCCCCCTTAAAGGCCTTTAAGTAGTGAACTTAAATCGATCGATTTCCCCCCCATTAATTAGTACCAAACTTTAGTAACTTTGTATTTATACTTCTTTGCGAACTTTTAAGTCTATTCGAATTTGGAGTCTATATGTAAACTACTCAATATGAGATTTTTGGAATAAGATTTGTTGGAATTAATATTTTAAAATTGATTAGTTATTGGTTTGGTTTTTGACATATTCAATTAAACAGTTAAACAGCTATAATTTGATTTTGATATTTCCTTTCGACCACACCTGAGTAATTCATTAGTTCGAGCTAGTCGGCCAAGGAACATCTAAGAATAAATACGTAAGTACAAAATTGAATGCGTTTCAATCTTAGGTGCCTCATTTTTGTTTCATGTGGTAAGTTGTGGCTTTTAAAAACGCCGCTTATTTTATTGAAACCCGTTTTCGCACCCATTGCTCATTTATTACAATTCTTAGATAACAATACTATGTTACTCGTTCTATCCATCCAAGTCCCATCGATATATAGGGATATAGGATATATATATCCTTCTTGCTAATTATTATTTGTTTTATTTTGTGACATTGATATTGAGACCATGTTGTTGCCTGTATTACGTCATTCACTCCATTAGCCTTTGTAGTCCTTCTAAACTGTCTGCCGTTACCAAGGTATCGTCGGCGTATCGAATATCGAAATTTACTTTGGAAACAAATTATTGCTAGTTTTCGTGATTGTGGTCCAAGCAATTTCCTCAGATGTTGACACAGCTGAACACCTGAGAGGCGCAATCCATGTACTATAAGATCTATGATACCTTATATGTGGAAGTAAGATGGGGGTTCCCGTTAAAAAGGTCAATGACGTCATAAGTTTGAGAAAAATCATAAAAAATGACTTCTAATTCTGATGGAAAATTAATTGTTACGCTCTTGAAAACTAATGTAAATCTAAAATTTGGAGATTTAATCAAGTGCTTATAATTTCAGTGTGTGTCTTCAAAAATAAATTTTTATACTTTATTTCATCATGCAAAGTTTCCAGAATAACACATCAATTTCAACACATTACCTACAAAATTGCAGAACTGGGCGTACTTTCACTAATATCATCGAAAATATCATTACTTAACTTCATTTACATAACCTACTGTAGCTCAAAAGTAAAAGTTTAGCTCAAAAATGAAAAATTGAGCAATGGTGTACACTTTTGGTGCAAACTTGTGTTGTTTCGGATAATGTTATTCATTAAGGAGAGGGCAGTGAAGGACGTAAATTTTTAACGTTTTTAATGTTCCAAAAAAATTCTATAACAAAAGATGTTCCCTATAAAGTCGTCTGTTACAACTAATTTGTTAATGTGTAGGTAAATGTCACCAAGTCACACCTCATTTAAAAGTCGATCTTGAGGAACAAATTATATTTGTACATATTTAGAACGTCTGGTGTTCATCTTCAGCAAAACGTTGCTTGTAAGAAGAAACGTGTCAGTAATGTGTATATCACATGTACTTCATATCATTAATATCTTATCATTAACAGTACAACAATAAAAATTGCAATTAAAACAAACATAGAATTAAACATGTCGCCTCCATGATCAACCGAGGTTATTGGGGAAAAATTCACACAAAAGTAAAATATATAAAAGAACTAACACAAAATTAGAATTAAAAATTACAAATTAAAATTAGCCCTGTAATAAATTTGGTTTTTGCTGAAGATGAACACTAGACAAATGCAACTTTGTCCTCAAGACCAACTTTTCATGTTTTTTGGACGTGGTGTGACTTTGAGACATTTTCCCAATTTTTGAGTATGAACTTCATCTGAAAGATAGTTTATTAATGATTAGCATTAACTGAGGTTATTAACAACGTAACACTAATTAACTAGACCACGTCTTCTCGTTCGTTAGAACCAAGAGGAACGAAAATCGTGCGGAAAGTGTGAATTTTTGAACGCCGCTGGTCGATCGGAATTTCCCGATCAACCTCTGAATCGACGGAAATTCGAATGTTTCACCGAAATTTCCCGAGATTCTCTCTCTCTCTCTCCCTGCTTCCCTTGCTGAGAATACGAAGTTTCCCCCATCGAATGGGACGTCTTCGCCGGTCTTCCGGCGGCGCCATCCCGAGATCGATATCTCACTTCTTCTCGCTCGTCTCCCTCTCTCTGTTTTCCGGGGACGAGTTGCATCTGCGGCCCATCCACCCCCGCGAGATCATCCCTACCGTCAGACGGGAGAGCGGGAACGCTCTCCCTCAATGCCGCGTCTAGACCGCGTAAAAACAAGTCTGCCACCGAAAATCTAAGGAGTTCATTAAGGGAGCGTCGAATCAACTCGCCCCCTTATCTTTCGAGCAATTTGAAGTTCTATGCGCGGCTGTGTGTTGTTTTTCAGCCCGTTGTTAGCGTGCCGGAATCAATAATTCAAAGTTTAATTTCGGGAGTAAACTTCAATTCAGTTATAAAGGTCGATATGGCGCGAGCGTGGGGAGGCGGCGTGGGGGTTAATTAATTATTGTTTTCGGGTCCTGATCCGTGTCCTCTATCTTTTCTTGAAAGATCCGGAAAATATAAAGGAAGAGAAACGGTGATAATGGTGATGATGTATTTGTATTTTCAACAGGTTACGTAAATCAGTACGAGTGTAGGTACGGGCATATTTAATAGTCATTTGTGCAAGTAGTGTATTAAGGGATGCTTCTCTTATCAGTAAATTTATTTGAAAAATGGTACTAGAGAAAAACCACCAAAAATTGAACACCACGTACTAATTGTAATCGAACTGAAAATTGAGTTCCTATTTAACCACTGCAATGAAATTGTGTTTGATGTTTCAATACATCAAAAGAAAATTTTGTGTTAAACATACCTAAATATTTCTTACTGATCATTTCTATACTTTTCCTCGGCATCAGCGATAAAGAACCTTAAAACTATATTTTGGAAACAAGGTTGATTTGTTTGAAAATTGTGGTTTAGGTAGTATGTCTTCAAAGTTGGACTTGTACCGAAGTGGACTTTTTACCTAGGGGTAGAAACCACCCTTTCTAAGGGGTAAACAATTTTTCAAAAAAATAAATTCGGAAATCGCTAGACTGACTAATAGTTATAAGCAACTTTTGTTCTATATGTTTTTTTTTTGTAAAGTTTATATTTTTCGAGTTATTCACGGTTGAGTCTACACATTTGTCATTGAAAAAACGAATGTTTTTTAACCGTTTTTCACAAATAACTTGAAAATCTTTCATTTTATCGGAAAAAACATTCAGAACAAAAATTTTGCTAGTAAACAAACAAATGGTTTTTGAATGACCTCTATAAACCCAATAAGGGCTGTGTTATTGCTCGTTGAAGGATGGTTATTTTTGGAGAAATTTTCAAACATCAATAACTTGAAAATGGTCTAATTTTTGGGGAAAACTCAATAGACCTTTTTTAAAGTACATAAAAGAACCTTAAAAAGGCGTTATAATTCTTTCACTGTATGCCAGATGTTGTTCGCTTCTGCCTTTGTACTTATGCTCCGAAATAAAAAAAAATCAGTTGTTTTTTCGAGAAAAATTCCCTTATTTTCCAAGCTAGAAATTTTTTAAAAAATGGTTTTGTAGGGAATTCCAAGCGCTTTAAGATCAAATTAGTTAAAAGTTTTTACAATTCGTAGTTTTGAAAAGGGCTGCGTTCAAAGGACTAGGATGAGTTATAATTAGTATGCAAATGCAAACTTCGAACCGCCATATCTCCTTCAATTTTTATGATACAAGGATAAACAAAAAATCATAATTTTCAGTGAGAGAAACCCTGCAATTAATATCTGAAACATTTTTTCATATCTAGAATAGTTTTTGATTTATTTACGAAAAATGCATTTTTCTCAAAAATTACGAAAATGCAATTTTCATTTTAAACAATTATTTTTCTAAAATAAGCATTCTAAACCACATTGTTAAACCACATGAATCATATCAGTAATACCAAAATAAAGTTAATTGCAAGTGGGTTACGCTTAATTTTTATCAGGGTGGTAATGACGAGGGTGTAATTTTTAAATTTAAAAGAAAAAAAGAAAGGTGTTACTTTATTTTTGTTGTAAATCAGTCAATTATTATGCAAAAGACTTTTATCATTGCTCATTTTAAAGGTGTTTTATTTACTTTAAAAAAGGTTTATTGAGTTTTCCCCAAAAATTTCACCATTTTCAAGTTATTGAAGGTTGAAGATTTTCAAATTCGGGGTTCTCGAAAAATAACAATCCTTTAACTAGTAATAACTCAGCCCTTATTGGGGTTATGGAGGTCATTCAAAAACGAGTGTCTTTGCTTTTTTGTTAGCTACATTTTGTTCTCAATGTTTTTTCCGATAAAGTGAAAGATTTTCAAGTTATTGGTGAAAAACGGTTGGAAAACAATCGTTTTTGAATGAAAAATGCGTTGTTTCAATCGTGAATAACTCTAAAAATATCAACTTTACAAAAAAAAAACTTTATAGATCAAGATTGCTTAGAATTAGTCAGTCTATCGATTTCCGGGCTCATTTTGATTAAATAAAGGTTATAAATACTACCAGAATTCCAATTTCCAAAGAAATCGACCTTGTTTCCCAAAATTCCACGCGAAAATGGCTGATGACTGGACTGTATATGGAGGGCAAGCATTTTTGTTTTCGAAAAATCAATTTTGCTTTGTCATGTTCAATTATAACATATGCAATCCAGAATCATTGAGGAAAAAATGCTGTCCAAATCCGAGCACTCCAAATCAGTCAAATTTCGTTTTTGAGTTGAAAAATTAATCTTTTTATATCTAGTTCTACTAGGTAAATTTAGGTAAAAAGTACTTCAATTTGTTTTTGGAATCGTCTTAAAGAAACTGCTTTCAACGACAAAAGGTTGTCCAGATTACCAAAGTTGGCCATGGCAAATTTAGTCCAGAAGAAAACACAAACTCATCACCAACTAAGTTAATATACCAGAGCGACCGGTTTCGGCTTATTAGAAGTCATCGTTTTTCATCAAGTAACATTTTTATATATCTAGTGAGCCTGATGATGACTTTTAGTAAGTCGATACCGGTCGCTCTGGTACATATATTAAATTAGTTTCCGAAGATTTTGTGTTTTCTTCTAAACTAAAAGAAACTGTATCATATCGTCTTCAAAGTTTTGTCCAATAATGTTTAACATCAAAGTTTCAACGAGTATCTACAAATTTATCAAATCATTCGTTAGAGTGAGTTCAAATACATCACACTTTGAACGAGAGGTCGTAGCGTACTGTAACTTTGCGAGCTAATGAATTGAAATTCGGTCGGTCTTTTAATGAGACCTCAATTAATCAAAGTGTAAATTTCCCTCAAAATTGAAATTTCAATAACAATTTATACACCGCATTCTGAAAAATGAAACCTATTTCTCTGCCGTCGACGGTTTTTAAGAGCGGACCGAGTGTCAAATTCTACCTCAAGTGCTTCACACAACAATTATGTAAATGTATGCGAATAGCGTTGCATGTACTGTGCGGAAAACCTCCACGACGGCTCTCCCAAAAGAGAGGAGCATCGTCGCATGCACACCTACTTTACTCGAAATATTTGAACGCGCTGAAAGCTTTTTATTGTGAAAAATATGCAAACCGTAACTTGTGATTACATTGTGCAGTTCTCCAATGACGTTCGGGGGTCGCATTTGTTCAACTTTTCCAGGATTAACGCGCTCTCCGGCGCTTACGGCGGATGACGTTTGTCGCGTCGCTGGAGATGAAAATTACGTTGGAAACGGCGGAATTTCATAGGGCCATTATTAGGGTTTAGGGAGTCTAACGGGGAAATTTCCGTTTTTCGATATGTATAACGTGTACTTCGGTGCAGCTTTTTGATTTATCCCCGGGAATGGGGTAATGTGGAATGTAATATACTCGGATTTCGCGAATTGATTTCGCTGACAAAACGAAAAATTGCTGATTTACGTCATAACCGATGGAATCGCATTGGGAATGGATGCGGAGGTACAACTATCATCGAATTGGTTGACGATTAAATTTTAGGTTTGAGAATTCAGGCAGAAATTTCAATAATTTTAAGTTATTTAATTGATACTCGTGAAATGCATGGATTTATAAACAAAAAAGGCTCCTATAAATCTAGGCAAAAAATACAGTTACGAAGTTGGAAAAGGCAATTTTATACCAAAAAATATAATAGCAATTTAAAATATTTAACAAACCACTTACTGTTTTTTCATCTTTCATCACCAAAACACAATCATCAAAACACCATCACCTTCGAGGAAAATCTCAGAGTAGGGACGTATCCAAGCACCGATTTTAGAAGACATTCCAAACTGATATTGACACTTTAACTTGGGGCGGAAAATGATGGCTACAACTGCGTGGATGCCAGGGTAAAATAAGACAAATATAAATTATTATGGACCACTACATCTTTCACTTCACTTTCTATAATATCAAAAAGTAGGACAGAAAACATTTAATATCTACCTGTCACTAAGATGAAGATGTGATAACGAGGATATCATTACTTACAGCTTCGAAGTGTAATATCGGCCCCTGTATTATTATGAGGGTTTTATATAGAAGATCGACTCACTGGTCAAAGTATAGGTACCGATATTACGTTTGGGTGGGATTGATTGAGGAAATTAATTATCTTCGGAAATTAACTGGTCCCTTAGTGAAGCAGAACGTACGTAGTACCAACGTACGTACCAACAAGAGTACTAAATCCAAGTGTCAAGGTAAAATCTCCCTTAAAACTCTTAATGCCCCTGTATATGAAATGCTTGTACCTACGTGATATGAGGACAGTGACTTTTCCAAAATTCCAATAACCAATTTTATCGAGATTGCACAACTGTCGGTATACAAACTCTAACTCTCTCAAAGTGTTAAGGCCCTAGCGTAAGACAATAACTCACTAACCACGCCTCTCGCGTACAAAGTCTAACACTGTCGGAATTTCAGCCCTCGGACGATAACTAACCGCTTCGTAATAACTCCAAGCTCGTCGCTTCGCCCTCGCGAATTACCCTTTGACTTTCTTCTCGGTCCCAGACCTTAGAACCAACTCCTAACTCGCGACTTCGCCCTTGCGAATTCAACTCTAATAATCCTCAATGCCCCCGACCTGAAAATAACTCTTACCCTCGACTTCGCCCTTACGAGTCACACTCCAGTGATCCTCAAGGTCCCTGACCTGGAAATAACTCTTACTCTTGATCTCGTCCTTGCGAGTCAAACTCCAATAATCCTCAATGGTCCCCGACCTGAAATAGCTCCTTCTCTTGACTTCGCCCTTGCGAGTCAAACTCCAATAATGCTCAAAGGTCCCCGACCTGAAATAGCTCCTTCACTATAAACCACGACCGGACGGGGTACGGTCCCCTCGATCGTCTCTTGGTTCGGCCTCTGACCGACTCCCTAACTCTTAACTTTTCTCTTTCCAAGAGCCTTCGACTCCCCTACTCCGAGTACCAAAATTCGATCAAAATTTACCTCCCAAATTGTAATTGGTCGAAATTCCTCTACTGAACCTATGAATAACCGCGTTACGTCATAAAGCCCGCCTTCTTAATTACTTAGATATTGTTATCCGCCTTTGCTTATTTGACAAAAGTGCGAAGCAAGGTCCGATTTTCGACCTCAGATATTGTGACCAATTCAGCGCATCCAAGTCAGCTGTTTCCGCGTCATTTCACGAAATAATAATATTAGAGTATGTTCTAATTACCGACTTACGAAATGAGGATAAATCACGTAGAGTTTCAAGTCCATTCATATACAGTGTTTTTTGTTCCTAATGTTCCAAAATCTAATAAATAAAAATTAAAAAAAATCCCTCAAACACCCGCAGGGTGTTACAGAAGAATTAGTCATAGTTTTTGTACCTAACGTAAAATATGAAATTTTAACCATCAATTTAACGAAATATGTCTAAAACACACCAATAGACAGTTTTCCCATAAAAGCGGAAAAGGTAGAAAATGGCCGAAATTCCGGGCAACATTTTACTTTTACGTAAAATATGTTCAATGTTGATTAAATTGTTTCAAAAGAGATATAATTAGAGTCGATATAATGCAAGTCTGTTTTCAGTTGTTATAATATTATCGTTGAATATTGGGAACAATCCAATTCTGTTAACGCCATAGTAGCGAATAATATTAAATATACGTACTTCTCTATGAAAAGCTTTTTATAATGTGAACGTTATTGCGTCATAAAGCGTGCTTAAAAAACGTAAAAACCTCACTGTTCCAGCCATAAATAAAGTAAATTAAATTTGGATTTAAAAGATCACGAAAGGACAATGTGACATTCACCCACGCCAAGTTAAATGAAAGCGCTTAAAAGAAGAAATAATTTAGATGTTGGGGAATTTTAATACAATTATACCGCAGTGAGATAAAATTTTTTGAGGGATTTTAATTGCGGAGTTTTAAGTGGTATCTTAATGACGTGTTTTGGGTGGGTGTCTTTGTAATCAAATAAACCTCAAATAAAGGCCCTGTTGTGTTGTAATCTAATTGTCTACATACATAAGAATGCTCAATTGTGAGCTTTGAAAAGAAATACCAACGTTGTTACAAATTCTTTTATATTACTAAACCTTTCAAAACGATATTTTGCCAAATAACTTTTAACGCTGCATAACACAACTAATTCCAACGTAATCGTCGATTTGAGACGTCGAGTGAAACCCGTGTTTTCACAATTTTACGCTAAACTTACATTTACAGCAATAAACCCGACTTGTTGCTTAGTTAAACGAGTTCCGCTCACTGGAGATTAGGATTACGGCGGTTATGCTGTACTCTGATTAAATTTGAGGTCGAGAACTCGAAAATTTCAGAGTCCCGAAGTGTTCATGTGGGAAAAGTGTCGCCAAATTTGAAATTTCGGGGTCGGGATCGATACGCTCACGAGGCCGTAGGGTCGTAGCAAAAAGTTTAAATTGAAGCGACGGAATCGTCGTAATTATGGGAATTTACAGTTGGACGAATTAATAGAAATAGGCGGTTATTTCTAATGACTCCACTCAGAGTTTGATAGGTAAAACTATCTATGAATTCGAACTCCATAAATAATTTGGTTGAAATTGAATATTAACGATATGATATTGATATTTCAAACGAGTCATGGGTATTTAGCGAGTATATTTGTACCAGTATTTGTCTTATTTTTAGATCAATAATAGACATAAATATATAAACTCTACCGGTAGGTGCAAAGACACAAACTTCATAAGATAAAAGCGAAAGTAAAATACATATATATATGTAAATATGGATTTGTAGAAATTCTTCATAAAATAATCTATTTTACGACCACCGATACGATGATGCCTTTATCATAGCCATCAAGTAGGTAGAGTCCATTCAGTTTGAGAAGAACCGTGGCCTTGAGTTTCACGGAGAGACATACTCCGTCGGCTATGTTCGGTTTCGATAGTTTCATGTAATTCGTGTATAATTGATTACTACTGAGACCGCTACTGTGATGACGATCACGCGACTTCGTGACGGAGATGCTGCCTGCATGAAATTCAAGGCCACGGTTCTTCCATAAAGGGAATGGACTCTACCTGAGAGGGGACGTTTGACGATGGTCGTGTTACGTAGTGGGTAAGGGACTCGCCTTCCAGGCTCTGTAAGGACCGGATATACTTTCGACTTTAAGAACACAAAGAAGCCTACAAACTCTGAAGCGGGATTCGGTTCGACTGAACTTTAGTTAGTTAGAATGTGACAAAAGGACATCTGGTTCTTCACGAGTCTGGAAGGCAAGTCTCTTACCCACTATATAACATGACGATCGATAAATATCAGGTACCTATTCGCTGGCTACGGAGAGTACGAAAAGGACATCATCCTCGGTGGTTTCACATATTATGTCCACACAAAGGATATTTTGATGATGGAGCATTTATTTTTTGTTGACGAGGAATCTTGTCTCAAAGCTTCTCGCAATATTATGAAAACAAGTGAAATGGACCACTGTTAAAAATGAACCAACATTTTATCTCCAATGCACCGATCTCCATTAGAGAAAATGGCGAATTCCCCTACACATTTTCTTTCGGTTCGAGTTTTCCACTACTAAAATGAAAAAATGTCCTGAATATCTTCCCCTGTTCACATATTCGTAAATAATTATTTCACGAAACCCCCGGGAAAGCTTCGATAAACAACGAACTCCTTCGCGAATAATTTTTCCCCACGCATTTTGTACCTCGTCTCATTGTGCGGGTCTTTGCTTTCTCCCGACGAACTTCAAATAATAAATTTCGGCTTTTTCCCCCGTCGACAGCGAGACTGTAAAAATTATTCACGAAAGATCACAGGTTTGTTTTTTTTTGTGACGCTTGAGGAGCGCTTTGATGTGAAATAAAGGGTATATTAAATTTTTCAAGGTGCGCCGGTAATTGAATTTTAATTGGTTGCCTCGTCTGGCAAATGTCGGCGCCTCTTCGATTGTTTTCCTTAAGCGAGTCCCGCAGGAGCGACGCGAATCGGGATTAAATCCCGCAAACAAACCGATCGGTATCGATCCGGTCCGCTAATGACCGTCGGAGTGCTCCTTCACGTGCTTTTCCCTCAAACATCCTAATCTAAAGAGTTTCTGCTCGAGCAGAGACACAGCAAGCTTTCGCCCCAATATCTATCCGTTCCTTTTCAACTTTCGCCGATCGGCGCCTGGATGCCTTCCTGATGTTATTCGATTATTCCTCCCAATCACTCTCTCAAGGCGTATTGATTCATCCACTTCCTCTCTACTCTCTCTCTCTCTCTCTCTCCCTCTTCACGGACGAAGTATCGCGCCGTCCTATCCAAAAACGAATAGGACGTGTAGAAGATTCTGAGCACTCAGAAATGCATATGGGCCACTCGGGAATGAGTAATGGCCTCGTTCGATTCAGATCTGTATTTCGACGAAATGAAGACGAGTGATTCGGAATTCGAATTCGATGGATTTTGTCGGATTGTTCGCGGTTCGACAATTATTTTCTTTGTACTCGGACAGTTCTATCAGGTATGCGACTGTTGGTCGTTGTGTAAGCAAAATAGATTGAATGCTTTGTTTCTGAAGTGAGACGAAAGAAGTGGTCGACGTTAACAATAAGAACATATTTCCAAAAAACGTTGAAACATGTTTTATATTATGTCCAACATATGACAGTTATGACTGTCATTATTAATGTCATTTTAGACAAATAACACACTAGTGTGTTACAATCCATAACTGACTAGTGGGTTATGAATTATAAGTCACGTTCATATTTAAAGTATTTATATTTAAACCAAACAAACAACCTACTTTAACCAAATTGTAAAATAGTCACTGTCAAGTCATTATGACATTTATAGGGTACTGAGACGCAAGTAGCTTTGATTTGATCGCAAAGCTTATTAATTATTATCTCATAAAAAAACCGATTTCTTCCACTTGTTGGATAAAACATTGTATGCCACTCGCGTGTTATGTTTCCTAAGTCACTTGAGAATTTATACCACTCGGCCAGGCGTGACTTATTTTCAACAAAACACACTAGTACCATAAATAACTATTACATTTTCCTTTACAAACCAGTATAACTTTTTTCATATTAATTAGTTGCCTAATCAATTTTCCAGGAGCTGAAATTTAACCAAGCACATGGTTCACAAATTTGGTGTTGAATCCAATTTCAGTACCTTCCTCAAAAATCAGTTATAATAGTGTCAGTTAGTTTTCGGAGTCAGTTTAGTCTGATGAACGCTTAGTCAATTTTCTAAGATCAAACCTCTGAAATCAAATTTAGCATACTTTTCAAAAATAAAATGAACTCTTATTCGATTATTCAAATATTAATAAACTTTTCAGTTTCAGTATTTTCAGTTTCAGTTTGGTTTTCAGTTTTCAGTTGTTTTTTTTTCGAGAAATTCACATAACGTTCGTCGTACTAACTAATATTTCAGACAATTATCTGTAAACAAAACTATTAAACAAGCATTATAATAAATCTTCTCGCGTGACTTATTTTCAACATAACACACTAGTACCATAAATAACTATTACGTTTTCCTTTACAAACCAGTATAACTATTTTCATATTAATTAGTTGCTTAGTAAATTTTCCAGGAGGTGAAATTTAAACAAGCACATGGTTAACAAATCTGATGTTGTATCCAATTTCAGTACATTCCTCAAAAATCAGTTAATTTTCGGAAAAGTCTGATGAACCCTTATTCAATTTTCTAAGAATTCATTTAATTGACTATCAAACATCTGAACAAACCTATGAAATCAAATTTAGTATACTTTTCG
Organism: Cryptocephalus moraei; assembly: GCA_946251905.1. Classification (NCBI taxonomy): domain Eukaryota; kingdom Metazoa; phylum Arthropoda; class Insecta; order Coleoptera; family Chrysomelidae; genus Cryptocephalus; species Cryptocephalus moraei. The sequence continues at coordinate 45,386,534 of OX276452.1, forward strand.
AAAATATAATGAACTCTAGCCGATTATGATATTAATAAACTTTTCAGTTTCAGTATTTTCAGTTTTTCAGTTTTCAGCGGTTTTCAGTTTTCAGTTTTTTTTGAGAAATTCACAAAACGTTCGTCGTACTAACTAATATTTCAGTCAATTATCTATAAACAAAACTTTAAACCAAGCAGTATAAATCTTCTCACATGACTTATTTTCAACATAACACACTAATACCATAAATAACTATTACATTTTTACAAACCAGTATAACTTTTTTCATATTAATTAATCGCTTAGTCAATTTCCCAGGTGCTGAAATTTTACCAAGCATATGATCCACAAATCTGGTGTCGAATCCAATTTCAGTACCATCCTCAAAAATCTGTTTTAATAGTGTCAGTTAGTTTTCGGAAAAGTCTGATGAACGTTTAGTCAATTTTCTAAGATTTTCTAATTCATTTAATTGACAATCAAACATCTGAACAAACCTATGAAATCAAATTTAGTATACTTTTCAAAAATGTAATGAACTCTAGCCGATTATTCAAATATCAATAAACTTTATAGTTTCAGTATTTTCAGTTTTCAGTTCAGTTTTTTTTTGAGAAATTCACATAACATCAGTTATAATAGTGTCAGTTAGTTTTCGGAAAGGTCTAATGAATGCTTAGTCAATTTTCTAAGAATTCATTTAATTGACAATCAAACATCACCTATGAAACCTCTCAAATCAAATTTAGCATACCTTTCAAAAATGTAACTCTAGTCAATTATTCAGATGTTAATAAAGTTTTCAGTTTCAGTTTTTTTTTTAGAAACTCACATAACATCAGTTATAAAGTGTCAGTTAGTTTTCGGAAAGGTGTAATGAATGCTTAGTAAATTTCCTAAGAATTCATTTAATTGACAATCAAATATCACCTATAAAACCTCTGAAATCAATTTAGCATACTTTTTAAAAAGGTAATGAGCTCTAGCGGATTATTCAGATGTTAATAAACTTTTCAGATTCAGTATTTTCAGTTTCAGTTTTTCATTTTTCACTTAAGTTTTTTTTTTAGAAATTCACATAACATCAGTTATAATAGTGTCGGTTAGTTTTCGGAAAAGTCTGATGAACGCCTAGTCAATTTTCTTAGAATTCATTTAATTAGCAATCAAACATCACCTATGAAACCTCTGAAATCAAATTTAGCATACTTTTCAAAAGTGTAATGAACTCTAGCCGATTATTCAGATATTAATAATCTTTTCAGTTTCAGGATTTTCAGTTTCAGTTTTTCAGTTTTCAGTTCATTTTTTTTGGAAAATTCACATAACGTTCATCGTACTAACTAATATTTCAGTCAATTTTCTACAAACAAATCTTTTAACCAAGCAGCTGTTCTATAAATCTAGATTTTTTCCAAATTTCAATATTTTTTCGAATTGTCACATAAACTCTGGTCAGGTGTTCATATAATTTTAAGTAGACTCGTGAATCTGGCTTTTTAAATAAATTGAGTATTCCCCTAAAAATCTAACGAATTCAAGTCGATATTTCCCTTTAATCTGCTTCATATATATTTCATTTGTATTTTTACAAGATTTCTCTCTATGCACTGAAAATTAATTGGACAATCTCTCCAAAATTTCTGATTCATCATTTTGAGATAACAACTAGTTTTTAGGTCAATGATTATTATGTTTTGGGAGAATTTGTTGAAATTCAAATATAATTTAAAGTTCGAGTAAAATTTTAATTAGCAGTTAATCCGAGCAGCAGTTACTAGGTAATTAACGTTTTAAAGTTTGCATTAATGACCAAAAAAATAATTATAACAAAATATTTATCATATATAATATAAGTTAGATTTTTAACTTACCTGTCGATATCCATTAATTTATACAGGATGTCAAAATATATAGATACGTACATTCTCTAAAATAGCTATTTATGACTTCGGTTTTGTGCGTATGTCATATTTTATTCTAATTACATTTAATACATGATTGAGCCTTGGAAAAGATAATCAATTGCATTTATCGCGAATTCGCCATTCCATTGAAACGTGGTGTTTATTGGAAAAATTTTAAAGTGGACACGTCAACAACAGTAAAATACCGACAATACGATTTTCAAGGCGATCAAAGATAAATCATTTTCGTGTAGTTTAAACCCAAAAACTGCTATTGTTGTAGGCAATACACCTAGCATATTATTCAGAATTTTTGAACATTCTTCAAAATTTTTCTTAGAACATAACAACTACTAAATGGTTAGATGCCGAAATCGTAATCTGCTCTTAATACACCTTGCAATCTGAATTACTTATGTTGGTTACCGGGAAACCCGGAAAAGTATATTTTTGAAAACATATTATTCATAAACATGGACACCCTGTAATACAACTTCTCCTATGTTGCCAGTGTCAATTCAATCTCATTAAAAACGTTTGAGCTATTAGTAAAAGATATTGTTACAGTTATATAGGAAGACATGAACACGAGGACGTAGCTTGTTTTTTAGCGTGACTGCTATATCACTATTTCCATAAATAACTGTGTCAACTGTCAAATTTCTATTTTCTTTTTAATATTTTTCAGATGTTGGCTGCCTTGTGTAACAATACGTTTTGGTGATTGTGGTAAGTGTTATTTTTTAATTTTGAGCCTTCCTAGGTATATTCAGATTGTGTTAAATAATATTTTTACCTTTCCAAACTTGCACAAAGCAAAATTTGATGTTTTTAATTTTTTTCGGGCCACTAAGTGGCCAAAGTAACGTTGGTAATCTTGAGATACGTTCTATTAGTTTCATTTTTATTTCTTTATGTGTATTTATGTTATTGCTTCCAAAGATAGTAAATTATGTTTAATTAAAATTCGCTGCTTTCAAGGTGCTCCCCTGAATGGAGTTAACGCTTTCGGAATTACTTTCAACCCTTTCTAATTTACTATTAACTAATCTAAATTACATCTGACCTATTCAGAAAGTCATTTGATGAACTTTAATTACGCTTGCCGCCTTCTTAACTACAATTTACGAATCTGAAGAACATCTGGTTAATTCTCTTAATAACCTCTGACAATGGTAGATTTGCTGTTTTCAATTCTATTCATGGGTGCCATGATGGAATTTTTTATTACAATTTGTTTGTTGATGCGGTCCAGCGGCAAAACTAATTAATTTCCATTTGGTGTATACCTTCGTGTAGCTACGGCCGAAACTTTGTAATTAATATCATTGGCAAAGTTCCCTCTCGATAAATTCAAACGAGGAGCTTCCCACCTTCGCCACAAACCGATACCTGGAGATTATTGCATTGCGGCCACGGCCGAGATAAAGTGAGCTTTAGCGGCAACTCCCAGCGGCACCGAAACGAGCTTTGAAGATAAATTTAAGTGCTATCCCCCTTTGTGAGGTGTAATATTTCCGAATAAATTGAAACAACAAAGTTACACGAATAAATAGGACTTTATAATGGATCCGATACGTACCGACGAATAACGATGACACTTAATACCCCGTTATTCGGATATACGAACGTCGTCGTTATTTTGCGGTCTTTCGGAATCCTCTCGACGTTATTTTTAACGTGCCTGACTTGGGAGTTTTCCTGTTTTGTTTAAAAATTCGCTGCGCAAATCCTAATCTGGCCATTACGGGCTTAAGGACGGGCCTGCGAGTTGTCCAATCCGTTCCTTTTTTCGGAGGCAATTGAATAAATTTACTGTCCGCCGTTTCTTTTATTAAAAAAAAGAGGCGACGTCCCGAGTTTGCAACGAATAAAAGAATCGTTTTAACATTTATTAGTCGTTTCGTTTCGGGAGGACAACGTCGTTACGGGACGGGAAGACGAAAGTTTGATAGGTACAATAAGACGACGAACCTTTCGTCGTTTTATTTGATTCCCTCCCCCCGATAAAATTAACAAAGCATGTCGGTCTCGGACGAATTGATTTCAATGCGAACGATAAGGATCCGATTCTTTTTTATTTCGCCGATTCTTCTCCACGGTCATATCGGGGAAGAGATGAATATTCCGAAAACAATTTTCTTTCTCCGTCCTCTCGGACAGAAATTCGTTTTGCCTGGACCGAGAGAGACCACGTGGGTTTCTTCTCGTCGTGCAAAAACAGATGTAACCGCGTCACTTCTTATCGTAATTAAAATCTTATTGTCAACAACGGGGGCGGTTTCGGGTCTGCGCTAATTATGTTTCGGGTGATGGATTTTTGTTTGGATTCAAAACCGAGCCGTTGCAGTAAATATATTTCTCTTTATTCCGAGACAATTTCCAACACGGTTTCGTTTAATCCGGAGGGTTTTTAAATTTGGGTCACACTGTTTGGGATTTGACTCAATTGACTAATCATACTAACGACGAAAAGTGGCAGGCAAAGTGGGAGATGATACAACAAAAGTTACGTATGTAAGTTGTAACTGAAATATACTTTAAACAGTGTAATAGTATTTACTATGTCTCAAAAATCATTATGTCTTTTACACCAGATACGGATTTGGTTACTATCCATTTCATTCACCGTTTAAGATCTTACGAACTTACCTTTTTCACCCTTCTTCTCGTAATCTTTTTAATTCCCTCTCCTCTCGTTTTACTGCGTACGCCACTTTTCCATTTTACAATTATTCGTGCAGCTAGTAATTGTCTAACTGGTGCCATTCTCTCTGCACGTATTTGTTTTCCAGTCCCATTTTTATTAGTTCTTATTTTGTCGTGCTTCTTGTCCCTTCATTCCCTATACTTTTGTATTTTTTCCTTTTATCCTGCTTAGAGATATGTTTTCTTTTTTCAAATTGAATATTGCCTCAACTCTGTTTTGTGGGATCCTGAAAATTTACCTCCAGCAATTGATGGCTAGCAATTTACAACCTCCACCATATATCTCAAAAACAATTTTTAACCTACAAATGATCAAGAAATTTACAATGAATGTTTATTGCAAACTTCACAATCAGGTACGTTGGGATAATTGGATTAATAATAATAACAATAATAATTAATAAGAAACTACAATAAACTACGTACATTAGTAATTAGGGTTTGATTTGAAGGCATTAAAAAGTTTAAAAATGAGGTAAGATAGGCACTAAAATTTCGGAAAGAGCACTTAAATAGGTACAAAAAATAAATATTCTACAAGAAATCTTTAATTATTATAGTAAAATAGAATACTTTTCTGCTTTTTTGCTTATTTATTCGGTTATAGTTTTAATAATTTAACCAATTTTGCGTATCTATCTACTATTGTATCCAGATTTTATCATTACAGTCATGAATTAGGTACATATTTTTCCAAATTTCCTGGTATTAATGCAAATGTAGATTTTAAACTTTTCAGCTTTTCAGTCTCGTTTAAAATTTAGTTGCATTTTTTTATTACTTTTTGTGTAGTTGTTTTTTTACTTAACTTAAAGCTTATTAAGTTTAGTAATAAATAGGTAATTAGTTATAAATAATAGTTAGGTTGAATTATAAAGTTAACCAAACTTCACTTAAGACGCTCTAGTCAAACTTCAGTAAATAATTGAGTTTTTGACTATTTGCACATAAATTGTATGATAAAGTTTTCAGCACTTAAGTAGTAGGTACAGAAAATGAATATTCTGCAAATAATCTTTAATTACTTATAAAAAAAATAGAATACTTTTCTTCTTTTACTTATTTTTTCGGTTGTAGATGTAATAATTTACCAATTTTGCGTATCTGTCTATATTCATATCCAGATTTTATCATTACAGTCATGAATTACATATTTTTCAAATTTTTGTGGCCTTTAATGCAAAAGTAGATTTTAAACTTTTCAACTTTTCAGTCTCGTTTAAAATTTAGATGCAATTTTTTGTTACTTTTTGTGTAGTTGTTTTTCTACTTAACTTAAAGCTTATTAAGTTAAGATATAAATAGTTAATTAGTAATAAATAAAAGTTAGGTTAAATTATAAAGTTAACCAAACATAACTTAAGACGCTCCAGTTAAATTTCAGCAAATAATTGGGATTTTGACTATTTGCCTACAAATTGTATGATAAATTTTTCAGCACTTAAATTGGTACAAAAAATAAATATTCTGCGAAAAATCTTTAAATACTTATACTAAAGCAGAATACTTTTCTGCTTTTTGCTTATTTATTCGGTTATAGTTGTAATAATGTACCAATTTTGCGTATCTATTCAGATTTTATCATTACAGTCATGAATTACATATTTTTCAAAATTTTCTGGCCTTTAATGCAAAAGTAGATTTTAAACTTTTCAACTTTTCAGTCTCATTTAAAATTTAGATGCAATTTTTTGTTACTTTTTGTGTAGTTAATAAATAATTAATTAATAATTATAAATAGTAAATTAGTAATAAATAAAAGTTAGGTTAAATTATAAAGTTAACCAAACATAACTTAAGACGCTCCAGTTAAATTTCAGCAAATAATTGGGATTTTGACTATTTGCCTACAAATTGTATGATAAATTTTTCAGCACTTAAATTGGTACAAAAAATAAATATTCTGCGAAAAATCTTTAAATACTTATACTAAAGCAGAATACTTTTCTGCTTTTTGCTTATTTATTCGGTTATAGTTGTAATAATGTACCAATTTTGCGTATCTATTCAGATTTTATCATTACAGTCATGAATTACATATTTTTCAAAATTTTCTGGCCTTTAATGCAAAAGTAGATTTTAAACTTTTCAACTTTTCAGTCTCATTTAAAATTTAGATGCAATTTTTTGTTACTTTTTGTGTAGTTAATAAATAATTAATTAATAATTATAAATAGTAAATTAGTAATAAATAAAAGTTAGGTTAAATTATAAAGTTAACCAAACATAACTTAAGACGCTCCAGTTAAATTTCAGCAAATAATTGAGATTTTGACTATTTGCCTACAAATTGTATGATAAATTTTTCAGCACTTAAATTGGTACAAAAAAATGAATATTCTGGAAAAAATCTTTAATTACTTATAGTAAAGCAGAATACTTTTCTCCTTTTTGCTTATTTAGTCGGGTATAGTTGTAATAATTTACCAATTTTGCGTATCTATCTATATTTATATCCAGATTTTATCATTACAGTCATGAATTACATATTTTTCAAAATTTTCTGGCATTAATGCAAATGCAAATTTTAAACTTTTCACCTGTTCAGTCTCGTTTCAAATTTAATTGCAATTTTTTGTTACTTTTTGTGTAGTTCCTTTTTTTTCTTAACTTAAAGCATATTAATTTAAGTTATAAACAGTTAATTAGTTATAAATAAAATTCGGCTTATTTATTCGGTTTAAGATGTAATAATTTACCAATCTTACGTATCTATCTACTTTTATATCCAGATTTTTTCATTAGTCATGAATTACATATTTTTCAATATTTTCTGGCCTTTAATACAAACGTAGATTTCAAACTTTTCAAGTTTTCAGTTAATTAATTAAATTATTAATTAATAATTTAATAAATTATTAATAATATTAATTAATATTAAATATTAATTTATTAAAATATTAATAAATTATTAATTAATTAAAGTTAATTAATAATAGTTAATAGTTAATTAGTTATAAATAAAATTTAAGTCAAATTTTAAAGTTAACTACACTTAACCTAAGACGTTCAACTCAAACTTCAGGAAATAATTGAGTTTTTGACTATTTTTGCATACAAATTGTATGATAAATTTTTCACTTGGGATTTCCACAAAACTGGGGCTTGTCCTCATTAAATTCATGTGATTAAAAATATTTTCGTCTATAACGCTTAACCAAACTTAAACTACACTTCTTATAAACTTATTGAATCATAAGTAGAGTGTTAGATATAACGATTTGTTATCTTCCCTTCTGTAAAAAGGTTTTTTATTAATTCAGAAAGTTAGAAATGTTCCAAATGTGCTTCTTCTATTTCAATCAATTTTTCAAGCCATAGAATCTCGTTTAGGTGTCATGACGATGTACAAATTTAGAACTTTTTTAAAATCAATCACGTCTTTAATAATGTAACGTGTTTGCTACCCATAAATCTACGGTACAGTATTAGTTTAAAATTGATAATTTCGCGAGTAACTAATAAATTATTTCGAAGGTCTGGTCTCTTTGACTACATTCGCAGGTCTCTAGGAAAATATTTTCTCAGGAATTTCCCCTATTTTTCGCGATATCTACAAGGGAGATGTCTATCTCATCTTGGGTTTAAAATATTTCTAGTATTTCGGTGGAAAAAAGTCCTGGGGCTAAAACAAACGTGCGATTGTTGGGCGAAACGCCGACTCGACGTGCGGAGAGTCCCAAAGCGTTGAGTAAGTATCCTTTTGAAGTTATAGTTCCGGCGAAGTTCCGCGCTCAATAACTCTCGCGAATTCCCTTCAGAAAACTCACCGGGTTCCGAATTAGTGAACAGTTGCTAATGCTAATTAGTGCGGTTTCGGCGGCAAAACGATAATTGGACCGTACAAACGGTAATGAGCCAACTACGTAATGTAACCTACGTTCTACGTGTAGGTAAAGCTTGTTCAAATAGCGGAGTTAAAAGAGTGAGAAAGCTTTCGGGGTCATCTCGAATATGAGTCGAGAGTAAAATTGGATTCTTTTGAGGCCGCAACGAACGTTTTCGGAGAGCGGGGAACTGTAGTTTTATGTGTAACAGCTGAATAAATACTTCATGTTCAACCGGGCGAAATGTGTTAAGCTAAAGTGGATGTTACGAGCACCCACTTACAAATATAAATTTCACTTTGCCGTTGATTCAATTCAGGATACCGACTGGGGCTTTCGGTGGAACGTTTGCACCTTTAAAGGGAGACTCAAATTAGCTATTACAATTGCAGTGGAAGTCAAAATAATGAGGTACGAGTATAGCGTGGCTTTTAGGTTCTTTGTAGTTCAGTTTGATCTATTTGGACTTGTTTATTTAACGTTTTGTTATTGCCTCAAATGTCTCAGGAGTATCCAAAAATTGGGAGTATTAAGGTCGAAATAATCTCAACATTTTATATACTTGTTTTTGTGCCTTCGTTATTGACTTTTACTTTTTCAAAGAGTTGTAGATTAAAAAATATTTTCATCTATAATTCTTATGATACTAACTCAACTTTGGTGGATTATTAGACGTTCTAATGGGTTATGAACTTATGAGTAATGACCCAATGGTTAATGCTTCGAAATTTGTACAGCGAATTAACAACATAACTTTTATTCAATTCGATGAAATCAGGTTTTCAAAAAAGATGAAATTTTGCGGGACAATGAGATTTATTTTGCGCATTCACCATTTTATAAATATTTCTTCGAGTAGTAAATTAGGACGAGTAGTTGGAATGAACAAGTAAAGCTGAATACTTAGCCTTTTAAACAAAAATAACGTCATAGAAAATGCACCGTGCCTTAAATCATAGTTAATATGAATTTTAATAAATAATCTTGTAGCGCATTCGGAAAAAGAATGTATTCAACAAATGCAAATAATTTTATTGCGTCTTTTATTTAATGTTTTGATTTGTTTACTCATTTTGATAGATTTATCTAGTATTGCATTCGTTAACGAAGTCGAAAAAAGAGGAATTAAAATGCGGTTTTCAGTTTTTTGGTATCTAGAGATCATACAATATATCGGATATAAGGAAATTTGTCGGCAAGCTACAGGTCGCATTTATTAATGAATCACAACGAAATTTGGTACAAAAATCAGTTGGCCGAAAATCTCGGTCGAGTTCGTTAATGGGCGAAATAGGTCCAGCGGTTTCAAAATGGCGGGCGGCTTGTTATTTCAAAAAAAAAAAAATCAAAAAACTTTAATTTTGCGTCTGAGAGAAAATGTTACTTAGGTTTTTTGTTGATCATACAGAGGCGAACGACTTTTATATAAAATATTTTTTCGAGAAAAGTACAGAAAAAAAGTTATTTTTTAAAAAAGAAATAAAATTTTTATTTCGCGTCTAAGAGAAAAACGTTCCTGAGGTTTTTTGTTGCCCTTATAGAGGTGAACAACTTTTCTATAAAACATATCTTTGAGAAATGTACAGAAAAAAATTATTTGCAAATATTTAAAAATTTTGACCTTTGTATTTTTTCACACCTCGTATACATTTTTTTGACATCTGTTATATTACTCTATATCCTACCCATAAATTTACCTTTCAGCCTGGCACGCCATGGGTTTTTTTTTCTCAGGGAAGAGATTATTCTACAATCAAATGTTTACAAAAAATTCTTAATAACGTTTCAAAAACAGTTATTATTTTTTATATTATGAGAAAATAGTTCGATGGACACATTGCTATTTTTTTTAAAGCAACTCAATAATATTAACTACATATTTAATTTTTTTGATGGTCTTAGTTTGCATTAGTTTATCAAATATGCAGAAAAAAATATTAAATATTGACATGCATCCTGTGTTAAGATGAAATATGTATGGATGATATTATATCAATAAATGCTTTGAAATTATAAGATTTTGTACAAACAAATTTCGTAAACTTAGATTATTAAAGTTATTTGTCTTTGGTTGATAAATTTTTTAAGGTAAAACTAGTTGTAAATACTGTAGTTTCTTGCGTCGTTTAGTTACGTTGAGTTTGTTACTATTAACTGTTATAAGTTGGATGGCAATTGCAGTACTGCTATAATAGACCAATATTCCTCACACTTTTATCTTTGAATGTATTTCAAAAGATTTATGTTTAACTAATGAAATATGAGATAGGTAGACTATTTAAACTCCTTTTGTTTTAATGACAAAGTAACGTACCTATCTTCAAAATTCTATCGATGTAAGTCCACGTAAGCAAATTAGACCTCAGGACGTTATCGAACGAACCCTTTCGAGAAATTCTCCGAATGTTTCAATGAATCAAGACGGAATTAAACGTCTCGTTCGAAGACCGCCGGAGGGAGAACTGAAAAATCGCAATCTCTCGAAACGAGCCGAGCGCAAACTGGGACTTTATTAAAACCTGTCGTTTTCAATGAAACGTTTAATTTCGACACAAACACAAATAACCATCGGTTCCCGGGGACTCGATTCGTACGATCGCCATCTTCCCGTCGTCACGTCCGATCTCCTCTCTCGCCATTATTTGTTCAGTTTGGCAATTTTCCTGCGACCTATTTTCTTTGAAAGCCGGTCCTTCGTCATACGTACACGTATAGATAGATAGATAGATCTCTACACGCTCCACGCCAGCTTTAGATACGTGCACGTGTACACGAGTCTCTGTATTACGGATTCAATCCGTACAGCCAGATATGATGATTGAAATTTATGGCCGCTTACGACTAGACGGTTATGCGGCAAACCGGGCGACCATGGTACTAATTTAGAAGAAAAATCATACGCGGCTAAGGAAAATGTCGACACGTTCCGTCCATGAAATCCGTCGCGTCCGGAGGAAAACGTCCGCTCTCGACGTTTCAAATTTACTTATGATTACTTCTGGAGAAGAAATCAAACTCCTCCGGGCTTAACCGGAAGGAATGAATTTCGTACTTATTGCGTCCGAACACCGGAATCGATTTTTTTCCTCAATGAACGATGCTCCCGTGACGTTTATGGAATTTCACGGAAGGATGAGGACGAACCGCGCAGAATTTCTCCGGAATAAATATTCGGGGAGGTATTTAGAAGGATGATGCATAAAGGCGAACACAGAACCCCATTAGTGCACGGAATACAAATGCGCCTCGGACAAATGGAGGAAAATATTTTCTCAAACAACATGGTTTTCCAGGATTTATGAGAACGTACGGCCAAAGGATTATCCTCATTTTTTTTTCGAGGGTAAAAAATTGTGGCGAATAACAGAACCAGCACACTATTAACGTATTAAAGCTCAAAGAAGTGCATTTACTTAACAATGTATTTTCATACTAATTACGAGCTAACTCCACAGATCTAATCTAAATTATGAGTACATACAATAATAGGTTCACTTTCTCATAAAATATTTTCATATTATTAAAGTGGTTCTCATGGTTTAGCCAAATATATCTTTTGAAGAGTTATTTACAATTTCTGAAAAGTGTTACGAAAGAAAAGTGTCCTTACCTTATTTAACTCACTTTGAGGTTTTTCAAGAAAATACTCATTAAGTAAATTCTATCAATTATTTTTGCAATTATTATGTGGCACAGAAATGACTAATGAGTCGATAAATATTTTCTTATTTTTGTTCAACAGGCAACTTGGAGCCCTTGTAGAGTATTGTTTAATTTTTTTTATTGTTTAAATTTGAAACTGCAATTGTTGGTATCACAACGATGGTTTCAATGCATTTATTATTTGACGGAAATGAGTAAATATATCATGAAAATGAACTCTGAAATACCAAAAGAATACGATGGCTGTCTGCTGGTAACAAACCGCTTACAGGACATCACGCAAGTTGTCAGGACGGTTTCACGGCAGAGTCTTGATGAGGGTAAAACAATTACATTTTACGGTTTGTAATCTCATCCATTGGGTTTATTTATAGTAAATCGCTAAGTATTTATTGCAAAAGGTTGTTCGTCAAGTTTTTGAGTTTATGGTTAAAATCACCCGGTATATATCTAACGCCAAATCTCAGCAATCAAAATAGTAGCCCAAAAATAGGTGTTATGCATTTTTAAATTTTACGTCAAAGCTTGATGCAGAAGGTTGATTGTGAACCATGCCTTATTTTCAGTTAAACTTTTATGCTATGGTAAAACCTGCTTTAAGTTAGGTACAAAATATAACACCTCAAATAATAATGATCAAACAGCGGATTATATGTAAAGAAGAAAAAAAAATAGGAAAATATGTACATAAATATGTAACGATTTTCCGAAATATATTTAACTATTTGCTAAAAATATGTAATAAACTTTAACTATTAACTTAACTTTAACTATTAACTATTAACTTTAACTATTAACAGGATTTCACTGAAACTAGTCTCGATACATCAAAATTCCCCTCAAAAATATTTGAAATATTTTGAATAGTTTTGAACTCTTCATTATTTTCCAAAACCTGATTCAATTTGTTCAAAACTATTTTACCAATTTTCCCGTTTACTTTTTCTCTTTTTTATTGAAAATTTTCTATAATTTCAAAGGAATCAAGATTTATGACATATAATTAATTTGTTTGCATCAATCCTACACTCTCTACAAAAACGAAATACCAAGAAAGAAATAAGGGACACCTAAGACCCTACTTAACGCACAGTTATACTCTGCTTAACAGTAGGTAAGGTATTGATTTTAAAAGCAGAATAATAAAAAACAATAACACTAAGAACGAGTATTTAAATAAAAATGATGAAATCATGTAACTATATTTGAAATATGTAATTTGATGTAACTTTGATGAAAATATGTAAAATATGTAAAAATATGTGAATTACATATATTCCGTTCTTTGATAATGATTATGATAATAAAGAATGAGCCTCATTAAATCTTACGACAAGAAGCTCAGTTAGTTGTTTCGTTTTCGGAGGCGTCGATGTTCTCTTCCTTGAATTCATATCTCACTGAACATTTTGGTGAGACTTTTAATCATTTTTGATGGATTGCCGTCATAACCATACCTTCCTCTTATATATTTATCGCTTTCTTAATGCCTCTTGTCTCTAATTGGTGAATTAGGGACAATTCCCTAATTCACCTAAATCAGGTGATTTCCCCTTTCCTCATTTCTCACTCCATTGCGTTTGAAGTTGAATTTTCTTCGAAATACTTGTTGCATATTTTCATTATCTTTTGTCAATCCTCTGTTATTTCGTCTTGTGTTAATTGTATGTGCCTGATATTGTTTTTCTTTATTTAGTGCTTTAAGAGCATTAAACTCAGTGTCATGGCAATCTCCCACTATTTCTACTTCTTCTCACTTGTTTCTTTTACCTTTTCTAGTTGTTTTTTGTTGCTTCATTCGTTTATGCTTGTCTTTATTACGATTTATCATAGTACCAGTACGTTATCACTTATCTTCCTAGTTCTCTTCTCCACTTTTGCAGTTGGTACATATAATCTATGTTACAATAGATTTCTCCTCTCTGCTCTTTACCTTCCTGGAAAATTATTCTGAAAATCTATTTCTCGTGTTATTTAAAATTACATATCCTTGTATTCTCACAGTACCTCCAGACCCATTTAACTCGTCTAGTATTTTTTATTTTTCCTGTTTCTTTCATCACTTGAGATACCTTCTCAAATTCACATTTTCACCATTGCCAGTTCATCTTCACTTGTTTTGTACATCAATATTTTTGCTCAATTCAAGGGGTAAAGGAGAGTCTCTTTATGTGAATTAGAGCATGTCATTTCGAATTTCGTGTCTACTTCTTTTATAATGTTATTTTAGTTGAAAGCTTACTTGAAATCCTGGTATTTTTACACGACAACACTTAGTAACTATTCAGTTGCAATAAACTGAAACACAGCTCATACTGTCATTAGGAATTCAGTTGAAAGCACGGTATTATTCTTATTTCACGACAACGCCTTGTTGAACATCTCATGAAGTTCATTGCAACTGTGATAAAGTAATACAAACGCGAACAAGAAGTATTCAAGTACGGTTATCGTAGATGTAACTACTAATTTCGTTTTATGACATGTCATACGTCATATTTTATTAAAAAATCAATACTCTAGCAGCAGACCAAACCCATAGTTATGGGTATATACCCGCGTAAATCAATACAACGATATCGCTGAACGCGATCAGCTATTATTTAATCAGCAGTAATAAACAATCCCTCGGTATTAACATGTTTATCGAAACGTCTAATCTTAGCCGATAGTGTTGTTGCTGTACGAGCAACATTAATATTATGTTATGTCAATCGCCCTTAACCAAACATAAAATCCATACGAGGAACTTTTAAGTTTACATGCGAACCCTAACGAGTCTCCGACGCGTAAAACTGATGTAATACGTAATGTAATGTAAGCCGATTGATTTCTTTACCTTATCAGGCAATTACATGATCATTACTTTTGATTCCAGTCAGGGCCGTACACCATTAACCGCGAATGTATCCGATGGGAGATTAGGCGCTCCGGGGCGATCTGTAAAGCGATAATTTTATCGGAGGATTTCAAAGGACAACTCGCTAAGTTCCTAATTTGAATTACAAATACAACTAAATAAAGCTTTCTCGCATTGTGTGTGTATGTTTAACGAATCTTCGGGTATTAGCGTTTATATTTAAATAATTAGCGAGGGGAAACGTCGAGTTCCGAATTGTTTGACTAATGATTACTTGCGAATAGGCATTTTCGAAGGAAATGAGTGAGCGCCTGTTGGTCGAGTTGATCCAAAACTCGATGTATTACCAAGATAAGTTAATGGGCTAACACAAACAAATGTTAATAGTCTAGGTGGTTGTTTAGACTACGATCCAATACAATGAAACTTAGTTTTGTATACGGTAAGCGTAGGATTTAATGACGCGTGGCATTTACGTCGAACTGCGAAAGTTTACATGTAATAAAATAAGTTTGAGACAGTTACAACAATAATAATTAGTTGTAGATTTATGCGTCAGACGAGATATTCAAATTTACAGTCACTTTAGGAAACCATAAGAGAGAAGCCAAAATGGGTATTAAAACTATATGAAGCTGTTACTCTCTTATAAAAATATTATCTCATATCAAAAAATTAACGTTTGGTTATTATGTATTTCTTATTATCTGGTTCTTTAATTTGTGATCATGACTAATTACGCTACGAGAGTGGACCGATAAGTTTGTGGCATGGCGTAGATGTGGCTCCAACAGCTTTACCTAATCTCTAACTGATGTTCTACAGTTTTACCTCTTTCCAGGTTTTGTACGAAATTTGATGTCGTAGTCTTGGTTTCTCAAAATCTTTCTAAGGTTTATAATTGACAAGAGATGAAAACATATGCTATCTCATAATGCTAATACTAATATGACGTCTTCAGTGCAAACTGTTAACACTTGCATTAACAGACTTTTTAAACGCCAACTTAACCTAACCTTTCAAAGGCATTAATGTAATTCTATTTAGTACGTTTTGTACAAAATTTATTATGTAAAAATATCTATTGGCGCAGTAAAT
Organism: Cryptocephalus moraei; assembly: GCA_946251905.1. Classification (NCBI taxonomy): domain Eukaryota; kingdom Metazoa; phylum Arthropoda; class Insecta; order Coleoptera; family Chrysomelidae; genus Cryptocephalus; species Cryptocephalus moraei. The sequence goes on from OX276452.1 coordinate 45,402,580, forward strand.
TCGAATGTGGCGGAACAACTTGACCGTCGTGTTTTCCCTCCCTCTCCCCCACTCCACAGCGTAGTGTCGCACATGTTACCGACAATTACAGGAATCTTCATAAATGACACACCAACGATACTTACATTGCGTTTAATAAGTTGGTTCAAACCATCACGAAAACTATTGCAAGACTATTGAGAATCTTTATAGAAAGCTTCTAGATCCTAACATCATTTTGAGAAAATCTAGTTTTTTCCTGGGACCCCCAAGTAATCTGCAGCCTCCTTGAGCCCTCTAGATTACATTGCATGTCGCTTTTAGGATATTAATTGAAATCTCCTAGATCTATCCCAAGACCATTTTTGAGAAATCTTAATTTTTCCCTTGGTCCTCGGAGAAGGAATTTGAAATTTCGTAAACCTTCTAGATTCTATTTTAAGGCACTTTCCTTCATTTAAAATTCTAGCAGAAGACAATCGAGCATATTGTAGGTATTCACTCTGGCTACTAATTAGTTTCTAGATCCTTCTGCTGGGATATTCTAGAATATCTAGATTTGGACTCAAAAAAAACTCAGCACGTAACACGTTTCAAATTTGACAAGATGTTATAGCATATTCCAAACCTTAGTGTATTCTATATTCTAACACATGTTCAGATACTGACAAAATTCTAGATCTATCCATTAGGATATTGTAGGTTATATCACATTTAACTTATTGAACTAAGTATAATCTTATTGATCATGGTCAGGCAAATACGACTTCTTAATTCCAGCATGTTCTATCTAGATTCTTACTGTACAAGCTGTTCTAAATTACATTCTAACATATTACGGAAATCCCATCAAATTCTAGATTATCTAGTAGCGTTATTCTAGAATATAGATGCTTCCGTTATCTCGTCAATGCTCATTGTTACATTACAAGATTAAAGTAATGTGACCGCTATATTCATTCCTTCAAATATTTAGTAAATACCTGATTCTTATGAAATAGACATGAATTGTATTTAATTACTTTCAACAGACTTCTTTTGGTAGATTTATATCTAGTATTGCATTCGTTAACGAAGTCGAAAAAAGAGGAATTAAAATGCGGTATTCAGTTTTTTAGTATCTAGAGATCATAGAGATCATACTTAATCATTTCTCAAAAGTTTATATATATATATATATATATATATATATATATATATATATATCGAAATTTGACGGCAAGCTACAGGTCGCATTTTTTAAAGAATCACAACGAAATTTGGTACAAAAATCAGTTGGCCGAAAATCTCGGTCGAGTTCGTTAATGGGCCAAATCGGTCTAGCGGTTTCAAAATGGCGGCTTGTTATTTTCAAAAAAAAAATCAAAAAACCTTTATTTCGCGTCTGAGAGAATAATGTTACTAAGGTTTTTTGTTGCTCTTATAGAGGCGAACAACTTTTGTATAAAACAATCTGTCGAGAAACGTACAAAAATCAAGTTATTTTTGTCAAAAAATAAATAAATTTCGCGTCTGGAAGAAAAATGTTACTTAGGTTTTTTGTTGCCCTTATAGAGACAAACAATTTTTGTATAAAAAATATCTTTGAGAAATGTACAGAGAAAAAGTTATTTGCAAATATTTTGTATTTTTTCACACCTCGTATACATTTTTTTGACACATCGTTTCTGTTATATTACTCTATATCCTACCCATAAATCTACCTTTCAGCCTGGCATGCCATGGGGTTTTTGGAACTTTAGTTCCTTTTGCCAGGGATTGGTGAGCGAGGGTGGTCGCGCCGCAAAAAATCTGACCGTTAAATGGAATGCGTTACCGGAAAGCGTTACCTCGGCAGCGTTCGTAGCGGCTCGGAGGCGTTCGTAGTGGCTCGGTGGGGGGGGGGAGAGTGGGGGGGTGAGGGAGAGAGTGGGGGAGAATGGGTGAGAGAGGGGGTGAGGGAGAGAGGGGGTGAGGGAGAGAGGGGGTGGTGAGGGAGTGAGTGGGAGAGAGGGAGAGAGAGAGAGAGAGTGGGAGAGAGAGAGAGAGAGAGAGAGAGAGAGAGAGAGAGAGAGAGTGGGAGAGAGAGAGAGAGAGAGAGAGAGAGAGAGAGAGAGAAAGTGGGAGAGAGAGAGAGAGAGACCACGCGCTTGACGCACCGAGGAACGATATTCCATTGCCTTACTTATAGAACCAATGCTGTGTATTATATGCAATGCCCGTCTTACTGTCGCTGTTTCACGTTACATTACAAAGTTTTATTAAGAAATAAGTAAAAAAAAATTGGTTATTAATTAAAAGGAACTAAAGTTCCTAACACGTGTCCCGCGACACGTTTCAGGTTTTTTAATTAGCCTTCGTTTATGCCTTTTTTTTCAAATTTAATATGAAGAGTTTATGGCTTTATTTTCATTACTCATGGGTAAACAAATTTCAGTTTGCATAAATTTCGATATAATCCGCGAAGCTGTAGCTACCCTTATAATATTCGTAATATCTAAGTAAATATTTTCCTATTCGTCTCCCTACTTCGTTTAGTCTATTCACTGAACCTAAGTGTCAGTTTACATCGATATTTTCGCACGTGAGTTGCGATTGAAAATTTCCATCCATTTGTTCTCGAGTCGCACATTTCCTCCCTGGCATATATCATTTTTACCTTATTCGTGTGACGCTATAAGTTCCATTCGATGTTGAAAGCCATAACGACACGTCTTCGATCGTGAAGGAATTTCATATATCCTTCAGAATTGCCAGTGCCTCCTCGGCTTCACAAATATCGATACCTATATAGATATTCGTGGGTATTGTGACATGAAATTTTGATCGTTTAAGGCTGCAAGTCTATTTAGTTCGAGAGTTAATTATTTATATTGTAGAGTTAGGTTCGAAGCGAAATCCCCTCGGCAGGTCGACGTTTAGGAACTTTGCTGTAACAATTTAATTCCTCGCTATAGTGACTGTTAAACATCTTAACTTCATCCGTAATCCCCCGAGATAATGAAACTACTGCTACTACATAAATACGCCGCAGAGAAGGGTAGGGGGGACGCGTGAATTAGCTCGCTCCGGAAAATATACGGCTTCTAATGTTGGCCAATTGTCAGCGAGGAAAGTAAAGAACACGCCACCTGTTCTCCCATCGTATTGTTTCGGAATAACCCTAATTTAATTCTGCATCTAAATTAAGCTTAACTGCTCCGGGGTAATCCCCGGAATTGATGGCGACTCCGGGCTGAGCGAGGCCGAAAATGAACGAGCCGCCATTATTCAGCGAAGACAATTCGCCTTTAGGAAATGCCAGAGGAGCGGTCAACGTTGCCGTGGGATTCCGAACCCCCGAGATATTTGCGTGGGCGCTTCGATTCTTCTTTCTGTCGGGAGGCCCGCGGGGGCCTCTCCTAAGGACCCCGTTTCACTTTCGATACCTATCCTAAAGGATTGAAATTGGATTACGGATGAGAGAGCTTTTAGGAAAACGTAAAATAGTCGTCTGTTTACCAGAGTAAGGCTGCGTCTAAGTTTACTTGCTTAAGGGGCGGAGTGGGCACAAATCAGATGTTCAATACAGCTTGGAAACAAATATTACTATACCTAACTCACTTTTCTGTAAAAAATGCACAGTTTTGGAAGCATAGCTTTTTTATTGCGGGTCTCGCTCGAAGCTACTTAAAAATATCCTGAACTCTCCATTGTTTCAAGTAGTATCTTAAGCATATTCGCCACATTGATCGCGATTCATAGTTTCTTCAAACGTAACACATTGTAATCGTTACACCACACATTAAAAATTGATGTGGAAGGATGTGTTTTAAAGGACATATATTTTGGAAATTCATTTTTGAGTGTTTTCTAACCGTTCAATGTAAATATTATACTGAGGGCTCAAAATAATAGATATAGAAATTACAAAAATGAGTTTGCTGGCAACATATCCAAACCTAAACACTATTTTGTCTTTTGACGTAACCTAACCTAGTAAAATTTTTCTCATAATGTTATTAATAAAGAGCGTATAATATGCATATCGCATTTTAATGCAATTTCTACACATTTTTACAATTTCGGAAAAATTTGCATCTTCTTAAAACAAGATACATTTTTTGCATTTTTTTACTAAACGGTGTATTTATTTGCATATTTTGTTCTTTTGTATTTTGCATTTTTATATCAATAGTATATTATTATTATACTAGTTTAATAAGACAAAGTATTGTCACACGAGAGTTTTAAATAGAACGGGTGTGACAATACGTCTTATTAAACGGGTGTAATAAGTATACTATTTTATCTACTTTGCTCTATTAATTCATTAAATTTTGGTTGTTTAAGTTTTCGTATTACACTAGGGAATTTTGCGTGGGTTGGTTACACTGATGTCACTGACATTGACGTTTCGTATTTGTATTCGTGACAGACTGATGTACCAATTTAACAAAACTAAAAGTTACTAAAAGCAGTGTAATATATGAATAATATTACACTACTTTTGATATAATAGTGGGATCATTAGTAACGCAAAGTAGATAAATAAAATTGTAAGCTCTAAAACATAGTTTTAATGCAATTCATCAAATAAAATTATTCTAGGCATCCAAATAAATACCATAAACATATTACAAATTAATAAAAATACACTTGTTATACATATTTCGATCTTAAGAAAATGTTGCGTATGTTGACATATTATTGCATATTATTGCATATTTTTAAGAAATAGAGTGCATTATAATGCGCATTTCTTCAACATTTTTGTTGCATTTTTTCCGCCCTTTAGTTATTAATATAAATTTTTGAGTAAACTTAAATATGAGTTTACTGACACATATGGCCCATATATGGCTTCAACTTTTTAAAGTATAATGATCGTTAAATTTCTTCTTGTTCCTCGTAATAGTAATTAACAAATTTTAATGTTCATTAACAGGAGTTAAAAGTACAAAGAATAATAATTATTTTCGCAGAGTGGCCCGGTGCACTTCGTATCACCTACATATATTTTTGAAAAATATTGTCAAAACTTGATACAAAATATTTATCTACATTAAATTTAATGCAACACAGTTATACGCATAATCAATTTAAGGCTTTCTGATGTTCTATATTTCTTGTCTTTTTTTGCGGTGCGTAAATATATAAAGATCATGGTTTTACGACTCGCAAACACGCGACGCATAATTGCCAACGCGCGAAACAGGGAAACTCCAAGTTGATTCCGAAAACTGTTCTTGTATCTGCAATTGTATATTAAATTTTAAATAATTTTTCAAAAACTACCTTGAAAGTGGGCATGAAATTTTCCCATACAATATGCGTTGCACCAAACATCATTTGAAAGCAATTATTATATTTTTGTATTCACCGCACTCGTTCGATTCTAAGCCTCTCTACTTCATAATTATTTACTGTTAAACGCAATTCTGTCATACCAATACGGATGTTATAATTATCTGTCTCTCGCTGGTCGTCAGTGCGATTTGCACGTGAGGTAGCTCGTCGCACATTTGATTGACTTCGACGACCTAAGTCAGGTCGTATTTTCCTTGGCATTTTTAAATCAATAAAGTTCTCGCCCACGGTAGATTTTAATAATCGTCTTGATATTTATTTATTTGACAACCAACTGACACTATACTTTCATTTGTTGGATTACAAATGTCAAATTATAAAACGAGCCTTTTTCTAGTATATCCGTTAGTTATTATTTATGTTTCTCGCCTCTTAAACCTTCCCTGAACTTTCACAAATATTTCAAGATCAAAATTAGCAAAATCGGTCCAGAAATTCTCGAGTTTAAGCGAGACAAACGAACAGCAATTCATTTATATATATACCGTGTTCAAAACAAATCCCGATGCACATCCAATACTACCAACTTAATATAGTCCCAGGACATCGTAATTTATGTGTTCCGTGTATATGTTAGGTTGAGAATACACATAACCATATATATTGTCAACCTAAAATATACACGGAACACATAAATTGCGATGTTCTGTGACTATATTAAGTTGGTAGTATTGGATGATTCTAACGTCGTCAAAATGACTTGGATCGGGATTTGTTTTGAAAAGAGTATAATAGAGATTAGAACCAACAATTCTCGTATTTCAACTTATGAATTGTTTATAAACTTTTTCAAAGATAGGTAATAATCGTACCTACTCAGGTCAATTTAAGGATAGCCATTTCCTTGGCTCATCCAATTATTTGTGAACTGGTGGATGGAAACGTCCCTAACTACAGCACTGAAATGAGGTGGTGCTCAATTATGCATAAACCAAACTTGAAATGCAATGCTGAATCGTTCGGTAATATGAGAAAAGTCCAAATAAGTTTCGTCGGTTAGTCGGCTTGGTAAAAAATCTAATTCCCTTAAGCACCGCTCAATAATGCCTGCCACAACATTTATTTCAAAAAAGGCGGTAAGATATTGCATGATAGTCATGCACATTTGCGTTTCCTTTGCGTGGTAAATAAGCGCCTCATTAGTGAAAAGAATTTACTTGTAAAAATTAATGCTTGCTGTTAAATAAACTGCCAGGAGTCATGTAATTCGTGTTGCCAACTTGATATTGCAATTTGGAGAGTCTAATTAAAAGCTTACTAATAAACGAAATAAGAGAATGGATTTAATGACAATTGCAATGAATTAAAGCAAAGTTTATCAAGGAGTTCTGAGTTGCGGTTAACGTAAATACGTTTACGTCCCATCTTTTCAAATCCTTGTAATTCTCCTGGATTCAATTTTGTTTCCATGCAACCCAGCCATTTTCCACAAGTCCCATCATTTTATTTTTGTTGGATTAAATTGTTTTCCATTTAACTTTTCAATTTTCCATAAACGGCATTCCTCCTTAAATCGATTTATTGTTCGTGGTATAAATTCAAGTTTTATGCAACACAGTCTAGTTCCTCAAGTGTAAACCTTTCGAGGTATTGTCATAATATTTTTTTGTGCTTATCTACAAGTTTTACATTTACCATTTAATGCTATTATTTGTCTTGGGTATTTACTGTACTTTCAATGTTTTTTTTTGTGTTTATAATTATTTAGAAAATTGCAATTTTATTCGACGTATTTTTAATTACTGTAATTTTATTAAAATAGTATTGCCATAATATGGTAATACTGTCTCAAAACGTAACGTTACCGTAACCGTTACGGCTATACCATGTTTACTCAAGTTTCTAACCCTTAGTGTTTTTTTCCACAATATTTAATCACCCGGTGGATAAGGTTTAACATGTCTATTACGGTACAATCCATTTTTAATGTGACATGCACCACACGTCCGCGTCGATTAATAACAGTTTAATTTTCACCTTAACAGGATAATCAATACCATTCACGTTAGCGTGAAAGGTATCTGGCTTGTAAACTACCCTGTTTACGGACCTCGAGAATAAATGCAAAATTATTAATATAGAAAAAGCTCACTCGATAAGCTCGATTAAACGCATTTTAAAGGAAACTCGATCGACACGAGCGACGGTAATTAACGTCAAAACTTTTCTGGGCCGCTTAATTAATCGTCCCGTTACCGCCGCTCCCTTTTCGTTATCAACCTGTGCGTATCCCGCGTGTCGCACAGTCTTACGACAAACACACTCGCACACCGAAATGTCGGATTTCCCTAACGCAGAGAGGATTTAACGCGTTCCACACGTGAAGTATGTTCATTATTCACAACTATTCCGCCCACTCCCCGACGAATACTTCCCGAGCCTCGAAGGGTAGAAGGGAAGGCAAATGTGAAAAATTCATCGTCGGAGGTGAGGAAATTTCTGGATTAAGCGGTCTCCGAACACTCCGGAATAAAGATCGGATTCGATCGGAGGGGACGCGATGATGAATAAATTAAGTACATGTCGTCCAGGCGATGACCGCCACTGAATCGTAAAAGCGATAGAAAATTCTGTGTGCGAGTCGTTCCTGATTTCTCTGCGACACTTGAATATTGCATCTCTCCCGTACAGTTTTGTTGCCAACTGGATTAATAAAAGCTAAGGTTTTAGTACCAAAATGTCGGCGAAAGTGTCACAGAAACATACCTACAACGCTTGTTAGTAACATTTTTTTATTTCTTTCTATTTTAGTTGAATATGTTATAAATGACAAAAATCTACAGATTTATAATTAATCTATTGTAACGTTTATTCTAATTGATTTCCACCGTTTTAATTACACACACTACACACTACTTAATTTATGTAGACTATTACTGAACCAATTAATTTATATAACACACTTAACTTTTAATTTATTTGTACAATTCACTTGTCCATTTTCGCACTGTTTACTCACTCGCGGCTTCACTTCTAATCTAATCTCTCCTACCGCAAGCCCGTTTATATACATATCTCAATTGTATTCGAGATGATTCCAGTTCATTATGTTTTTCTAGAAAGGCCCAGAAGGTAATAAATCATTCTTCCTTTAATAAGATTATTCGGGAGTATCCTCCATTCTCCTTTTATGGCCCAATTAACGGAGCGCTTTGAAGTGGCCGCTGAGGTCCGATAAGAGTAGACACGTTTCGCGCTGCTGTTTACATTTCGCGTGACACTATGCACGGATTTAATTATACTCAAAAAGTGTTATCACACATTCAACCATGCACAAGTGTTCCCACTCTACTATTGTAACTACTTATCTGGTTTGTAATTGACCAACTGTAACGTGATCAACGTTATAATATAACATTTGAGTGTTATATAACTGTAACTAACTGAAGCAGATACATACCTTTACTGAATCGTGTTACAATTTCATACCAGTAATTAGTGATTAGTGATTATATGTGCTCAATTACACCGTTTCCAACGCCGGCACATTCAAGTACTATAACGGCATGGCTGACATTTTCCCCTCTTCCCCAAAAATATTTAAAAAAAGACATATATCAGTCGAAAGTATTTCAAAAACGTGTTTCAGAGACAGCAGTCTTATAGTGCGGAGACGATTCGTTCAAAAGTTATGGCACTTTTAAAATGCGATTTTCCATAAGAGTTATGTCGTCAAAAACTAAAAACTCACCAAAAAATCACCTTTCGTCCATAAAATAGTGTGGAACATGATGGTCCACTTCTTTTTTTTTTAAATTCCTTCTGGTTTCTTTGCAAAAAAATAATTTCACTTTTTGGGTTACATCGGCGGATGGCTCTCTTTCACTCCTCGTTGCTTTCTCGTGGTTAACGGGCGGACATCAAATTCATGCCATATCACACGTTTGTGATCCTCTTTATATATTTTTCACTATTATTCACGCTCAAACTCTTTGAAAAATATGTTAAATGCGAATTTTGTACGATATTGACCGAAGTTTGTTGATATTATGCACAGAACACCCGTTATATATAAAGCACATTTGACAATTTTCATGGAACGTCAAGTTTTCTTTTGTGGCTATGCGACCATCAAGTCAGTTCTTTTAATAAACTATTCTCCGATTAAATTGGCATGTTTCCTCCTTTCTCTCATTTCTAATACTGTTGGTATCATTGCTTTAACTACTATAATACAATGCGAGCGCTTTTTACAAAGAATATCCAATAATATAATCAGTTTGCTCCTAGGCAACCACACATACTCCCATTACTAACTTTATAATTTGCAATTTTATGGCTTATTACAAGTGTTTCATACTCTCAAATAATATGTGATCTTTCGTCGCTACCAATATACCGCAATTTTAATGTAAAGGATACATTGCATTTGGTTTCAGATGTGTATTTTGGAATTGTTCCGTACTTCCACTGTTTCTGGGCTTACCACTCAGTCGGAAAGGTTAGGTACGTTTGGTTTGGCTTGGATAAATGAATAAAACTTATAGTGTTGCCCACGAGACGAGACGAGACGAGACATTGAAAAATCTCGTCTTGTCTCGCAAAAAATGTAGAAAGTCTCGTCTCGAGTCCCGTCTCGCAATAAAAGTCTCGTCTCGTCTCATGTCTCGCAAATTTCTCGCAAAAACTCGCGATTTCATGCATTTCTTGCATTTTGCCGTTTTATTACGTCCGGTTATCATACTATAACTGAGTATCATATTATAACTGAGGTCCTCACGTCCTCAGTTATATCGAAATGCTTATCAAATTTGCTTTTTCGACAAGAACTGAAATAAACCAAATAAACCAATAAAAAATAATTGTCTTAACTTATTGCGATAACGAAAATTATTATGCCGACTTGCAATTTTGAAATAAATATTAAAAAGAGCACGTAATCACCAAATTTCTTTCGTTTGTCCGAGGTACTAATTCTAGTATAATGGTAGTACACGTGGCAATATCTCGGAAAACTCAAAAAGGTAAACATTGTGTAACAGTTATTGTAAACACAGGCTGCTCGCTATTATGCGGCTTTAAAAATATGTTTCAATATCATTCGCGATATTTTGAATAATTAATTACTACTTGCCATTTTTATCTGCAATACTTCGAGACTTCTGCGAGATTCGAGACGAGACTTTTTGAAAGTCTCGTCTTGTCTCGCAAGGAAAATGTAAAATATCATCTCGAGTCTCGTCTCGAAAACGAGACGAGACGAGACGAGACTCTCGCAAACGAGAATATCGTGGGCATCACTAAAAACTTATTTACACATTTTTGGGCTTACGACTCAGTCGGGAAGGTTAGGTATGTTTGGTTTGGCTTGGATAAATGAATGAAACTTATTTACACGTTTCTGGGCTTACGACTCAGTCGGGAAGGTTAGGTATGTTTGGTTTGGCTTGGATAAGAGAATAAAACTTATTTACACACTCTCTCTCTCTCTTTCTCTCTCTCGCTCTCTCTCCGTCTCTCGCTCTCTCTCCGTCTCTCGCTCCCCCCGTCTACCGTGTCGTCTACCGTCCGTCGTGTCGGCCGATTAGCCACTGCCAAAACTGCTCTCGACGTGTCTGTCAACAGTATTTAAATATGGCGAAGGCGCGAAAACGTCTCCGTTTCTAATCGTGATTTTGCATATTTTTCGGTATCATTTCGGCGCGAGGTTAATGTCATCGTTTAGTGCAAGCATCGAACTACGTGCAGGCCTTAAAGTGACTTAAAATTACTCACGAAATCACTGAGAAATTCCACTTCGAAAATAGGTAATTTCGGTGTTTTCTACATTTTTTTTCTCAAAAAATAAGCGTCACCGCACCTACGAACTATTTTTCCCAGCACCTCCAAACGCCCCTTTTCCTGCTTATAAATTTTATTTTTCTTTAATTTTAGGGAGGAGCGAAAAATCTTTGCCCTTCATTAATCCTAGAGACCGATCCAGACGACCGCGTTCACATGGTTTCACTCTCGTGTTATGAGACTAATGACTCTAACGTTATAAACTGTAACGTTGTCAGTAACTATGGCCATGATTATAACTGCATCTGCGATAATAACCATATTTTAGACTGCTGCTTTGATTATTTGACAGCACAGCTCTACTGCTCTGTAGTGACTTCATATCGCAATTGTGCCAAAACTGATTATCTGACAGTGTCCATTTTTGCACACATAAATAACGCATCGACTACTACCTCTTCATACAGGGCGAGTCCTATAACTTAAAAATGGCGAACTTGAGAATTTTCCTCATTTTTCACAATTCCTTTGTTACTAGTTATATGATTAGGTCGATTCCAATTTCGTTGTGTTCAGGTCTTGATTACTGTACGATTAGCTTATATAGAGCGTCAAGCTTTATACAATGATAGTTGGGGATTGGAAGAAAACATAACCAAAATAGGTACTTTCAGTTATAGACCTTTCATATAATTGCACAGTAGGCTTCCTGGTAATATTCTTATCGGGTTTGAGTTTTCATCACAGTTCGGAACATTTCTATAGAAAAATACAACCTGAAGATCCTTTTAGGTTAAAATAATTCCTTCCAATACAAGAATAGTAAGATTTTAAATTCTTGTAATACTATTTCTTGTCCTTTTTACGTTCCAACTGTGTCAGGGATTTTTAAATTCAAACCATACAACTCTGATACTTTACTTATACAATATGTACATTGTACTCTGATATTTTGTACTTCTGTTTACGACCCTAATATTCTTTATGTTGTCTGTAATCGGAAACATCGTCCTAATATCTTCAATATTGCGTTTGAATTGCAGTGAAATTACCTTTCACTGAATATTTTATGTCGGAGCCATTCCGTATCTACCACTCTAGTAAGGTAATTCATTCAAACTATATCTCGAGCAGTAATTTGTCGAGAGCTATTACGAATGCATTAAACGATGAATAGTTTAAAGCCATTTCCGCGAAAATTATTACCGTCGTTAGGTTCTATCCGGTAAAGTAACACATTCTTTCCATTACAAGCTCTCATAAAACTCATCTTATTATGTTCGAAACACTGGCGCATCTAAATTTAAAGCCCCTTCATCATTATTACCTTTAGAGTTACAGGCGAACCTCTATAAAATTTATCCGAGCCTGAAGTTCATCATCACTTCTCGAGTCGATAGAAGTGACGGCTTCTTACTTCAAAAGGGGCCCATTACATTTTATCACACTTGCTTCGAGGGCGCTATTAGGGATGGGGAGTGCTTTTTTTCTTCCTGTGAGCACACGCACACACACATACTCACGAACAACTTTAAATTCGAATACTTGGAGAAGTTTCCGTTTTAGGATCGATTAAAGTCAAGTCTGCGGTCGTTCCCGACATCTCCCGTTACTCGTGCTGTTCACTCCCCAAAAATTTCCCTTCCTCTCCTTCTCTTCCTCGCTCTTTCCCTTTGTGTTTGTTTGTGTGCGTGTCATTCCCTTTTCCGTTATTTTGCTAGAAAGTTTATGATCGCTTCTCTAGCATCGATCCAGTTTCGGCTTGGCAAAACAACTTTCCGTAAACACAACGATGGGAATAAATCTTCTGTATCGGGGGGGCTTTTCCCGAATGAAACAATTTCTCGGATTTCTCCCGCGTCGCCACCGGGAAAAAGTGTGTACATATTGGAATAATCACGAGTTTTATGCGTGTGCGGAATTTCTTTATCGAGTTCTCTCCTTTTTTAATATTTTCCGGGAGGGAGCGATAGAGAGAGTTTAGGGGATAATTTATTTCGGTTTACATGGTCGCTGGGGAGAAATCCCTTTCCTCCCGAAAGAAAGATACATTTTGGCAAAACTGTAGTTTCACACAACGGTATTACAACTAAGGGCCGTATGTATAGTTCTAAACTTAAGATGGACTTGGGTAGGAACGTCTCAAGCATAAGCTTTTGCTTATAATTTGTTTCGTTTTATAGTGATCTGTTCGGCAAAACTCGGGTGAGACTGTCACAAGTGGTATTTTCCTATATTTTATCTCAACTCCTGTCAAATTTTGAAAAATATTTGTCATTGCGCTCATTACAGCTGTTCAGTAAAAGAATCATCATGAAAACGGCTAACTTCACGGAAACAGAAAAAATATTCCGGATTGGTATATGAGTTCTAGTAATTACTCCTTCCACACAAGGAAACCCCTAAATTTGGTCAAAACTAGCAATGAAATTTTGTTGTGCCTCTTCATTAAAAGGAAATTTGCCGTATTTTCAGCCAATAACTCTGATACTCTTTTTACTATCCATGATACTGTTGCTTGGCTGACACTTTGTAAATCACCACCATCAACCGTCTGTAATTAATATAAATATGATTGTACTTTCAAAAATCACTACTATTAATTTTTAACATTACTTACTTGGAAGTTTCCTGTAGCATACAATCGTAACGTTATCAGTAGTACCAGTGGAGAAATGGGAAGGCCGCAGTTATTAATTTTTTGAAAACCCTCAATTACCAAAGGAAGTATAATAGCAATTACAGATTGCTTGCTAAAACGATATCGCATTTCAAATTCCCTATCTCGGAAGTACGCTAAAGGGTTATTTCCATTCCTTATGTAACGTGTAGGTAAACGTCTTCTTTAAATTTGTTCAATATCTTCTTCAACAGTTACTAAACGCTCAAAAAAAAAACTTCCATTACCTTCCAGGAGGTCTGGTTTACAAATTAAACTTTGTAAGATTTCTTTTGCATAGGAGTGAAATTTTCATGCCAATGTCATTCACTTACATAAGTAAGACTCAAGTCCGGGTTCGAGGTGATTCAAACTTACCCCAGGCTTGAGTTGAACTTGACACTGAAGTTCGTTTTATAAAATAAAATTTGAGAACTTGAGTCAGACTCAACTTGGGACAAACTAAAATGGCGACTATAAATACGGCCCTCAGTAAACTCAGTTAAAGTATGGCATAGCGAATTGGGCGGAAATATAATTGACGGTAACTCAAATATCCAATACGGAATGTCTGGTTGAAGTAGATTCCAGAAATTACAGTGGAAGTATGGACTGAGAAAGATTATTCATAGTTCAGCTCGGACAATATAGTAGTGAGAGTGTGAAGAGACGCTAGGAAGAGCTATAATTCAAATTAGCTAGATGATCTTGCAAATCCTGATTGTAATATTCCCGACACATTCTTTACATGCTCCATACTCTTCATGATTTTTAGAATTAATTATTATTTCCTATTTTAGAAACTGATATCAATATATCAGTTATAGGTAAGTGGCGCGAAAAGAATTTTATTATTAAAGCTTCATAAAAATTTTCATAAGTTTCAGTAGTAGCGAAACTCTAACTAGGAATATGAGTCATACGTTGCATTTTCAGTGAATATTAAGAATCATGATGTATAAAGGTAGTTTAACCTTAAAATACATCCCAACTTCAACTACATTTATTTTGGATCAACAGTTTTTATAAAAATTTGATAAACATGTTAATTTTATACTCAATAATCGATAAAATGTAGTATTACTTACCGGTAAATAATAAGGATGGCAACCCTTACAATTTGTTTCAATAACACCACATATTTACCTGTCAGTTCAAACGTAATCAAATGCCAGCGGTTTGGTTTCACAAATACCCTTTTTTGTACTTGAATAGTAAAACAGGCTGTTTGTGTGACAAATCTGAGGGTGGTTTTCCCTCTTTAGGGGTAAAGAGTTTGTATCTATCATATTAAAAAAGTACAAGATCGCTTTTATTTTCGAAATTTGACATAAAATGCTGCTATATTTTTTTCATTTTATAATTTCCAATTTTTGGTAAGACGTCCACCACATTAGATTCCCATGAATCCTAAATTTTCAAAATTTGACATTATATTCGTAATGAGCGACCCCGAAAACTTATTAAACCAACCTGATCTCTATTGTGAGTTCCTCATAAAAATTTCCCTTAAAGGGCAGTTAAGCTATTATTAAATTACCCTCAAGATATTAAGCTACCCTCAAAGGGTAGTTTAATAACTTTTTTTTTCAAAAAATCCCAAAACAGGTACAATTTGTTTTATTGTTGCCTTTCCAAACAAAACAAAAATTGAGCAATAATACGTGTTTGAACGAAAATTTTACAAAAGATGAGAAGTTTATTATTACCTATATGAAAAATGAAGGATCTGATCTACAACGGTAAAACCATTAAGATTTTCTTTTCTAATTGCAAAAATTGATTTAACAGGGACATATTTTAAGGGCAGTTTTCACCATATTAAATCGCTTTTCAAGCGACATAAGAGAATATCTGTCTCTCATTTTTTACCATGATTACATACATTAGATTATCTTTATTAGATACCTGCTCTGACAAATTCACAATCTTCTTGCTTCAATTAAATAATATCGACTCTGTCCGGTCAGTTGATAGGGCACGTTTTCGATCATGATTTACGTGTGACCTGTGCGGAAAATATCATCGGGAAATTGTTCGAACATCAATTTTCAGGTAGCTTCTGTAGCCTACGCAAATAGATTCGACTTTGTGTATATCTGGACCATATTGAAATCATTTGCTAAATTAGTGATGAATAGCAGGCATGTGAATTTAATTACAAACGTCGAACAAACGTGTTCATGTACGTAAAAGCGGAAATCGTGACTGGAAATATAATATAATAGCAAGGGGCTATCCTACTTTGCCAATACAATTATTTTATTGTATTGCTACGAATACAGTAAAGAATATAAAGAATGATCACATTAACTCTTGTTTTCAGGTGCACACTTTTATTTGGTTCCAATTTGACTTAAGTAACATAAAGAAAAATCGATCATATCTTTAAATGCGTGAAATATCGATTCAGGTGCTGTACCTAAGTGCTGTAAATGGGTATATCTTTCATCATATTTCTAACAACTTTTATAAGGTTCATTCACCTTTTCTATACCTCCTATAAAATTGCCCAAGTTTGTTTATGGCATTCGTTACAGAACATACGTAATTATGGTAGATCCAAAATTTTGTTAATAATTTTAATAAAAATAACGAGCACAAAAATTTTCTTTGTGTTTATAAATTTCCCCTGTTATGAAAGTCTTTAACACGAAAGGTAACAATTAAATTCTAACGAAATCGTTACCGTGCCTCATCTTCACATCCCTAATTATAAATCACCCCTCTTTTCATATTCACGACCAAATAAAATTCTAATTAAAAACGCAAAACATATAATTTAACTCATCCAGGCCATGAGAGAGAAAGAGAGGGAGAGGAAGTCTACCTACTTAATTGCCTAGTACTAACACACTTAATGAGTGCGGGGGGGCTAACTTCAGTAATAAAAGGCGAACTCTAAAACGAGGTAATTTATAACAATACAGAAAGTTAAGAAAATATTCTTCCAACTCTCTCTCTCTCTCTATCTTTTATTCTCTTTTTCCCTTTCTTCGTCTTGATTTTTGATCGTCTGCCGCCCGTCAAACGTAAAACGCTAAATGAGTCATAATTATCTCTGGCGGAGCGCGAACAACGAACAACAAACCGGGAACAGTCTTCCTCGGAATCCGGAAGGGAGGGAGTATTAACAGTTCTTCTCGAAGAAAATTTTCGTATTATGTCGGTTAAAAATCACTATGTAGCATATAGTCCGTCCCGAAGTTAAAGCAAGCTTCACCGACGTTTATTAAAGTAATTTTAAGAAATTTTGTAAACTAATCAAAGTTGCCATAAGAACGATTCTAGTCTAATTATAATTGGAGCTCCTCCTTAAGCTTGCCTCTTTAATTTCCCTTCATATATGTCCTAGCGCACCTATATGGGATCATTTCACAAGTTCACAATCCACAAAGAAGACATCTGGCCCATGAAATGTATTCAATTTTCTGGGCAAAGTTAAAATTCAAAGACAATATAGCTTCTGCCTCAGTACTCAAGAATTTAAATAAGACATTGCCAACAGAGGAAGGCACCGAAGGAAAATACCGTTGTATCGAGAGTGTTGTTGTTGTGAATACGGTGGTGTGCCTGGAGCTACTTTAGATTTTCGTAAACGTCGACGTGACTTTCAAAAATAAACAAGCGAGGAGATGTTGAATAATAAACTCTGAAGTGCAGTTCATAACTTGTTGAACGGATTATTTCATTTCGAGTAATAATTATATCAGTATATACATATAGGTTTTTTTTGAATTTTATGATAGTGTACAAATCTAGCTTTTTCTGTTTTTAACTACAGGTTATTTTGTGCAGTAATTTATTGTGAATGTATTGGACCAATACAACAAGTAATTTTAATTGACATGTTTTGTAAAAGAATTGTGCACATTATACAGGATCTCAAGGTACACCCATTCCATATTTTCCTAACATGTAAAGCAGTGTATATATAGGCCAACAGATTCTCTGATCTGTTTCAATTAATTACTGAATCTGTGTGTTTTATCGTTTTAATTCGAGAAAACGTTAAACGCGGATAAACGAGATTCCTTGTACATCTGGTCTACGTTTCGTTCTAAAATTGCCCGGAATGGCGAAAAACCGAGCGGCGCATTCTCCAGTATTCCTCGTTCCATCTCCATACTGGAAAAATTCCTACCGCAAAAATTCGAATAAAAAAATTAATTTAAATACGCAAATGTTAACAAACAACTCTATACATATCACATTCAGAGGGCCTCCACGATTTACATAAAGACTTTTTTATGCCCGAGTCCAGTTGTGCTCTCATGTATGTTGTGTGGAGTTATGTTATACTTGGAGTTACTTTCTGTTTGGACAACGCAAATTCGGTAATTTGTATTCAATTACTTTTCAACTAAAGGGCTTGGTAGGGAGTGAAGGGGAAGGAAGGGCGAGAGGGGATGGGTGAAGACCCGGGGCTAGATTTGTTCAAATTGCTAATAACTCGCCTAAAAGGGCCGAAAAAAAACCGTTCTGGCACAAAACTGAAATTTTAATCAAAACGATGTAAATATACGAGGCGAAGGGTCGTTGAATTTAGTCGTTGAAAAAAAAATTACATTAGATAAATCGCAGCTATTAATAATAGGAAATGTTTGGCCGTAGCTGTATAAACGTCTGACTAGTTTTTTTGGTACTGTAGATGTGGAGAAACAAACGTTATAAAAAACCATCTTCTTTGTATTTATTTATTTATTAACAATTAAAGGTCAAAAGTACACGATTTTAACGCATAATTAAAGGAAATTATTATACTCTATTAAAAAAAAAACGGAATTAACCATCTTATAGGGCATAAAAAAACCTTCTAAATGAGCTTTCAAATAAAGGTTAATTTAACCCATTTGTTGCTTAATAAGACATTAAAAACAGGCAAAATTCTGTTGAAATTCGAGCAGGCTCTCGTGATGCTGAATATGTGGTAACAATTTGAGAACGGTTCATTGAATAATTTTTGCAAAAATAAATTTGTTTGTCCCAGGCACTATAATTTTGTAAAAATTTGTCATGAAATATTAAAGATAGAGCAATTATACGTGGTGCAAATTGAAGAAGAGGAGTTGTTTTATCATGTTATATCGTTAAATGACCTGAAATTTAGTTTAAATAATTGCAAAAGTTTATTGCAAAACATAGTGAATTTTTTGCTTATAAATAAATAGAATAACTTTTTTGTATTAATATTTAGAATTATAATTTTTTCTATTCGAAAAGCTTGTATTTTTACACGAATTTAAAAAAGCAAAAGTTGGCCCTACGACTCTTTAGATCGACGTTAGCTTTTTTTTTTAAGAAAAATTGGTTGTCTGTAAAGTCAGTTTACGGACGATAATCTTACGTGATAACGTCATAAGAAAACATTGATGAAAAATTGCATACGTTTATGAATTGCATTGAATTAGTATCACTAAATTATCATTGATGTTTGATATTATAGAAGATTTTTTCGCACTGCGGTTGACCGGTCCAATTTGTCATTTTAGACATATTGTTATGACATGTGTGAAGCTGAACATTAATCTTGAACCTTATATGGATCGCTACACAGGATAATAATTTTCATTGGATACTAAAAGAAAGCAGTCGACTTTTTATACGATCATTTATATCATTAATCATAATTTTTTGATCCAAGCACAAAGATAATGATATTATATAACTAATCAAACTCTTAGAATGCAAGAATTAATTACCTTTTTGCCGCAATTGTTATTGTAATAGTAATAAGCAATGATATGCACAGTAAATATTCAGATTCAGATAACTGAATCTGAATCTAACGTGCTGTCTCTTCCATCGCGCTCTCGAACCGAGCCGATCGCCAAATCGAGCTTTCGCTCGGACGCTGTAGTGGAATAGAGACAGATGCGCCGCAAGGCAAACGCTCTCACTCTCGCTCGCACGCATGGGTCTGGCGTAACGTTACAATATTTCCTGGAAAGTACGGGTAGCTCGCACATTTATAAGACGTTTATCACTTCAAAAATTCACCACGGCTTTATTTATAACAATTAAGGAACAAACAGGACTTCATTTTGAATCTCAAGACTCCAAGTTCAGGTGTAAAAAGTTTGAAAATGATTTATTTAAAAATGAGCTTATGGCAAAGCTTTATATGGAAGGATTTTTCGTGCGAGCCACTGGTAGCTTGATGGGGAAAATCAATCCTCAAATTCAAATTAATGAAGTTTGATATATATATCTCGAAACTGATAAATATAAATTAACGTTTTTTTTATTTGTACTACCTTTTTGCGTACATTACAGAAAAGCACGTCGTTTATTATTAAACTTATTAATTAACTGACTAATTTGTTAAATAATTTTACATATTTTTTTTATAAAGCGCGTTTAGTCAAGTGCAGAAAAGTGTGTTAGATATTGAAATGGGTTGCATATAGTTATAAATAATTATAAATTAATATATTAAAGATGAAAAAACATTAATTTTCAGAAAATTGTTTATACAACGTTATATTCCCATAAAAGTTAATTTTGAGCACATATTACATATATCAATTGATTTCTTTAATACAGTGAAACCTCTATATAGCGAACAGTCACGGAAACCACAATTTTGTCCGTTATAAGGAGATGTCCACTATTGGGAGGAAAGAATTAAATAAAACAAAATATTGATATGTGCCCAAATGTAATTGAAAACACTACATTTTCAAATTGCAATATATTTCTTATTGAAAAATTTGTCAATAGTAGTTTGTTTACCAGAAACCACGGAATCGACATAAGACTACCTGTTTATTCTGAAACATATCTGGAATTTCTAAATAGGATGATTGCAAATTTAAACACCTATTTAAGAGACTTAAGGGATTTATGGATGCAATTATGAATCCGTTATTTAAACTGCTTAGTAAAACGGATTCCAGGAGATGATGATTAAAATTTGAATTCCTATTTAAGAGGTATATTTCTTACACATCTGATTTCAAAAGTTATTGTCCCTTGTTAAGAGGTAACTTTATTAACAATTATATAGGAAATGATAGTTTTTAACTGTCCGTGTCCGTTATTTGGAGGGCCCGCTATTGGGAGGTGCTGATTTGTATAAATCCCTATTAAGAAATTCGGGACATATAAAACTGCCCGTTATGTAGAGGAGTCCGCTATTGGGAGAGTGTCCGTTATTAGAGGTTTTACTGTATTCCTTAATATCGTTAAGTCTAAGTACTAAAAAAAACTGGTCACAGCCACAGTCGCCAAAGAGTTTTTTTGCACATTTTCCTGTATTATACATGTATCCTCATGTTAGTTAATTTATCTGTCCGTCATTAATAACCGCAGGCATCGATAGGTAGTTAACGGGACTTCCTATTGTAACAGCCGATAACAAAGCCGAAACTACACAACAGCGTTTGAATTATTACCGGTAAACAATCTTTCCCGGGCTCCGATAAATCAAGGCGCCAGGCGGATTTTCGGCATTTTTCGAAATTAAAATTATAATTCGGAGTGATACGTTTAACGAGATGAAAAATTCCGTCACGCTCACGTTTCGAGCTCATATTTTACCGTCGATAAATGTTAATGCGAATCGCTGCCGTAAGTAATTGCCGGTTTAGGATCGATTTACACTCGCCGTCGAAATGTTGTAATTGTATTTATTATTTATTCGGTTTCGAGCGTAAAGAATATATATTTGATTCGGCTTGGCTTGCTCATTCCACGTCCCGATTTTGAAACACGCGGGATTTGCATGTCTGTCAGATTTCCTCCGACGTTAATTTGTTAATATCATCGGCGGAACGGAGCGGAATAACGGTAGAGAGTGAGAAATGAGAGCGAGAGAGCGAAGAAAAAACACGTCAGGATTCAACTTCTCTCACGTCGTTAACACGATGCGCAAACAAACGAAAGGAGGCGGATAAGGAGCGGATCTAATCTCGGGAGGAATTGAAGTAATTCGGCGAGATGCCTTGAATTTAAAACTGAAATATTGCTCTAATTCACGGTTTATCCCTCCCCTCTTTCTCTCTCTCTCTCGGTTATGCCGATTTTTTCCTCTCGTCCGCTAATTTCGAAGACGCTTCTGCCGCGTGCGGGCTACCGCCCGCCCTCCCGGAGGATTTTTAAGGGGGGCGCCCCCGCCGAAATTTATCGTGGGGGATATTCGTACCATTTTCGGAATTGAATTGCCTGGTTACGGTCTTATGCGCCCGTGGGAGGTTGCGGAATTAGACGTATTACACGAATCCGGGGCGCGCTTTAAATCGTAATTTAATAGCGAGCAATAATAATAATAATAGCAATAACGTTCTTCGGGATACATTTTCACTCACATATATAACCGAGTTAACGAGATCGAAGAGGCGTTGATGCTCAAGGATCTAATTAAAAAAAATGGCAATGTGTAACATCGTAAGGGTGCGTTTATAGTGGAGCTTCGATAAGAGCTGTGATACTACCTTTGATTAGTGATACGTGCGGCGCCACTTCTTTATTTGCTTATAGTGAAGCTGCGAGGCTAGGCTAGCGTTGATAAACGTGTGAAATATGTTGCATTCTTGATTTGAGAGTTCTAGTTTTCAGTGTACGGACGCAGTGTGCAAGCTATTCTGAATAATATTCATACATAAAGATACTAGATAGATGTAATATTAAGAATGTTGTAAAAAATTAGTAAAAAAAGACATAAGTTTGGCGAATTTCACCATTTACATGAGGATTTACAAGTTTTGACCGCTGACTCATCGCGACGCGAGCATAGAATTGTATTTTCGGGGCTTTCTTCGCTCGTATCACAGCTCGCATCGTTTAGCGCAGCTCCACTATAAACACTTCCGTAAGAACCAATGCAACACAGTTCGGCGCTCTGTTCAACGCTAGTATCACAGCTCTTATCGAAGCTCCACTATAAACGCACCCTAAGACTTTCTCATATGGCCGGACAAAATATTCACGGCAACATTATCACCGTTTAATAAAATAAATTTAGTAGTACATATTAACATTCTCTCTTATTAGTAAATACTATTTCTTATAGTTGTCTGTTAGATGACAAAGGTTTATGAAAAATGTTTTTGAGAACAACTAACTTTATCGAAACGATTAACAAATTTACTTATGTAATATAACATCTACAAATTTCAATGTCCATACTTCGAAATAAAAATCCAATCATCGACTTGGAGTAAATAAAAGCAACTTTGCTTCATGGAGATGTATCAGTTCGACTGTACAATTACTTAGAAACCGATGTACTTAAGGAACTGCCCGCTAGGGCAATTTTAGATAAAACTGTTTCAAATAAAAGGTACAGGCATTAAACAGCTAACTTAAGTTATGAGATTTGGTTTAAATCACCAAAACCGTTTTAGAGTAAATTGCACAACAAAGTAAATTAAGAGTAAAGTACGCTTTAGCACAGATTTAAAACAAAATATTTCAAGTAAAAATTGTATATATATAATTATTATATACATTAATCGATGTAAATGACAATATTATTAGAACGTAATGTATGTAAAATTAATGCTATTATATTCTACTGAATTCGTATTTGTAATGAAATTTGGAGAGAGCTTAGCCATGTAATCCTTATTTAACCTATAAAGAAGTCAAGAAAATAATTAAAATATCCCAAGTACAACAATGTAGAATATTTATGAAGTTTCCTATGCAGAATAAGGTTGCCTATAATATTCTTAAACTTCGGAAATCATATTGTACACCACAAAGTCAGTATGGATTTGCAAAGATATCCCGAAAAGTCTTTATCCTAATATTCTTGGTTGGGGCGGCGGTGGTCGTGTGGTTTAAGGCGCGGGCCTTGAATCAGGCGGACACTGTCGTCGTGGGTTCGAATCCCACGTAATCCATGGATGTTGTGTGTGTTGCGGGAAGTGTGTAAAATGTATCCAAAATCCCGTTCCTATTCACGCCGGTAACCAGGCCGGATAGGATCGGATATCCTGTAGGAGGGCGGGACTAGGATACACACACCCTGAGTCGGTAGAGCACGGAGTGGATCAACTGGGGTGAGAGCCTTAAGGGGGTACAACCGTGCTCGAGGACCGTGGTTCGGAGCCCACGTTAAACTGTAGGTCCCGTCCAAATTGGCCCTGGCAGCGTAAAAGAGACGTTAACTTAATATGAAGAAGAAGAAGAAGAAGAATATTCTTGGTTCTAACGTCGAAATAATTATATTTGTGCCTATTTATATACATTTGTAATTAAAATTACATCAGCTAATTTCACATCTAAGTGAATTAATTAGAATTTGGGTAGTTATTGTGCGTGAATTTAAATATTCTGTTCTACCTTTGTATCACTTTATAATGGAAAATTTTACAGGAATTTTACCATTT
The DNA here is from genome assembly GCA_946251905.1 of Cryptocephalus moraei. Lineage (NCBI taxonomy): Eukaryota > Metazoa > Arthropoda > Insecta > Coleoptera > Chrysomelidae > Cryptocephalus > Cryptocephalus moraei. The sequence continues at coordinate 45,426,604 of OX276452.1, forward strand.
TTTAGATACTTACGTCAAACGCACTAAACTGTTTGATGTAATTATATCCATTTTAAACTACCTTTTCTTACGGTCCAAATTACTTATTGATCGGAAATTGCTTATAATTTCAATTAATCGCATGGTGAAAGAAACGACAACCTTACATTTTCCTTCAAATTGATTCGATTCATTTAACTGCCTTTAATTTTTAATCAATCTATCTAATTTAATCACACAAGTGTTAGTCTACTTTCTTGTAGCGTTAATTAACGATATTATCCTGCCAGAATCGCATTTAAATTCAAATAATTTTACTGTGAACGAAACTCTAAGTTTTATTTTACTTCAAATTCAAACAGGAGATATTTCTACACCTTTCACATCGATTTTTCACCTTTCTTATCAGTCGTAGACAAGGAAGCAATTTTTTGTCCTAGCAAACACTCACCGGAACGCCAGAATATTTCGTCTTTATGAACATCACTTGTGCGTGTAGATCGTAGGTGAGCGGGTCGGTTTTAATTACCGGACGTGCCTTCTTGGCTATTCCTTTAAAAATTTTCCAATTTTTCGAAAAAGTGGTATCGAAGTGCGCGGAACTGTTCGGAAATTGACATTAGTGTAAAGGAAAGGTGATTTTTTTTATTCCAAGCTAGTTTTGAGATTTTTTTTATTTACTCGATTTGATTGATTAGGGACTTGTGATTTGATTGGTTGATTGATTATTGATTACTTTCATTTTAATGTATGTTTTCTTTTAGCGTTAAAGAATTATTTATTCATAATTAATCGTATTGTGAACAAAACGGCGAAGTTATATTCTACTTTAAATTCATACGGTTTATGCTACACATTAGATTTTCACCAATTTTTGCCTCTCTTATCAGTAGTTGTGTAACGACGAGGTGCTTTTTTGTCAGATTTCTGTTCCTTGCACAAGCAAACATTTCGCTCGTTTGTCCGAATTATTCGGTCGTTGTAAACTTAATTTTGCGTTTTAATCTTTGACTATAGTACGCGCCCTTTTGGCAATTTCTTTAAAATTTGCCGAATTTTCGGGTATATTGTGTCTTCGCTAAAACTTCTTTGGTGACTTTATTGCCATGAATTTTTAAATTTTCTTCGACTGCAGTTTCCGTTGTTAACTTTTCGGTGATTTCGACTGAAATATTCAATCTGTTCAAATTAACTAATAACATTTATAATTACACACTTGATTAATTTAGTCGTCTTCATATTTTTGTAATTATAGAAATGTGATTGTTCTCTTAATATAACTCCATAAGACAACTAGTATTTTATAACATCATTACATTCCTCTATATTGTTTTTTGTAATATGAAACTATGACAAACTATTAGTTTCGTTAGGTGTCGTGTAAGAGAACAATCACACTAGTTTTGTCTGGCCCTGAGAATATCTTTCTATTTTTCATTGATATTAAGGTGATTTATGAACAATGTTCTTATTATTGTTTCAGATAGTGATTAGTGCTCTTGGTGGCAGGGGCGAAGCAGGGCAAGGGTGGAAGCAGTTGCCATCATGCCGACGTGTCATTGTCAAATGGTACGTTTCATTTATACCTATTTTGCAACAAACATTTTATTTTATAAGCATGGAAAACTTTTTAATTTCGAGAACATATTCCATATACGTTTTTGTTTTTGAGGAAAAAGTATCTGCTCTAATACTACTTCTGTTAGTTTCTCCAAGGGACTCTTATTACAAAAATCGGTCGGGACTGGTTTCAATTTTACAATACCTTTGAAATTTTTGTTTACACCTTTAACTATACTCTGCATAATAATAATTTACCATAAATTATCTACAACGTGTTATTTTTATCTATTCAACACATTCCTAGCAGAGACGGAACATAAGGAAAGTTGTTATATATGTTTAAGTATGTAATTGGTTTATAATATATTATTGAAATTTATAATTATGAATAGTTTGATGGTGCTTAATTTCGTTTATTGTATTTTCAGGTGAGTATTTTCGTCGACAATGGCATAGAACTTCAGATAAGGGCGGAGATTTAAGAGAATGTCAGCTATTTGCAAGGTGAGTTATTTTTTAAAACTCTTATATTTCTTGTAATATTTTTAACATATATTTTTCAGGTAAGACTTTCAGGATCTTCATAGAAGGACAGAAAAGCGGTAGCCAACATTTTATAATGTTACGTTCTAAATTTCAAATGGTTAGTATTTTCGAATTATATTTGAAATTTCATTTTTCGGCTATTCAAACTTAGTTTCTATATTTATCAGCATATTTTCAGGTAATGAAGTGATGGCGGCAGCAGTGACGAACAACTTCAAAGAAGGACAAAATGGACACAATGATTTTTCTTCTAATGGTTAGTAGGTACTTATTACCTTCTTATTATAATGGAGTTTGTAATATATTTTCTATTTTTTTTTTCAGATAACAGTCATGTTGGGGCAATCGCGGACAACATGGAAGAGGTCAAACACAGCCATTTTTCTAGGTTAGTGTTTTTAAATCGATTTTGAAAACTATTTTATTTCTTATCTAATTGAATGCGGCATGAAATGATGAATTGAGAAAAACTGAAAATTCACAAAAGTAGAGATCCCTTCGCAGAAGATCAGTCAAGATAACGTTCAACAAAATTCCCTGAAATCAACAGAAAATATTTTACACAAATTCACTCAAACTAAAAACTGTACTACTCAACCTATAACATATAAAACAGGCAACTTGTTGAAAAATACCAGCTAGTGCCTTCCGCTTTCTCATGGCACAATACACCACGCTTCGTATTAACTTCGCTAAGTTGTCTTCATATCTTTGACTCAGTAATACGAGTCCATTTAAAAGCCACACGTCCCAGCAGATGCATTAAAGGGAATTATAGTAGAAGGTGTGTGTGGTTGTGTGTGTGGTTTTAACTGCCCATTTGTTGCAGCCGTTATTAAAACCCATTAAAGATCCATTTTGTTCTTTGTGGATTCAAAGGATGAGCACGGTGGGTACTTTCAGCCATCCTTTCATATTATCGCTGACAAGGTGAGCTTAGCGCCCGTGAGGAAAAAAGGCGAAAGCGGAAAGCTTTTTTTTATTTGTACGTGGAAAATATGTAAGCGGAAAAATTCGGGGTGGAAGTAAATAATCTGGTGAAACGAGACATAACGGTTAAGCGTTATTAGATAAAACGTAGCAATCATTTTGGTAGGTGGAGTTTTGCTAAAGTAACGTATCGATTAACTTAAATTGCACTTTATACTAATGTTAATATTTTGACATGTCTTTCTGTAATGACACGTAGAAAACGAGACAAGTCCTTGAAACCCTGTTTCATTAGTGATGCCCACGATATTCTCGTGTGCGAGAGTCTCGTCCCAAATCTCGCACGAGAGTCTCGCAGAAGTCTCGAAATGTCGCAGATAAAATTGGAAAATATTAATTAATTATTCTAATTATCGCGAATGTTATTGAAACATTTTTTTTAAAGCCGCTTAGTTTTTGATATCTACGACAATTTATTTTATATTCACTGACGTTTGGAGATCATCTACCTATTTCTCACCCGACTCCTCATGTTATAATCGACCTATAATAATTGGTTTATTTTAGTTCTTGTCGAAAAAGCAAATTTGATATGCATTTCGATATAATTGAGGAGCAAGGAGGAACCGGACGTAATAAAACGACAAAATGCAAGATCGAGAAATTTTCGAGACTTTTGCGAGACTCTCGCGCGAGACATGAGACGAGACGAGACTTTTATTGCGAGACAAGACTCGAAACGAGACTTTCCCCTTTTTTGCGAGACAAGACGAGATTTTTTAAAGTCTCCTCTCGTCTCGTCTCGTAGCCTACACTACGTTCCATCTCCTTTCTCTAAGTAAGCCTCCTTCCCCTTCCGCTGTAACTTTTAACACTTGTTACATAAACAACAACCCCCATTATGAGTTCCCGAGCAATATGTCGTCCGAAGTAGTCGTTAGAACTTCCTTCGATACATCGAATAATCCGCGACGATACGTCCCCCTAAAGGGACAATGGTGCCAACTGGACGTAAAATTCGATAGAGAACGTTGGCAACGGCACAAGATACATCTCGCCAAGATCGGATGGAATCGTCGTTGGGAAACGTAATTGACTCGAATTCCAAAAACAAGAGCATAAAATACGCGCTCTAGATATCAGTTTTTTCAGAGGGAAGGGTCACAGCGAGTTATTTATTGCCTATTGTTCTGTGGAGTCGTTGCATTTAAATTTTATATCTTCGAAGTTGCGGGGTGAAACTGTCACGTTTTGAGGACGTTGCATACAATAATAACAATTTAAAAGAAATCTTAGTAATAGCGTTGTAATAATATTGCAACGCTAACAAAATGATAATATTTGTTCCATTATCAACGAACAATGTATTACTATTTCTAATTGGTATGTTAGTTCGTTTGAACAGAGATAGTAATGTTTACTGCATATAAATATTTCAATTTAGTGGAAAGTAGAAAGCAATTACCTTTTAAACAAATTCAAATTTAAGCAAATAATACATGAAGAGTGTAACACGATATTTTACAATGCCACAATGATAAAACTGAAATGAAATAATTTCCAATTAATGATGCTCAGCATAACATGAAATTAAAATATTTAATCAGTCGAATATTGGAAATATTTAATTAGTATCTCTGATTTAATAGAAAAAATCTCATTTCGTTACTGGGCAATTTCACATGGAGTTAATACTCACATTTATTAAATAACTACAGCTCAACTGTAAACTTTAAACATTTGCAAAGTTGTTGCTCAAGAATGAATCCTTTTGCAGTTTCATTCTATTTTATTCAGATAGGATTCACTTGATGATGAATCGGTGCTGTAAAATTAGAGCTCCAGTCGTAATGCACGTAAAACTTTTTTCGGACGGTTATTTATGGTAATGCCGCGTGGTCCCGTGTAAAATTTCACAAAATAGAGTTTCAGCTCGGATTTATGCGTGGATTGCAAAATGACGTTTCGCGGTTTTACATTCGCTTACGCGATAACGACGCGACGCCTCCCGCCAATAATGAACACATTTTACGGAATCTTCGTTGCGGTCGACTTTCCTGGGTTTTATTAAAAAAGGAACGGGATCAAAAGCGCCCCAATTACTACCGGAGGGTCCCGAAGGAACGTCTCGCGTCTCCGCCACGAGAGGAAAAAAGAGGAAAGTTCCGCGAGCGTTGAGACAATTTAATTAACGATAAGCGTTTCGGCAAGAGGCCGTAATATACCTAAGGAGTAAATTATAAATACCTCGAGATTACTCTCCCTCAGACAGACTCGCGAGAGAGAGAGAGATAGGTCTAGACTAACGAAGTTAAGTGGTATAAGAAATAAAAACAAGATCCGAGCTCTTGAAAGCGTGTTACGTTATACTAAATTTCGTCGCTCTTCAGTCGTATATAATTAATTATGCTGGTAGTTGGTGAAGTAGTTGTTTATGGTAATTTTGCAGGGTTTTCAAACTCTACGAAGGTGCTTTTTGTATACAACAATGAATTTTCTGCACCTCGGAGAACGGCTACGACGTGAGCAGTGGAAGAGGAATTTTAATTACCTGAAATATTATCGCCGCCAAAATTCCAGAGAATTCGCCAAAACTTAAATTTTGGGGTGACGGGATAAAAACTGGGTAGAAGGGTGGAAAGGGTCACTAAAGGGATCCCTAAAAGGCGAACGAATTCAAAACATGTTCAAGTTTGAGTTGTCAAAGGGTTTTCTTGGTTTTACAGACATTATTGGTACTAAAGAGGTCCTTAATTAATTTGATAAATTCATGATGTTATAATTTTTGAAACGCTTGAACTTAATATATGAAACAATATTTAAAAAAAGTCTATTATAGTATTCCAAATACTAAAACCAAATTTAAGACAATTTTTTATATATACAATATAATAACAATAGTAATATATACAATATATATTTTTTAAATGGATTATTAAAGCACCAGAATTTTACCAAACCATAAACTAATTAAATTTTATATTTAAGCCAGCTATAAGGCAAATTTTAAATTTATGCTGAAGTTCAAAGTTCTTCCATATATTTGTAAATAATAAATACTTAATATTTATGTGTCAACATGAAATGTATAATAAGTTTTTAAGCACTTCCGACACAATTTCAAGATTGTAAATTGCGTTTTTAAACCTTTCACACTGCTTTACATACAAGTTGTTACAAAGTTCATAAATTAAATGTCAAAAAACATTTTGATCTGAATTCGAAAAATTCCTAAAAATATTTTTACTTTTTTGAACTAAAGTAACTTATAACATTCTGCGTTTTGTACACTTTTCCTAAGAAATGCAAATAAGATCTGACTCTTAATTATTAATATAGTACGTCGATGTGCTTTCAAGCAGATTACTTTTCTAGTAAAGACAAAAATAACATATTGTGAACTCTGAAAGCCTTTTTTGCTTTCGAGACTTACCGAATAACGAGATAACTTTTAATTGTCACAAGTTGAAACACGATAGAACGCAAGTATGGCAAATAATTGAAAGCCTAAGGGAAAAACGTAACGGTTTCAATTTACCGTTGGAAAAGTTTTAATAACGATACGGGCGCGATTTCAACGAAAACATCCAGAGGACTAGAACGATACTTCTTTCGGCTTTGTTCATTAACAAAATTAGGTAGAAGTTAATGCTCTTATGAAGCCTTCGGATAAACTTACAGCATATATATTTCAATTAGGCTGACACTTTAATTTGCAAAGCAAGTATAATGGAAAAGAGGAAAATTATTTTCGCGGAATTTATCCTCGGTGAGCTAAATAAGGACTGTATGCGCTACTTCCATGGGAGCGTATAAAATTCGCGGAAATCGCGAGGTGATAAACGTTATGGAATTAATAGACGATGGTGGTCCCTGCACTTTTGCAAATTTTATTGGAACACTTAGAGGAACATGGAAATTTATCCATATTCCATTATATATCCAATATATCCATTTATAAGTTTAAAACGTTTGTATTCGGCTCGCCTCAGAATTAACGTTTCAACTGCAATTCTTTCGATACAGACCATTGTGATTTTTTCCAATTTTAAATTTGGACGATGCCAAAAGTCGGCTCAAAGCGGGGCACTTTATTGGACAATTCTGTTTGCCGCAAAACGAATAAAAACCTATCTGAAAGCTTCATTTCCGTTTACGAGCGGCCGCGGTCTCGATTTAAAATTCATGCCTGGCACTTTTGTATCCAGAAGTAATATTATTTGGGTTGCGCAAGGGACATATTTAAATCGGCGTTAAACTATTGAATAAGAGCGGATTTTTGAAAAGAAAAACAGCAAACAAACTTTAATATCTTAAGAAGGAGCTTCCAGAGACTACTACAAATTAATATGAGTATAGACTTAGTATGGGATCTGAAGTGGCTACTGCAGGTTGCAGAAAAACATGCAAAGACAAGTTAAGAGAGATACTATATAGAGAGATCTGCCAGAAATTGGCACAACCATTCCATGTGAAATACTGATCATTACTTTCGTGGCTGACTGATTGTTTTTATCCCATACCTTAAATTTTCCTGTGTTGCCTATACAGGGTGTTAGAGGTTTGACTGCCTTTATTTTAACAGGTAATAGTATTCATCAAAATAAACAAAAAAACCTTATATAACGTGGGTCCTAAAACCAACCGTTTTCGAGAAAAGTCGAGTTATTTTATCAAGGCATTTCACCACAACTTGGCAACACCGACAAGAAAACATACGTATACATGTAAACAGCTGTGAGGGGTCAATGTTTCCCGACGCGTGCGATGAATTCGCGGTGTTGCCACACCACATCATAGCCACTTTATCGAGTTGTATTGATTGGAAATATTTTTTTATTCTTTAAAGAATAAACTGTTTTGTTAAAAATTAAACGTAAATACATTAAAACAATACATCTTATGGTCATTTCATGTACAAAATTATCTTAAATTCTTTAATAAAACTGAATTTTTACACCTTAAAATTAGAAGTTTGTTAATTTTTTTTTTTTCGAAAACGGTTGGATTTAGGACCCTTGTTATACAAGGTTTTTTTGTTTATTTTGGTGAATACTATCGCCAGTTAAAATAAAGGCAGTCAAACCTCCCCTCCCCTCAAACACCCTGTATATGTTACTTGATCATATAATTTCTCTTCATGGATCATTTCGATGCTTCTCGTTGATCATTTTGTTGTACGTTTATGCATTTATTTTATCACTGGACTCACTGCTGTCTTATAAATCCTTGTTTTTATCTCATTTATATTGCAATAATAAATAGCAAAATAATAATTAGCAACCATATTATCTCTCCTTAAATTTACTCAGAATTTTTGTTAACCTGATAACCTTTCCTATTATTAACTTTTGTTTTCCCATTTTGGCGATGTATGTAAATATTAGATAATTTAACAGTTCATAAATTTTTAAATCGAACATTTTTGGTTGAGTGAGAGTTTAAAGTGCACTGAGGTCAATGTAAATATGTACTTAAATTTACAGTGCGATATGGGAAAGTGTCCACACACAAGTATTTATAAACGATAGTTAATAATTTCTGAATATATCGGGTGTTTTTATAAATTTCACCTCATAGTAGGCTGTGGATAGTGTTTGTGAATGCGACTTACTGAAAAATGTCAAAATTGACATAACCTAACTTTTTTAATAAAAATTGAAACTGCTCCAATCGGTTACTAGTGTGTTGAAAAAGACAGCTTGGCTCTATTAATTAGGCGTAGATGAGTGAGCTGTCTTTTTCAAGACACTAGTAACAGATTGGAGCAGTTTCAATTTTTATTAAAAAAAATTAGGTTATGTCAATTCTGACATTTTTTAGTAAGGCGCATTCACAAACACTATCCACAGCCTACTATGAGGTGAAATTTAAAAGAAACACCCGATACTTCCGGCCTTACTGTCACGCAAAATTTGTGTTATTAATTTTAAATGTAGCAAAACCTTCCCTTATGAATTTTATTGTTTGTAGAACTCTAACAACAAAAAATTCTGTTTACTTTATAGATATTTTACATACTTGCATATAACTACATAATTACTTGATTTGTGACGTAAAGAACTTTCCAGCCTATATCGAACCAATTCGACACCCTATGAGAATAAATAAATGTGGACAGTAATACCTAGCATTGGTACACCCCATGCTGTGTGGACGTTCATTCCCTACCATATTTTTCACGTTCGGTTTACATTACGGGAGAAGGAAAGTTACATTCCAGGTTTTGTTCCGGGCAAGATTATTGTCGTTTCTAAAATTTATGAACATTATTTGGCAATAAAGTTCCCTTTGAATGTGTTCCCCTTCGCTATAAAGGGGTAAATATATATACTGGCTATATGTTCGGAATCGGCAATAAAATACGTAGTTATAGAAATTCCAGTCGCCAACAGGTATTTGTTTTTATTGCCGTTGGAGGAATTGAAAAATATATCACGTAATGGATTATGATTCGCGAGCGAAGGTCGGTTTTCGTCGGGTCGGAATGGCTCGTGGGTAATTTCACGACGCGAATTGCCACTATCGGTATATGGATATTCGGAACTTTTAATGACCTTTGATATGAAACGTTAAAAGCCTTTGTGGGAGTTAACTCCAGCGATTTAATTCGTAATTCTAGAGATCCCATAAATTATGGTTAACTTTCCTGACTGAAAGGTTTTCTGATAAACTTGTATGAAATTTGGACAGATATGGTATGAGTTCAAGGTCACTGGTAAAGTGTGATAACGGGACGATACGTATTTGTTTATTACTCCTATGTGATTCGTGTTCCAGTAGGAAATTAAGACATTATTTCTAGATTTATACTGAAGCTACATAGGGTTTTTGACTGTTCTTGGAGTCTATAAAAACTTTATAGACTCATGTATGAAGCAAAAAGGACTTTGAACACTTGAGGAAGTACTTATAGATTGGTAATGCTATTCTCTCCATTACATTCTCTGTTAATAAACCCTTTAAACTCCATACTGAGCCCATCTTTACCTGATGCCCTTCAAATGGCTGATTGTCAGAAATTTTCATTTTCTTAGTAATTTACTTTATTTGTTTTCCTCGCAAAAAAATGCGAATAGCTATTAATTAAAATGAAATTAATATTTTAATTACCAATTTTGCTTAAAATTTATAAGTGTATTTGCTTAAATTGAGTAAGATCGAGATCATTCCATCTCATCGGCCCAATTCAGATTACTAAGATTTTCTACATTTTATTCGCTGGTAACCCCGACATGAGGTTTAATTTCTCCCGCCGCAATCTCGTTATTCCCCAGATAAATCAAGTGAATTCCAGTTTCCTCTTGTTTCTCGAAATAAACAAATGCCATTCGTCGATCATCGATTCCTGGCGCAGTCAGTGGGATCGTTCGATTATCGAACGAACTTCGAAACGGCTTAGTGGACAAATAAAGTTTTTGGTCGTCGAATTTCCGGAGATTCGATCACATCTGAACTTTATATATATCTCCTCCCGCGCCGTAGACGATTTTTGGATCCGTGACTGGAGTTATGGCTTCGATTATTTCTGATACGATTGCATGTACAATTCCGGATCGTTAGGTAATGTTCTTGAAGATTTGGCGGCGTTCGGTTATGGATTCGCTTCGGAGAGTTTTATGGCGTTCGACGGAGCTCGTTGAATCTGCAGCGGGTTCCAAGGGGTTTTACTTGAAGTAAGCATTTCTCATTATTTTCCTGATATAGGTAAACTTTTCCGATCTCCTCTCTTGATATTTACGCTGCAGAGAAATTTCCCTCTGCAGTTTTACATGACGTAAGGTTGAAGTGGATTTGTTTATTTTAACTTAGGAAATCTTATTAGCGTTAGGTTAATCAGTACTACGGATATTAAAGTTCTAATAGCGCACGTATCTATGTGGAAAACTTTTATCAAAAGAGGCATTATCGACAATAAAACTACATTTACCGAAGAGGACAAGTTGCGGCTTTGTCTCCGCCTCGTTCAAACTTCCTCGGTTAAGTTTATTTCCAACGACTTTTCCGGGGTTTCCGGTTTGTAAACTGATTAAAATAATATCGTGGACATATTGGACGGAATATTTTCCAAACTGTCCTCGAGGTCGATTCTATCCGTCCTTTAGGGATGTTACCGCATCTATAAATATTTGTATATTGTCATCGCGTCTGGAATTTCAATAATCCCTCGCCCGAGATTCTGACAGTTTTATTACATTTTAGGCTAACTATTAGTTTTTGGCACGTTCGTGTATTAGTAGGTTTTGAAACAAGATGTATGTAAAGAATGTAAAAAAATAAATTCACTTGTTTTAAACTGCCAGAAAAGAAAATTTTCAGCAAGCAAATAAGACCAGTAAAGGGTGACATTAGAAATTGATAGACCATATAGCAAGAAAAATCTATTGAAATGTAATATGTAAATTTAAAATACTAGAAATATTGAAACTCTTACATTATAGACACAAATTCAATATATTCTGTTTAACGTTATGAATAGGCAGTTGGTATAATTGTTCTAATTGTAACATCTAATTGCTGCGATGGGTTTCTGAAAAAAAAATCGAGAACACTTGTAATTATTTAACAGGTTAAATTGGAAATTTGGGTACGACATTTCAATTTTTTACACAAATTTTATGCACATTTTCATCGAATTGTATAGATATCGAAATTGTTTGGAACGTGTTGTGTTGCTGTAATTAGTTCAATAATTGGCATATACATTTTCCACATGAAAGGATGGAAATCAAATTTTATTTTTAAAGGATGGAAACGTTATTTCTTATAAAAGGAAATATTTTTTTTTATTTTTGCTTCCATTGATTTTTTGATAAAAATTATTTTTATGAAACTTCATATGATCTTCACGTCCTTCAAAATTCTCGTACAAAATTGGGTCTCAATTATTCAATTACGTAATACGTTTAATTACCCACATAAGCAATTATACAGTGGAAAAGAAAAAAAGTTCTGAATTAGGGAAACCAAAAGGGGTGATTCCATGTCAACTGTCGTGTGGTTGGTGGGTCATATTTTTTTTTCACAACCAAAACTACTTCATCTTATTGTAGGTTCGATTACAATTATTAACCCAAATTTTCAGCCAAAAATGTTACTCCTAGCGTTTTTTAGGGCCAATTTTCTGTCTTCTGGCATTTTCCATTTTCGACACCAAATTTTCTCCCAAACGTTATCGGAAACACATGGCATGCTGGAAATATTTGAGAGTGCATGTAATTGATGTAAAATCTTCCAAGGAATCCATTCCCGCTTCCAGAATTTTTCTAAGATTTTTCCATTTTCGAGAGATCCCAAAAATTTTGTTTTCTCGCTCTAACTCGCGTGAACTAATTTTTGTATTTTTTTTTGCAGGAGCGCAAAATTTTTGTTTTTTAGTGTACTTTTGGGGACTTTTAACTTTCCCGTGTGTATTTTGGTTTTAACTGCCAAAAGACGCGAAAAATGGCAAAAAATTGACAAATGAGCCTAAAACGGTGTATTAAGTATGAAAAAGAGTTGGCAAAAGTTAGAAATATTCGTGAGGAACTCAAGCTCAAGTTCCCCCGATAAATTCTGATCATCCTCATTCAATACCAGACCATCTGGAAGTCTTATATTGTGAAATTCGTGCAAAAATTGAATGTTAACAAAATATTTTCGTTAAGGTTCCAAACATTCCTGATAAAGATTCCAAGATGTCTTGGAATTTCATAAATCTGGCGTCATATTTGTGATCAGCGATCTCGGAAACCTTCTAGTACCAAATTCCACTTCAATGAGTCGAAACTATACGGGTTTCCCCAAAAGCGCATGCGTACTGGTGGGGCGCCATCTTGGAATTTTGTTAATCTGATGTCATATTTGTGATCAGAGATCACAAAAACTCCTATATATACTGAATTTGGTGCGAATCGGTTGATTTTTCTAAAACCCAATTTTTTACATGGTTTGGGTCGCCATATTGAATCCGCCATATTGAATTTCGTCTCACTATTGAGCCTATTTTTCAGAGGAACCGAATATGCTACGAGATTCAGCACCCTACATCATCGCCTTCACGTTCAAATTCATGATTGTTTGGAAAAATGGGTTTCTTTTTGCACTTTTTGGCCTTTTTGCACAAATTTCACAATATTGGACTTCCAGATGGTCTGTTGTTCAATGAGGATGATCCAAATTCATCGGTGGGACTTAAGCTTGAGGTCCACACGAATATTTCCAACTTTTGCCACTCCTTTCTCATGCTTAATTTAGCGTTTTAGGCTGATTTGTCCATTTTTTGCCATTTTTCGCGTCTTTTGGCACTTAAAACCAAAATACACACGGGAAAGTTAAAAGTCCCCAAAAGTACACTTAAAAACAAAAATTTTGCGCTCCTGCAAAAAAATACAAAAATTGATTCACGCGAGTTAGAGCGAGTTAAAAAAATATTTTTTTTGGGATCTCTCGAAAATGGAAAAATCTTAGGAAAATTCTGGGGGCGAGAATGGATTCCTTGGAAAATTTTACATCAATTATATATACTCTCAAGTATTTCCAGCATGCGAAGTGTTTCCGGTAACGTTTTGGAGAAAATTTGGCGTCAAAAATGGAAAACGCGAAAAGACAGAAAATTGGCCGTAAAAAACGCTAGGAGTAACATTTTTGGCTGAAAATTTGGGTTGATACTTGTAATCGGACCTACAATAGGATAAAATAGTTTTGGTTGTTAAAAAAAAATTATGCTCAAGACAGTTGACATGGAATCGCCCAAATGAAGTTGATATATATTTTTCAAAATATTGCACATGATTTAATATTTCAGACATAATGAATCTCCTTTAACTGGCCTCATGTTTGGCTTGAAAGGAAAGTGTCCAGAATTATTTGGACGTTTCCCCTGGCGCTTTCACGTCTTAAAATTTATAAGACATGACTTCCTACCAATTTTGTGATTCTCCTTAACCTTATTTGTAATGGTAACACCTTGAACTGTTTGTTATGTTGCTTCAAAAATCTCTCAATTCAACTTTCCGCATATGCCCAAATTTTCAGATTAATTTCGTCCCGTTTTCACATTTCATTCGTTTACAGTCACTATCTCTCCCCGTTGGACGTTAATATATCCGCTGTTACGTCAAGGAACAAAAAGGCAACAATCCCTCCTTTTAGTATACGGCGGGACCAGCTAGTGCGAAAGTTAAAAATTAAATCATTTCAACGGGCTTAAAAGTTGCCGTAAAATCTCTCTCCGTACAGCAACAACAACGAACTTTTCAGTTCACAAATCCGTTTGCATTCAAACTTTTCCCGTAACGAGGCGTAAATTCCCCTTTGTACACGTCGCGGCGACTTTACGCAGCTCGAACGATAAGCGGCTGGAAGGTGCTCGTATTGGGGTTATTTTTCCTCTCTTCTTTACCAGTCAGATCTGTTCGAAGTACCTCTAATTGTACGTTTCGGATCGGACGCGCCGACGGGATAGAAAAGTTTTTGGGGCGACGCGACGTCACGGAAAATCGCGGATAAGGGACCGCTCGCCCGGAAAACTGACGAATCATCTCGAGAAGCATCGACGGAACTATTAGTTTCATGGCGGTAGACATATTGAACCGATTGTAAAACGAATGCGGGTCCATTTTTAAATTCGGTCTAAGCTTTAGTTTAAAGGGGATCTGGAGGGCGTGCTTAGATGATGTTGCCAAAAAATTGGCGAGGTTTACATGTCTATTTGTAAGAATTAACATTTTCTTCTAAATTCACAAATTTTGAACAGCAAGATTTTGAACAAACACAATTTTTATTTTTCTGATTAAATTCCTTGGACAAATCAAGACGTCGTCGCTTCTTAATAATTTTGTCTTCTCTATTTGAACAAACTTAATATTCCCCTCCAATACTTTCGGTAGGTACTAAAATCACATTATTACTCCCTTCTATAACCTTTCCTTTCTGAACGTTTTTTTCTTTCTTGAACGTGTCTTAGTAATATTCCGGTTTTTACGAGTCCTAGAACGCCAGCTCTCCCGATAAACTCCACGACTCATTTTAATCTTAAGGGGCAATTCTCATTCCGAACGGAGCAATAAATACCGTACATTTACGTGTAAATTTATTCTGTAATCTGTCCTCTATTTTTCCGTTCCGCGCTCGCCCAAGTCGCGTCTCCCCGAGAGGAATATCAATAATGCCAGCGATTATCCTACTTCGTACGTTCATGGAATTAACCACCGTTGCGCTTGTTACCGTTTCGGCTAGTTAAAGCCCGGAGTTAAAGTAGCGTACCAAAGATTAGATAACGAGGGTGTTCTCGCCCCCTTATCCACCCTCTCGCCCCGCAACCCGTCACTTCTTACAATGGATTCATAACGGCGACATTAATTCGGGATGGAATCCGGCTAATTTAGTGAGACGTGGAATGCGGCCACGATGTATACCCACCTCGAAAGGCATGCCCGCTTCCGTAAACTGTCATCCCTGATTTCACAATTAGGGATGGTTGAGATGTGTACGTGATAATAATTGTGTGTGTGTGTGTGAGAGACCCAAGTCGCGTGCTTATGACGGACACCTTTTCGCCATGGAAGGTTCTTCGTTCTGCCGGTAATCGCCTACATGACTGTCACATCAAGACAAAGTCTCATCAAAATTATCGCTGCCGTCCTATTAGTTTGGAAACTTCTGTAACCATGACAGACCGACTACTCACTCACGAAGCTATACATTTGAAACGATAGAGCGGTTTGGGTAACTCGGGGATCCATCAGAAACCTCTTAAGGATCGTAGTGAAACAATAATGGTTGAGAAGTCAAAATCAACCATTGTCTAATTTTGGAAAACTTAGAAAGTCACTAGGAGAATCTGGTGTTCTGCAATTTTGACAGTTCACAAACTGGAAGAAGAGTCGTATAGCTCTTCCAGCCACTTTTAGAATATGTAGAATCTAAAATTTCTAGTCCAGTCATTATAGGGGGTTCACCTAGAAAAATCGACATACCCAGTATATTAAAACGTAAAACTTCTATTTAGGCATCCTAAAACCTTCCCCAAAATTCACATATAATTGGATGGCCGCAAGTTTTAAAATCGGGGGTCAAAAGTCACAAAAAGCGATTTTTTCTACATATTTTGCAAATATCTCGTTTTCCATGGGTTTTACGCTATTTGTATTTATTGTCGATATTGTAGAGAATCAAATTCTCTACAACCTATGTATTTAACATTTCTTCATATCTCGAAGTGTTTTCGAGATAGAGGGTGGAGAGCGCTGGTCAGAGAATCATGTGAGGTCAACTGGTAGTCCCGATCAAAAACTCGTATATCAAGGTTATAAATTATTGCTAAATATTGAATTAGCATTTATTGTTAACTTTTACACTTATAATCTCTTTATTAGATAATTATTAAGGGACATACTTTAATTATATTTTAATTATATTATTATTTACACTAATTGCATTTGAAGTAAAAAATAACTAAGTAAATCTTGTTTAAAATCCGTAAACTTAAATTCTTCCATAACTTTAAAAATTTATAATAGTCAGAAGAGGAAGTAGAAGAAGATCTTCTCGAAATTTTTATTCTTTTATATTAATTTTGACAATATTAAATTAATCAAATGACACTTTTACTAAAAACGTTAATTAAAAATTTAATTCTTTTCTTTTTTATTTATTTAGAAAGTTATCAGTATAAATTAGATTATTAAAATGTAATTTAATTATATTTCTCAACAATTTTTTACTTACATGACCAGGTAAGTGTTATTAAATAAATTGACACTTAACTAAAAATAGATAAGTAACCAAACAAAATGAATTTAATGAACAGTTAATAAAAAATAATATTTATATATTTAGCATTAATTTATAACCTTAATATTACGAGTTTTTGATCGAGACTACCAGTAGTACCAGTTGACTTCACATGATTCTCCGACCAGCGCTCTCCGCCCTCTACCTCGAAAACATTTCAAGATATGAAGAAATGTTAAATACAAAAGTTTTAGAGAATTTGATTCTCTACAATATTGATAATAAATACAACTAGCGTAAAACCCATAGAAAACGAGATATTTGCAAAAATGTAGAAAAAATCGATTTTTGTGACTTTTGACCCCCGACTTTATAACTTGCGGCCATCCAATTAAATGTGAATTTTGAGGAAAGTTTTAGGACGCCAAAATAGAAGTTTTTACGTGTTAATATACTAGGTATGTCGATTTTCCGAGATATTCATCCAATTTGGCCTAAGATGACTGGACTATTCCATGTAACCAAAAATTGGGGGACAGTTTGAATCAGCTTTTTGCTAGGATGCTTTGAAACTTCAGGAAACCCTTTGGATAACCTGTATGACTCAAAACACACGTTGGTAAATGTATCAAATGTCCTATAAGACCAACGATATTCGGACAGCTAACCCTGCGTAATTACATTATGGGATAAGACGTCTCTCAGAGAAGTTAATGCCTGAAATCCAGTGACAGGTTGTCTCGCATAAAGTAAATAAAACCTCCTTTGTGTGTATCAGAAATTTTGATTCCTTTTTTCTTAGAGTTTGCAAAATTAAAAAAAGAAACATCCTTTTCTAATTGCACATTATATTTCAGATTAAGTATGTCTTGGATGTGATTCTGCATTTTATTAATGTTAAGAAAAGACGCTCATACATTCAGCTACTTAAAATTTAGTACAGACTTGTATTATTTTGTTTTCAGATCCTCCCACTACAGTTTTACAATTTAAAGCATAAAACCAATTAGGCTTGTACCTAATAAAACATACGCTGCTAAAGTAACGCTCAACTATGTACATATATTGCGTCTCGTTTACGTTTAACGAAGTTGAAACTTAAATAATTTTCCACGTAAATTAGAGTCGCGAGATAGAAAACGTATATTGTGCAGTACTTAAATTAGGTTGTTCGTTGCAAAAAAAATCCACTTGGAAATACAACTAAATCTTTATTTCCATTAATGTTACTCTTAAAATTTGAAAATATCAACCTTGTTTGGTTCTGTCAAAGTATGATAATACTTGGATAAGTAAAATTTGCATGGTTTAAATGCAATATACTGGAAAAGGATTTTTTTCTGTTAAGTAATTTTCCGTAATTGCTGGAAGTTGTGGTCTAACTGTTAGCGGATATTATAATTCCAGTTTGAGCTCATACTCTATGACAGCTCAACTCAATCAAATTCCGAATTGCACCCACGCCCCCAATATGTGATTAAACTTAATATTTCACAGCAATTATAAATAGTGGACGTAACAATCCCGCAGATAGTATATGTACATCATTGCGGTACATATATTAAGTACGCAATTAATGCATACGCAAATGAACCGAAATAATAATTTGAGTTTGGCTCGGGGTTATTAAACCTATACCTAACTGTTAAAAAATTTTCCTCTAACTAAATATATGTGAGATTTCAGCAATCGATCAAGACCCACATTGAACTTGTTGACGAAAACAATTTCCCATAGCGCTCGAGACAGATCCCATCGTAGATAATTCACATCGAGACCCGAAGGGGTTCGAACGACACGCAACGGCAATTTTCCTCAAACGCTAATTCCGAGGGTTAAGATTAGTTAACTTATCAACTGTCGAAAATATCTCCGAAATGTCTAATATAACAGAGGCTTAATTTATGTTGTCTGATATATTCGAAGGTGCGGGGAATAAATTTCGGTTAATATCCGAAAGGTTCGATATGGCCTAAGAGATCCATAAAGAACTTAAGTGAGGCTCGGTGCAGTAAATTCAGATTTAAGCGCTAAGTGATATGGATTGATCCCGTTCGGTTACATTTTGATACGTCTCGCCGCAACGTTGAGTTAATAACGGAAACGTTTTAATTCGCTAAGGGGAGAGATAGAGGGACTAGGCCGATTCAACGATGTGAACATTTAAGAAATATAAGTGAGTTAGGACTTCCAAGTAACTTTTACTTCTCTTCTCTCGAGATATCTTTTATAGCTGAGTTGGAAGCAATGAAATCATTCTAGTTAGAGTTATATAATTAGCCTGGTAATGGAGCTGATAATGATCTTTATTTTTTTACGATATTATATAAGTTATAATAAGTTATATAAGTTTCATTTAGTAAACTAACTCGACGTGTGCACCACTATTAGGTAACCGTCTTGATTTGTCGGAAATATGAAAAAGAATGGAGGAAATGGAAAAGTCTTGGGAAGCGATTTATTACCATTCAGCTTACCTTGTTTCCTTTTGTTAATACATACTACCAGTTTTTTTGTGAACTTATGGGTAATTTTGACTATTTTCAGTTATACAATTAGTAAATTAAAGATTTTTCAGTTTTATAGAAAGCTAAATTGAGGAAAATAGTGTACCTATAGGAAAAACTGCTAAATACTCAGAAACTAAATACTAATTACCTACATTGTCCAGAAAATATAATTAGGTCAAACAGTTATCTTCACTCAAGAACAAAAAAAAATCTGCTAGTAAAATAATAATATTTACATTACATTCACCATATTTTTATCTACCTTATGTAATGCTAAATAGGTGAAAAGTATTGTTACTTTATTGGTCGTGAAAGCAAAAATAAGTTATATTCGCCTTACGAAGAAAAATGGCATCAATTACACGCACTTGCTCTCCCTCCCAAGACGAGAATTGTATAGCGACCCGCCCAATACCTTTGACAAAGAAACATTCACGTAACTATGGCCTTATTGCCATTCATTATTTATCACGTAATCTCATATTTTTCTACCAGCGAAAAATCAATATTATCACCCACGAAGAGGAAGTTGATTGAAGGCGAATAATGCAATTACCTGAGTAATTAGCTTATATTAAATTATAAATTGACAATACAAATTGTTGAATAGTTATTTGCATCAATTAATTTTTATTGTACACTTTTATGTTGTAGTTCAACAATTTACAATAATTTTGAACATTGTTATTGGCGAATGAGATAACGCCTATTTAATACTCCACTACTTCTCGAAAACGTGAAGGTATCATACCTGTTACCGTTGAATCACCGCCGTTTATCAGTACAG
The DNA here is from genome assembly GCA_946251905.1 of Cryptocephalus moraei. NCBI lineage: Eukaryota > Metazoa > Arthropoda > Insecta > Coleoptera > Chrysomelidae > Cryptocephalus > Cryptocephalus moraei. Next base: position 45,446,635 of record OX276452.1, read on the forward strand.
TTACGTTTCGAGATTTCGAGATTTATCTCTCACTCGAAACCATAATTACCGTTAGTCTAACGCGTCATTCGATCGGAATCGGACCTGTCCGTCTCCGCTCATGCGAATACGTGAGTTTTGTGAGTTAGTGTAGTGAGTGTAGCCTCTTTCTTGAACTCCCGAATAGTTCTGGCAATAAGTTGCGCTCTTGAATATTTTCTGAGCTACAAATGTCTACTCTGAGTACTTTAAGTGGTACTTAAGCACTCCGTGTTTTGAATATGAAAATTTTTCCCATATACAGGTAAGGGAGAAAAGAGTGAACTAGGAGGAAAGAGAGAAGGTGGAAAGTACTGGTGGATAAACGTATTTACGAGTTCTTTAAAATTTAATAGAAATTCACGTTCGATTTGAGTTTTTAATAAGTTTTTTTCGCGTTATAATAGTTAGTATTTCGTCTGTTATGAATATTCTTTTCGTAATGGTCTCTAACAATATCTTATATTTTAAGATATTAAGATAACAGCCATTTTGAATTTTTGAGCTTAGATTCATAATTAGCGATCTCAAGAACTTAAGGAACCACTCTGATCTTTGCTGTGCTCTGTGCTCTAAAGTGTTAAGAGGTAGTTCAGCCAATATTTGTTTCCAAAAATCCCCAAAAACTTATGATGTGTTCATCATCGCCTTCTGAAATATATAAATTTGAGCAGTAATTGCTATTTGGGAAAGTTTTATAAAAAAGCAGACTTTTTTATAAAAAAGCAGACTTTTCCGTATAAAAATGTGATATTGATACGAAGGGTCGAAACCAAAATCTATTTCTTTTGTAAGTCAATAAATCTCCATTTTGTTTCATGAAGATGTGGTACCAAGAACTTTTGATACTTTGAGAAATTCAGTTCCAGGGGCGAATCTATAGGGTTGTTTCCACCCTTTAAAAATGCTTTTTAGATTTAAACTACAAATCTGTAATTTTGAATCTTCGTTTTCTCACAATCGGAGGACATCTCTTGAAGTTCCCCTTAAATTAATTCTCAGTAACCAACAAAAAATAAGTTGCAAATGAATTCTTATTCCACTGATCTGCCAATATTAGTTCATCCCATCATATTTTCATAGGTACTTACTATTTGCTGACTTTCAGAAAACACTTTCTTGTAGCGTTCCGAAGACGACTCAATAAAGCCCAAAACGTAAAATAAGTGCTTTCTTATTTTACGTTTCGATTGCGTGTTGAAATAAAAGTTCAGTCATCTCGATCGACACAATTCCGAGGGTCTCTGCCCTCGTAGCCCTTTCCCCTCTCGCAAACTATACACCCGTTTATAAGCGACGCCCTCCCGATGAATCCGAATCCCTTAAGTTGGCAAGATTTCCTCCACCCCGGAAAGTAATCCTCTTATAACCATAACATGTCGTGAGACAGAATAAACGTGACGTCGAAATAACATAAATAAGAGTGGAAAAAGTCGGTTCCTCCTTCAGAGATATGTTCCTCTTACTTATCTGGCGACAATATTGTCGAGATAATTCCCTTATTTTTCCCTCGCGACGGGAGGACCACGGAGGAGAAAGATTAAGCTCGGGCAAACATTTAGAGGTCGATCATCTCGACAATCGATCCTCTTCAAACTTGGACGACGGGCCTCAAGAAAATATTGATCTTGGGGCTTTTATGAAGTTTGTTTTGGGCGAATGGTCGCAGTGCGGAGAAAACGCCGCCTCACCGGACTTTTTACCACTTCCTGAATAAATGATGGCTGCCAGAGCGAATGTTTGCTGGCAGCCCTTGACTTAGCACCGCGCCATGAATATTGCAACATGTAAAACGTGTGTTTCGCATATCTCGTCGTCTGCTCGCTGCTATTTTATTCAAACAAATAGAGCCGAGGCACTTTTAGATATAGAACGATTATCCCGTTGCTGATCTAGCCGTTTCGAAATTCATGAGGCGAAAGGGAGAGGAGAGCGTCAACGCTTTTATCTTCTGATTGCCTCGACGAAAACCTCTGCTGGAATTTACACACCTCCAAGCGTCTTGAGTAGTGAGGGTTTCCACTAATTAAAATACTTTTAAAAAATATTTTTTTTGCTGAATTTGGAACGTTCGCTTACTTACCCTAATGTACAAGTATAGGTACCAAACCCCATTATAGGCCAATCAATTACGGATTTCGCCATGACATCGAATGCTCGAGCAGGAGACCCGGATTTTTAGGTAATAGAGGCAAACAGAAACAAAACGTATAGGAAAACCCACAAGACTATGAACATTAGGCATTGTTATTAACAATTATACGTCAAAAATTGCACTTTTTTGGCTATTTTTGTTCTCAATTAGAAACTAAGTTACTTTTGGGTAAAATTGGCTCACCATCCTCTAGGGAATTAAAAGACCTTTAAAATGATTCTAAACCGACTTCGATATCTTCATTTGTTGCTGAGAAAAATGGTATAGAATGTCAAAATCGACAAATTTTTTGTTTAACAATTGTTATTGCGAAATTGATCCTGCGGCTTTGTAATTTTATAAAAAGTCGGGGATTATAGTGCTTAATATGTGGTAAAAATTACGGATCGATTCATCAAATAGTTTATTGCAAAATGCAATTTGTTAATATTTTTGCAATTTTTTGCAATATCCATCTACGCCCAAATAAAAACAAATCGCGATTCTAAGGTCATGGTGTCCTAGAGAAATATTTTCTCTATCGATGTCAATTGTTGAATATGATAAAAAGCAATTTTAAGATTATTTAAAAAATTAAAGAAGAAAAAAACTTTATTTTTTTATTTCAGCACCTTATGACATAAGCAATATCTCTGGAAATTGTTGAAGAATTTTGATGCTTAATCTTTTAATTTGGGGTATCGTTCTAAGCACATTACGAAGATGCGATTTGTTTATTAATTTATTCATTAATTCACCACCTAATTTGTTGAAACAATTTTTTGAAAAAAAAAACGTTTTTTTTTGTGCGGTTTCATTGTTAAACATGGAAAAGGATTGAATAAAACGTACATTATAGTATTATTAACATATTTTGTTTTATTTTTATATCAAATGGTATGAACATAGTGTATTTTTTATTATATTTTTATCAAAAAATAAATTTAAAATTTATTTTTTTAATGACAATAATTCATGTATTATAGTTAAACAAGTAATTTCCATGTTTAACGATGAAAACCGCACTAAAGAAATGGATTTTTCGCGAAAATTTTTTTTCCAAAAAGTTGTGTCAACAAATTAGGTGGTAAATTAATGAATAAATTAATAAACAAATCACATCTTCGTAATGTGCTCAGAACGGTACCCCAAATTAAAACAAGAAACATGAAAATTCGCCATCAATTTCCAGAGATATTGGTTATGACATAAGGTGCCAAAATAAAAAAAAAATGTTTTTCTTCTTTAATTTTTAAACAATCTTAAAACTGCTTTTTATCATATTCAACAATTGATGTCAATAGAGAAGCTCTTTCTCTAGGGCACCATGATCTTAGAATCGCGTTTTTTTTTTTTTAGTTGTTTGTAGATGGTTATTGCAAAAAAATTGCAAAAATATAAACAATTTGAATTTTGCAATAAACTATTTGATGAATCGATCTGAAATTTTTACCACATATTAAGCATTATAATCCCAGACTTTTTACAAAATAACAAAGCCGCAGGTTCAATTTCGCAATAACAATTGTTAAACAAAGAATTTGTAGATTTTGACTTTCTATACCATTTTTCTCAGCAACAAATAAAGATATCATGGTCGGTTTAGAATCATTTTAAAGGTCTTTTAATTCCCTGGAGGAGGGTGAGCCCATTTTACCCAAAAGTAACTTAGTTTTTAATTTAGAACACAAAAAGAGTCAACAAAAACAAAGTGCATTTTTTTACGTTTAATTGTTAATAACAATGCCTAATGTTCATAGTCTCGTGGGGTCTTCCTATACGTTTTGTTTCTGTTGGCTTATATTACCTAAAAATCCGGGTCTTCTGCTCGAGGAGTCCATGTCAAAAACAGGGTATTTTTTGCTTATTTGCTTGGCCTATTAAAATCAATTAAATAAATAACTGGGTGTCCCAATTTCCACTTCACTTATTATAATTCAAACCTTTGTTACGATTTCAAACACAATTACTTATTAATTCATCCAATTACCTATTAGTTACGTCACAGATACACGTTTAAGACAACCTTATTATTAGACTCACGGTAGAAGGTATGGGGGGAAACTTATTGTTCTTTGATCGTCAATCGTAAACGTTCCGAGCAGGAATTTACACTCTCCCAAATCATCTCGCTGAAGATTTTACGATCGGTAATTGCCGAAGATTTATCGAATCAAAACTTTTGGTCTGGTACAAAGCCAAATAAATTTGGCGGGGGCTTATTTCTAAGTGGAAAAGTTTTAGGTTAACGTAATACCTGGAATGGCTCAAATTGTCTTGATAAATAAAATTAATCCGAACGTCTTTTAACCTCCCTCAATGAACTCGTGAATTATTCAGAACTAAAAAGAAAGAAACATTCATTCCAACTGAGATATAAATTTACTTAAGTTATGTTCGAATGAGAGGAATTAGTTGTGTCCTCGAGATTTTCGATTGAATGGCAATTTGCTACGTTTAATTATGGAAATTGTCTTAGTAATGGGCATTCACCCGAACCCAATTAATGGAGTGAAACGTTGAAAATTTTTTTATTGAAAATTCGGAAAATTAATTTTCTCACGAGCTTGCTTTGTTTGTATTGAATTCCAAATAAAAGACGAAACGAAGTAGCTTGAGATATTTACAGGATCTGAAAGTAAGGGTCCATTTAGCAAATATTTTATATGGAAAATATAGTGATAACTCATTATTAATGTATTGAAAAGTTAGTACTATTTTTTTATATTTCTATTAATTAATTGATAGTTGTTCCTGTTCTTATAGGATTTTTAAAATTATTCATACAACGAGTTTCCTCTACGGGATATGTATAAAAATTCAAAATCAATTACACTTTATTTTCTGAACGACAAATTAATTTAATTTTTAACTAAAACTTTTTTGGAAATGTCGTTTTTCGGAGCAAATGTTAAATTACCTCAAATAGCTGATTAGTTAAACTTGAAATGTGCAAATATACCTTTCATTCTTATTAATGACTGTAAAATAGTAATAAAACAAGTCAGGTAATCGTGTCCTTGCATAAATTTGTAATAAAGAAGAATTATAAGGCAAATGACGTAGTAGAAAGCAAAAGGTCGCGTCAAATAGATTGCACTAATAAAACAATTAAGACGGCTATCCAGATGTTATGTAAGTAATTTTTGGAAGCCCATTATTCGAAGTTTTTTAAATTCCTACATCACTTTTTGGTTTAAAGTAGAACAGAAACATTTATAAAAATCTTGTGAATACTTGATGCAAGCCAACTTAAAACTTTTTTTTTATACATAAATTAACTAATCATCTTAAATTAAATTGAATAACCACAAATTTAGTAAAAATAAAAAAATTTAAACACCACTTCTCTCTGCTTCTTAACGTCATTTCACTTATAACCCAAATTATTTTCAGATATTTGGATTATATTCAGTAGATGAGTTCTGCCACGAATCTCATTTATAAATGTGACCATTTGAGAACATAGATGATGAGAAAGCAGACGGATAAATTCATTTGATACTAAAACTATAATTTCAAGATAGATGGTATGGTTCTACTTATTAATGACAAATATAAGTAGTGAATTAGATGCTTGTTATACACACAGTTTTAGCAAATATAGATTAAAAAAATAACAGACCTGTAGAGATACATAAAAATAGGGCAAAATTATATTATTCTTAGGAGAATTTTTAGTTTGGATGCTTTGAAAAAAAATTTTCCTCTCCTGAAGAGGTGTGATGGATAAATTGCTTAATGGAGAAACGTGTGAACTATATTTAAAGAATTTTTCAATATTTCTTACATTTGTTACATATATCATGATTTATTTCGAGAATTTTCATCCATTAATATATTTAAAGAATGTTTCTAATTCGAATGTATATCGATTGCAAATGCCCGCCAGAGCACTTTTGAATCAATATTGATTATATGAGTTTGGTTAACGTGTAAAGTACGTTACGTACTTATTGCGTACCTAGTTGGTGTACTGGTAATTTTTGAAATAATACAAATTCAGACTACTAACGAAGAGACTGTTTCACTGAAAACATTACATATTAAGCAGCAAACAACTTGACGGATTAAGAACTGAACGATGAAAGCTAAGTCGTTACTGTGAATCTAATGGCAGAACTGATCTGTTCCTGTATAAGTATGTCAAGTCTGTTCTCAAACGGTCCAATGAAAGGGATTAAGGAAAGAGTTATGCAAGTAATAGGGAAAATTGAAACATCATGAACTCTTGAAAGATTGTTGGTGGTAGGCACCTTTTGGAAAAATAATGATTTCAGTCAAGGATATTTTCGAAAATTCCTGATAAGGTGACAGTTCTATTGATAAATCAAATAATTCATTCCTAAATGCATAATAGGTAATTAGTGTAATTTTAGGATAAATAGTGAAGAAAATGGGCCATTCTGATATCATAAATTTCTTCGATTCTGTATAATTGCTTGCGAATTAAAAACATACGACGTATATAACATTTCGAATCCTCTAGAACCCCTCACTCGTCAAAAGATCCACATTGCGCTCTCCGATCCATTAATTAACCACACAGTATCACGCGTACAAAGTAATGATCCGATATCAAACACGTACCTCTGTGGATCCAACATAGAGCGATCCAGGCGATGAGGACTCCGGCACGTCCACCCATAATTCTGCGGAACGCGTCTGTCGCGTCTGTGATTCCCCGTTCGGCGCTCTTCGCGTATGTATGGCTCCGTTCGAGGTGGCGGCGCGTACGAGACTGCTGCCGGAAAATTGAATGCGTTATATCTTTCCCGGAACAATTGCGAGTCGCGCGCCCCTTGAGAGGAACTCCTGAGGGTTCCTTTCCAGGATGATAATCGGACGCTCAATTAGGGAAGCGGCGCTCGCGACGCCTCCTCTTGGAATTGCTTGTTCTGATCCCCGAGAAGAATGTTCCATGTGGTCAGATAAGGAATTTTGTGAAATATTTCCTATTTTTAGTATGAACCTCCAGCGAGGGTTGCTCAAGTTGTAAATGGATTCATTATTCGAATATCTCAGTTTCTTTTCCTTCGTCTCCTGTGTTCCTGGAAAAACAGTGTTTTTTCTGGAATTCCTTTAACCCATTTCACCTCAGTCAACAGTATAAGTGGTCTTATTGTCATTTTGTGTCTCTGGTGCTCATTTCATCGAATTGTATCATTGAGAGATCCTTCAATTTCCTTCTATTAGCGTGAGCATACACTCCATTTCAATAACCAACTATTGGACAAAAGGTGCTGTATCCCTCAGAATAATTTACCTCCTGTTGCATTATATGGTCACTACAACTTTTTTCTATGATCCGTCTTTATGGAGATCATATTTAAAATAAATTGAAATATTTTGCTGGTAACAACTCTTAAGTCATTCTTACAAATGTAATGAAACTTTGATAGATTATCGAACATATAAATGTGTTACATTGGTTCTGTAACCGAGTACGTTAGATATCCAGAAAATCAACAATGAACTTGATCATGGGTTAATATTTTGAAAATTTGTACAGCGAAGAAATATCAAACTTTACTGACTATTAATAAGAACTCACTACATATTTCGAGATTTGGAGAATTCGAGATTCGAGATTTTGAGAGTCGAAATGTCTTTCGAGACTCGAGATTTGGTGACTCCAGATTTAGAGATTTCGAGACTTCGACACTCGAGATTTGGAGATTTAGAGATTTTTGCGAATTCGAGATTTTAAGATTTCGAGACTCGACATTCTGAGATCTGAGGTTTCGAGACTCGACATTTCGAGATTCGAGATTTTTAGATTTCGAGATTTAGAGAATGCGAGACTCCAGTTTTTTTTCCAAAAAAATGTTGGAACAAAAGGTTTTTAAATGAAAAACAAAATATGAAGTGATCAGGCCTTTTTTCACCAGCGCATTCGCCATTTACACAATAAAATGTCTATAAGAGGAGATAAGAACAAATGTGTTGCTACATATGTGTTGCTACATGCATTTTGCTACAATGTGTTGCTACATATGATGTACAGCATAATTAGCATGTCTAGAATCTAGAAACAATTTATAGAATTTTATAATACATAGAAACATTAACCTAAATATCACTCTCTTTCTAATTGCATCACAAATGTGCGAAGTGTACTTTCTACGCATTTTTTAAACCTAAAAAGTTTGTTTTGTTATATTATACAACATTTTCCTGGACTTTTGCATATGACATCGCAATAGAAAGTAATCTAAGTCAATATTCCAGTCCGTTTTTGTAATGGTGGAGCATACACTACACTTTTAAGGTACTCCCCCATCCAGTATTGTTATTCATTTACCGTTTACTATGTGAGTATAGCAAAAACAAATTTCTACAATAAAATTCTTTTAGATTTGTTATGAATTCAAAATTTAGAGGACAAGCCTTATCTGATCACGTTTTGTATGTATGAGTGAGAATACATAACAATTATATATTTGGTGTAGTAGTTGCTGGTCGATTTTTAGTGTTTATTGTCAATTAAGGTGACATTACTTAATTGACGATTACTTGCTAAATTACTCATCAAAGAAAATATTGACGAATTTCCCTTGAGCGTTTTTTTGATCGCTGATCCAAGTTGACTCATCTTGTTATTGCAGGAGATAATTTTATTCATTGTTCTCTTGATTCCATCAACGTTACCATGAGGGTCCCTTCGTAAATCGCATCAATATTTCTTTGTCATGTTTCTCCCCCTTTTCTTTGGAATTACGTTACCAACAATCTTTGCTGATTATTTGCATTTATATATGTACATATGTGCGGTGAGTAAATTTCATTAGTTTGTTTTTTGAGAATATTTCTCTGTCAAAAATAGAGATTTTCTAAAATGAAAAAATTAAGATTTTCTAAAATGAAAAATATAGCTATGAACTGTCTGCAATTAAAAATTTTCATTTGTGGGAAACTTTTCTTTTACTATCACAATTGCTATGTTTATAAATTAAGATTCTTGTAAATCTGCCATTAATAACACTTCCAAGTTACTCATATTTTCGTGATAAATTATTTCTATAGTTTATGCTATACCTCAAAAACAATGAGAAAACAAAAAGATCAGTGGAATTACTAAATAGGTTTTCGGTTTTATTAAAAAGAAAATATATTTAACTTCTTCATAACTTAACCCCATAAAGACCATTAATTATTATCCCAATTAGCCTACTAAATTATTATTTCAATTAAAGCTGGAGAGAACTCCGAAAAGTCTAACTAATCAAATATCGGCCCCATAAAACTCTGCATAATTTACCCGATTCATTAGCTCGCAGAAAGAAGCAACGAACTTTCCTCTTAACTTAATTACTTAACGAGAAAATTTCATACTATCTTTGATTTCGTCGTTACATCGTCCGTTACTTTGTGTTACCGGATGAATTGGGGTTCAGTTCTCCGCATCGACGAATCGAATGTAGAAAAAAGAAAAGAGAGGAAAAGAAGCAATCAATAGAGTCATAGTTGGGGCGAAATGCTGTACCGCAATGTACGTTCTTAATTGATTCTTAAATTTAACACTGGGCAGCGTTGAATTATCTATTTCGTCCCTGATGACTTGAGGGAACGTTGCGGAAAATTACAGTTTGATGATTTATTTATCAGAGCGTGCCTTAAGACCCGGTCCGAAGCACTAGAATGTAACGTTACAGATTGAAGGCGTAACTCTGCTTTCGCAAAAAATCTACATTGAAAAAAAGAATGGGAGGAATTTCACAAGGTAATTAGGCTGATAGAATTTTTTTTAATATTATTCTAAGAACAAGTTTTTGGGAAAGTCAAGTGTTAGTAGCACATATAGAGAAAGAAATGGAATAGTATACCCAAAATATCACCTACTTTGGCCCTTGGAACAATACGCTGCCAGTCAGAAACTTGGATATTAAAAATAAATCTAATAAAAGTCAGGAACGTTCTTGATAATCCCCAAATATAAAATAATTCCTGATATTCAAACTGCCGACGTTTCGTTCATTATTATGAACATAATCATTGCTCTAAAACAATAAATATGTTAAGTATCTCTTTTATAACTAAACTGAACGAGACGTCGGCAGTTTGAATATCAAGAGTTATTTTATATTTGGGGATTAACATATTTATAGTTTTAGAGCCATGATTATGTTCACAATAATGAACGAAACGTCGGCAGTTTGAATATCAAGAATTATTTTATATTTGGGGATTATCAAGAACGTTCCTGACTTTCATCTCAGCTTCCCGAGAATATTCTCCCATTCCATGAATCTAACACAGATTGAGATCTTTTTATAACAATGTAATTTTGTTGTATGGGGAACCTCCACCGTTCCACTCTGGTATATTTAAGTTAATATTTTTTTTCATTGTCTCTTCTCCGCTAAATTCATTTTTGTGAAATCCACCGAGCTGGATTCGAATCCTGAAAGAAAAGAAGGAGAACAAGGCGCACGTTAAACTCAATCCATAAAAATTACACCGAAAATTATTCATACTCCGTTGCGAAACTTTTAAATTGAATTTTCTCAAAACTTCTGGTTAAGAACAAAAAAAAAAACTTTAAAAGGGTGAATAAATGGCGAGTGCCGCGGAAAGTTCGTCGAAAGCGTCCATTATGACGTTCTTGCTCGAAAAAATTCAACTTTGCACAGCCAAAACACTTAAAGATAATTCCTTTGCTTTGACTTTGTGTGCCGTTCGGCTCCCGGTTATTTTCTCTGTGTAAGCAGCGTTCAGCTCCAACACGGAAAAATGTACTCGGCCCGAAAGATAATTAACGCTAATTTCAGCTCGGCTGCAATTATTTTTGAGAATTAGTGCTACGTTTGTGAACGAAAGTGTGCAATGATCTCTATAAAAGTGGACTGTATGTAGATATCTCTTTGGCTCGTGGGTGGCTGCGGAGATAAATCTTGTCTCCAGGTTGTAAGGCTGAAGACGTTCTTGTAGATGGAGATCAGGGCGTGTCGTAATCTCTTGAAGTTCTCGAAGTTCTCGTAGGTTCTTGTAGTTTGGAGAGAGGACGTTACGTACTCTCCGGGTTGAAGTTTTGTTAGGTTTAGGTAGTCAGGTTAGGTGGCGTGAAGAAAGATCACACACACTGTCGTTAATGAGCATACTAGGGTATACTGGTTTATTACCAAAAATTCACAGGCTTTTATACAGATTAATTTACATTGGTTAAATGAGATATTATTTGTTTTCTTACAATGACCTAGCTTTGCAGAAACTTGACCTTAACTGGAGCGCGCTTCTTATCACGTTCGGTAAACGCCTTTGTTATGCTTACTCGGTTAATTATTGTGATTCTGAACTTGACTTGTTGACGTTCGGTCGGCGTTGTTTTTCTTCGTAATAAAATAAGACGTGCTTTTAGTTTAATTAGATATCCCAAAAACCTTGTTACCTACGATGTGTCAACGATTATTCTCTGTTTGTAAAACAAAAATTGTTGAAAAGTTCCCAAAATTAGTTCACCTCAGCTACTCAGTTGTTTTAATAATTATTAGATGATTGTTAAAATATTTCCCTGACTAAGTTTGCACTAATTAATTTTGATTACTTAATTGCAAGTGGAAATTTCACCTAAGATGTTTTAATAACAAGTTGCTCTAATTCCCTATTTAATGGTTATTAATCCCTAATTGATGAATATGTTCCCTGAATTCCTTATTAAATCCCTATAAGATGATTATGTTCCCTAAATCCCTATTTAAATCCCTACAATTCTACTTAACTCTCTTTAATGTTGACTGGAGAGTCAACAGTTTGCATAATTGCACTAAGAACGGCGAATTCCGAGTAGCTTCTCGGAACTGGGAAAGAACGATACGGAATGTTTAATCAAAGGTATGAAACAACCTTGATTACACTTCGATCAAGGGGGGGTTCACTTGGCGTGACCTTTTGCGTAATGGCTATACTTTGATCGATTGATTGATTTCAAATTTTTTTTACCTCGTTGATTATTTAGAAATGATGTATATCGTCTGCTTTTTGTTGGTTACTTCTCATCAATTATTTAAACATAGGGCGTAAACACAAAAGCCCGCCCTTCCAACTAGCCGAAAAGTGTGGGAACTTTTAAATTATCTCAAAAAAGTTCAAAAATTCTATATGCTGGTACATACTGAAATTAATGATCCAATTAGGAATGTTATTTTGAGGTAGCATCTTTCGACGTAAACGTTATATATTACTATGGAGCTAATGATTTGTGGAAAACTGATTCATTTTATGTACATATTGTCTATAGTATAGTGTTTTTTTAGGAAAACGTGAAAGTATGAAAGTCTGTAAGAATCCTTAACTCAATGTGAAAGGACAAAAAATTGAAGAGAAAGACATTTGCATCAATATTTTACTTTAATTTTAAGAAGGCTAATTAGGCGATAGAAGCAAAGAATATTAATTATTATACTAATTTAATTGGTTGAATTAGTGGACTTCAGTTAAAGTAATATTAAAAACGTATGTATTCGTTTGAAGCCACGCAATTAAAAATGCTATTCTCCACATGTTTTAAGAGTTACTTCTATTCTTCAATTCAATCAAAAAATGATACTGGTTATTAAAGATTTTTTTTACATATTAAGTCACATTTTTTTTCTAAAATTAATACGAAATATACAAATATTTGTCAACCTAATATGTGGAAGGAAAAATGAAATTCTCCATTTACAAAAAAAGAACATTACTTCCTAAGTACACTTTTTATGTATGTAAGCAGAATGAAATTGACTCGCTCGAACGATTTTAATATAAAGAAACAACGCCACTTGAATTTGTTTCAAACTCTTGTAACAGAAGTTGAGCAGTCGTCGTGGAACTTTTCATGTTTACTTCAAATTTTACTTTGTCGCAAATCCGCCTGAAAAATGTGTCGCCTAAGAGATTTACATTAAGATGAACACAATATTTACGTTAACATTTAGTTTGTCTTACATTTCTCCCCTTGACGTTCCCTAAGCGGGCGAAAATCTTTATTCTAAGTGACAACACTCTTATTCCGAGCGTAATACGTGCAGCTCCGGACATACGTAGCTATCAATTAAATGAATCCGTTACCGGTACTGGATAAATATAAAATCGATTATACGAGAGGGTAAACAAATAAACGCTTTAATAATGTACGATCGTTCCAACACGTTTTCATATACGCCGGTATGTAAATCACGTGTTGCCTACATGTTTTTAATTAAAGTGGCTGTACATTCATTTGACTTGTTAGGCCTAAATGGTCTTTTGATGGATATATCAAAGGTTAAAATTTGGATTTGATTAGAAAAGTGGCGGCGTCTAAGCTTACACAATCAACGTATTGATGTGTATTAATTACATTAACTCATGTTTAAGTACCTATACTTCTTATAGAAAGAAAGTACTTAGATGTAGATTTAAAATAAGGTTTTACAAATAAGTCTTGAATCTTGTCGGTGTATCTATTTATGTGATATTGTTTTTAATACCAACGTTTCTAAATAGAATGATGAAATACGTTTACTCTTTATGATCTAAGAATTACCTTACTACCAGTTTCATCGTAATAATTAGTTTAAAATCAATACCTCAAACTGTAAATATTTCAAAGAAATTAACTTTGAGTTTTAGTTCATTCCAAAAAAATTAATACATAATAATAAATAATATGGTAGATTATAGTTGTGATGAACTTTGTTTCAAAATTGTGGTTATAAAATATTACTTAGGTACTTGCCTAAGTAGTTTTCTGGCTTTATGAGCTCTCATTCTTCAAATTTATAATTTAGCCCAATTGGCAAAATTGATCAGGACCAAAATTATAGGAAATTTTATTTTACACAACTTTATTCATCACAATTTTTCGCGTAAAATTGACAATAAACGTGGAAAGACAATGATAAGATTTCATCCCCTCCTTTTCTCGGGTATATATCGAAAAATATCGATCGTAGGAAAAAAATGATAGGAACTAAAATTGTAGGAAATTTTATTTTAGACTTTGTTTATTATAATTTTACATGTAAAATTGAAAATACACGAGTTGTTCCATAAACAAAAATTCACCCCCACGTTTTCGGGTATAAATCGAAAAATATCGATCCTAGGAAGAAAATCATAGGAATCAAAATTGTAGGAAATTTAGTTTTAAACAACTTTTGTAATAGCTCTTTTTCGTGTAAAATTGAGAATAAACGAGTTATTTAATAAACAAAAGTTCACCCTTAAATTCAAGATGGCGGATAACGCAACGGGTCTGGTACCCCGGCAATCTAAATTTAGACTCCCAGTGACCCCCTCTAAACAATTCCGAAGGAAAATTGCTGTCAAAAATTTTTGCAACGTTTGCCCCTTTTTGGAGCTAATTCGATTGGGCTAATTTATTTTTATACAATGCAGCGTAGTGTTATTTATTTTGGTTCCTCATAACTATGATTAGAAGTGCAATCAGGGTACTTTATAATTTTACAACTATTAATTGTTTAATTGTTCAGCTAAAATTCACTTAATATCCATGTTCATAAAATGGTGAATTCGCCCTGATGCCATTGTCCCCACCAAAATTTCATACTTCTGGAAAACCACTAATTTTGTCAAATGAAACCAACAGCAACATTTGTTTAGAAAAATGTGGTTAAATTTAATATTTCGCCGCTTTAAACATTTTGAACTGTTTTTCAGAGGAAACGTAGATGCTCTCTTACAGAAGCAACTAAGGGCTGGTAATTCGCCAAATTTTCCATAGGGTTGAAGGTGCTGCTTAAGGGTAATAAATAGGATATTTTGTTAATTCACGCCTTTCAAACAGCCAAAATGGTTTATAGGAAAACAGACGTGTAGGTTTTGAAAATATTTCGACTCCACCAACTTGCTAACAGTTTTTGACTCGTGGGATATTTCGTACATAATGCCATTTGGGTGTAAACCATGCTGCAGTTATTTGAACATTATTAAATTAAGTATTTAACAAACTGAAAGTTTTATTTAACCTAAATCGTAAACATGCTAATTAGCAATTTTTCCATGATGCAAAAAGCGGTTATTGACTAAATGAAATCTGCTACTCTCCCACTTCTCCTCGACCTTCTCGCCAGGAAGGAAAAAAGCGAAGGCAACGGGCCCCTTCTCCGAATGCTTTTTTGTGTGTCTTATAATCTGCAACGTGGAGTGCTTCATTAGCATCAATTCAATCCGAAATTTCCTCCTCTTTTCGAAATGACGTCCCACTCGAACTAATTGCCGGCTTAAATCCGAAAATTCCTCCACCCCCATCGACTTGATGAAACAGTCAACATTAGCATCGGTCTAAATCTCGTTAGGGGCAGAGAACGGAGGTGGGGGGCATAATAAAAACCGCGCACGTTGTCGGAAAATTCACTGCTAACGTAACATACAGAATAAAATATGTGGTTCGCTAGGGTTGAGGGGGTAATTTGGATAATTTATCTTCGAGGCGCGTCTCACTCGTTATGTTCATAACAACACTTTTTACGGGACGAGTGCGGAATCTGGGCAGACTGAAAAATGCGAGAATCATGCAAAGCGGTGTCTCTCTGTTTTGTCGTTTTTAAATAGTAATAAATTATAATTGGATAAATTGGATAAATTCAATTGCGGACAGGGGGAGATTTGTGTTCGAGTTGTAGTCCCGTTATTTTTTGGTTAGTCACCCTTGATCCGGAAAGCGGAATAGCGTTTGTACGTAACGGGATTACGTACAATTACCGTATTTAACGCAATTGGGGATATAAGGGGAATTAATGTAAAGTGGTTATTTAAAGATTTATGACGATCTTGGGGATCAAACCCCAATTTTTTTTAAATATTTTCAGAAACTAACTAAATATTTAGCTGGTGGAATAGAACAATTTTATTCACTCCTTTAAACCCTTCCAATTCTTACTAAATTGCCAAAGCCTTTCAGACGTTCTGCAAAGAGGTAAATATTCGCGATGGGAAAAATCCCATCAAATATCACGAAGACGATCCTCTTTAAAAACGATATAAGTTTGTCAAAGGAGCTGCGGTTGACATCCTATTACCTTCAGAAAAGGCTCCTTTGCAAACTATCAGATAATGTTGAGTTCTTCTACTAATGCAATTTTCGTTAATTCTGTATTTTGGTGCCACAAGCAGACTTTCATATATTATTATCTTATTACGAAATAAATATAAACGAGGCTGCCATGTATGTTCTCAAATATTTATTTTTGTAAAAATACCACTTTTCAATCAGACACTGAATTGCATGATTTGTCCCCATAATATACCATAGCTTCTTTGAATAATAAATTAGAATATTGCACAGTCATTTCTTAGGGCGAAATAAGTGTTTTGCTACAAATTCCGCACTATCATCATAGGTATTATTTAAATGCTGTGAATATTTTTTAGATTCTGATTTATCCTTAAGTACAAATTAAATTTAATAACCACATATCACAATAGTCATTACTCACCATGGCGGACAGTTGGGCAAATACCAAATGATCGTTATTGGGTGGCTTACTTGTAACTGTGCCAGTGTTATGAACAGTAATAAATACATGTATAACTTGTGAAAATTAGAATAATTTTGATCAATGTGAATTTAATTATTTTATAATAATTTCATACGATCCCAATGAGCACGAATGAAAAGTACTTGTTAATTTTGATGGATGTACATGACTCTCGCCATTTCGTTGTAGTCACAATTTGGCATTTTTCAATAATTTCTAGTTAATATAAACCAAAATGTTACAAAACTAAATTTTGGATCCATTGAAAATAATACTACGAAATAATGTGACTCGAGTTCTTTTATTTGTCAAGATAAAATACTGTCTATATCACGCGACTCAAAAATTAATACTTAATATTTAAATTAATACTTTGCTCTTTTTCTGAAATATCTTTCATCTCATCTGGTATCTATACTTAAAATAACATTAATAGGTGTTTTCTTTCAAAAATTCTGGTTGAAGATTGTAAATCTCGTGGTATTTTTCATTCATTATTCATAACGATAACTCAGCTGCAATGATTTATGTTACAATATTGTGCCCTGAAAATTATTTTAATTGTTGCAACCATTATTTTTTCTAATCTCGTGTATACGCCACATATCGATAATTTCCCCAGAGCGCCCCGAGAAACGGGTGCCGACACTATCG
The DNA here is from genome assembly GCA_946251905.1 of Cryptocephalus moraei. NCBI lineage: Eukaryota > Metazoa > Arthropoda > Insecta > Coleoptera > Chrysomelidae > Cryptocephalus > Cryptocephalus moraei. The sequence continues at coordinate 45,463,903 of OX276452.1, forward strand.
ATAAAATGCAAATTATTCATTATAACACTTAATTTAGAACAATGTGTCGGCAACTTAACCGTAACTTCCATGCCGGTCTCCGCACACCTCTCTCCTGAACCCTCCGTTAGGATTGTTATCTCTAGCGACTCGAATGCAAATTAAACTTTCCAAAAGTGGAGATTAGGAGATTATACGTCAAATTAATTTCGACTGTGTCACGTCTATTGTTGCAGGTTGCATTTCCCAAATTTTCTCGTGAATATGTAAATTTGAAGAGCAGACTTAATTATCGTCGGAATTAATGCCGCCTCGTCTGAGGGTGCGAATCCTGCGCGGGAAGCGGAAAATTAAATGTAATTGTTGAATTTTTAACCTGTACTACTTGTAAAACTGGCAGTGAGTCCTGAATCCCTAATTAACTCGTTCATTCATAAATTATAAGAAAAAAGATAATTCTTGGTGTGTCTGGCTAAATGCCGGAAAGCGTAGTTTAATTCCAACTTCAAAAAATAACTTCAATTATTTTCTAACAAAGTTTCAACCGTCTCTAAAAAGCCCAGGTTCATCCTATCTGCCCCAAATGTACTAGACTTTTTAAAAAAATAATTTCCTAAGAAATAACCTGATCTTAATATTTTCCAGAAACAAAGTTAATTTTAAACTTGTCTGCCGTTGCAAAACTTTAATGCATACCTGGAATCGACCGCTTCCGGCATTAAAACTCAATGTTGGGGCTTTGAAGTTAGTACGTTAATCTATTCGTTGAGACGATGCTTGTTTATAAATTACCTAGCCAATTATCTTGTTCCCATGATACTCACTTTAATGTGGTACCTAGTTATTTATACGATCATACTTAAAGAATATTCAAGGAGCTGAACGGAAAATTTTCCTAATTACAGGAATATCTTCTAAAATGTTGCTTTTATTTTTTATTTTCTCTTTGACTTGTTTTTTATTCGAGTAAATGTAAGTTTGGCAGATTCTTGTAAGTAAATAGAGGACGTTTTTTGGATCTTTATAAAAATTTTTGCTTTTGTTGCTAGAGCTGCATCTGATTTTCACACTTTTAGATAAAGAAAAACAACTACAGGAAGAAACGCTGCCAGACGTATTGGTTTCAAATAAGAGTGACATACAATGGCATACAAATTTTTCATCTTTTTCTGTATTTTGCGATGGAATGAATTCTTTGATGTCTCCCAGGTTCCTGGGAAGATAGTTAAAGGTATGGGATTTCAGGCAGCCCACAAGGAATAAATCAGGAGAGCATGAGGAGAGCCAATTGAAATCGCCTCTTAAGTAGATGAGACGCACAAGGAATCTTTTAACCAATTGTAGCCACTTTTTCCTGTGAGACTGTTTCTTTTTAATGATCTTTCCAGGATCTTGGGAGCCCCAAAAGACAACATTCGAACCCAAATCGTCATCTCAGAATGCTCGAAGGAGTGCAAGAAAACTGGACAAAATTTCCAGTGTTGTAGATTAAAGAAAAAGTTAAAAAATTGTACCTATTTAATTGTAATGAGTGTCATTCCAATTTGACAGTAATACCATGCCCTGTAGTTATAAGTTATGGGAAAGAGATGACAATTAGAGAAAATAAATTATATGTATAAGCTTAAATATGCTCAATGTAGGGGGAAGTCCACTATCTATGTCTCTTACAGCAGTTAATGCTGGTAGCTTCTGAAATAAATATGAAATATTTCTATAAACACTGATTTTTGGAAAATGAGTAATTCCGACCTTTCAAATTTTTCAGGAAATTTCATGGGGAATTGGTCATTGCATATTAGTCGTTAACTCCTTGAAAATTTTTTGAAAACTTTTTAGAATCTAACAACATGCAGTTACATTTCAAAGTTTCCACCATATACAGCTGTAACAAATAGAGTTTTGCTAATTAGAACTATTTATTTTGTCGTTACTACCCGCATGACGACTGTAAAGGAACGGAATTTTCCATTAAAAACCGTTGCATTTCCAGTGCTAGTTATCAGTTAATATTTACTTTCAATTCTGACAGTTGTTTCGAGCGAAATAAACTGGGCTCTATTTACGATTCCAACAAGCACAATTTTTTAATACAATATCATTCTCTCTTTTTCTCTCTCACTGTGTGTCTCTCTTTAATCAAACCGCAAATTTAATGCTTTTAACTTTAGCGGAGATTTGGTTGAATCGTTGCCAAGAAAAATGGCGCGTTTTATATCTGGTAAATCAGTCACGAAAGCCTTTTTTAAAACCTCTCGAATTTTCCGAAGCCAATTCCTCATCGGGGGGCATTGTGGACGTCGCTCCCTTTCTTCCATTCCCAAAAAGCGCGTGCTTTAAATCGCAACCTTGCTCTTTTTTTATTTCCTGATGAACGTATCGACGAATGAAAGAGAGGGTTCCTGTCAGGTAATGGGGAGCGAATGAGGGGAATCATTGTTCTGTTGCGGGAATAATCGATGGGAGTACGTAATAATGATTGAGCAGCGCTCGTGACGATTGTTAGCAAAAATATTCAAAAATTGGTAGAGCGCGTTTATTTGTGGAGAAAACGATGGTTAAGGCGACGGATTTTTCTCGTTAATTCTCTAATTTAAGAGACAATAAAACTTTAAAGAGATGGAAATTTATGTTTTCATTTTTCACAAAACTGTTCAAATTCATTAATTGTCGAATATGTACCTATACTCTATTCAAAACAAATCCCGATGCACGTAATTTTGATGACGTCAGAATCATCCAATACTACCAACTGAATATAGTCCCAGGACATCGCAATATATATGGTTATGTGTATTCTCAACCTAAAATATACACGGAACACATAAATTGCGAGATCCTGGGACTATATTAAGTTGGTAGTATTGGATGTTTGGTGATGTCATCAAAATGGCAAAATGGCGTACATCGGGATTTGTTTTGAATAGAGTATACATAACAATTGTGCTAAAATTTAAGTAAACGCAAATAATTGGTCAGTTCTGAAGTCAATTTATTGTCAAACAGCGTATACTTCAACACAAACTTCATCTTTGATTCCTTGAGTCACTAAGCAGGCATTGTATAATTTTTTTGTATACATATATCATAATAGCAATGAATTTGATGAAAACGTTTGTTTTGCTGAGGTGTTCCAATACAAGGGATTTTTAATTGAAGTGGAGAAAAACCTCTAAACTGAAATTGAATTCACAAACATAAAAGTTATTCCCCAGTTTAATTAGTTCCTGCACCAATCCACACAACCACAAAAAGGAAATGAGATTTTCCTCACAAGACCATCCTAACTGTTAAACTTGAAATGAATAAAATAGTAAAAAACTTTAAACCCAATTTAAACTCCCTGTTTAACTGTACCTCCAATCAACCCATATCTACTACTACCTGAATTTACTTTTTCTACGCCACTAAAATTATTACACTATTGATCTTTATACAATCATCATGCAAATAGTAAGTTATTCGCCGCAACATGCAATTTTCTGTACAATTTGTACATGTTCGGATTTACCACGGAAAATTACACTGACGTTGTAATAATTCACGTCTTGTTTTCCAAACAATCCAGTTATTTGTTCCCAAACAACAACGAATCTTAGTAACGTCTAAAACAAAAATTAATATTCCGAGCGCCGCGAGATGATGAGGGAATTCACGTTGGGTGTACGAATGAATCGAAAACATTTACAAAATCTGAAGGTATTCAAGTAAGATATTTCTGGAAATGTCGTCGGAACTTAAAATGTCTGATGATTACGAGAGAGAATAAAAAACAGTATTCTCGCGTTTCTAATGGAGAGGCAAATTGATGTAATTTAAGCTTAAATGTGTTGGCGTAAATGAAAGATGAAGACGTTGTTTCGTGAAACTGTCTGATTTAAGTAAATGGATAGGTACTTTTGAGTACTATAGAGTAAGTATAAACCTTTAGAGGACTTATATCGTTTAGTTTCCGTTTTTCTATGGATATTTTGAACAATTCTGACTGCTGCAGAAGCAAAAAGAAGTTTTTGAAACTTTGAGACTAAAAAATTGACTTGGAGACTTTTCAAAAAACTTCTAAATATAATTTAAAACTTTGCGACGTTGCAATCTCGTTTTTTGGAGAATTGAAAATATTACTAGTTCCTTAAACAAAAGCAATGCAGATCTTTCTTTTGGTACCGAAATTGGAAGACTCTAGACAGACTATTTCAAGAATTTATTTGAGTAACTAGATTACGTTAGATTTTTCTGTACACTATTTACACAATTTTGCTCAAAAATCTAATCAAATTCTAGATTATCCACTACAGTGTGTTAGATTTTTTTTTTAGAAATCTGCCCTCACATAGGAATCTAAAGAAGTAAATTTTCCTAATTTATAAGTAATCTGACTCTAAAATTTAGTCGATGTTATACTGCCAATAATTTAAATTGCTCTAAAAGTACTTTAAATTCCAGAAGGGAATACCATGTTGATTCTAGAATTATTTGATACTTTTGTATGCAAACTTTTAATGTAACAAATAATGAATTCAAGCATATTTTAGATTATCTGGAATCTAGATGTCTCTGAATGTTTTTAGTGGCTATGAAACTCGAAATTAGATTCTAGAATAAAATGTATATTTACAAGTCTTGAATATACGCCACTCTTACCAGGTTTGAAGAGTAATCCATACTATTTTAATATCTTTGCAAATTTTAAATTGCCTGGAATCTGAAAGGATCTAATATCTTTTAGATCCCAAAAAACCCCCATACTTATAAATTTTCCAGATACATCAATGTTCATCTCTTTATAATCAAATTTTAAAATAAAAAACACATTCTGTTCCTTCTGTACTGAACGTTAATAAAACATCTATCTATTTTTAATCTTGAACGGAGATTAAGCAACTTCACTTGTGGGTAGCTCGGTGCCTTAATCTACGTCTCCGTTTTAAACACTTCTCAAAGTTAAATAGTAACAATATCTCGTGTGCATGTTTGCTCGTTACGCCCCCAACTTGAAATTACTCGATAAATTAATCTCGTGTCGTACAAAGTAAACTTATCTAAGTTTCCAGTGAGTTCACCAGCGAAGGATGCATATTGTCAAGTTTTGTTCACCTGAAACCGTACAAAGTTAGTTAATTAAGTGCAGTTATCTGGAGGCAGGGTGGATTAAGATTTTGCAATATATGGATCTATACTATTTTTTCTTAGTTGTTGTCGTGTCGACGGATTTAAAGCGAAGAGGAAAAAGTCCTCCCTCGCTTAGAGGTCGTAAAAACTTGGAAGGCACACCCCTCTATCGTCGAAGGGTTGATATATATATAACTGTGATATCGACTGGCGGTGGTGGTGCAACGGCATTCCAGGGAAACGGCATTAATTCCATAAGGGGCGCCAGACAGTCGGATGCTGGGAATACATAAAACAGGCCACTGTTTACTTCAATCTCTTTCGAAAAAGTGAGCGGCTAATAAAATGTTAGGTATTTATGGGGGTTAAGGGCTCGAAGATTCCTTGAGGAAGCGATAAATTTTACTCCATTAACAGGAAAATTATTACTTTTGACAGGTGACCGCCGATGCCACGTTTGCTTTATATAAATTTCTGCTTTTAAAACGGTTCCGGCGATGAAAATACGCCGAATAGAGGAAACGTATCACAACTTTGTAAAGTCGGAATTTATCTTTCTGCGACAATCTTTATCTACAAGTTTTGAAGCTTGGCCATTTCACATTCTACAATTTTTCTAATATTTGGCGAATTCCTTCCAGACGTACTGAAAACTGAAATTTATTTTTCCCAGTCTTTCAGGAGTAGACACTATACATTCAGACTTCGGACGACTAAGTCTGGTTATAAATCTTTCAATGGCCGTGGTAACATGTTTAAATTTCTACATTAAATTGCATTGCTCTTAAATTTGTAGCAAACGTATTTGAGAATGCAATCAATATTTTTTGCTGAATACTTTTACACCGATATGCAAGGTGTTCCAAAATAGATGATAGAAAAGGTGTAATGAACAATTTTTTTTTAATTTTCAAAGACATGCTTAATTCTTAATATAAAACTTTAGTTTACTTAAAAGTATTTACAGTGACAATCTTCCGAATGTTTTCTGAAACAATTTTTAAAACCGCCAATAACAAACTTTTGTTATTCGGAAATCAGAAGTCGCTTATTTTGTGAGACAGAAGGTGTTAACACTTTTAAACCACATTGTTGAAAAAGGAATCGTCAACTTCAACAAACCAAGCTTGTTAACCATTTTGTTTAGCTTAAATAACGACTCCATGTTTTTTTTTGACCACTTTTAGAAATTTACTTACGAAACACCCTGTAAAATGGCCCATTAATTCAACTTTTACATCATAATAAGCCGGACTGTTTTTTGTTCATTATAATTCATGTTACATCTAGTTTAGAGCATATGGATATTTATAGTAGAGCTTTGTGTCGTTTGTCGAAAAAGGATTAACAAAAAAAAAAACGTATTAATTTTAGGAAAATTAAAGCTCTCCTCACTTTGTTAGTCATCGTTTGAGCGAAACAACCATTTCCCATTCAATATAGCTTTATTCCGACAACGTTTCAAATTATCCAATTGTTCGTATATTTCGCAACATTTTTATAAACAGTCGAACGAAGTGCTGGAATGGAAAAAAGTTATTTAATTTGAAAACTCGCGAGAGAATTTTACTGTCCCGTCAAAACTGACACGCTATGGGATTCGTCGCCATTTTTATGCAAAAATTTTAATCATAGAAACACATTATATAGTCTCTCACTGTTTAGCGGTCTACATGATAGCTAGAGCAAACTGCCACTGAGTAACGATTTTTAGATGGAAAACGTTTGCGTTCTGTTACAGCGAGACAGAAAAGATACATTCTTTTGCTTTTAAGTTTTCACGCTAAGGATTACATTAAGTCATAATTTTGTTGAGTGTTTTTCAGGGTTTTGGTGTTTCATTATTTAGGTAGAATGGGAATGATTATCGGGGGAAATTTACAAGTGGTATTAAATAAATTTAAAAAACAAGCGAAAACAATTTATTTAGTGATAGTTGCAGTTAGGACATTAAAATTGTTAATCGACGTTCACGTTACTGCACAAGTCAGATATGAATGGAGATTTATAGCGACGTCATTGTAGTATAGAATGTATGTAATAAAGTTTAATAACATATTTGACTAAATCGTTTCTTAAAAGCAGTCTACTGTTGTCGTTCGTCGGTTTTTCTATGTTCTGTCTATCTGTCTTCTTTCTATCTAATATTTATGATAGAATGTGAGAAAGAAGCACAATGGACACATCGCCAATTTTTAAATGAATTATCAATTGATTTGATTATCTCTGACTCCGAATTTTATTTTTTTCGTCTCTGCACTTATTATTAATATCTCTGTTGTTACTTTTCCAGAAAGGCGGAAATGGCAGAACTTAGACGGATGGCTAGAAGGAGATTTCCATTAAAGGTAAGCGATCTTTACTCACACTTTTTAACAAAATGTACGTCCAACAGTAATCTCTTATTACGGGTATTTCTTAAAGCGAGAATTTCCTGAAATAGCCTGCGTGAAAAAAGATTGAGTTGTACATAAATACACTGACTGAGCTTTAATCTCTTAATCCCATAGATGGGTGTCTACTTGTGTTTGGTTTTCTTGGCATGTGATAACTTTCTTAAAACTTTTTTAAAAGCCAAGTTAGAAATGTCTTAACGTCAAAGAGAAGTTCTTGTGCACCTTGTTGTGTACCAGTTACCTCATCGAACCGGTTGTAAATATTGTAAAAATCAATATCGTTCTATAAGTACATATATCATTCTGTAAAATTGAAAATACGTTTCTCTGATGAAAATGTACAAATATTTTTTGGCTCGCCGTTTTTAATCGGCTTAAGGTAATTTCGCTTTATAAAAGTCAACCAGTTAAATCATAGAGCAGCAGACCAAAAGAGGTCGTATTTAATTTGTCGATTGCTCTAACTAGCATTCATATGACCCATTGTTTAATAATAAACCAGGAAATAAACTCCGGAATATATGCAAAAACTTGTACATTTGTTTATATTGTCGTGGTTTTGCGATCAAACTTTTGACATTATTATTCAGATCTATTTCGCTTGGAAAGGTATTTTTAATAACAGACTATTCATGTTGCAAATAGTCAGGTAGTTTACTCACTTTAAATTCTACATTTAAAGGGTACCATTTTTAAAAATTTGTATAACGTATAAGGCACACCTCTGCTAATGCTGAACGTAGCCTAATGGTTATAAGAGCAGCATAATCCATAAGGAATGACCTATACTCTGTTCAAAACCAATCCCGATGCACGTCATTTTGATGACGTCACCAAACATCCAATACTACCAACTTAATATAGTCTCAGGACATCGCAATTTATGTGTTCCGTGTATACATTAAGTTGATAATACACATAACCATATATATTTTCAACCTAAAATATACACGGAACACATAAATTGCGATGTTCTGTGACTATATTAAGTTGGTAGTATTGGACGATTCTGACGTCATCAAAATGACGTGCATCGGGATTTGTTTTGAACAGAGTACATAAAGGTCAACCAAGGTTCGCCATATCAATTTTAAATTAATTCTCATTATGAGAAAAATCCCTCGCACCGTCGACTCCTCCTGGAATCGCCCTTAATCCCATTTCCATCGTTTCGGTAAAACTCCTTCTCCGACAACTTCCGCTCGTTTTTTTTTCTGCAGCGTTACCTAAACCGGCACTAAGATTAATTGTTATTCGTCGAAAAACTACTAAATCCACCGAAATCCTCGGTAGACATGTTGGTTGAAATATTGGTGCAAAAGTCAAATGGCTCTCATAAAAGTTTCTGGCAAAAAGTGAAATCGGAACGTAAATCTTCGCCTCCCCCCTCTCTCTCTTTCTCTCGCCGGATTTCCCCCTCGGGGGTTTTGACACTATTATATTTCTTTCACTTTCTGCGCGAATTTAAAGTTTAATGGGGTTGATAACAGGTTATGAGGGTGGTTACGTTATTGCTTCGGTGCGGAGTGAAGGTCGAGGGTGGAAAATTTTGAGAAGAGAGAGTGTGTGTGCGTTTCGCCATCTCCGCCGCTTCGCTGAAAGGTATTAAATTTCCTTATATTTCAAGCTAAAAATTTTCTTATTCCTTGTCTCCACACAACAGATCCACACATTGTACACAAGTGTACAATGAAATTAATGTATTCTTTGTATCTTTTATCCTTTCTTTTGCCAATAGATTTATTGCCAGAATTTCATTAGTACAGTATAAGAATAATTATAGAAAGTAATTTGTTTGACAACAGGTATAGACAATTTCCATGAACATTTTCAATTTTACTTTCTTTTACTCTCAAGATTTTCAACAGAATTGCTCAGTTAAAACAAATAAAAATGATTAGGAAAAATATATTCGAGTGTGCAATGGCGTGTTATAATGTCATGTATAATTATAATGTCAAGCCATCCAAGAGTTCACGAACGTGACGTCAGCTATCTAAATGACGCTCCTTGGTTCCCTTGATAGGTCTTGAAATTTTGGAAACTGAGCTGAATTCGTGTTCCCAAGATTATATCAACACCCTAATGGGGAATCGATAAGTTCACAGCATATTTCTAGACCGACTATACCTATCCATAGATTTTAATTTTACCGAGAAGTTGGCTATTATTATTAAAATGTACAACGCTAACTTCCGGGGTTGGTTAAAATTTGCACAACTCCTAATTTATTTCCCTGCAGCGCGCTCCGATTTCTATCAGTTATAACTTATAATATCTGTCATTTCAAGTAATTTTACTCGATGTTTTACGACTCGCTTGACGTATTTATGCGTTAAGAAATATTTCGCCCCGTGCCATTACATGCGAACTTATGATTTTTTATACGCAACGTAACGACTGGATACACCATACAAGCAGTAATTTTAAGCGGTACCGCCGCTCGCATTACGGGTTTAATTAATTTAAACGTTCTCAGATGTATACGCGTACTAAACTAACAGTTTGCGGTATCTAATTTAGTGCGTACTTATCTGGGCCCTATCTCTCAATGTATCAAGCGGAATACCGAAATTCTTACTTTATTACCTCGCAATAACGAATTACTGGCGTTATTTCGTTATGGTGGTCAGTAAATGTATATAAATCAGAAACTAGAACATGATTTGCACATTTATGAGGGTATTAAAGGATTCGAGCACGGCAGGAATTCTATTGTTACTTATCGAGGGAGCTATAAAGTTTAAGGGAGGGACTACATCGTAGGAAAGTATGTACAAAGTCATAGAATAATTAAAATCGGTATATACCTCGTACGTATGAGGTGGGGTTGTATCAACTCTCGGCACGGTCGATAATTCATTATTCGAAAGGAATTAATGGAACGGTGAATATACTCCTGAAGCTTAACGAAAAAATTGAAGTTACTTCATTACATTATCTACATGGACGGCAGCTGTCCATTATAATAATGTCTTTTGTGATATGAGAAGTATAATTTTTCATTTCGGCTGATTGTAATTACAAATGTGAAAACGCCATTATATGATGTCTTTTTAATCTCGAAGGTAATTTACCATACGACTACCCTGAATTTACTTTTGTTCTTCATTAAAAACTTTAATAACGTCAAGCATTAATTACATTAACGTGCATAAAAATGCATTGGGAACGCCCATTTTCCATTCTAGTCGTAATTACTCTTTTAATGACATTTGGTAATAAAGCTACATTTTCTTTCAACAGTTTAACTGGAAGTAAATGATGCTGTAACTGAAATTACGAACATGTTACAATAAAGTTTACAATCTTTAAACATTTGAAACTATAAGTTAGTTAGTTAAAACTATTTGAAATAAAAATGCTCAACAATTCGATACATTTTCCTTAAATCACTCCCACATTTCGTGGAAAATCCCTCACACTGATTCAATGTATCTATTGTAATGTGGCGACTATAAATGTACATATGTATGTATGCAATTGTATATGTTGTATACTGGCCACCATTGTGCTGTTAACAATTGCAGACAATCCACTTAATATCCTATCATCACTGGAGATAATGAGATTAATGGGTCGTTGTAGCAATTTATGAGAGCCCTATTAATTAGTAAATCATGGAGGATAAAAACGTAAATATACGAGAATGATTAAAGCAGGGATTAGTCAACATCGTTATTTTATAAGTGACGCACAAATGCATCGTTTATAAGGGTCTGCTTATTAATTGGGAACCAAAAAATTAGTTCCTCGATAGTTAAGAGGAGTCATTCTTAAAACGGTATATGTACTTATTTCAATTGCTGACTCGCATAGTGTGGTTTAATCATCCAAGCCAAACCAAACAAACCTAACCTTCCCGACCGTATGCGTAGGCCCAGTTAAATGAACTAATTCGTTACCATGTAACAGCTTGACATTTACACGCAAGTTCTCTGTTAATCAAACCAAATAAGAGCCATCGGACACCAATAATATTGAATCTATGAATATTCTGATTTCAAAAATATTGAATTTAACTCATATATATTACCCTTAAATGAAAGAAAAAAATTTAATAATAAACTCCTTAAAAACCAATTTGTAATTATATTTATTGGAGTAAATTTAACATTCTTCCCTCAACACTTTTTAGGCTTAAATGGAATACTAAAGAATAAGGGCAAGTTATGTCATTTTTCTTATCATTCCAGAAGACGGTCTGATGTTACTAAAGAATATAGCTTAGTTTCAGTTTTCTTGGAAACCACTCTCACAAGCTTGAGAAACGTTAGCACTACCTTCTCGTTCTACATAATTTTCACCCTTAAAATGTTCGAAACGCAAATAGTCGACACAAGTTTTTTATGTGCCACTCGAAGGATGAAACATTGGATCGTTCCCTTCTCCACGTCGATCCCGTCGATTACGTACCGCGGAGTTTAGGGAAACATCTCGAAAACTTTTCTATCTTCCGAACGTTCGCGTCGTTTGACGAATATGAATAAATTCTGAGGATATATTCTGAACGGGTCGCGGGTTGTAAAATCCCGCGTTTTATTTCCTCCCTTTTCGGGTAAGGACGTGAATGGTTTATGTTATACGTTAACGAGTTTTGAGGCTTATGGAATTATATATTGCGGAGGCATCATCAAATAAAAGGGGGATGTACATGTACGGGAAGATGTGTGACGTCCCCGGGATTGACTCCCTGGGAGTCAGTCGTGGAACAGGGGACCGTATAGATCCTAATTAGGAATAGACACGAGGGTATGATCATTATCATCATGCGGGACGTGCAGTCGAAGGTATTCGATGGAAATATGTTAATTGTGTATTTAATTACCTGCACGTCAATCAATGCGATTCAATCTAGTTAAGATGTTTATTATTGTATTAACAATTAAGGACATAATTTTGATTAGTGCCTTTATTGGTAAGGTCCTCAATTTACTTGTAATGTGAATTCCAATTTTTATCCATGAATAATAGGAAAATTTTCTTTAAATTTTTGGGAATTTACTTATTTTTTCATTTAAATTTAATTGGTTTGAAATTTTGTATTTAGTGTCCAAATAAGCATTTCTTAATGGTGTAGCCTATTTATTTTGTATGGATTTAATTAAATGTCCTCGCGTAGTCGATTTTTTGGTGAATGCGCAGTGCAATAATTGCTTGTAGTAGATTATTAGTCCATTTCAAATAACGGTAAAGGTCGGGAAACGCTGGACCTGACGAGACCACTTATCCCTTATGTATTTTGGGGCGCTGATTACGAAAATGGGGGTTGGAACTTGCAGCAATGGTTGGAACACCCCTAAAATTGAAGAAACTCCCAAAATAGGGGTGTTTTTCGACTGTACTGCGGAATTCACTTACGAAACTTTCCGCGGATATTTGACCTTGCCTATTCAGTTTCTTTCGGTCGCTGATATTCAAAATCAGAGTCACATCACGCGAAAAGGGGTGTTACACCCCCCACATGCAAGAAACACCCCTCCCAAAGGGTGGGTTTTTGAAAAAAATTGAAAAAGAAACTGAATAGGCAAGGTCAAATGTCCGCGTTTCGTAAGAGAATTCCGCAGTACAGTCGAAAAATACCCCTATTTAGGGGCTTTTTTTCAATTTTAGGGGTGTTCCAACCATTGCTGCAAGTTCCAACCCCCATTTTCGTAATCAGCGCCCCAAAATACACAAGTGACAACAGGTCTCGACAAGTCTAGCGTTCCCGACCTTTTACCGTTATTTTAAATGGACTATATATCTTGAAAATTATGTACAGGTCATTGTATCCCATAATACGAAGGGATACATTTAGTATTAATAACCGTATTAGTAAATACGGTTATGTACAGGGTCCGGCAGTGAAACGGGAAGATTAAGATATCGTGTGACAGTCGCCAGACGGCTGGAGAGGAGTGGGGGACTCGACCTTGAGCTGGAGCGTCCAGACAGCCGGTATTTTCAGTCGCCATGTTGCGTTGGACGAATGAGCAGCGTGCGCATTTTACAAAAATGCTGAGTGCTGTTGGTGCTCAACGTGCTTTCCGTCGGAAGTTCAATTATTAGCCACACTGCTAGCATTTCGATTGACTTGCTGAGATTGGCGTTTCCTGGTCACTTAATTAGTAAAAATGGCGATATTCGTTGGCTTGGCTGTTCACCAGACTTGACGGCTCCTAACTTTTTTCTGTGAGGTTATTTAAAGCTAAATGTTTTTGAATTAAACCCACCCAGAACTAGTAACGAACTGAAGGAGCGAATCCAACAGGAGATCAACAACATTCCATTGGATATGCTACGCAAGGTCATGGGATCCCTCACCAAAAGACTCCAAGAATGTGTTCCAAACGAAGGACGCCATCTTACAGATATAGTTTTCAAAAAATTCACATTTTCATATATCCTCATTAATTCCCACTAATTTAGATTACATCTGTGTAAAAAATTTTAATAAATATTAATAATTAAGACTTTGAGAGTTTTTTTAAATATTCCCGTTTCACTGCCGGACCCTGTAGTTTCATAAAATTGCATTCACAATTCATTTCTTATATCTCAATTTTAATCTTCCATAAATTATTCAAAATTCTTGGATTGGACTAAATGTCGACTATTCCTATAATGATTCATGTAGTTTTCCAATGCTTATCTCTAATATAAAATGTGTAAAATTTGATAAATTTATCGTGTAAGATAATTACTTACTGTGATTCATGTTGTTTTTCTTGATTGTAAGCACCTATATTTATATGATTTAAACAAAGAAGGGTATAGTGGTTTATGGTGGTTTCGAGTGACTTTTCCATTAGTCATTCTCGTTTTGTGTTGTCATTATTATGTATTTTTAATGCTTGAGGAGTACCAAAAACATTTTAGCAATTATTGCTAAATAGAGTTTGCCTTAAATAAAATTGGAATATTGTTTAAATATTTCCTTCTAGAACAGACCTGATATACTTAAGGACAATTGCCAGTTTGGAATCCGCCAAAGATAATTTTCTTTTGGTACATAGTAATTATTTACAGTACAGATACTTGTTTAACATGAAAATATTTTTTTAATTCTATTTGACCACCAAATACAATTAAACGAACTTCTCTAATTATTTATAGTTACCACTTTGACCGTCATCTCAATATTATGGAAAGGACTTACATGCAATTTCATCCAGGTGTACGTACATAATACATTTATTTTTTATTTTTGTGCCTATTATATTATACCTAAAATAGTGTATTAAAAAAGTATTACTACAAAATTAAATGATGAAAAAATCAAAGAACCATTATCAAATAAATTTATAATGAATTTAATTTAAGTTATTTATTTAATTAGTTACCGACCATTTAATCTACGAAAACGTTTACCAGCAAGTCATAAGATATCCTCGTTACGCAATTACTTTTAAACGTTGTTTGCTCGCTTAAATCTTTTGGCTTTAGATTTCGATAGCAGTAGTAGTATAATAATAATTACACAAGCGTCTGTACTTGAATTCCGTATGAAAACGTGCGTGTTAGTGGGTACCTACAATTAGTGAAAAAGATGTTTGGCAGGAGACTCGAAAGGGCCAACAGCATAAAATCTTTCGAACTCACCGGTAAGTGAAAATATTGCTAAGAGTTAGTTTAGTTGGTTAAAATAATTAATTGTTTTTAAAAACCAAATAAATGTTTTTAAGGTCAATGGGACTTGACGAAGTCTAACATGAGAAAGGAATTTAGTTTGGGTTATTTGTTATCCTAAATTTGGATATTGGATTCTAAGATACCTTCAAAAATTGTTGAAATAATTGTTGCTTTTAACGTTTACAAACATTTGTTTGTTGGTGTAATCAATATCGCATTTACCAATTTTTATTTGAAGGTTATAGGGAGTTGCGTTTACCCTGTGCTCCTATTGTAATTTTACATGCACGTTTTAGTAATCCCACCTCCTCCTGAAGAACTTTCGGATGTCCCAGAAGAGACCAAAAATGAAGAAAACCTCCCGCCCCCTCCACCTGATCACTTCTTCCTCGTCGGGATCATGATCATCTTCTTGGGATTGACGTCCACACTGGTCACTACGTTCATCATCACCGCCAATGACGTGAGTAAAAATTTTAAACAAATCCCCGCGTGGCTTAAAATTAATTTTCATTCCCTTTACGAATCTGTTGCAATAAATCTCGTGGGAGCTAAAAGTAGAATGGGAATTTGCATTTTTGGAACGGGAGATAAATCGAACGGGGCACGTAACTTCTGAAATATGACGGTAGATAAGGGAGGGATATTGAGCTCATCAATCTGAAAAATGTGTAAAAGTAACGAGGGTTGGTTAACAAGTGTACTACTACGTGTTCTAAAATTTTACTTCAATTTTAGTTACATCTGTCTTGATATTATTGGGTGATAACCGTGGTCAGCTTGAGTATATTCTTATGTATACTCTGTTCAAAACAAATCCCGATCCACGTCATTTTGATTACGTCACCAAACATCCAATACTACCAACTTAATATAGTCACAGGACAGCGCAATTTATGTGTTCCGTGTATATTTTAGGTTGAGAATACACATAACCATATATATTGTCAACCTAAAATATACACGGAACACATAAATTGCGATGTCCTGTGACTATATTAAGTTGGTAATAGTGGATGATTCTGACTTCATCAAAATGACGTGCATCGGGATTTGTATTGAATAGAGTATACATATTCTTACATATAAATATACAGGGTGTCCAGGGAGTCACTTCCAAACTATTAGAGACATCACCTTCAAATCTCACCCACAGAACAGCATAAAGCTCTTCTACCCATCCCAAATTTTTCCAGTACTGGATGTACAAGTTCCGCGACCCTTCCTCCGACACGTACGACGCGAACAACAGGACCGTACTGCAGGCGAACTTCGCGACTTCGATCGGAATCGCTGACTTGATCCCGACGATCTTCGGTTTGATATACACGATAACTTACGCGCAAAAAATCAAATCGAGGACGAGGATCCTCTTCAGCTACACCTTTACGACGCTCACCTTCGTTTACCTCACCGTTTGCGTCGAATCTGACACGGATTCGTGTAAGTAATGCTTGATAATCTAGCTAACAGCTTAATGGTATATTAACTTAATCTCCTAATATCACCTTAATATCTTTTTTTAAACTTTGAGTACCTACTATATGTACAATAAAGTCTAATAACATTTTTCTCTGAGTGGCAGTTTCCACTTATTGTATTTCGGTTTTTCACAATTTTTTTTTCAAAATCCATATGAAGAATTATATCGATAGAATGTAGGAATACACTTCAAACGATCCGCTACAGGAACTTCTAAATCTTCATTAAAACTCAAATTTCTAAACTGAAAGCGGAAAAATATTTCTGGAAACCTCATTCTACATTTGTAGTTTATCCAATTATTGAACGATTGTAGATGTTTTCAATGGCTCCCCTTCTAAATATTACAGAACACTGCAAGCGTTGCACAATTTTAATGGCTGTGTAAATATAATTTTACATCCATTATTTTACACCTACTTCTTTTTCTCTCTTCGTGTTCCCACATGTCAAGCATGCCATTAAACTTATCGTAAATTTTATCTTTCAAATTGTTTGCTTTTCTTTCCAACCACTATGTCTACAACATTCTCGACATTATTGCATTATTACTTATCAATGTTTGTGAATTAACATTTTCTTTTTTAAATAAGTATTAAAAATAATAAAGTGTTCCTTAATTAAGAAAAAAATCTGTAATTGAATTACGCGAAAATTAGTTCATAGAGTCTACACGAATTAGTACTTATTTACATATTATTTATAGGGCAGCTGGTCTTTTTTGGGACCGTCGTCATATTGAGCGGATTAAATGTCAGTAAGTATTACCTAAAATGGAAAATTATGATAATATTAATAATAACGGTAGTAATAACTTTTAATGCATTTCTCATTTGTTTCTATTCAAATCTATTTGATAGATATGCTTCATACTTTTGTTATGAATTTAATACACCCATCAATTTTTCGCATATAAATTCAATTACCAAAATTGATTCTCCCATATTTGCTTTAGTAATTTTGTGGGAGGTTGTATTGATCAGTATTGCCAACCTACGTGCGAGAGGGCAGGATTGAAATTTTAATTAATTATTTTTTCTGTAAATCACACCGAAAAAGTTTTACATGGTTTAATAATTCTATCCAGAAGTGAATTTTGTATTGATATTCATCTTTACAGTCTGTATTCCAGTGCTTTAGACATTAATTAGTCTAATTAACAAAGGTATATTTTTATGTTATATTATTTAATTAATTTTAGTACTAACTTTCCATTTCAATATTCTGTGTGACTTTTCTCACCAACGTTCCTCATGTTTCTGTTTAATTTCGCTATATTCCATTCTTCTTCTTATTATTATCACATTAGTTTTTTAATGTTAATCAATATCATGTCATAATCATTTCAATGGAACTCCCGTATGAAATCGTGGCCCACTGCTGTGGCTAACTTCAATACAGCGGGGTAAATGAGAATTGCTTTAGAAGTTATGTGAGGTTACGTTTGATGACGCCATTGCGATTTTGTCACTTTTTGTGTTATTTAGATGAAATTTGTACCATCTTCAACGGTTCTTTGCACAGTTATTATGTATCAATCCTTGATTTAAATTTAATTATGTTCCTCAATTGGTATAGCACATATTTTCTAATAGCATGTAATTTTCATTCATAAAATTGTCTGCATTAATGTCTGTTTTTCACTTTTTCAGTGATGATGATAATCCTCACAGCCTCGATGATCGTGATAGTCCCGAAATTTCCGCCCTATTACTTGAAACTCTTCATGTACGGCCAGGGACTGGCTTCCCTGTTCAGCGCCCTTCTACAGGTACTCTGCCTGGCCGTCGCGGACGATTCCTTAACCGTAGGTCTGATCTACTTCGCTTCGGGTACGGCCATGTACATCGTTGCGATGATCTTGTACATCGGCGCCCAGTACCTGCCGTACTATCGACATTACATCAAAGATAAAGAAGAGGATACGAAGAGGCCCTTGCCCACCTGCAGGCAGATCGGGAGGACCTTAAGAACTATGTGGCCGGTGCTGTCTATTATGGGGATGTCCTTCGGTGGGCATCTGCTTGTGCATCCAAAAATTACCAATCTAGTTGTGTCGGAATATTACGGCAACGGAAATGTGTGGGGAGGTAAAATATTGAACATATCTTCTGATTGAACTAGAACCTGGAAACACTTCCATTCTACTTATTAATATTTTTCAGAAAAATATTTCGTTCCTGTCGTTACATACTGCATGACTAGCGTCGTGGAAACGATCGGCAGAGTATTTGCCAAAGACAGCATTACGGTATTGCAGAACACTTTGTACTTATCTCCATCTATTTCGATGTCCTATTTTAGCGAAAAACATTCAAATGGATTTTCATAGCCGTCGCTCTTAGGATGGTGTTATTCCCTACGTTCGTGATTTTCTGTAACGTCCAAACCAACGACAGAAAACTGGAACCCTTATTCGTACACGATTGGGAATACATTTTGATTATAGTTGTATTTTCCGCTGCAGGTGGATATTTCGCCACGTGCTGCTTCCTCAGCCTACCGAAGTAAGAAAAAGCGAAGAGTACCCGTTCATAACTCCAGCTTGATTAACTTTACTTTGTTCCAGCTTTATGAATCCAGACGAACCGAAAGATCTTTATTATCTACTGTTGCAATTCACGATGGTTATAGTCGCTCTGACACTTTCACCCTTAGCTGCGGTTCTCATTAATCTTATTTAGAGCTCGGTTCATTGATTAAAGATCTGATCGATTGCCTTCAAATGATACTCAGATTTCTGAAATTTTCCTTCATCTGCCGTAAAAAGAATTCACTTACTTGTTATAAATAACAGAACGAATTGAAAGTTGTTTGATTTCTTCGAAATTTTCGAAATTAGATATAGGCAACCAGTATTACTGAACTCGATGTGTCGGTAAGGTAGAAATTTAACTTGTAATTGCGTAAGCATGCGCGGAAACGTACCTGTCAATACGCATGCCTCATGACGTCAATTTGTGGAGAGGAAACTTGCGCATTGAGTGGTATGAGAGGCGCGTTGCCAGTTTTAAATTAAAACTGAATAATTATTCTTTTCGTCTATACAGAAAATAAATAAAAAAATTCCAATGTCGTTTACGATTTCTAACTGAATTATGCAATGGACGTAGTGTAGATTTAAACAGTGAACTCGTATTCGTAGATCACTTCTAATTTGTAAATTTCGTGCGTAAATAACAAAATGTCTGTTAAAGTGGACGATATATACCAAAAAATTAATTACAATAAATATATAAACATTTTTATTGTAAATCCTTGTTCAATATCTAAGGAAGATTTAAACTGACTGCGGTAAAAACTTGAAGAATATTAAATGTATCCTATATCGCGCCATAAGAATCTCGTGGGAAATTTATATACAAATTCCATCAAACAACGCTTTCCCTATAATATGTTATCAAATTATGTAACATTTCTCCTATATGAACAGATTATTAATTTTGTAAACCAAATAGCTCTGAAATCAAAAAAATACTAGGCGACTGATGAACCCAAACCAATCTGCATCTGCATTGTAAGTTGCCTAGCATTGTGATGGGTTTCGTTTAAGGCATTTTATGTTAGCATCAATGTGTTGTTAGCTTAAATAATAGCAGAAGGTGTAGTATTCTATGCTCTTCCATCACTCTGAGCGGATTTTTATGTTTTTCTTTGTCTTCGAGGTGAACTTTTTGGGTTTCCAATCGGGTTTAAGCACGGAACACGAAAAGAAAGTCGAGATGATTCGAGTGTAGTTAAACTAAAACCTGCATTCGCGAAATTGTGTGTCGTTGTAGTGCCTTTCACCATCGGAAGTTTCGATTGAATCCGTAAGGTAAGTTTCCAATTATATTTTAATTTAGCATCCTTGACCCCTCGTCTAAGATCTGGCAACGTCGCCGCCGGCGACTCGTCCGCTTCCCATTCGTTCTGCGCTTACTCACGGTGCCGCCTTTGTACTACACTGTTCTCTGGTAAGTTCGCGTAGAGGTGACTTTGCGACCCTAATCCGCCTATCCCAGTGCGATCGACCTTCATCCGAACGCCGTGAGTGCGAATCCCAGCCGGAGACCGTTCCCGCAGTGAGTGCTCCCCGATATTTCCCTCGGCCGAACGTTCCCTTTGCCGCCATTGCTGGGCGTCCGGCTGACCTGTCATACCCTTCCGAATCCGCCACGTAGCACCCCTAAGGCTCCCCCTTGGGGGCGCTCCTCTTCCCCGGTCGACGTCCCGTTGCTCGGTGCCTCTCCCCCGTGGGCCTTTCCCGAATATGCCTCCCTTTAGTCTCGTTACATAACACGTCCGACTAACGTAAC
The DNA here is from genome assembly GCA_946251905.1 of Cryptocephalus moraei. Lineage (NCBI taxonomy): Eukaryota > Metazoa > Arthropoda > Insecta > Coleoptera > Chrysomelidae > Cryptocephalus > Cryptocephalus moraei. The sequence continues at coordinate 45,484,781 of OX276452.1, forward strand.
TCGAACTTCGGTTTGAGGTTTTGTGACTTTGACAAGAGCGTTAGTCGGGTCCGTTTTTGGTAATTTTCGCCCTTTTGCTTTCAGGCCTTCAAGCAGTTCTCGACTAAGAACACACATACACAGCCACAAGATGTTTGCCTGTGCTAGATTGATCGCCCCGGCCACCAGGAATGCGGTAAGTGTTATGTAACTCTCGTTTATGGGGTGGTAATAGGGTTTTCTTTGATTCGGGGTAATATATTTCGGTTTATTTCGTGAAAATTCCCATAGTCTTTGTCATTACATAACCAGAAGTATGTGGTAATGTATTAGTTTCAGTCAAGTATTGATTGGAGTTTGTATCTGTGACCTGCTTGTTACAGTTAATACCGTCTTTTTGATTAAGAAAATTTCACTCAACTTCTATTGATTCTTAATTAACTGATCCGCTCATTTGGACTATAAATTCAAAGTAGTTAATTCAAGGATTGACCTTAACCTCACATTTTTCTATATCATTTTGTTACACAACACTTCAAGGGTACAATTTGTTTCAGTTTGCTATTTATGCTGAATCCAGTCAATATTTCTTTCAAAATAGGTTTACCACTGATCTTCCAGTGATTTTTTTGAATTCCGTGAGTTTCCAAATGTATTGTTACATAATGATGAGGCCCACTCTTATCACTGTGAAAATAAGCTTAAAAATTTTATCCAAAGCTATTACTCAACGATATATTTCCTTGTAATTGTTCTGTGCGATTCACTTTTATAAATTCATAGAAAAGTGTACTTTCTAAAGAAAGTTAACGAAGTGTGTAACTTCAAATAGATAGTTCAAATTTTAAAATTTATTCTAAGAAAACACTAAGGCATTGAGTAACTGTTTTGCTCATGATTCGATACTTTTTACGAAAGAAAGTGGATTATATAGCCTTCCATATTGTGATTAGTTCACATTAATAAACATTTTTTATATTGATACAATGTTAAAAGGTTTTGAAGCTTCGAATATCTCACTAAGTTTGGAAATTACATGGATCGCTGTTTGAAATTACATGCTTCTACAAAATATCTTGATAAACAACTGTCAGTTCAACTCTTACTGCTTAGTTGTTACTTCGAACCTTTTAAATCAAATAGGACTTTGCTTGCATTTATTTGAGACATGTTCATAACACCATCTTGAACTGCTCTTGATAAAACGACTCTAGCTCTACTACCTTAAATTGGGCATAATAGCTTTTATTTTCCCATTTCTAGCTTGTCGCCACCTCGAAACAATACCTGAGGCCATTGAGTAGCGCAGTGAGTCAAAGCCAGAGCTTAGTGCAGACTGTCCAACAGCAACAACACAAACAGCCTGCCCTCCTCCCAGCGATCCGTAGTTTCCAGACTTCACCTGTCACTAGGGACATTGATTCCGCTGCCAAATTCATCGGCGCTGGCGCTGCCACGGTGGGAGTGGCCGGATCAGGTAAAATATTAACGTTGGAAGATTTTGACTTGGTTTTTGGATGAAATGAGAATGATGGTTTGGTGGTTTTGTGGCTGTCATAAATTTTTGTATGTAATTTGCTGTTTCTGGTGTCTGCTGATAGAAAAGTGATGGGCTGCATTGAAACTGTTTTTTTTTTTTTGAGTACTTTCTGAGTACTGGTTTAAAATTAGATGATTATTTTTTCAAGGAACAGCATAATACTACCATCTTGAATTTATGAAAATTACAAAACTATTTCTCCCTTTGCATGTCCTAGATTCGAAAGGGCACCTTTGTGTTTATTTTTCCTTTACACCACTAACCCTTTGTTTTTTGTATGTGTCGTAGGTATTGGTATCGGCATGGTTTTCGGGGCTTTGATAATCGGGTTCGCTAGGAATCCTTCATTGAAGCAACAGCTTTTCTCCTACGCCATTCTGGGATTCGCTTTGTCTGAGGCGATGGGATTGTTCTGTCTCATGATCGCGTTCCTAATGTTGTTTGCTCTATAGATTTTTAAGTGACAAAGAATTACATAAAAACCGTGAGATTTGAAAGTTTTATTGGAAGACAAAGTATCTTAGGATGAAAAGGTTGAGATGTTTAATTGCGAGATAACAGATGTTTGTACGCCTGATTAGATTATTGTTTTGTAATGTTTATGTAGCTAATTATCGTTGTATGGAATTATTGAATGTGCATGTTACGATAATAAATGTTGCTTTAATTTTTTTCCATGAATCATTCATATTGTAACGGAATAAAAAGTATTCAAAACTATTTACTTTATATGTTACAGAAAGCTGCTAACATGTATTCACAATTTACTCATCAAACAAGCTCATTAGATATTGAGATTTGCTGGTATTATACATAGATATTCATTACTGTTAAATATTTTTCACTTTTAATATTTAATATTATGAAACATTTACAAATGCACCTCATTTAGAAATTCTGGAAATTTGGAAAAGTGCTTTATATTTTTCTAACATTGCACAGCAGAACTTTGATTTTGGTCTTTAATAACCATGCTTTTTAAAACCTTTTTTGAGTATGCTGTTAAGTTCACCATTTATCCAGTCCTGTTGTATTGATCCTATCCCTCCACATCCGGTAAGTTCCCAATTTGTGTATTAATTTTTTTAATTACGTTCTGCTGTAAATTCAAATTTAGATAAATTATATCAATTTACTGAATGTATTATATTTTTTCAGGAGCTGGAATCGGGACTGTGTTCGGTTCCCTCATCATCGGTTATGCCAGAAACCCGAGCCTAAAACAGCAACTCTTCTCATACGCCATTTTGGGTTTCGCCTTGTCCGAAGCCATGGGACTGTTCTGTCTTATGATGGCCTTCCTGTTGCTGTTCGCCTTTTAATTTAATGGTTCGCGCCATCTTTTTACCATCAATTCCACGCGTAAACCCATTCATAAAATAATTTACATTTCAAAGAAATATACTTTCAATTAGGACATTTATTTTCTATCACTCTTAGTTAAAACGTTTGACCAATTTTTTGATGGCACCCCCCCTAATATCGTGACGACGAGAGACTTTGGGCTTACTTTCGTTCAGGTAGTCGGGAAATTGTCAAATTATTTAACCAGAGTATAAAAAAAAGCAAAACAGGAATCAAGCGTAGAAACTGTGAAGGAGTAATAATACATTGCGTAATGTACAGTGCTAGAAATTTGATTATGTAAGTAAAAACTAAATCAGACCTCAGTTATTATACAACTGACGGGAGGTACTCAACTTTTTTTTTATGTTCTACCGTCTTACAGTCAATGCTGTTATTATTTTTAAGGGTAATAAATTGTTTTGATTTTAGATTCATGTTTGTTTTTCATCCTTCCTTTCTGAATTCAGAATTTGGAGGGATTGAAGAGGAGAAGCGGTGAGATTGAATGTATACTTCGGCGAGACGGAATTTTCTGATAGGTCTTACGCTACATGGAGTTTATGTATTATTTAATTTAGTCAAGTACATTACAAAAAAATGTTTGGTGGTCTACATAAAGGAAGTCTTGTAAAGTTTAAATTTGCAATGTCACACATACCCAACATATATATCTAAAAGTCAACAACTTCGATGCAAACAAATACTACATTAATTATTAACAAATATTGTCAATAATGGTTTCGATAATCTTGCCCATTGGGGTTATGAACTGCACATGCCACTCATACACTATCTAGGGTAGATAAGACTAGTCAGTAAAATATTGTCATATAAGCACTAGGCGAAATAAGAAGTGTCAAAGTTCATGTTCTTGTAGTGTGTAAAGCACTTCATGGACGTTAATGAAGTAATGGGAACATGTACTCTAGGTATTGTGTTAATCAACTGTTTGTCTCATTTATTGTGGACAGTAGTTTTCTATTAGGTTTCAATTTTTTGTAACAACATTCAATTTTTATTCTTGCAAATGACTGCACAATGTTATATTGATGCCACACTTTAATAGTCTTATTGGTTTCAGGCCTATCAGATAATATGCTTTCGTGGCAGTTCCACATTTCCATATTAAATCCTGGGAGCTTTCAATTATTTTAATCAAGCTGATCAGTCCAAGCATGTGAGAAAGTTGATGGTACCTTGAGCTTAATGCACATACATCTGAACTGTTGGAACAGAGTTTTCATTTTTAACAAAAGGAGGTTTTCATTTTTAATGAGAAATTCAAATCATGTTGCTTAAATCTTTCATTATAAATTAATATTAACTGCGATTTAGTCTGAACTGTACATTATGGTTTTACAATGAGGATTGTTGGTAACTGTCCCCTACCTTCTATCTTTCCAGGATAAGTTGTAATAATCTTGTCATTTCAGATCTTTAGTTATTCTTTTCAAACCTTCTGTAATTTGTTACTCTGTACGTTCTTAATAATTTTAATAACTCGCCTTCTTTCTTGGTATGTGCTGTTTGAGTCTGATTGAGGTTAAAGAATACTTTCTTCTAGGATGGGAAACATTATGGATGATGTGGTTTTTTAAATTTTATGTGTCGTTTTTGTAAGATAGAAAGAGACTTGGATGTTTAGAGACTGTTTATTTATTAAATTATTGGTTTAATTAAATGTTTAGTAAAAAGAAAAACGATTTCAAGTTCGTTTAAGAATGATTTGTCTGTCGAGTGTGTTCGTAAGCTCATTCGACCTTAAATAACGCCAACTGCGGTCCAGGATTTAATCATACCTACTGTTTCCGAGCGATATTACACTCCTGAACATTCGGCCAATTAACAATCCCACCCTACCTCGCGGTTTTGCGGGTAATATCCAACCCAGATCCCGATAATACTCGACGCGGACAATTAATTCGGCGGTTCGGACTGCGGAGTCCGGACGTGCTCTCCCCTTCCTCCTGCACATCGATTAGTGATTAAACATTGGGATCATTAAAAATCGAATTAAGCACCATCGGATTTTTACTTCTCGCCCTTAATAATAGCGCAACGGCAGGAAGAAGGGAAGGGGCGTAAGGTTTTGCATTCCTGCGACTATAAATCACCCCTACGTTAGCAGGAAATCGTTATGTACACGAGCTTTCGAAGTTTGAACTCGAATCGCGAGCACTGCGATTGTTAGGGGAGCGCATTATGTGCAGATTAATGCGTTTTTTTGGGATAGTTAAATATGGGACGAGGTGGGGATGAATTATACCTTTTTGAAAGGGAGTTGGCGGTTTTGCGATAGGACAAGTCGGGTTTTAGATGTGTTTTGAGCGCAGTTGAATCCATGATTTATTCTGAAAGTTGCGTGGTGATTAATTACTGCGTTTGAAGCGAGTAGTTTTGTTTACTTCATGGAAGATTTTTCGGAATTGAAGCTAAAACAGTTTTATCCCTTAAGTACAAGTTACCTATTCCATCTGCTAAGACTTCTAGATTTTACTACAGATTCATCTTTCGTTCCTTTTTAAAGGATTCGTTTTGGGTTATCTAGAACTCTATTAATATGTTAAGATTTACCACAATCCTCCTAGTTCCACTATAAAATCCTTCATGAGTTATTGAAGTAATCAGATTTTCAGTCATTACATATTCGCCTCAAAATCATAGTTTCTTTATCTTGTAGAGAATGAGACCACGACACCCATACTATTGTGTATTTTTCATGTGACTTTTAGAGTCCTTCCTAGATGATTGCAACTGAAATATGGCAACTTACACTGTTTCAATCATTGCTTCCTTCTAGGTCTTTATATAGAAATAAGTCTTACCACATAGTTCTATAGGTATTTTTCATGTGAATCAAAAGACCTAGTTCATGAAGTCCATTCTGGATTATTCGTAACCGTTGTGAAGTGTTAAAACTTAATAAGATTGTTGTAGTCATTGTCAGTTCTTCAAATCATTTAGCTCACTTCTACGTTTTGCACAAAACGAGGTACTGACCAAAAATGAGGTACCTAATTATTTTGCTGCTAATACAAACGTAGAAATAGGTATAGCATCAAGTATTTGTTACTTCAGTTCGAAGCTACCAACTATCTACCTACCTTATGACTTGTAGCACATTTTTCTCGGTTTTTGCACATTTCTTCGACAAGTAATTACGTTCCTTTCGCAAATTCGTTATACATAATTGCTAAAATCTCTTAATAAAATATATTTTATATGCTTTACATAATGCAAATGGGCATTTCATCATTACAAATAGTGTTGTTAAGTATTTAAATAGATGTATTTAGAAATGTATTTTAAATACATAGTTAAATACATAAGCTTAATTTGTATTTACTGTGTATTTAAAATACATTTCTTCTGACATTTTAAATACAGTAGTTGAAATACATTTTTGAGCAATGTTAAGATCCATTATTTGCTAAATTATTCCTTAAATGCTCTTACATTTATTTTATTTTGTTACAGTAACTACAAATGCTCATTTTTATACATTTTTAGAGCATATTTCCGGCTGTTCATTTGTATTTACATTTTGGTTTATGTACTTACATGTTTATTTTGAAGCTAATTGTTACAGTTATAATGATCCTGCGACACTTTTAAAGTAGGTAGTTGCGATTATCTTAACGAAGGTGTACAATTCATAAAGTTTTTAAAAAAGTTGTGACATTGTAAAACAATTTTTAAGGTACTAAGTAGCTTGTCGACATTTTTAAAGAAGTTGCAGTTATCTTAAACTTAAGCTGTTGTTTCAAACGAAGTTAAGGAGCTTCTAAAGAACTTATGACAACTCTAATGCAACAGAAATAACTTGAACTGCCATATATGAAGTTGAAAAAGTAACTACTGAAGTTTTTTAATTAGCTACTTCGTTAGATCAAGTTAAAAAGTAAAGTGTCTAATGTGTCGATATCTTTGCCTTGGGATTATTTTTCAGAAGTTTGAAACTTACATTAGCCTGTTGTGTTCAATTTCTAAACACTTGTTTACAAAGTAGTTGGTAAATTTCGGAAAATTGCAAAAATTTTACGATTTCATGAAGCAATGAGAATAATTCCTAACACTTTTTGAGATTGTTTTAAGTGTTAAAACCATAAACTTAGGTTTAGTGTATAACAGTCAGCCTATGTATTTGAGGCTTTTCGATACAAATAACTTAGATATTTTGAAAATAATTGAAAACTTCAACTTCGGGCAATAAAACAAAGATTTTATAACTTCATTAGAAAGTTTCCCTTAGAAATTAGATTCCATTTCCTTAAATTGATTTAGAAATTTCAAAAATTAAATAATTTCAACAATTTCACGAAGAAAATAATGGAATTCTTAGCTTCCTGGGGTTATGCTTAACATTGCTGCAATTAAGAATAATTTACAATTTTAAATAGTACTGTTTAAATACAAAAACTAAATACTTATTTGTATTTAAATACATTGTCCAGAGAAGTATTTAAAATACAAGTAAATACATTTTGTAAAAAGTGTTTGCGTTTGTATTTAAATACATTTTTAAAAGTATTTTTAACAACACTGATTACAAATACATTTATTATGCTCCCATTTCCTACGATAAATTTTAATAGGTACTCATTATCTTCTTAAATATTTCTTAACCGTGTGTTAAAATTGTGCGTGCGTTTCAACACCTTTTAACGTCCGAAACTTGGTAGTTTTCGTCGCAAACAGTTTTTTTTGTCTCTGGCAAAAAACTGTTGTTGCGTCTACTGAGTCGACGCACATCGAGTCGAAGCTTCGTTATCACTTATCTGTTAGACTTCGTAAGACGAGACGCTTTGGCGTCTCGCAGACGTTTCTAATTGAATTGTATAATGTGTTGAATTTGGCGTGAAAAATGTTAAATTTCTTTCGAAAATACCGGAAAAGCGAGCGTGATTATGCAGTGAAGTGATTGATTGCGGTCTGGCGTTTATCGATTGGTAAATCGATCCTGGGCACTTCATCAAGGTAATATCTTGCCATTTATTGTTAATTATTTTTATACATTTATTTCGTGACTACCATCGTATGTATTTATCGAGATCTTTACCAAGAAGTCATTAAGACATTTATTTAATTTAGATCAGGCTTTTATTCAGTGGCGGCTGGGCTTTCAGCACATAGGCGTTGCGACCCATAGAGAAAATAAAAATTAGATTTTTCATCCTTATGTAAAATTATTAAATACAATTTATAGTATATTATTATACTATAGTTTTAGTTATTTTAGTTAGAGTTTAAAAGCACGACGAGCGAAGTGTGTAATATACTATTTTATCTACTTTGCTTTATTAATTCATTAAATTTTGGCTATTCAAGTTTTCGTATTACACTAGGGAATTTTGCGTAGGTTGGTTACACTGACGTCACTGACATTGACGTTTCGAATTTGAATTTGAAAATCTAGTAGCCCTAGGACAAATTCAATAACTACTTACGTGCGCGAAATAAAAGACAAAAGTGTAGAATTGACCTGTACACCCCCAGAAATACGCAAGGCTGCTCAAGAAATTTATTGAAATACTAATAATTTAACCTTGACGTCTACGTGACAGGCTGACCCGCTGACGTACCAATCTAACAAAACTAAATGTTACCAAAAGTAGTGTAATAATATGAATATTATTACACTACTTTCGGTGTAATAATAAGATGATTAGTAACGCAAAGTAGGTAAAAGCAATTTTCATTTAGGTAAATACATATGTACTCACATCTAAAATTAATCGTGCTGTGAATATTGGTGTGGGACATTTAATAAATTAATCCATGGCGTGATTTTCGAAAAAAATCTGAAATTTACGTATCAGTTGCCTGGGTAAAAGTTTATATTATTTATATTATTATTACTTGATACACCAAACGTTGTTTGATTAAAAATTTTGTTACCTATATTCGGAAAATCTGATTTATGGATTAGATTTTTCTATTAAAACGTAAGTACTTCGATTTCTGGATAATTGACAAGAATGCAAGACTTTTCGAAAAAATACTGAGGTTAATTTAAGACTCAGTTGCTTAGACCAAATTTAAATTTCTGGAAATTATCTAGATTAGTTTCTTGGACAAAAGCGACGAGAATATTTCTTGATAATAATTGACAGCATTTCATCTGACTTTTGGAAAAATTACTGAAGTTAATTTAAGACCCAGAGTTGCTTAGATCAAATTTAAATTTCTAGAAATGGTCTAGATTAGTTTCTTGGACAAAAGCGACCAAAATATTTCTTGATAATTGACAGCATTTCATCTGACCACAGCATCTGACTTTGGAAAAATTAGTGACATTGATTATAAAAACCAAATTCATGTCATTTGCTTAAGTCAAATTTCAGTTTTTGAAAATGATATGAAGATTAGTTTCTCGGAGGAAAACAATAACGTGTATGGATAATTGACTCAAATTACTCTGGTTTATAAAACCACTATTGAAATTATTTTAAGTTTTATTCAAAAATCTGTTTTCTTGTTCAAATCTCCACTTCTGGAAATTTGCTAAGTTGGTTCCTCGGCCAAAGGACACGGTAGTGTCTTTGAATAATTTACTCGACATAATGTAGTTTATATGGATTTATAGATAAGCTGTTGATTAAAAATTAAGTTTGTGGGAAGTAGATCAGAAGATTAATTATTATGGCAAAAGTCGTGGATTCCTAAATGGAGTGACATTAGATCTTATTTCTTCAAAGTTGAAATAGTTGAAAGTTACATTAAGTTCTCAATATTTAACTAGAATTGCTTACACTTTTAGGTGAATTTTGGTTCAAAAGACATATGTTTATGATCCAAATTTTTTACCAAAGCTTCGGTAGGTTTCCGCAAAATTGACTAGAATTAATTAGAATTTTGAGATTTGAATTCAATTTAAAAGCTAGAATTATGAATCATTGGTTGGGTTAAAATCTTTGTTTCTAGACTAGAGGAACAAAAATTTCTGTTTTTGGGCAAAAGTCACGTGAATTTTTCTGGATAATTGACACGGCTTCAGATAATTTTTGGGAAAACCATTTAGATTGGTTTTAATTTTGAATTTTTTGTTCAGCTGCCTAATTTCTGAATATAGTGACTAGAATGCATTAGATTTTTCTGAACACTTACATTTAATACAAATGCCACTAATTTGGTTAAAGGTTAAATATGAGTTATTTCATCTAAATTAGGCTAATTCCCCAATTTACATAATTTGCACAGTTACGTAGATAATATATTTTCAGCTAAGCGGGAGATTTTGATAAGCCAGGCGAATTGTTGCAGTGATTTCAAAAACCGATAAGGTTCACCCTTCGTGCTCCGTCATAATTTATTCATTATACTGTCATTGACGTTAATTTACCATCGTCGAATTAATTTTATAACTTATTTTTATCGAATCTTATTTAAATTTTAATAACCAATTTCGGTCTTATTTACGCCTCCACGGCTGCACTATATTACTTGCCCGAATTCCACCCGTTATCGTGCGACGTTATTGCGACCTAATTTCCAAAGTTATCGTGCTTATTGGAATCTCAACCCTTTTTATTTTTATTATCGCCATTAGGGAGTAGATGGTAGGGGAGGAAAAACGGGAAAAAGGCATTAAAAGATAAGCAAAATCGGCAAGATAAATGTTATTTGGCCACAAACAAATTAAACACACATCAGTGATGTGTAGTGCAGGGCACAAAAATAATCTTAACTTTTTAGGAAGAACATCCACGCATTCATCGTGGTTATAAGATTTCTAATATTATTTCTATATCTTTATTATTATCGTTTATTAAATTATGTCACATCAGTTAAAATTAACTTCTACCTATATAGAGATTTAGGTACCTTTCTAAAGTGGCACTGTTGAGTGAACTCTTAATTTCACATATTTTCTCTGTCTTCGTTATTGTTGAGACGTTTTTCTAGTTGCAAAAATGCAAATATTTCTAATTTTGTCTTTTGCTCTTTTTCCTTAGTTCCAGGGGCGTCCTTCAATCTCAAAGAAAAAAATTCGTAAATAGCGCAAGGCATATATTTTAAAACCAATGAACCCACAATAGGAAAAACTTGTATTGATGATCTTTAACTTGGGTTCCAACGTACTCAAAATGTTTTCTCTTTAAATGGATACCCATAAATCTGAAACTTAGTTACTACAATGAAATGATGTTCAAAAACTTAGATGTATGCAAATTATAATAAGTGAGATTGGAATAAAATAAAAATAAAAGTGAATAAAAAATTAAATTGGTAAAAGTTTTGAGTTTGCTTCAATTATTTAACTTAAAAGGAATGAAAAGGATTAAAAATCATAATATTCTCTGTAAAATTAACTATGCAAATCCTGGTAATCTTTTTCAAATCCAAACTCACTATAGCTTTTTGGGTCGTGAATAAAAATGTCTTTTCCACAATCACCTTATAATTATTTGCACTTTGATTCACTCTTGTGAACCGTATTAACCAATATTTTATCTACGTGTGTAATAAAATAAGGTTATTTAAATGCTGTACACTTATACAATAAAATAACTTTATCCAACACATCACTGTCATTATGAATGTCATTTCAGACAAGTAAACCATCAAATAACACACTAGTGAGTTATGGATTATAAGTCACGTTCATATTTAAAGTATTTATATTTAAAGGTTGCCCGTGGCAACCAGACAAACAACCTACTTTAACCAAAATATAAAAAAGTAAATCTTTGTCAAGTCATTCTGACATTTATAGGGTACTGAGACGCAAGTAGCTTTGATTTGATCACAAAGCTTTTTAATTATTATCTCATAAAAAACAACTTCTTCTACTTGTTGGATAAAATATTGTATGCCACTCGTGTGTTATGGTTCCTAAGTCACTAGAGAATTTATTCCACTCGGCCTGACGACCTCGTGGTATAAATCTTCTCAGGTGACTTATTTTCAACGTAACGCACTAGTACCATAAATAACTAATAATTCTACTAATATTAAAATGTACTTAGGAAGTTTCCACATAAAATTCTGCATTACCTCTTTGGTAATGTTAGAACCATTTTTGTGTCTCATCGGTATTGGCAATCGCAACATTTTATAGACATTTCTGGGTTTCCCGTCTATTCCACAGTATAAATCACCCATAAAGGCTTAAATCGAACATCTAAGATTGGCATATCGTTCATAATAAAACCGAAAAATGGAAAAAATAGGCGAAACCAAAAACACGCCTTGCAAGCGAAAGGGCAAGACGTAAACATCCAGCGAAGCATCTCTCTCCTGCACGTGCCGGAATCGAACATCAATAATCAGTTGAGATGGCTCCCTTCGATCCAGAGAAATCTTTCCAGACGTGGCGGCAAATTGCCAACGCTCCTGCAAGTGCGGCTCGTACTTTAAAAATGAAAACGCTAAATCACTCTAATTGGAGTTTTAATTCAAACGCTGTTGATACAATTCGCGCCGCAGCTCGTATCGCAACACACCCTGGAATAAGGGCAGTCCAACGTTGTCCTGCACCGCATGGGGTTCCTGCAGCTTACCCTCGCCTCGGGGCTCGAAGGGGTCGGACATCCAAAAGGGTTCACGTCTGGAACGTAAAAGGGGATTTATTGTATTAGGATAAAAAAGGAAGGGCCAGAAATACCTTTCGAAATCAATAGGTAATTTAGGTGGTGTGGTGTTTCTCAGTTTTCCATTATAGAATGAATAAGAATAATTGAGATAACAAGATTTTTTTGAAAACCAAATTTTCCTATGAACCCTTTGGCACAACTCGTACATGTTTACCTCTATTAGAAAAGTTTCTGGAAAAAGTTATTTCTTCTGGTTTAGTTGGTTTTAGTTTTCAAATTCTACAAATATTACTTAATGGCAATTTTAGAAAAAATTTATATGGTATAGTTAGGATTTTTAAGAACGTAATTGGAGAATTGATCATAATGCATAAAACGTTTGTTGCATGGTGGAAGTAAGGGTGTATGTACAAACATGTACACAACATAATTTTTGAAAATATGTCCTATTGTTTGGAAGACATGTATAAGAATCAGAGATATACATATCAAATATTTTTAGTTTTGAACACACTTGTATTAGTAAAGATTTATAGAATATGAATACAATTGAACTTGATATGATGTATTGAGATGTCTCTACAAATCCGGCGAATAACATAATTTTTTTGGTATTTTATCCGCTTCTTGTGATAACAATTAATGAATATCTGCAATCACCTTTGAAAGCAATTGTCGTCAATCTGTTAAAATATGTTTATCATCTACCAAAGTTGTAGGGGTGTATATTTTAATTTTTGTATTATATTTGGTTATAAATGCAATTTCATATCTTGTAATTTTCTGTAATACCAGTGTAACGCGCTTGCTGCGGTTACTAGAGAGATTTGGCGCTGGGACGGATTTCGAGAGTTCAGAAAAGGGTTTTAAGAGTCGGTTTTACGGTTTTGCTCGGGCGCCAGATATTTAAGGGTTTTCTCCCTCGGGAATAGGCCTGGGTAATTTACGAACTCAGGAGATTACCAGGGTTGCCTGTAGAAATGAAACACACACTCAAAACTAGAAAATTCTAAATTAATTTATTCCCAAACGGCAGTGAAAACAATTCGTACGACTAACACCTGCTGGCGCTAGGTCGTCGGACGGAGATCGCGCAAAAACTGATTTACAATTATTTATGTATTTCGGAAAGGAAACACACAAATGCGTAAATATTATTATTATCACAATTGGAGAGAAATAAACGGTATTCTAAATAACAGTGATAAGAGGAGAAGTTATTTAACAAATCGAAAATGCGGAAACGGAAAGTAAAATACTTTTGCAGACGGTAAAACTAAGATCTGAAATATGAAAAACCCTCTAAGTATTGAAAATGAAGAAACGGAAAATTATCCTAACAATTTTACAATAAAAGAGAAATGGCTAGATACGGAGACGATAGGAAAACGTGCAGTGGCTAATATTCGGTAGTGCGGTTTTTACGAGAGAGCGAGAGTGTGAGAGAGAGAATACGGTAGGCGGGAATTAACTTTTCCTCAACGCGACGACGGAAAAATTAATTACGGGCGGTTGGAAAAACGGACGTTTTCACAATAGACGAATAAGTACGAATAGCTCGGACGGCTTAAGACTATCGGTCGGGGACTATGCACAATTTACGTACACTCACAATAATAACAAATAATTCGGCGGCTTATAACTAACGGCGGTGACGTTTACAATAGACAGATAGACGGATCGACTTGGTATAAACAAGTCTTGGTTCTCACCTTGGATTAACTCTGGTAGAGAACGATGGAGGGGGCGAGTGGCTTATATAAATTTAGTCTTGATAGTTAAACGATGGTAGATTGCACATTGCCTGATCGGCCGCCATCTATTTGAGATAGGTTCGATTTTACGATTAATTGTACGGTGGGTGGTCTACCCTCGACTCTCTAAAATCGGCTTCGTTACACCAGAAATCAATATTCTTTTATCTAAAATGTTTCGTTTTTCGAAAATATTTTTTCTACTTTTCCGTTTACTGCTGGCAGTTTTGCTACATGTGCGCAGTTTATCTCAAAACTTGTAGGAACTGAATACGTGATGTAAGATGGGAATTTTTAAGTTAACTTCAGCCACATTGCTTTGGAGAACGGTTATGCGATAATCTCAAAAAAAAAACTAATTTCTCCTCTCAAAGACTACCTGTAATGTACTCTCCACGTGATTTACAATTTAAAATAAAAAAAGATTATTTCCGAAGTCAATTTTCATGTCAGCGGTAGGTAGGCCTTCTTCTTCGGTAATTTCGTTATACTTTAGCGGAGAATCCGTCCGTTTTGTCGGGATTTCTTTGGTATTTTCTTTTGCCTTCGAGGAGATTGAATCATGAAAAATTCACGGTCGGTAATCAACGGATCATCATGAGAGAGAGAGAGAGAGAGAGAGAGAGGGAGAAGAACGTCTAGAAGAGAAATTGAAGATTTAAGCGATTTCGTTGTCAAAAAAATTGTTAGGAGGCCAGTTAATTCGAACCAGTGCTAATCCGACGAGCCTTGTAATCCCTTGGGTTAATTGTTTTTCGGGTTTGGAAAGGGCACTCGTGGGCTCTAGCGTACATAATTTACAAGTAATTTTATGTGTGTTCATAGTGTGTTTCGGTTTACGCGAAGGCGTTGCTATGTTTAATTGAAAGCGATGAGGTATGTAAAGCAGTTTTGCAAACCGATCTTCTTACTGAAGTGAAATGGAGAAATAAACTCATGACATAGTACTGAATAAAATAGAGTTGATATACATTTAAGACAGCTACTGAAAATCACCAAAACGTTACTTATCAAGACAAAACCAGAAATGCTGCTCACAAGATAATTTTTCAAATTTCAAAACGGGAATATTATTGGAAATATGATTATTCACAGTTTAACAGGAAAATTCTTTCTGTAATTAAATAATAATAATATAATTTAATGTCGGGCCACTTAGATTTTGTATCGATTTCCTACACACATCCTCCTCTCTTTATCCGTTTCTCTTTCCCTTCTAGCTTGCTCCATTTATGCCATACAATAATACAAAACGTCCACATACACAACGAAGGTCTGATGTTTGGATTCCGTCTCCTAACGCAACATATGGCCGTACGTGTATAGGTATATACTGGCTATGTGAGTGTATTCCCGATTATCATTCCGAAAGTTCCGGCAAACGAAATGACGGACACGAAATAAGGGAAAAGGGCCGCGGACTTAAAATTGGGTCGCTGAAGGGATCGCGGCGGGAATCGTCCGATGATTTATCGGTTTCGTCCCTCGATCGACTGGGAGGACGTCGAAAAATCAAACTAGCTATAGGGAGATAATTTCTGAGTTTATACTCGATTTAGTCGATAAAATTTCTTTTGGAACCTACCCAATAACCTTCGTGATCCCCTTCACGGCCTGTTAACTCTGTCTGAGGGATATTCGTACTATATGACATTGAA
The DNA here is from genome assembly GCA_946251905.1 of Cryptocephalus moraei. NCBI lineage: Eukaryota > Metazoa > Arthropoda > Insecta > Coleoptera > Chrysomelidae > Cryptocephalus > Cryptocephalus moraei. The sequence continues at coordinate 45,500,595 of OX276452.1, forward strand.
CTATAATCCGCTAAATAAATAGGGTCGGTTGTTTTAAAATTTCGTTTCGGGAAAAGTTTTATTCAATTTCGATCATGTTTTCAGCTAGATTTTTAGCGCACCTTTAAATATTTAAACGAATGAAATGTATGTTTAAATTGAAAAATGTTCATGCCAGGTAAATACAAATCAGGTTATTTCAATGTCATTTAAGAGAGCCCATGGTTCAATTAATTTTGGAAGATTTTACGCACAAAAATGTAAATTTTTCATAAACATATTTGTATTTGGTTTATTTAAACTTATAGTAGATTTTTTCTCGTTTGAAGCGCGCAGGCCAATCGCATTCAGTAAATTATTTCTTTTATAAACATTTTTTTATGAAATTATAATTGTTATATTGCAGTTTTATGATGATAAAAAATAATACATTTAAATTTTAAACTCGTGAAAATTTACATTGGTTTCTCAATTTTCAGGTGGAGACTATCTGAGCGCTGCCATTTAACATGTAAGTAACTTACAGCATATTTATTAATTTGTTTCAAATCTACAATTTTATTGAACATATTTTCAAAGTTTTGATTGGAAAATTTTAACACTGTTGAATCAATCTTGATGGACAAAAAACAAGAAAATAATAATTACAAAATGGGGTATTTAGGTATTAGTGAATAAGGTACAATTAATTCTAAATTAAGGGCGTACCTGCTAATTTGAAATAATTATTTTCTGAAATTACTGTTATGATTAATTATTCCATCTTTCGCGAAAAAACCGTTAAAATCACATCATTATGTACAAAACGGTTGAAATTTGTTTCATTGTTATTAATACAGTTAATGTTTTTGTATGGAGCCTGAGGGTTGGTCGGGTTAATGCGGACGTGCGAATTCAAATTGCTGTTTTTATTTGCCTGTAAAACGTAACAAAAGTAGATTTCTTGCATACTACATTTTTCATTATAGCGTTGTTTTTGAAATGAGTAGGAGTCGGAAGTATGGATAATAATATGGATATGGATAATAATATGGGTAATAAGTACTTACAACAGAATATCAGACAGACAGAATATTATAATATGAGACAAATGCAAGAGAATTTTTGAAAATGGAATTTTGTAGCCCATATACACTTTCACCATGAATGAATTTAGAGAACATATTCCATCCATCAGAATATTATGATGGTTTTTAAAATATCTCACGTAAAATTAATCTTAAAGACCCAACCAAATTACTCGATTATACCGGAATTTATGTCGAAAAATACGCACTCAGACAACTAACAGAATCTGGAATAACGTAAAATTGTTGACAAATATGGTCAATTATATCCGGAACTGAATATTACACGAGTCATAACATTTTCATATACGTATTGATATTCCTCTGATATTCTGCACTATAATAAAGTCAATTACAACCGTTGTTCAATTATATCAGAGTAAATTATGTTATAAAAGATATATATATATATATATATATATATATATAAGTAACTTACAGTTACAGCATCGGCCGTGGTATCTGCAGCAGTAACTGCTCACGACATCTCCGCATAACCTGCACACCCTCTCTAGCTCGCCCTCGTCTTGCCCTAAGCTAAACATGAAAGTACCTACGACAATCAGAACAAGTAACATGTCGATTAATCGATCAAGTAGCAATAACTAGCCTGTACGTAGAAGAGTTTTTTTGCGTTAATGAAACAGAAGGTCACACGTTTTCGGTATACGAATCATGTACGCAAAGGTACGAATTTTAATTTCTCGTCAGGTAATTTAGTTTGGTAATTACCAACTTGAATTGCAATGAGATGTGTGGTCAGTTGGACTATGTGCAATGGGATTTCCCATTTATACGATGAGAAATAGGAAAGTTTCTATGACATGCCTTCTATTTTTTTTTATACATTTTTAATTGATTATTAGAAATGATCTTGATTTGTGCATTCGGTATAACCTATTTTCTCATCAATTTTAACTCAAAATATTTTTTCAAGTTTTAACGTTAAATTTAGGTTTTACGAATGTCTCGCGTACATATTTAAAAAGAAAATATTTCATAACTAATATATCATCACTTTGTTACCTACTGGGACGAAATTAATGTTTATTACTTTAAATTGCATAATTAAATGTCCCATAAACTTCAAGCATAATTTCTCATTTCACGTAATTATTCTCTTATTACGCAGCTCTCCACAACATTTCTTTATAGTCAGGACAGTTTCGTTTCGTCATTGTTATTTAACGTAGATTAAAAAATAATTCTTTTCACTAATTGGATTCTAAAAAGCAAGTTTTGTTCGAATTAGTAATGAACAACTTTCCTATTTTTAGGAAATACTTTAAGGAACAATACACCCCTGCATTATTTTACCGAAACTTACAATGTTTAACTGAAAATTTTTTGGTCGAATTGAAGTTTAAAAAAATGTAACAAATTAGGTTTACGAACCAATATTTATGAAAATAACAAAAATTATGTGTAATAATCAGTGTAGACAACATGGACAGTATATTATAGGAACCTATTCTATTGAAATGCAGGGTCCGTAATCAACAAGAGCGAAAGAGAAACTAATAGTAGTTCGTTAGTATGACAGAGAAGGAAGTTTTACAACGTTGCCGGCTGGTCCGTAACCCATTCCAAATATTCCCGTCGGAGGCTATACAGCGAATGATCCGGTAGAGTGTGGCGATGACTGTGATGTTTCGCGAGCTAGCAACGTCCCAAAAGTTCTTTCTCTGTTTAGCCAGCGAGAAATATATTGCCTCTCTTTCGCTCTAATGTTTATACCATACTGCGACTCTGTAGAAACGGTCTGTAGAAACGGAACGTAGAATGAAACTGATAAAAGAAACCCAAAAATCTTAAGCCAAGAATCTAGAAATACTTATATCTAGAATTATGAAATTTTACTTATTTTAAAATCAAAATTAGAAGTGCTGCGGTATATTGGAACGGGAAATATTATGCTCACGTTAATAGATACTACAATACATACAATTTGCTGGCCATTAAACAGTCTCTCCGTTGTCACAAATGGATCAGGTATGTCACGTCGTATCATACTTTTGTCTTATACATTTTCTGTCATTTTCGGATAATTATAAAAGAGTTGCTTCTTCTCGGATTCCTTTTGAAACTTCTTGTTGACTAAAAAGCACTTTGGAAGTTAAGTAAGTCTCACTTCATTAACTCGAAAACTTCCCAAATACGAAAATTCTTTTTTCCTTTCGTTGCTCACGTTTCTTCTCATTAAAGAAAACAGTTACTGCTGCTACGCGTTTGTGGAATTTATATCAACTACGGGAAGCTATTGTTGGTTGATCATAGAAAACGGTTATAAAGGTTTTTCTAGTCAACTCAGATCAAACTGAACTTTCTTTAGGAATGAGAATGGCTTGGTGAATTTTTTTTATAGGAAGTTCCACTTTATAGAAATGCAGGGAAAAGTTGTGAAGCGACGAATATAAGAATTGTGGAGGAACATGCTTTTGTTCAAATTCTGAACGTCATCGCAGTGGAAATATAAATGTGTCTAGTTGTCTGGTTTAAGTTAGAGTTAAAATGATAATAACAAGAAGTAACAATAAGTCCCATATTTTTCGCCACCCCAGCAGATGATCTTAATCGCGTCCTGTTTCATGTTATCACCCCCTCCCACAAACTTCAAAGTTCTGCAGTTACACGAGCGTTTTCCAGCCGAACGTTTTATGGACTCCCGTTGTTTGTTTTCTACGTGGCGTATTTTTTCGAAGTGAATTTCCTTTTTGTTTGTCTCCCAATCGTCGAATTTCTCAACCTGCCCCCAAAAACGTTACGTTCCAATCCCCACGGGGGGCACGAGCTCGAGTTATAAATAAATAAATAAGTTTGCTTCCTCGGGAACGACAACGATTTTTAATTAATCAGCAATAGCAAGACAGGCCGACGCCCGTGATTAAGAAGATAATTAGAAGTTTCCCTCAAGGATGAAGGAAAAAAAATCGAGCCCAATCCGTCAATCTGTTCCGATCCCCACGAGACCCGGGAAAAAAGTCGAAGTCCGAACGGGAAAGAGGAGCGTAAATAAGGGAAGAGTGTCGACGAACTTTTTTAATTATTTTTTTTGTTCCTTGTCGTCGCTTATTACCTTTTTATTTCGCCGAGAGAATTGATATGAAGAGCGCGGCGTCTCGACCCTCTCCGAGAGGAACGAGAAGGGAAGGAAGTGCTCCCTTGTTCATTTGATATTAACGCGGGCAATGCGAACCTTTTATCGATAACGAAATTTTCCTCTCGCGGAACTTCCTACTCCCGAATTTGTCTACGGGATCGATAGCGGGGGCCCACTAGCCTCCCGGGTCGTCCTCGGCCGTGGGGGAAGGGGAATTAAAGCTCGGGAAACTTAAATTTGTTCGCGGGGATCCGAAGGGAGAGTGTTATGGGTTTTCCGAGTTTTCTTCCCAAGTTCCGTTTATTACAGCCTCGACGATATGCTATAGCAGGGACCGGAATGGAAATGGTTGTATACCGTACGGTCCTCTGTCATTTAGAATTTATATCAGCGACGTTTACAATGTATTTTTACATTTCTAATGTAATGTGCAACATCCATTATACTGAACCAAAAAACTATGTAATATTAGTAAAAAATTACATCAAATCAGTGAACATTAATTTTGAGCCGATGACGAGTATTGTTAATAGTGTAATGTTTATTTTATAATTTATTTACACTGTCCTAATTATTCACTACACACCACTTAATTAATCTTAGACTATTACTGATCTAATTTATATAACACACTTAACTATTTCCTAACTAATTAATTTATATCACTCTTAAATGTAATTTATTTGACTGGTCCGTCTTTCGCCTTATTTATTCACTCGCGGCTTCACGTCTAATCTAATCTCCTGCCGCAAGCCCGCTTATATACATCTCAATTGTGTTCACGATGGTTCCTGAAATAACTCAATACTTCTTTTCCTTAATAATGTTGCCGCGACTCAATTAAGCGTAGCGGCATCCCTTTGAGGAAAGCCGCGGTCCGTTAAGAGAAAACACATTTCGCGCTGCTGTTTACATTTCGCGTTACAATAGAATGGACTTAACGCAACGATTTTCTCGTTCACTACGTTACGATTGCTGTACGTCGATTCAATGAACTCAATGGTCACGGATCTATGTGTGCCTATTATTAATATGACGAACCCATTTACATAAGCTTATGTTTACTATACGTTAAACCGATAAACAATAAACATAGATCTATGATCGTCCAACATTAATATTACGAACGACAGACATTATTGTATGATTGCTGTTCGTTAAATCAATAAACACTGAACATGGATCTATGATTGCCTGTTATTGGTATTATTGGTACGTGTTATTGTACGTCGACTGATTTGATACGTCTTGCATCTTTAAACTGTTGAAATATACATATTATATTAATATTAGAGCTGCTTGAAAGAACATACATAATTTTTGTAATGATTCTTACTTAGTTAAAATTTATGAAAAATGTTTTTGTAATAGTTGGGTCCGCAGATTAATTTGCGTATTACTATTACAGATAAGAAAATAATCAAATGGATGCTTGCCATGAAATGCTTAGTTTATGAGATACAGGCGTTGAATTTTTACTTTTTAAATAAATTATTATATCCGTAGCTCGCATATTTCTGTCGATAATTGGTTAAAATTTGGTACATGTCTTACTATGAACGTTATCTTCAAAAACTACTTATTAATAATGAGCGGAGTTTATTGCAATTTTTTTATTAAATTTCAAATAAAAATTCAAGAAGTATAAAAGTAAGCAAAAAGCAGCAAAAATTGTTTTTAAAATACATTTGCATTACATACTCGTACATGCATGTTTACAATGTGTGAAAATGAACTATTTTCACACAATTCATTTCTGAATTATCGGCATTAAAATTTCGTCTACGATCGTTGGGAATATACTTACGTTGATTACAGCACTTTTACAATTTGTACCATCAATCTCTTAACTACAGTTTGTGATATAAGAGGGGATGATTTCAGTTTGGCATGATATGTTATACATATGTGAAGTTCCTACAGATAAAGTTATTGAAAATTTAACGTTATAGCACCCTTGGAAAATTGTCCCATTGAAATTCCACATTAATTTAATTCACAGTTTCATTGAGAATTCAAAATTTTTACATCGTTTTATTTTATTTGTCAAAAGTTCATTTTTAAACTTATATGGGGAAAGATAAACGGGTAGAAATTTACTTATACCTAAATGAGAAACTTTTTTTTCTTTTTTTTTATTGCATGTAGAACTAATGAAACTCGTTCATTATTTTTATATTTTCAATCACTTCATATATTTCAATCACTTAATAAAATCAGTTGTTTATGTGATTTCGTATAAAGTTATTTCCACTTTTAAGTTGTTTTGTCTTATTTGCACGAAAATCGGTTGTATCATTTGTAATATTCTACTCAATTTTTGTTGACTCGTTTTGACAAAATTTGATTTTGGAGTTCAATTTCATTCATTTTTGCTTAATTTTACACCTATTCATAGCAATATTCACTTCACTTCAAATAGACGAATCAGCTCACATAACAAAAAACTACAAAATTTTTGTTTGCTCCAACTAACGAATTTAATGTTACCGATTTCTTATCCTTTAATACACTAAAGTTTAATATTCCGTTAATAAAAATCCACTCGGTAGTCGGTGCTGATGTTCTCGCTATGCTGTTTAAAGTGAATAATTTGTTGGTGTGAGCATCCCTAAGGAAATTAATAATGAAACAAAGAGGAATCTCACAGACCGAAAGCGTAACTTGGTACGAATAATTGATTCAAAAAGTTGAGGAGTAGCAGTGCGATTAAACTGCAGAAATGAAAATTTCATTAAACTGCAGCTGAATGCAACGCCGACAACCGTGAAACCGTCTCTGGTTTCTTTTCCAAACTCTCGGCGAATAAAAATTAGCGATTTGATTGAGAGTTGTTCGTGTTAAAGTCACTTTGAAAACTTTAGTTTCCTGCAGTATGGAGATATGTATCCCTGGTTTGCTCTTATCTAGTATTTTTGCTTTTGGTTTTACAATGTAACAACTATTCATTTTAACAATCTTGCTTGAATTTCGTCCTCGATAATCATAATTCCAACTTCGAAACTCTCCCTTCCCAAAACTTGTTACAAAACGAGCCCTTGGCGCGGTACTATAATTCCTAGAGACCGATTCAAAACAGATTTCGATGGGAGTTTTCCCTCTTATATCACTTATTCTGTTTGAATTTCCAATTTGCCTTCGACTAATTGACGTTCAAATCCCCTCAGAACGAGAACCTTCATTATCGTAGCCGCGGTTTATCACGTCGAATTTGCCGTCGAGCGTCGATTATTGTGTCTAATTAATTTTGCGACATGTTATATGGAAATGTACGTCGGGCCCTCGGAGCTTAGCGTAACGTGGTTATGCAGCCGGTGGAGTTACTGAATCTGTCGTGAACAATTGATGTATTTTTATTTGAAGAAGTTGGGAAATTATTTATGAACTCTTTGTTGTCACGGAGGTTAAATCGATCGCGCGATTTAGCGAGGTTTTATTCGAAGAGTATAATGTGAACATTATTTCAACTTCTATCCATTACTTTCTAATTGTTTCGTCTATTAAAGTATTAACGAAAATTACCATTGGGTCAATAGTGATTTTTTTAGATATATTTTTGATAAGGATTGTTTTTTAAGATCTCATATTGTTTCGATTAAAATTAATATAATAGATTCTGAATATAAACCCCAAAGAGGTCCTGGTCTCCAAGACTGATTGTAGTTATGAGATATCCCGGAAAACCCTATCCAAAGTGCGTGAAAATTATGATTAACATAAATTGTATTTATTTGTAATGTACAACAACTTTTTTCGTCCTTTTCACAAAGTTCTCTATATCCAAAATGAAATATGCTTTCATATACTGTTGATTCATCGGTGATTTAGCCTTCAATACATCTTCAAGCAATAAGCATAATAATAAGTGTAAAAGTAACAGATGTACGAATATATAATTTTTAAGATTCTTCTATGCATATATCCACACGTTTTTTGGATAATTACCATGTTCACAATACAAACAAAAGTCCTATTAAAGCGAAGGGAGAATGAGGTAATGTAATTTTTAAGTGTCACATTTATGATTTATTATATTTCTTTGATTTTTGACCTACAGTGTTAGCCCTTACTCTAAATTCCATTTTCCTTTACATTTATTGAAATTCAATGTATTTAACACTTATTAGAACTTTGATAATATGTACATTACCAACATCTATTAATAATATTAGAACCTTGTTGAAAATGAAAATATACCATATTCTCCAATATCATTCATTCGCCATATCTTTAACAATTCTGTCACACACCATAAACTTTGTCTCACTTTTTATACTGGTGGTTGTTAAGTAATCAAGTTAAGCTCGACATTGTTGACTTTGACGTCCGATTTCTGGAATGATTGTACAAACTTCTTTTACCCTCCGATTCGTTAGGTAACTTGATCAGATTGGTTTGGTTGAGTTGACCTTCCATTTAAAATTAGTCAACAGACTGACAGTTAATAGACAATAGTAGGATTGTTTTACAAATTAAGAATAGTAAGATTTTCCAGCGACTGTAACTGTTTAACTGACGAGCGAAGCGAGAAAAATCATGGAAAAATCACTTTTCTAGCGTGTATAACATGCAATTTTTTCGTATACTTAATGGAAATCACGAATAAATATTTTTCAAAAATAATAATTTATCAAAGTATATATGTCAAGCGTGTGGTGAGAAGCCAATGACATAGTAACAAAACAAAAAATGTTGCTGTGGAGAAAAGTGTTGCTAACAGGAACACTACCATTTTGCTTTACGATTTGTAAGAAAAGTGTTGCTAATAACAAAACTACCACTTTTCTTTACGATTTTTAATTAAACAAAGAGCTTGATTTTCATAAAGTATACAAAAAAATATTTTTGTCAGCTATTTGCCATTGAACAATCATTACATATTTGATCGGGGGGGGGGGGGTAATTGGAAAGCTGCACTTGTAATTGCAGACAACATGTAATTCATGTAATTTATTTGGAAGTGTGAAACCCCCTGAAAGATTGCTACTAATTTTCATTTCAGGTTGAAATTGTATTAGATGTTTTATATAAAAATGCCTCTATTTGGACATAAAGGCCTTCAAAATGACAAAGTTACCATGGAATAATTAACACAAATTTATTTTTTTATACGTAACTTTTGAAATATTCTTATTTCTTCATTGAAAACGTGCAGTATATATTTCGACAAAACAGTCATGAAATTCCTCCAATTTTTCATTATGAATTTGTTGCTCTCTAAATTTTATGAGTGTAGAACCTAAGCAAAAAGAGGAAGATTAAGTATTAAATTTTACATGTGTAGTTAATAATTTTTGTAGTGAAGTAAGTAAACTAAATATGTAAGTAAAATAAGCAAATTTGCCTTTATCTTCCTTTTTTTAAATGTGGGGCTAGAAACTATTTTTCGCATTTGCTTTGAATACATGTCAAATATGAAAGGTATTAGGTACCGATCGTTTGGAAAAAACGCCCTTTTGAAATATTTTCCAAACCAAAAACTCCTGAAACTAGTGAAATATAATCCAGTCATTAACCATTTTCGCGTGGAATTTTAGGAAACAAGGTCGATTTTTTTTGAAAATTGGGATTTAGGTATTTATAACCTTCTTTAAAGTTGGACTTGTGTTGAAATGTGCTTTTTTCCTAAGGGTAAAAACCCTTAACCTAAGGTTTTTTACCATTAGGTAAAATTTTTTTTTAATCAAAATAAACCCGGAAATCGATAGATTTGCCAATTCTAAGCAACTTTTGTTCTATACAGTTGTTTTGTAAAGTTGGTATATTTCGGGTTATTCGCGATTGAAACTGCATATTTTTTATTAAAAAAACGAATGTTTTTAACCGTTTTTCACCAATAACTTAAAAATCTTTCATTTTATCGAAAAAACATTCAGAATGAAAATGTAGCTAATAAACAAACAAAGAGATTCGTTTTTGAATGACCTCTATAAACCCAATAAGGGCTGAGTTATTGCTCGTTGAATGATGGTTATTTTTCGAGAACCCCGAAATTGAAAATCTTCAACCTTCAATAACTTGAAAATGGTGAAATTTTTGGGGAAAACTCCATAGACCTTGTTTAACATAAATAAAAAAAAAACTTTAAACTGAGCACTGACAAAAGTCTTTTGCATAAGAATTGACTGATTTATAACAAAAATAATGTAACACCTTTCTTTTTTTCTTTTAAACTTAAAAATTACACCTTCGTCATTACTACCCTGATAAGAATTAAGCGTAACCCACTTGCGATTAACTTTATTTAGATGTTATTGATATGATCCATGTGGTTTAACCAGTTTTGAATGCTCATTTTAGAAAAAATGATTGTTTAAAATTAAAATTGCATTTTCGTAATTTTGGAAAAAAATGCATTTTTCTTAAATAAGTCAAAAACTATTCTAGATATGAAAAAATGTTTCAAATGTTAATTGCACGGTTTCTCTCACTGAAAATTTTAATTTATGGCTTATCTTTGTATTATAAAAATTGAAAGAGATATGGCGGTTCGAAATTTGCATTCGCGTACTAATTATAGCTCATCCAAGTCCTTTGAACGCAACCCTTTTTAAAACTACGACCTGTAGAAACTTTTAACTAATTTGATCCTAAAGCGCTTGGAATTCCCTACAGAATGCATTTTTAAGAAGTTTCTAACTTAGAAAATAAGGGAATTCTCCTAGAAAAAACAATTGAATTTTTTTATTTCGGAGCACAAATTTTGGAGCACAGGTACAAAGGCAGAAGCGAGCAACATCTGGTATACCGTGAAAGTATTATAACGGTTTTTTAAGGTTTTTTTTATTTACTCAAAAGGTCTATTGAGTTTTCCCCAAAAATTTCACCATTTTCAAGTTATTGAAAGTTGAAAATTTTCAATTTCGGGGTTCTCGATAACCATCTTCAACGAGCTATAACTCGGAGCCCTTATTGGGTTTATAGAGGGCATTCAAAAACGAATCTCTTTGTTTGTTTATTAGCTACATTTTTATCTTTAATGTTTTTCCGATAAAATTAAAGAGTTTCATGTCATTGGTGAAAATTCAATGAAAAATGTATAGTTTCAATCGTGAATAACTCTAAAAATATCAACTTTACAAAAAAACTTTATAGAACAAAAGTTGCTTAGAATTGGTCAGTCTATCGATTTCCGGGTTTATTTCGATTAAAAAAATTTCACTCCTAGGGCAACTTTAGAGAAGGTTATAAATGTTACCTAAATCCCAATTTTCAAAGAAATAGACCTTGTTTCCCAAAATTCCACAGGTTTAAGGTTTTTTTACCGCAGATGATTGGACTAATATGGCACTATCATATTTTAAGGGCGCACGGTTCAAACTTATGACTTTTCACGTTTTTCGAAGTTTGAGTACGTGTCTCGCAGAAACCTCGCATTTAAGTCTATCATCGGCCTAATCGTATTCTCCGCATTTATTCTCTGAGAAGAGGTAGAACGGAAGTGAAGGGACGTTAGCGGATCGACCGCCGTCGGTCTCCCCGGCCGAGCGGGGAGACGTCGCCGTCGCGACGCCCCTGGACCGCCGTCCCGCCGGCCGCGACGCGCCTGCGCGTTCGCCCCCAGGACGACGTCTCCGCCACAATATGCGATACGGCATTATGGCGTCGGGACGACGGTCAGTACGTCGATGTCGACGGTGCCGTTCTCAGTAGTTCAACACAGTACATGCCTGATATGTAGATCACATAATATATGTCTGATCGACGGGGAATTAGGGCGAGCAGGTGAGAGCGAGGGCGCCCGCGGTGTACTTATCAGTGCCGGTCATGGGACGCAAACAGCGAGAGCTCTTCCCGCAGGACCCGACGACAAGGGGTAACATGTTCAGTGTCGGTGACTTTTTCACGTGAACGTCTCAACCCTGGATATATACATAGTAGTGCGTTAGGTCTTCGAAAAGGAAACGGCTCCGCATGATGTCGCTGCTGAGCGTTACAGGTTAGTGTAGCCCCTTTAGCCCCCATTCGGACGAACACCTCTCTCATCGGCCCGCTGGCAGAGTCCTTTTTCTGTACCGAATTAACCGTTCCTGCCAATTTTTTGCATCAGGGATCGATATTCTTATCAGGAACATGTGGTCGACTCATGTGTGTGCCTATATGTGCCACCGAACGCATGCACATTATTCCCACTATAATTGCACTTCTCTCGCTAATACTCGACGACCCTGCCGGTGACGTAATGCCTTAAAGGTCCTGAGAGGAAATTTAAGGATCCGCCGAGGCGGTTTTCCGCTTTGCCCGCGTCCTATAGTGTCGGGAATCGATAGTTTCATGACCTTATTATTCTTAAGTTATAGAGAGACGGTAAAGTCGATGCCAAGCTTTGGACAACCATGCAAAACATGCGGTTTAAGTACCATGGAAGTGACATTGTTTCTTCTTAATTTAAACGTAATTACCAGATTTTTGGAATACGAAGTTACAAAATCAATGCCTACAGTAAGCGATAGTCTCGTAATTTTGATATTCTTACCTTGAAGATAGATGGAAAATAGACCGGTAACTCCAATGAAATCATGCGAAATGCCTATCTGAAATGAATAACTTCATAAATTGTACCAACTTTAAATAGAAGCAGAATATTATTTCATCATAAACTGTTCCTAATTGCCGGATTGCTGTGATTAAAATTTGGTACGCTACAAAATTAACGCTTTGCGACAGTAATAATTTCCTAACCTTAACATTCATCAAGTAAAATTACACTTACACGAAACTCCTATGCCCAAGGGAACATTACCATATTATACAACATTGTTTAAACCTAAAATATCCCTAGAGCACAATTTATATATAGAAAAACATTGTCTAATTCCTCGATAAGGTCATATTTCCATGAAGCTACGATTCTTAAGTTAATATCAAATCGGGAACAAAATAAATTTTTAATTGTGCTCTCTGCACCATGACAGTATCAAACGTAATTTGATCCTAAAATATTCCTAACGATCAAATTACCAGAATTAAACTTGTCTTAATTTTGAAATTAACGTTTCAAAAAAAAATTCAGGAATTATCCTTATACTTCATTACTTCATCTAATGAAAGCACTTACTCATACAAACTAAGAAAGTACAAAACAGTTAAAGCTGAGAATGTATAATGGACTCGAGATATATATTATATACATTCACTATATTATAATACACTATATTAGGTATACATTCAATCCCTGAATGTTTATATAAATTTCTAACCATTTAAATCGATTTGGCTTTACTCTGCTCTTTCATTTTTAAAAAGTGTCATATTTTAAAGTGTCTAAAATATTTTGGTGTATGTTACACCACTCTTTATGTAGTAAATTTATCGTCTCTAAACATATTGCACGTGGATTTAAAACTTTCTAACCATTGTAAAATTGATGGTATTCTTTTATATTTCGCTCCCTTAGTTGTGTTAAACACGCGAGAAGTCAATTTGCTATATTGCCTTTAATACTTCCGTATCGTTCACACTTTGATTCCGTGTAATAAAATCATTGATTTGATGGGAAAACTATAACCTGAGTATTGGATGTCCAGGATATATCAATTATCATTACCAATTTTCAAAAGATAGCTGGCATGCTACATTTTTGGGAGATTATTTATTTTGGGTAACCTACGTTATATCCGCCAAAGATTAATTTTCCGGTATTACCTTCGTAACTCGTTTTACGCTCGATTTCACGCTTTGAATTATCGCCTGAAATTATTATTAGAATTTGTATTAATTGGATTCGCGTTAACCACATTAATTGGACATTTTCGTCATAATTTGAATTAGGTGTCGCGTAGAAAATGGAGAGCAAAAATAGCGGTTAATTAAAATTTTCTCTCGCAATTACGTTCTTTTAATTCTTGTCATTTAAAATAAAACTAGTACAGTTATAGAGGATATAGAGACATTATACAAGGTGATCAAGAAATACTGTTTAAGTTGGCAATCCTAAATTTTACTTTAAAGTGGTAGAACTGGAAACACTTCCGGTTGCTTGACAGCTACTTCGACGTATAACAGTGACAGTATTGACACTTGATCGGCGATTCAAATTTTTATTATAAAAATATAAAAATGGTACTAGTATTTACATTAGAACAGTTGCTGTCATGCAGAGTGCAGAGATTTCCGGTGTAGCGTTGCAAACCCTTGCAAAAAAATCCTCCAGGTAGGATTGCCTACTTAAGCAGTATTTCTTGATAACTCTGTATTAACATTGTTACATCCACTGTGGTTACGGTATCTCTACTTCAAATTTAATTCCCAAAAAGCCACAAACCTTATTGGTTGCTCACAATTTGTTTGAAAGAACATCTAGATATATATAAGCTAAATTATAAAATATTTCGTCGATGAGATCAGCTACTCATTAACACTATTAAAACTTTTTAAGGTTTAAAAAAAAGTATAATCGTTTTAAATCGTTTATTTAAAAAATTACATTTCTCTCCTATTTCTTGTTAAAATCTCCACTTTCATACCAGTGCCATTCTCTGTGACATAACTTCTCCGTTGGTAAAAAAAGTCTCCGATGTTAAAAGGATTATGCCTTTGTAACGGGGTACGTTCCATTTAGAAACGTGAGACACGTTAATAATTGGTCATTAACAAAGCAAAACGTTAGTTAGGAGTGCAAAGTCCTCGGTAATTATAACCGACTTCAAAGGACATCAAAAGCTCCTTTTGCCCTGTGATACTTTTTTTACATTAAGGCGGTATTATATCCAATGGACAATCAGGTCTATTGTGTATGCAAATTTGACCGTTTAGATTTACATATTTCTTGTTGTGTTTATTGATTGTTACTTAACCGTAACCATCGGGTTGTCTGCCATGTCCCGTTTTATCGGTATTTAAGCTATTAAGTATATTCATCTAGCTTATGAACGTCGTTACCTTTGTGTAAATTACGGAATATATAGTAAAGAGGTTAACTTTAATGCTAGAAGGAACATTCACCATTCTAGGCGTCACACAGAACGCAGAAGATAGATAAGTAGATAAATTGATTGATAAATAGAGAGGGCAGGAGGAAGAGATAGAGAGGGAGAGAGGGTCAGTGACGTTTTGCTTAGTTTCTCGTTCGCCTCGATCGTTAATTTCTCTTCCACAATCAGTCCACCGAATAAAACGCGAAGCCCTGAATGCTCCATTCACTTTGAAGCCTTAATGCCTCTTCAATTGATTCGAAGCAATATTGTTATAGATACCAATCAAATTGTTAAGTCATTTCAATTTACCTGGCGTGAAAGTAATTACATTAGTAGTCAAAATTAGCGTACCAATTCGCCTTATGCATGATAGTTGTGATTTTATGTCAATCCATTTCAATTCAAGTTATTACGTATCAACCGTAACAAGTATAATAATTTACTACGGGATAAACACGACTGAATAACTGTTCGTTTTCGTAAAGATTGTATTAGTTTCTATGGCATAATATGATTCTATATCGATATTTTTTAATTCACATTCCATTAAAAATCTATTTTTGTAATATTTGTAGCTTGGGTCGTTGTTGTAGAAACGTTGTACTTTGGGAACTTTCGATTTTTTGCCGAAAGTAAGTTGAGTGGCACTTCGCCTCGCGTCACCTCAAAGGCCGCTATTCCCTTTTGTTCGTGAAATTCTAAACGTTTCCTTGTAAATTAAGACGAAAGTGAAGAGCCATATTGTATGTTGAAATCATTTTCAACGAGGACGTGTCATCCTGAAAGACAACCTCAAATTGATTAAAATAGATTTGTAGTCAATATTTTTCGGTGACTAATATTTGTTATACACGTTACCAAGTAAAAAAGGTTCTCGAATGGCATGAAAAGTGGCATCTGTTAGTCGAATCTCAAGGGAATGTGGGAGTTTTTAAATTAGCTTAATTGTAATTTAGAGCAAATAATATATTTAAATAAAATTTCTTTTAGTCCCTTTGAAGTAAAAGACCGTTTGTAAAAACGTTTTGATTCGGTTTAATGGAACAATTTGAAGATAACTCTCCTGGATTAATCGTCCCTTAACTTTAGAGCTATGGACTGACGTATATAATTGATATAATTATGACAATACCCCGTTAGTACAAAATCACGTTTAGTGCAACCTTCTCAATGAAAACAAAGCCGACAGACTGAGAACTTGCAGTTGATAGAAACTATGTGTCCATTTTTTAAATATTTTCCTCCTCTTAATGCGTCGATTAGATTCAGTAGATTCAGTGGATTTTTCCAACTGTCAGTAGTAACTGAAAGGCTTTAAACCGATTTGTTAGTATGTTCAGTTTCTATCTATACATATAGGTTATCTTTTAGAAAGCGTAATGTCTATGAGACTTTATTCTACTGCATTTTCAACTCTCGGCTTCGCTTGGAAAGTTATATTCCTTCTACAAAACTTCAAAAGTAAAGAATTTGGCATGCGCCTAAATCTCAAGAGAACGAGCCAATTGTTGGTTTCTGTGAATCAAGCAAATTCCACTCTCGTATTGTGTGTCAGCAATTTGCCATCACATTGACTACTAAATTGATCAAATGTGTTGTTATAGTCCTAACGATTTTTTCCACATCTTAAATCGACTCTGGAAAGGATGGACGTATAGCCTTTGTTCCATTTAAATCGCAAACCATGACCAGGTGTCATCGAACTAACTGATATGCCTTATACGCTTTTCCGATTTTCCACTACTTTCCACCATCGAAAATTTCCCTAACCTCGTCCTCCTCGTCGATTGTTCCCTCTTAATCCCCGTCCCTCATCCGTCTCCGAGGCGATTGAAAAGTTCCTTCATCCCGATTCTTCCCGTCCGCCTCGGCTTCCTCGGCAGTTTCAGATTTAATCCGGGAAGATATCCCCGGAGCGATGTTTAGAGCGTGCGATTGTTTCGATCTCCCGGTGCCGTTACCATCAGGGCCATGTGGCATAAATTGCACTCAGAGTATGAGCTAGAGCGAGAGCGAGAGAGAGAGAGAGAGAGAAAGAGAGCGAGAGAGAGAGAGATAGGGTGAGTAGGACAGAGAGAGGAGGGTTAAGAGGATTTAGTAATTTACTTCGGTGGTAAGATACAGGAAAACCTGTGCATAAGTAGGGAATCGATAGTTTCATGACCTGGAATTAAGGGGGGGTAAATAAACCTTCGAGTGTGTTCGTATAAGTACGAAGGGTAATTTCGGGTCGAGTATTGTTATTATTACTATTATTCGGTGCCGGTGCAGGAAGCGGTTTGATGATAATGTTATCGGGGGACCAATATAGACGTGCATGCATTAATTAAAGCAAGGTTTTTTATCTCGGTATATAATGAGTATCGATAAAAATAGACGCGACAACACTTGGAACGTATTTCGCAGAGTTTCTAAATTTCCGTTTTAAACGCTTTTGTGTTTAAAACAGGCTGTTTAGCGCTAAGTTCTCGATGAAAGCTCCAATTGGAAGTTTTATAAAACCTTTAGCGTTGGTAATGTTTGCGAAAAAGTTACGACCGTAGTGCATCTTAAACTAAGTAGTAGAAAATTAATTGAATAACTTAAATGGGAAGGATGCTTTTAGAGAAAATTAAAAAAAAAAAGGTTTTACAGTTAACTTCCGTTCAGTAAGATTTCATCGGAGACAAAGAAGCAAATGTATCAATCATAATCGAGAGTTATGAAGGAATTTCAATTTTAAAACACAGTTTACACTCATTTTCTATATCATATATTCTTAATATATTAGTATATTATGTGACTTTATTATTTTATGACTTTAATAAGATGAATAAAAAAATACATGACAACTCAAAAAGTGAATAATTTTGTGAGAAAAAAAAAGGGAATTTAAACCTTACCCAGTCGATTTTTCTGTGAAATCTACACATCAAGTGATCATCGGCAGAATAACTCAAAAATATTTCTCTCAAAATTTTGAAGCTTCTACTGAAACTGATTTTTAGAGTGTAAAAGTGTAAAGGTGAGTTTATAAACTATATTAAAATTAAGAATTTACAATTAACAACTATAGACTTAAAGGGGGCGTTTATAAACATGATTAACTTTAAATTAATAATTTCATTGTATAGTGTTTCGTACTAGACGTTCCAGGTAAAGTAAGTGTTAGATTGGAGATTTCCAGGCATGGTTCTCCAAGCACCTTCTTTTTTCTTGCCATTGGCATCCAGAGTATCGACAAATCCAGTTGGGCAATACCTCCTCTCTTCAATGGGCAAATCTTCCTCTCCTTTTTGTAATAAATTATGGAGAACAATTGTGGCCAATATAATTTTCCCACAAGTTTCTGTTTTTGCAATTATAGAATTCTGTAAGGGTCTCCAACACTGCGCCAATATGCCAAATGTATTTTCAATGGTTCTACGAGCTCTGGAAATCTATAATTGAAAATATTCTTGTTCTCCCCTAAGTACTTTCCAGGATAGGGTCTCATGATATTTTCGAGGAGAGGAAATATCTGATCTGCTACAAGGAAGTGAGGAAAACACAGATGTGTTCCTGGTAGCTTTTTTGGAGAGGAATTGGTAATTCTTTCTGTAGCAGCAACTGGCCAAGTATTGATTCCCTGAATACTGAGGCATCATTGTTTGAACCTGGTACACCGACATCCCCCCATTGAAATTTATAATAGCTATCACAAATAGCCATTAAGGTGATGCTGCGATATTTAGAAAATATGTAAAATCGATTATACTCCTACCTGAAAGACTTCTTGTATGAAAAGTAGTCACTTCCAGAGTACTTCGGCGACTGAATGTTCACCAACTTGCCATCAATAGCCCCAATACAGTTTGGCATATTCGATCTGAAGAAGAACCCATCTGTAGCTTCGCCAAAAGTATTTTTAGTTGGCGAGGCAACACTATGGGAGAAAGTACTTGCCATAATACCTCTCAAGTTTCATCGATTATTAACGAAGCCGTGGTTTTTCCTATGAAATTATTAAAAGCTATCTCTTGAAAAGAGCATACTTCGACTAGCTAGCTGTAATACAAAGAGTGGTTATACTTCTACTTTTCATTTTATTTATTGCCATACTGTAAAGTCATCGCTAATCTTTGACCAGGGGAAAATGGAATCTAATCTTGTACTTCTCTGGATAAATGGTTCAATGAGAGACAACACATAATTGAACATTTCAGGGCTCATCTTGGTGTACTTAAAAAACTCTTCCCTATCATTCAGTTGAGCATACTTAACGATATTTTTATATACACTGATTTTTCTTAGATTTTTGTTCATCGGTCGTATCTTAAATCTCCGATTTCTTCGCTTCTTGATGATTCCACTTGCAAACAAAGTTGTAGTCACGATTAAAAGAACACATCATTTCGACAACTTCTTTACTATTCATATTGATAGCAATTAATCGATAGTTTACGAGGTTAACGGCGTTAGCGCCTAAAACCCAAAACTGTGTGCTTTGTGCACATACGCGAAATACATAATTGTTAATTCTTAGTTGAAAAGATGAAAGATAACCATCTTCTTAATCATTAATTATTAATTTCATTGACATACGAAAGTTTATAAACTGCATATGAGATTTTCCTGTATTTATCTTTCTTAATTCTTAGTTGTTAATTTAATTCTTACTTTAGTTGCGTTTATAAACTCACCTTTACTTCATTTAATTTTGTCCAATTTAATACCTAAAAGCTCTACTTAAGCTGTGTTCTTTCAATTTAAGCACATCCTATATAAAACCAATATTTTGACATAGTGTGTAGAACAATGGGTGCAGGAACTTATACGGCATTTTCATCTTTTCACACTTTTTCTGCAAATGTTAAATTGACATATAATAATTTTATTTTAAAATGGCGATTATTATGATGGTTTTCCTAAGTATCCCGACAAATAACAATGCGTCTGAGATTGGAATTTCAAGTGTTTTTCCATTTCACACGGTTTCACCGTCATATGTTCATTTGACAGTTAGAAATAATCGATAAATTGCGTATAAAATACAAATTGACTGCCTCTTCTCTCTCTGTATACAAGCAAAGATGTCTCGGTCTCGTCATTATAACCTACTATATCGAATATCAGATAACACAATCCATTACTCTCACTTCTCATATGGAAAAACTAAAACAATCGAAAGAGTTGCATGTGCCTACTGTTTAATTGAAAATATTTTTATAACAACTTTCCCTCGCACCACGCGACTACACGCATCATTACAACGTAGTTGTGTACATTTTTCGTTCCCCTAGTACATCATTTCCACGTTGTTTATTCGGTTCCGGTCGCTTTTATTCCTTCCGGGTTTCCTGTTTCACGTTCGATTTTTCCTGCGGGCATTAATTTGTGCAAACTGTTTATTATTTCGCGGCACGCCATTCCACGATGACGTCTTCAGACATTTTTCGGGAAAGTTAATTGCCGTCATTCCCCTTCGGACGATGAACAAAAGGAGGGATGATTTCTTTTCGAACTCTCTGCCTTCTTTTGGATTCCCTTAAATACATTTTGTTTTTAAGAGGGGAATTCGAGGAAAATGCGATATTAGAAAAATTGTTTTGTGTGACTTTGAAGTGAATTTTTCTCGTTGTAAATGTTTGGTAAATAAGTCCTCGATTTCAGGTCGGAGTTTCCGGCGAACCGGTATTTTTCTCCCTTTTCCCTTTTAATCCAGAACGCGTAGGTAATTTGAAATTTCACCAGATAATCTCGACTGTTGAACACCAAAGCCTTATCGCTCGGATTCGTGCCCCATTTCCTTTTTAATTAAAAATCGCAGGACCTTTGGGCGAACGCCGATCAATTGTCCTTATCGGGACAAGGCTTTTTTGTGATAGATCTCGCTTAAACATCGCAGCGCCCGCATGTCTTAATTCGCCGTCTTTCTCGTCCGCATCGTATACCTCATAATTTAATGCCTTACTCGATGAAGTTATTTGATCGATATATGAGGATAATTGAGTGACGTGCTCGAAAGGACGAAAGGTCACGTAGGTATACGTACCTGTGTATTATACTATACACATTCATTACTTTGATTAGATTCGCCTGTCGCCATTCTCATTTATACTTGGAAATTGTGTTCAAGCCTCAGGATCAATCGTGAATAACTAAATGCCGTTTTGTAGGGTTACCGAGGCGTAGTGTTGGGAATCGGGGTTTGAATACTTGGAATTTATGAATGGTGTATTTTTGGGGATTTAATGATCGACTTTTTATTTATTAAATCGTAGTATATCTTAGGAAAACTCCTGAGGAAAAAGTGTAATTTTTGGATTGGTTGGAAATATGACAACTATGCTTTATATTGAACCAGTGTAAAAAATGTAATTTTTTATTTTTTCTCTATATCTCTGTGATATGAAATTATGTTTTTTTTCTTAAGAAAATGGCGTTTTATTAATCTGTGAATGTTTAGACAACGCCATATTAACGATTTTTTTTTTCATTGAAATATCAGATTTAGGA
The DNA here is from genome assembly GCA_946251905.1 of Cryptocephalus moraei. Taxonomy (NCBI): domain Eukaryota; kingdom Metazoa; phylum Arthropoda; class Insecta; order Coleoptera; family Chrysomelidae; genus Cryptocephalus; species Cryptocephalus moraei. The sequence goes on from OX276452.1 coordinate 45,522,134, forward strand.
CAAAGTCACAGCCTCCCTTTTTAATTTTTATCCTGAATTTTGAATAGTTATACAATTCTGACTTCAGATTCGTACTTAAAACTTCTCAGTGCTGAAGTTGTGGTGACGAGTTGAAGAAATTTCCACTGAAGTCAGCCTTCAGCATATTTGGAATCAGCACAATCACTGTGATTAAACTCTAATATTTACTCATCTATCATTTTTGATTGATATTTCTGAGGCATTAAAGCGAAAATTAGCGATAATAAAAAGATTCTTTTAAACATTTTTATCGTTTTTCTGTGGGGACTTAAATTTTACCTAAAAGTTGTTATAACAATGTTAATGGTAATAATGGTTGTCAACTGGTCACAGTAGCTCTAAATAAATTGCATCTACTTGTAAAGCTGGTTTGACCTTTTCTAAAATGTACTGTAAGTTGTGCTACTGAAAATTCAATTTCAGTATAAATACATGGAATGAGAATACCACCGGGTAGAAGGTGAGAGTTCATGAGTAACTCCCCTTAAAGATCACCTTAGTTCCCTCTAACGAAATTTCCCATTAACGACGCTCTCCGCTTGTATCTCCTTTATTAACCCGAATGGATCCCCAGTCGTCGTTAAACTGTAAACCATCCTCAGAACGTCGAGCATGTTCAGCGATTAAAGGTGGAAGAATCGTGGATCAAAAGCGTCGGCGGACGATGATACGCTCTTTCATCGCCGCCCAGGGAATATAACGGGAACTTGTAAAGATCCATTAGCGTCAAAAACCGCGCAACACTAGACATTTTCCCGGGACGGATGTCACTTTGGGTTCTCGCTGAACGCCGGGACTTTCCCCTGGAAATCGTTGTATGTAACGTGCGATCAGAAAAAAGAGGTGACTAATGTTGCGGCAAACGGATGTTTGTTACAAGTAGTGCGGTTAAATCTGACAACGGTAGGCTCGAAACACGTGAATTTTGCGATAGCGTCACTGTAATGAGTCTTAATTAAGTCAGAGAACAGTGCGATTTAAATTTTCTTACAAAATTAACTCTTTTTTGTTCATATCTTCTGAAGTAATTATCATAGGATAAAAGTCTTAAAAAACTAAATATTTCGAAGTTAAATAAAATTGGTGTAATACACAATGTTGTTAATTTTACTTGATCTACCCTGAATTACAAGAACTCGAAGAAACTTAATATCGTGTACACTACTCTATAAAAAAAAAATAAAGAAAACACAATGAACGTTATTTTCATAAAAACTTATTGTTACGAAGCAAGCAACACGCGTTGAGCAAACGAAAGTTGCTTATTCCTTCTCTGTCGTTATTTCCGAAATAATTTGTTTTGGTCTAAAAAATTGCTTTATTCAACTAAATTATGTAAAATGAAAAATTGTACATCCATCTCAGTTATCTTGGAAAGCGTTGAGCAAAGAATTTTGAACAAAAATCCAAATAATTCTCATTAGGAGTAAACAAGACATGTTTGTTCGTTTTCGAAACTTTGTTTACTTAAAACCTATAACTTATGAACTTCTGAAAAAATTCTTGGAAAACTCTTGGAAAATACCTGGAAAATGTAGCTTTTTCTACGTACGTAAATAATTTTGAGTATACACTACATATACACATTTTAAATTTGGCATAAATTCCTCTCTTTCGTCAACTTCAACTAACTGTCTGATTTCGCGTAGTGAAATTTTGGAAAACTCGTCATGAAAAATTGGATTTTGCAAAAACATGGCCAAATTAAGAAAAGCGAAACTTTATACAGGCGTAATTATCGTTGCAATATAAACTTACAAAAGTCATGAAATAACTGCAAGTTTTTCTGGTTAGATTTGTTCATTACATTAAATTATTTAAAATTTCCGTAAAAGTTTAGAAAAGATCTATTTCATTCATGAAAATTACGTCTATAACAGTTTTATTCATGATTAAATTGTGAAAATGCTCCCTATAGCAACTCTAGTACTGGGGCATATTGTGAAGCTTCTTAATATGATTTGATTTAACACTAGTATTAATTCCATAGGTTAAATTAGTTTCTTTTAATTAATTTAATAATAAAAATAGTGAATCTAATAATGTCCATTAAGTGCTTTATCACACATTTTTTAAATTTTTTAACGTAAATTTTTAAACATCATTGCGTAAAAATATTGTGTGACAGGGGGAGAAAATAACCCCAATAGACCCGGAAAATCGGTTTTCCGCGAATATCTCCCAAAATATGGCAGTTAGAGATTTTTTGTTCAGATAGAAATTGAAGAACGGTTAATTGTCTACAAAAACGGTCCTTATGATTTTTTTCAAAAATTTGACTGTTTTCGCGATAAACGAGCCCAAGCGCACCCAGAATATTGTTTTTGTGTAGTATGCCGGAGAGCACAGTCCGTGCATTTACACACCAGTTTTCCGAATTTATTGGAAAATCGACGATTTTGCGAAAAAAAAAACTAATTGCAGAGCCGAACAGTAGATCTTTTCAGGTTTCAAATGATGTGTCTTAGAGACCAGCCCGATAATGTATGAATTTTGTATTGGTGGTTGTTTACAAAATTTCACCACACTGCAAAACAGCAAAAAAATTGGGATTCAACAAACTAAGATTTAATCAAAATGCAAGAAAATTAGATTATCCAAATTTCACACATGACTAAAAAAACCTTCTTAGGACCCATAATCAAGAAAATTTAGAGCAAATTAGTATAATACTATAACGGTTTTACTATTTAATAAAACTAAATACTACGCGATTTGTACTAATTAATTTATTTCTTACACGACACTTATAAACTTAACTTAACAATCCCTTAACTTAATTTATATTCGCAGACAGGTGTTTATTTATTTAACGCGCGCGATATCTCGCCCAAATGTTTACGTTCCGATTCTTCAACTGCTTCGCCTTGGGTCCGGCATTCCTTATATACGGCAGGTAGGAACCTTCTGGAAATTTCGAGATAGTTCCACGAATATCTCCTCGGGTTTTCGGTGAATCCTACCGCATCGAAGCGTCTCGGTCTTACGAGTTTATTCGCGACGCTTCTGGAACGAATTCGTGGAACCCGGGCAGTCCCAGACGTGTTTACTTGTTTTCGGCAAGCCGTTTTGTTACAATAAAAAAAAATAGGAACAGATTCCTGGCAGGCTAAAAATGCATGTAGAAACAACATTTAACCCCTTTTTCCGTTACGGCCAAAGATTAAAAACGTTACTCCTGTCACCGGATATGGTAGCGGTAGATTTTCCCTTCCAGAGGAACTTTAATTAAAGACAAAATTTGCATTTTCAATAAAGTTATTGAATAATTTGTCCGCCCGCTCATGTGTAAATGGGACTGTGCTCTCCGGCATAAAACACAAAAACTCAATATTCTCGGTGTGCTTGGGTCCGTTTACCTCGAAAACGGTCACTTTTTCGAAAAAAAAAATAATTTTAAGGACCATTTTTGTTGAGACTTAATTGATCTTCAATTGTTATCTGAACAAAAAATCTCTAACTGCCATATTTTGGGAGATATTCGCGGAAAACCGATTTTCCGGGTCTTTGGGGCTATTTTCTCCCCCTGTCACACAATATTCTTACGCAAACTTTTTATCATTTTAAAGGGGGTGCCAAATGCCACCCATTAAATAGCAAATAAAAATGGTAACTAATAATTCATAGGTTGGCCTTTTTCACCCTTTCATTTACTGGACTATTATTAAAACTCGTCAATTCTTCATAAGTTTTGCTCAAAAATAATCCGAAACCAATAATGAGCTTTCGTGCAGTTAAAACGAAAAATACCCAAATGTGTTTGCATGCAACAAAAAGTGCAGTTGCATTGGAATCCGGCCTTTAGTAATGACCGCTCTCCTATTATTGATAAGTCTTTTCCGGAATTTCCATCGCACCGCTCAACGGAATAATTCCGTTTTCGACTTTCCAGTTCAATTTCGGAAACAATTTTCGGTATTTAATAAAGGTGCCAAATGTTATACTAAATTTCAAAGAGAGTGAAAATTCGCCATTCTTCTAGGTGCACTTTTATAGGAATTCCTCTTCCTGCGGTCATTTATTTGGTTGTGACGTAAACCCGATTAATCCATATTTACCTTTTCGGTGCCGGAATGGAGATTCCTCGTTCGGGGGGCTCGCTCGGGACGGTAATCTCGTCGGGAAAATCGGCCCGCTTCTATAGGGAAATTGTACGAAGATTATAATTGGATGAAAGGCTATCCTGCGGGGATTCATTTGGAATTGGCCCGGTCCTGCCGGATCACGGCTAATGTACGTACGGATACGTTCTAATTGGGTTTTTATGTGGCGGAACGATTGTTTCTTCTGGGGGAAAAGGCGGAGGGATAATTGGAGTTGCGGCAAGGTTGACGTGGTGAAGAATTACCTACGGCGGTCGAGAAGGGAAAAAATTGAGTTATCGCGGGAGGTTCCGGCGGAGTTCTCACCATTCTTATTGTTTTTGCGAAGAATTGCGTCAGCGTCTTAAGACGATTATTACCAGAACCTTATTTTCTTGCAACGAATTATGTGGCGTGCTCTATTTTAAACTTGACATTAAGTAGGTTCTTAATGGGATTTATTATGGGATTAAAAGGATTTTTATTTTAATTCACCTACAATTTACAGAAATACTGTTAGAAAATTAGGAACTTTATATACTTTTTATCTTATTTCATTAAAATGTTTACTTTGATTAACATGTGACATTTCCATGGCAAACCTTCTGTAAATATGAAAATCGAAAGTTCCAAGTCGATTTCCTAATTCAAAAGTTTCTTCAAAACGTCCCAAAGAGTAAAAAATTATTTTCAACGTATCCTTGATTATTTGGCAAACAGATAACGTCATAAATAGTTTATTACAAGTTTATAGATCAGGTGATAAGCAATTTGCACTTTAGAAATAAATCTGTTTTGTGCAATGTCCAATCTCACTTGGGAATTTATTTGAAGTTCTTTCCTATAAGGAATAAATGTACAGTACACAAGTATATTTAATTCAATTCATATCCACGGGATTAAAAGTGAAATCGGAAAATTATTTACAAAAGATATAACACTAAAACTTTTACATATAACATTATTGCAATAAAATGGATTTCAGATGTTTAAATACTACACTCAGAAAAATAAAGAACCAACCTGTTTTACCTCAAAGTGTATTCCAACATTTCTACCAGATGAATATTGCTTTGACAAGGACGAACAATTAATATTGTGACGCTTCTCTTTTTGAAGTTTCAAAAATTATTTTTCCCGATTTTGACAGACTTATACCAAAGTGACTATTTAAGTTTGTTGGGAAAAAATGGGTTTTTTCCGTTTTTGACAGATTAATACCAAAGTGACTACTTAAGTTTGAATTGGGCAAGTCGTACGTGGAAATTATTGTGAAATTTAAATAAATTTGATTTCTGACTCATAAGCACCTTCCATTGAAATTCACCATTTCGAAAAACTCAATTCGGCTTGTAACTATCTGTTGCATCAGTTACGTGGATATCCATCCTTAAAAAAACATTTCTTAGTTAAACGCGATCATTAATTTTCTCAAAAAAATATTTCTACCATGAATTCATCTATTTTCACAATAAAATTTCCAATAGATAACTTTTCCACAAAAACCATCGAGCAATTTGCGTTTTAGTTCATAAAAAGTTCGCAGACGGTATCGTTTAGTTATCGGATGCGACCGTAACGAAATTATTAATTGCCAATTAGTGATCTCGATATAACGAGTGCCATGGAATGTCCCCATTAAAAAAAAAATCGGAAAATTTAATTTGAACCGCAGACGAAATCGTCGAATCGATACGGTTACGAATGGGCAATTTCGGGGTTGCCTTTTACGAGTGTAACAGAGGAAAAATAATTATTCATGACAGACGAGAGTTCAATGAACGATACGTTTAAGTAACGCCACGAAGTCTGCTTGAGAAACACTTGTTATTATTGAGGACAATATGAACTGTATATCTTTAAAAAATTGATTTTGCTGAACCTCATTTTCGCCCCATTCGCCTAGTTTTATTCAATATCCACTTTTTGTTATTTATATGCTGTCCCCATATCGGTAGCATCCTTTAATCCGGATCGGCTCCTCCGGGATTCAGCCTTTCTCGACGGGATAAGTAGCTGTTTTCAATTAAACCCCCAGCAATCTTCTACCTACACACACACACACACACACATTTTATACGTTTACTAGATCCCTTCAGAAAGGAGTCTGTTGTAAAGGTCGTCCTACACAGTGAATCCGATACGTGGGAAAGTGAATAGGCTCGGATAATTTGTTAGTTCATTAGAGAAATTAAGGAAACTCGAGGAATTAAGAAAACAAGGGTTTAGAGCCTGGCGGGATGGGGATTAATAATGTTTGCAAGGCAAAATATCGTTGGCAATCATGACTCAAATTACGCTTAAATCTTCTATGGATAGATCGATCTGAATATCCCTTACAAGACAATTATATCGTTATTCGGGGTGCTATATAGTGCTTGGATTTATTTTTATCGGTGGAAGCGAGGAGCACCAACCTTTTACGTTATTAATATAAGATTGTATTCCTTTAATGAATTTTCCTGGAACGCCGTTTACCTCTTTAAGGTGACGTTATTAACGTTTACCGCGACTTTAGATGATGTGCGTTAAAATGAAGTACTACAGCTTCGTAAAGGTATAGGTTCGTGTGATTTCTTCGAGGAATTTTGATGATAGTTCGTTAGGGTCGAAATATTGTTATCTCTCAAGGTTTCAATTTAGTTACCAAATATTTTTAACATACGTATTTGAGGTTTAGTTACTTGAATTGATCACTGAATATCGCGAGGATAAGTCGTATAACACACACCCTGAGATTGAAACAATTACCTAGATTTTAGAATCAATTTAGAACATGTTTATCTATATATGTATGTTTAACATTTTTTAATCAAGACATTACCGGTACAGTTTCAACAATTCTCAATTTTTTTATTGAATTTTGAAGACGATTTAATTTACTAAAATTGGAGACGTGAAGTAAATGGATCTGTTGATTGACATCAGTCAGCAAAATAATATTTTCAGTCACTTAAATCAGATGTTTTAACTGTAACGAAATGCATGTAGTTGTGTTTTATGACTTTCTAAATTCCAGAAAAAGGATTACCAGTCTCTGGAAAAAAATAACCTTAAATATTGCTATTAGATGCTCCAGTGTTAATTTAGAACGTTTATTTTCTAATTTATTCACACTATCCTAATTATTCACTACACACTACTTAATATATCTTAGACTATTACTGAAATAATTTATATAACACACTTAACTACTTCCTAACTAATTAATTTATATCACTCTTAAATGTAATTTATTTTTACTGGTCCGTCTTTCGCTTGTTTACTATGTCGCGCTTCACGTCTAATCCTCCTTTCCGACCACAAACCCGCTTATATACATTTCTCAATTCTATTCTCGATAATTACACAAAGAACTCGATCTGTCTCGATAATAATGTTTACCTAGGAAACGTCCAGAACGTAATAAATCATTCTTTCCTTAAATAATAATCCGGGAGTATTCATGGAACTGTCTTTTTTTATAGGATTCAATTAAGCGTAGCGGCATTCTTTTGAGGTAAACCGCCGAGGTCCGATAAGAGTAAACACGTCTCGCGCTGCTGTTTACATTTCGCGTTGCAATACATAGTTTCACCCACAGAAATTTTTATTAGTTAATTGGATATATCAAGAAGTTTCCTTTTAATTTGGTTTTCCAGGCAGTTATTTCCATATTCTCTTTCTACCGTTTACCCAAGTCAAATCCCTTTTATTTGTTGTAATAATTTTCCCGATTCAAATAACCCGCAATCGTGTATTCGATATGGGTATTTGTATTGGGAAAAATGCCACCATTTACCGCCAATCCATTTTATTGGAGACTAATATCAAGTAAATCCCTGATTTAGTGTAACAAGGTTTAGCGAGACGTCCGATTCGTGCGATGCGATGATACGTAAATTATTCGTTAAGCAGACCGGCGAAACGAAGTACGTAATACGCGATACATATCGACCTGTAAATCGCTTTCGGAATCTGTGTACAGCAATTACCCGCGAAAATTACTAAAGGGGAAAAACTAGAGGAACAAATATCGAAAAAAATACGCGGCACGCGAGCCCGACTCGTCTCGCCTGCCTCGTTTCCCACGAAATCGTTTTTCGAACGAGCATTAATACATGTGATATGAATTATGAGTCCGAATCGGTTACCGAAACTTTGATGGTATCTATCACTTTGTAAAGTTTTCGATGTATTTTCGCTTTGCTTTATTGCCGAAGGCGGCCGCGAACTCTGGGAAAACTTCGGGATCGAATTCAAATTATGGAACCTCGTTTATAGAACGATATTGAAAAAATAAATACGTAGTCGGCGGTCTGATATTAGGGAGACTTTTTGTCGGATTCAGGTATCGAAAAAGGGAGGCGAGTGGATCGGTCTGAAAGTGAAATAATCCTTAAACGTCTGGCGCGAAATGTAATCAACATAATACAGCTCGATCGCCAAATATTGATTTAATAATGGATAGCCGCGGTTTGGAAATTTAGCTATTTACGGAGAAGTAATGGTTCTATGAAAATAGTCATGTAGGTAAAAACTAAAGGATCTAGTCGGTTAAGGTAGTAAAAGTACTAGTGTTGCCCACGAGACGAGACGAGACGAGACTTTGAAAAATCTCGTATTGTCTCGCAAAGGAAGTGGAAAGTCTCGTCTCGAGTCTCGTCTCGCAATAAAAGTCTCGTCTCGTCTCATGTCTCGCGCGAGAATCTCGCAAAGGTCTCGCAAGTCTCGCAAATTTTTTATGTTCCCTATCTAAATAAAATACACAAATAAAATCAGTACAATTTTTTAAAGAACAAAAACATAGTATTCTAACAAGATAAATAGAAAAAAAAACGAAAATCGATCACAGATACATGAAATACAAAAAATAATAAAATCACTTCTAATTTTGATTTCAACGAACAAAAACAAAATTCCGAGAAAAAAACATAATCAGTATATAAAAACAGTATAATAGATTATATCGCCCTAATATCTCAGTTATTAATATTACGATGCTTTTCTCAAACTTCAGTGGTAATAATTATTATTGTATGTTGGGAAATAGGAAAATGAATAAATTGCCATCATATACAAAAAAAAAATTATCATTTGAGTACGGTACTAAGGAGTAAAAATGGGATAGATTTTTTCCCAACATACATAACTGAGGTGTTTGGGTGGATTCATGAAAAGTGTATTCATCTAAAATGGGTTGTTCTCGGGTTCTGGGTTGCGATGTTCTCGGGGAGATGCGTAAGGATGCAGGAACGTTCTTGAATAAACCCCAAAAAATGAAACAACAATCGTTGCTAACGGATTTAATGCCGACGTTTCGTCCGATATTACGGACATAATCATGGCTATTTTAGGTGGAAAAGAGTTGTATGCATTACATAGATTTGACCACTGTATATCGCCAATATGAGATTTATTGGAGGGCCATTATTAAAAATAGAAACCCCCCAAAATTGAAATGGACCAAAAATAAAAATGAAAAAATGGACCAGTGACAAAATACAACTATTTTGTCACTAGTTGTAACTATTTGTAACAGTTACAACTAGTTAGTGCCGTTTTAGCGCACTCATATTTAATGATTAAAAAACATTACGTTCCGTCACAAGCAAAAGTAAATTAATACTGAGTCAAGAAGCGACACGAAGGCTCATATTATTTCACACCACCAACATTAATATAATATAGCCAAAACAACAATAAAACCATAAAATAATGCCGAAAGCCGACAAAGGGCGGTGCGACGTCGTTTCTTTCGTAAAAATGTCTATGCCAATGCTCCTAAATAGTTTTTTTATATTTCGATGAAGTAATAAAATTTATGATCTTATTTTAAAAAATGTTTAGATATTTAGAATAATTAATTAATATTTGCCATTTTTATCTGCGATATTTCGAGACTTTTGCGAGACTCTCGTGCGAGATTCGAGACGAGACTTTCAAAAGTCTCGTCTTGTCTCGCAAGGAAAATTTAAAGTATCGTCTCGAGTCTCGTCTCGAAAACGAGACGAGACGAGACGAGATTCTCGCAAACGAGAATATCGTGGGCATCACTAAAAAGTACCTTTTTAACAAACATAAAATACTAAAAAAAATTAAACGAGATTTCAGTTTTTTGACATCTCCAACTCTTTTCGTCGTATTTCATTTAAAATTATAGTTTTTTTTATTGTCTCCAATACTATTTTTAAAATGACACGAAACTAAATTATTTGAAAACGTTCGAAGCTTCCAAACTGTAATACTATTTCCAAAACGAAATGTCAGAAATGTTTAAAGCCTTACGTATTTGTATGTGAATAATCGCAATATCTTCTCCCATGATTTGCCATGCTTAACAACGTAAAAACCACAGTTTTTAACAGTTATGTTTAGCAGTCTGTTTCGAATGTTCCATAATCATTCATAAAGACATACCATGGGCACCTTAACAATAATAGTAGGGTTAATTCAATGATTTCATCAATTTAATCATAATTTACTATTAGTAGGTTTATCTACTAGTATCTTAGTATCAATCCAATGATGGCGTGATATCACTCGAGAAAGAACCCTTCAAGTTCAGCATACCTTAAAAGTGTCTACAGGAATACGATGAGGTATAATTTTAATAGAATTAATAACGTGTTTTACACCTCTATAATTACATATTACACCTAATAGAGTTAAACTACTTCCTAGAATACCAAAAATTCTTATACATCTTATACTAAGGTGTAAAAAGGTAAGCTAATTAAAGCTGAATTTATAAAAATAATTAAAAAAAAGAAAAAAAATGTAAAAGAATAATATAGACAAATATTAATTACCTAAAACATGTTCTGCTTCTTTAATCCCAAAAATTAATATTTTAAATAAATTATTTAAGAATAAATTAAATAAATAATCAGCCTTTAAAATTAAAAAAAAATATGTTGCCCAATGTAACAATATAAGAAGATACAATTGCCGAATTCATTATTTACACCTTCATTTTTAAAATATTAATTACTTAGAAATATACTAATATAATCTTTATTTCTTAAATTAAATAATTGAATTCAAAATTTTGATAAATAATTTATTAATAATATAAATAACAATTCTTAATAAAGAAACTATAACATTATATAAAAGATGAAAATTTTTAATTCTACATATAAATTTTTACCTAAATTAAATAAATATATTTTCTTAAGCTTTTCCCCAAGCAAATTTCTTATTTTCAAAATTACATTAATTAATAAAAATAATTTTAAAAACAAATAAATTAAATTTATTTTATTTTTTAAATTTATTAATAAGTTTGAAAGTATACTAATCTTCATTACGTTTGGTTGAATTTTAAAATATCTAGAGATTTTATGTCAAATTTACGCATGTTCGAAAATCCGTATTATTACGATTTTTTGGGTTGTACAATTATCGTTCAAAAGCTGTCAGACAGGTTTTGTTAAAATTTCTCTTGTATAAAAGTTTTTTTACTGATTTTGCTTATACCCAATCTGAAGGTTCTTTATGTTAAATAAGAGTTAGTCAAAAAGTCTTAAAAAAATCCCCTTGTTGTTGTTTTATGACACTTATTTATATTTTTGCATCACTAATAGGGCTTTTTTCAATTTGCATCCGATTGTATTGTATATTCAATTTGATAAGAAACCTTGGCTCCCTTCTCTATTTTTCTTGTTATTTTTTTTTCTAAAATAAAGACGTTATCTTGGGAAATTATAAGAAAAATGGATATCTCTATGATTTTCGTGCAATTTGTTTAAATAATGATTATGCATAGAGTAAGTTGGTGTTTTTACATTGAATATCAACGAAATGTCTTTATTTGTATTTGAGCCAATATTTCAAACTACCTATTTATTCATACATTTTCCATGCGCACGTCCATTTTATACATTGCCAAAATGGAATATACCCTATTTATCATAACTTGCCTATAATGCCTTATAAATCAGTATTTACTGAGCTTATAAGCTTAGTCATTTGCTTGCAAATTTTGAGCGGGTACATGTTTTCCAAGCCCTAATAATGAATATTTAAACAAGAAGGACGAAAGGGTCTTAAACGAAATTTAAATCGACCGAGACCCAATGTAACTGGAAAATGGTCGTGAGCGTACATATGTATCGGATAAAATAGATATTTTTCCAGTGAACCCCTGTAGACCACAAAAATAGAGAATACGTTACTTGAAACAAGTCTCATTGCATGATTCAATTCAAACGTTCACAAATAGCACTGTGGAAGTTTTCCGCTTGTTGACAAAAGTGACACGCTAATGCTAAGAGACATACAACATTGAAAAGGTAATTTTACATTTTTCCTAGAAACGGTTGACTCAGGGAAAAATATGAAGTGTCCTTTAAACTGAAATCATTATTTTAACCCTTTTTCATGGGAGAATTCAAGCGGATGATTTATATTACAATTAAACTGATGTTTCTGAAGGATCGTCATTAAGTAACTGTCAACTCCGATAATTAATCAATTCATGGAAAACATTATCTGTATCCATAGAGTTCATTATGACGTAAGTTTTCCAAGGAAACGTTGAGTTTTAGAAAACTGCGTCATTACCTTCCAGGCACATCCATTAATATTATCGTCGTCGACAATAAAACGCCTGCACGGCTTAATGCGTGTTTTAGTTTTTCCCCCTTTTCCTCGCCTCTTCTCGTAATAGTCGTAAAATGCCGTCATTGTCAATCGGAATTTGCTTGAAACCCTTTCCAGGTTACTCTCCGGCGATTTTCTTCCTCCCCTCGCCCAAGGATAAAACAGTGAAAATTCGACGCGACAAAGGTGAAAACGACACTCTTCGGTCTTGAGGGAAATTGGGTTTGTCAGCGTCGAGAGGGAGCGTGTGTGTATATGTTCTATTTGCGGAAAACCCGGAAAAATTCGATTGAGAGTGAAGAGGAGCGGTTTTATTTCTCGAGTACTATCCATTATATTTCGTATATCTCGAATATCGCTTTTCCCTCGAAGAAAACGTCGAGGGAGCCGCTTTTAATCAAGACGAATCGGAATCGCGGCCGCCGAACACCGAACTAATTTGAATTTGATGGAGGTATATGAAATATTCATTCCGACTTCGCCGACAGAAAGTTCCCGAAAGAGCCGCCGAGTTAAACCAAAGGACGTACAATGTAGTCTGGAAATCTGAGCCAACAAATTTCGAAGCCACGTTTCTAATTTTTGAAGTGACACTGTATGAAAATTACAAAATTGTACCTGCCAACGATAATCACGGGTTATATTGGGCGTTACTGGGTAATTATGTCTTTAAGAATTGGATCAACATTTGCTAAACACCTTCTCTACAACCTTTCTTAAGAGTCTAGATAAGCTGTTCTATTAAGAACACAAAGATATATTTTCTATTCATTAGGCTCTCTCGCCATAACATTTTCAATTAACGTGTAGTAGCATCCTAAAGACGGAGAAAAACAAGCGACAGAAGGAATAAAGCAGGACACTTAACCTCTTACTTTTTTCGCTTTATTAAACAAATCTTCCATTTACCCGACTTCGTTACACTTCCATCTAAATTAACAAGAGGCGTCTCCCCTTTCATCGGACAAAAACTCCATTGAAATCTCCATAAAGCACGGTTTGAAAAGTGCTTTAAAAGGTGTTCCGAGAGAGAGAGTTTCGTTATTTTTGGAGGAGAATCGCAGTTTTCCACCCCTTTTTTCTACGTCTCGAAATCGTCGCTTCGAAGGTGGCGATAATAGGATTTAGGCTTCAAAGGTTAAAGCGTAAAATGTTAATTAATTTCTGCAGATTAGTTCGGTCGTTGTTTGATTGGTATCCAAACAGTTTGATCGAAACGTGATACGTTATTGGAAAACAGCGGAATATTTAACGTGGAAGCAAACACGTCTAATTAATACAACATAATCTTTGTGAAGGTAATTAAATTTTGGTTTGTTTGACAATTACTCGGAACCTCAGAGGGGTTTGGGTAATGATTTTGAGTTAAAATAATAGGGTAAGTGGTTTTTGTGATCTAAAATTTGGAATTGTTAATATCACAAGATTTTCAAGTGGTCATTAAAGTAATAATATTACTAGTTTTGGTACACAGGTATTTTTATTATTTTGCCGTATTAGCCAATAGGCAAATATTTGTAAAAGTTAATTCTAATTTAAAACATTAATATTATTTGTACAACCACTTACCAGAGGCAATTTCTCATTATATTTGAGAAACACGTATATATCTAAAAATTAAAAAGTATTATCTCAATAAATCGTAGGCTTATTTATTATACGAAACAAATCCCGTACATTTTAAGCCAAAATCGAATATTATGTTAATACCGTGTTTAGGACCATTTCATCATACTTTTACGAGGGCTAATATTCTGGAAGTAACATACAAAAAAGAATATTTTATCATGCCGAGCTGGGGTAAAATTCGAAGGGAAATAAATGTGCGTTGTAAGCAAAAAAATAATCTCTTCGCAAGAACCGATGGAGATATTTTACAATGATGGTAATAGCTTCTAAAGGTTGTAATAAATATAAAGGAAATATTCCTCAGTTCGTATCACAATTTACGTATATCCGTATCAAAGCGAGCATCGTCTGAAGACATTTTAACGTGATTGGTATTTTTTATTCCGATGTGATGACTTTTTTGAAATACATACAACCGCTTACATTTTGCGTCACGAGGACGTCAATTTTTCTCAAAAATTACCCTCGACGTGCGAAATTGTTCGTCTATCACGTTCCGAAATCAGTTTACAAACGATAAGAAAACAATCGAACACATGCACGGCGAACGAAACAACAATCGTTCGTGCCGATGAATACGTACGGCCGTGTACATGATAAACATACCGTTTCCAGGCAGGAACGACGAGTTTCCCCTCCCAACTGATCACGCAACATTACATTAACATTATCAATTAATTAGTTATGTGGCGACATTCGGGAGACTAATTAACCGAAAATTAAATCATCGTCGAAGATGTTGGTTTCATTTTTAGGAAATAAATGGGGTTTGTTTTTGAGTTAATATTATTCTTTTTTAAACTTCTGAATGTTTTTGAAATTAATAATGTAAAGAGCTTGGAGCCTTGTATTCCTTGAACAACGCACAGTTCATAGTAAAATGCTCCATGATCTTAATTTGCGAATTCGCCATATTTTATATGTAAAGATAAGTAGAGGTGGTTTCCTCTATAAATTCTTGGTGCAGTCAATTATGTGGTATATACAGGGTGTTCGATAAAATTAAATCAATCCGTTAACATGTTATCCTCTTCATACGTCTCTAATAACTCTTAATAGCTGACATTGCTCTTATCATACCTCAAGTTAGTTCAACTGAGATTATTTCCAAACAATTTACATAATGTGGATGATATTATCCACACTAATCAAATGGAAGACTGTTGATTATTCGTGGACGTATTGAATCAAGTCGAGGAATTCTTTAAAATAACACTTGCGACACATAAAATTATTAAGTTTATTATTCTATTTAAAATGAACTATATTTCCTAAGCTAATTTAAATATTCCCTAATAAATCCCAATAAAGTTTAAGTAACTAAAGTTTGAACTGTGTATCGAATACGAAGCTTTTTAAAATTAGTATTATATTAACATATTACTATTTTTGCTCAAGGAATACATAAAATTAGCATATAAGCATATTACTACTTTTGCTCAAAGAATACATGATTAAGGTATTGACCTCATGTTTACGAATACCATGTATATTTGCTGACTTTAGTTACCATCGAACTCTACACAAGAAATCTTAACCTCAAAAATACGTGAAGCTTCTGAAACATTTCTTCACTTCTCTCAACTTTACATCCACCTCGACTACCTACTTTAAGTTTTGTGAGAACATGCCGTATGTATATGTACATTCCTCTCGCTGCAGAAGGAAATCCTCGGCGGCGATAATTAAAGTTCCGGAGTGTACAACATTAGAGGCGGCTTTTATATTCCGTAATTTACGAGATGGAAGTTTTTGATACTTCGCCACTCTCTTTATTACGACGTTAATATTAAAGTGTTTCGCGATCGCGGGAAATGGACGATACAAATAAAGAGATTACGGGCGGGATTTATGGCGTTCGCGTTAAATACGAACGACGGGCTTCGTGCTTCGAATCACTAAGTGTAGTACATTAATAATGTAAAGTTGTGGTTTCGAAAAATTAAAGAGATATTGAGGCAGCGAGAGGAACTGCAGTAGCAGAGAATAAGATCAAAGCGGGAAAGGATATTTTAGAGAAAAGTGTCGAGGTGGTGAAGTTTTTTGTCGTTATTACACACAATACACTGTATTTTGTCAAGGTACCTTTGAGATGATTAAACCGTTAAAGAGAAAGTGTGAAAGATACTAAATACCAACTCGAGAACATTTTATAATATTTTTACTGATTTAGTGACCTGTTTTTTAATAGAAAGTTAAGGAATAAAAACGTTCCATTTCAATATGAAAACTTGTGAAAAAGAAACTGTGAAGATTATACAAGGTAGTATTGTAGGGTATTTTTTGAAATGGTTACCCCAAGTAGTTCCAAAAAATTCATTTCCATAATTCATTAATATTTTTACTCTTACTGTCGAATTACTAGAATTGATATAATTTAATTACATTTCTAAAACAACTCTTGGAATGTAAATTGGTTAAAATAGATAATAATTTTTTAATAAATGTAAGATTCACGTGGCAATTTTCACAATCTTCAAATGCCAAGTAAATATCCTTAAACCTCTAATCTTTATATATTACCCATTTTTCTAGTAGTAATCGGAGGATTATCAATGTTTATACATAACGCGTCGCCTCGAATGAAAAGTTTAATTCTTAAATCTACTGACTCATTTAGATTCATAACGATGGTATATTTTTCAAAAAATTCTCGACATATAAATTTAAAAAAAAAATAAAAACGATCAATCCAATTAAGCGTTGATTTACATTTGTCGCTAAATAAATTCATTAATTTTCCACACAGCATGCCATCTGATTTATTAAGGACATGACTTGCTGTAGTAAAAATTACAAGAAAAATGAAACGAACTTATGATTTTTTTTTTTTAATAAAAACCTCCTTGGAAAATTATGAACATGCGCAACCGGAATAATTAGAATTCCTAAATAAATTCATCAATTTTCCACAAAGCATGCCATCTAATTTATTAAGAACATGACTTGCTGTAGTGAACATTACAAGAAAAATAAAAGGAACTTACGAAAATTTTTTAATAAGAACCTCCTTTGGAAAATTATGAAACTGCGTAACCGGAATAAATAAAATTCCCAAATAAATTCATCCATTTTCCGTACAGCGTGCCATCTAATTTATTAAGGACATGACTTGCTCTAGTGAAAATTACAAGGAAAATGAGAGGAACTTAAGGAAATTTTTTAATAAGAACCTTGGAAAATTACGAACATAGGCAACCGGAAAAAATAAAATTCCTAAAGTTCATCAATTTTCCACACAGCAAGTCATGTCCTTAATAAAATAGATTTTATTAAGGACATGACTTGCTGTAGTAAAAATTACAAGAAAAATAAATGGAACTTACGAAATTTTTTTAATAAGAACCTCCTTAGAAAATTATGAAAATGCGCAACCGGAATAAATAAAATTCCCAAATACATTCATCAATTTTCCACACATCAAGCCATCTAATTTATTAAGGACATGAGTTATTGTAGTAAAAATTACAAGAAAAATGAAAGGAAGTTAAGAAATTTCTTTAATAAAAACCTCCTTGGAAAATTATTAACATGCGCAACCGAAATAAATAAAATTCCTAAATAAAATTATCAATTTTCCACACAGCATGCCATCTAATTTACTAAGAACATGGCTTTCTGTAGTAAAAATTACAAGAAAAATGAAATAAACTTAAGAATTTTTTTAATAAAAACCTTCTTGGAAAATTATGAACATGTGCAACCGGAATAAATAAAATTCCCAAATTAATTCATCAATTTTCCACACAGCAAGCCATCTAATTTATTAAGTACATGAGTTGCTGTAGTAAAAATTACAAGAAAAATGAAAGGAACTTAATATATTTTTTTAATAAAAATCTCCTTGGAAAATTGTGAAAATGCGTAAACGGAATAAATACAATTCTTAAATATATTCATCAATTTTCCACACAGCAAGCCTTCTAATTTATTAAGGACATGACTTGCTGTAGTGAAAAGTACTAGAAAATGAAAGGAACTTAACATTTTTTTAATAAAAATCTCCTTGGAAAATTATGAAAATGCGTAACCGGAATAAATAAAATTCCTAAATAAATTCATCAATATGCCACACAGCAGGCCATCTAATTTATTAAGGACATGAATTGCGTTAGTAAAAATCATAAGACAAATGAAAGCAACTTAAGAAAATTTTTTAATAAGGACCTCTTTGGAAAATTATGAAAATGCGAAACCGGAATTTTCCGAGGATTGCACCAAAATATAGCATACCGATAAAATGTAATTAAATTCCGACTAGGTTATTACTAACCATGCATCAACAAAATTAGCTGATGTATACTGCACATTTGACCTTTATATATATTATACATTTACATAAATATGTTTTATATTATTTATATAAAGATATAATGTCTAAAGTCCTTAGTTGTAAACTTAAAATTATTAATTAACCTGAACTATTGAATTTCAAATTTAGTCAAGGCTCTAGCTCCTAAATGTGTACCATATAATATTAAACAAACACATTCCTTAGCGTCTCCTCAGCGAACTTTTATTGACTGGATCCTGAACCTTGAAATCCATGTTAAAATCCTCGAGTTTTGAATCACTCCATAAACCAATTTTTCAGGTCAAATGTCTCACTTGCATTGCACTCGAGACGACGTGGAAAAGTTCATATTTCTTGCAGTCTTATCTGAATCACATTCAAATTGGTTACTTCTTATTCCGAACTTCTCGAAACTCTGGTGTGAGTAATTCGAAGCAAAGACTTGAATTCAACGCCTCGAGTTACGTGACGATATCATTAGTGCTCTCACAGGAAAATCTCGTATTGAATGGAAAATTGCCCCAGACAGGGAAACTGTTCAAATATCTTACAAAGGAAAACTTACAATGTAATAAGTAAGAAGGGGTTAAAATGGCCAAAACTGGCGCAAGAGTTGCTGAGGAAAAATCGTGTTATGTTAAAAATACTTAAAACTTAAGCAATCGTTTTTCTTTCATTACTTTTTACACAACAAAATGCGTTTGAACTGCAATTAAAATTTAATTTCTTTGACTATCCCAACAGTTCTTTTGATAAAAGTAAATCCCTTCTCGTCCCGTAATAAGGGAGCGATCGAAGTCCCGCACGGTTCCGGGATAATTTCCATTTGGCCGCATTCAAAACAACCCCCTCAGCTCAGGCTCCTCAGCAGCCTCCCGCGAACCTCCCTCCGGCGTTTAAGAGATCGCAACTCCCCTCACCGCTATCCTGTTTGTCGGCGGCTGATTCGATTGTGAGGATGAGACACGATCATCCGCTACGTTAGATCAATATTTATCATTGGTTCACGGTCATTTATATTCCCCTCGTTTTTTCCATTTTCTCGCCCCCCACGTCGATAATTTACGGCCGGGAATCGGGACTCTCGGCCGATTACTCTCCCGGAGATAATAAGTGCTTTCAGGTGTTACGTCTAGGGAGGGCCCCACACATACCTACACACATTTGCGCCGGAGATAATGCGCAAACTTGATTCTTTATTCAATAACGAGTGCGAAGATAAAGCTGAAACGGGAAACGTAAACGTCCCAACGGTAAGACAAACAGATGCTACAAAAGGATTAGTCGTTACAGATCGAATCTTTTCCAAATTACACCTAATTTCGAATGAAAGTGATTTAATTTCCAAAGTTAAATCCGGTTCTTTAACTGAAAACAAAAAGCGAAGATAAGACGATCGGAGATAAGACCAGAACTCGGGGAGTGGAGTAAAGTCAGGGATTAAAATCAACATCACAAAAATAACTTGAAACCCATTATGTTACTCGATACCTCCCTTATGAGCCGAGGTATAAAGTTACAGAGATTTTCGTGTCGGGAAGTGTGGCAAAATACGACTTTAATTGATTTCTCTGAATACCAAACAACTGTTGAGTATATCGTATATACCGTCATCATTTAAGGATATTAAATTCTGGACGGATATGGTGTAATTTACTTTTTTCTTAAGGGAATGGTTACAGATAACAACTAGAATCCGAAAATCTTCAATGGGCTTCTAACTATTACAATGGGTTATTAAGAGCGGTGCAACCCTTTTTTGGTTCAAAATATCAAATTTTTTATTGGACTACTTTGAATCATAAAGTGCTTAGTAATTTTTTAATTCAATACTGATTCCTTTCGTAGAGACCTATTCAAAATCCAGTCAAACAAATATCATATAAAGAATTTTTTTGATTCCAATGTTTAAAATGCCATATATTACTATAGTACTTACATACTGTAGAGGGTGTTTTTTATGTCAGTTTAACGTACATAAGTAACATCTTTGTTACCGGTAGAAACAAATTGCCGATTAAATGTTCAAAGTCCATTAATATTTCATCTTGACGACAACCGAATTTTAACAATTTGGATATCTTGGATTTATCGGAAATGTTAATTTTTTTCATTTTTTCATTTCCCACAAAAATAAACCAGCTTAAATTTTTCTTACAAATTTCTTAAATTTACCATAAATCTGGAAATACAGTTATAGTGAAATGTTGATGATAATTATTTTGCATACTTCAAAGCTACATTAAAAATACCATGTTACAAAAAAATGTTAACAGTCCAAGTTTACAATACAAGCCAAAACTTTGTTTTAATAAATTGTACTAATCGACAAAGTATATTAGCAAACGTGGTCATTCAGTCCATTGAAACAAAATTTTTGTTCCTGTTATTGACTAAAAATTCATGGAACAACGTTAATTTAACCGATTGTTCGTTATATTTCGGACGTACTGTGCAATCTAAACTCTTAAAGAAGTCCTAAACAACTCCATGAAATAATTTCGTTTTCTGTAATGATCGCTCTCTCCGCCTGTCTAAAACAATCTGTTCAGCATTGACGTTAAAGGAAAATATGTATGTACAGAAGCCTTAAGTAAACCGAATGCAAATTGCCGTGGATAAAAATAAAGCCTTTGATTTGTGACGCTATTTCCAACCTAAATATTACGGATATTTTTACCTGGCGACAAATAGTGTACATATATTGGCATTAATGTAAAGTAGCGGCCTGTAAAAATCGCGTGAATAAAATGATATATTCCTTTCCCGGGCCGCAACCTGGAATTAATTAGCGACAGCACGTCACGATTAACTTAATTTTTTAACAGCTTCAATTTTTTCTCGGCGACCTTGGCCAAAAAATAACCGTTTTTCCCTCTATTTATATCTGTTATAAATTATTTCCCGGAGCCGAGGTCTCCTTGCGACCCTCGAATTAAAATTATAAAAATATACGACCCTTCAACGTATTGCAATTATACTTAACGATTTCTTTCAGATTGAGTGAACTTCCTTTTCCCGACTCAGCTTTTGTAAGTTTATTGAGTGAACTTCCTTTCCCCGACTCAACTTTTGTAAGTTTGTTTTAACTCATTTAAACTTAGAGTAGTAGAGAATTGTAATTTATCTACTAGCTAAAGTTTTAGATAGTGAGTTCCGTGTTTACGCAGATAGGAAGACACGGAACCATGAATTGTGCCTTAAGTTCTGGAAATCCGGAATGTCCCTCCCACATGTTTAGTTTAGATCCACCACGGACTTGTGCTAGCGTTTCCGTTCACAATGTAGCGAAAATCTAGTTAATTAATCCGATACAAAAGCACCGAAGACGGGACTTAATTACTTCCTCTTTTGATATTTCCTTGGAATACTTTCCGGGAGTTTCATGGCTGGATTAATTTTAAAGATGGGGATAGAGGCTAAAAGTAAATTAACCGACGAGCCGTTCCGGAATTTATTCCGACACTCCGGAGATAAATCCGGAGTTTATATTGACGATGGGAAAAAATCGGTAAATAGAAATCGGGGCTTTTGAATTTCATTCGGAAGGATTTGAATGCCACGAGTCAACCGGTAATTTAAACTCGTGGATTTTCCATAAGTAAATATCAAACGTGGAAAAATGATTGCGGGAAAATTAATCTCGGGGGTTTTGTAGGCTGAGCGCTATATCCCATTCACTAAAATTATGGTCCTTATCGAATCCTCGTAGGCTGATTAGACAATCCGTATAGATCGTAGAGTAATTGCAGTGTTGTATAGCGTTAACGACGTTGACGTAAATTTATTATGTAGGTGTCTGTAGTGTCTGTGCCTCAACTAAATGAATATGGAATAGCATTTGTTGATGTATGCTTCGTGCGGTAATGTAAATGCAAGGTATGCAAAGTTTGTACAGTGTACATACATTTGAAAGTACAGTCGGACAGTAGCTGTGTAAATAAGTTTGTAGTGTAAATAAACAACAAGGGGTTTATCTGTCGGTTTTCTGGGAAAATGCTTTTAAGAACATGTTTTTCGTCTCTTTTAACTTTCTAGATTTTTATATGATAATGAAATAGCCTCTCAGCTCGCCTACTCTTTTTTGAATTAATTTGATATCTAGTAGATCATTTAAGGTCAATTTAACAGGATCCAGATGGTTAAAGTGAGGTTTTTAGTAATTGACGTGTTAATTTTTATAGCGAATAAATTTTCCAATAATTAGATTGTGCATAACAAACTTTCCCATCTAATGCGTAATACTACCTGACCGATATTTGAAATTTTCCTTTCACTTGTATTATTATTATTGTTATTATTATACTTAAATAGTGTTTAGAATAATAAGAACTAAATAAATAGTGATTCCGCGAATGAAGGGACACTTGGTTTTTAAGGGGGATAGCCACTGTGACGGCTAAAAAAATTAGTGATTTTCAAGAATTTTTTTGACCTGGTAAATAAAGGAATTTATGGATCGTTCTTTTTTAATTTTATTAAGTACATATCCAGCAATGTTTCCACAAATTTTTATTAAAAAAGTATTTATTAGTTTTAACAATATAAACGATACCATAGAGCCTGAAAAAAAAATTCCCCTGCCATGGTCGCATCGATTTTTTAAATGCCGGTAATCAGAATAAAAAAACATTAAAACTAGCACAATCTGTATGAATATAGTTATCGTTACACGTAGCCGTTTTTTTTTGTATTGTGATAAACTTTGCTTAAATGGCAGATTCACTCCGTACTATTTTTTTATTGGTTCTGAAACACACAAATTTGCTTTTTATCTGCAGACTTTATAACTTAAAAATCTTATTTTTTAATTGGTTTGAAACTATGAAGTACAAATTTAAAGTTTAGTTTAACAATTTGCGCTAAAAAGTTGGCTAGGCAATTAAAAGGTTTTCATTAAGCGCCCGTTCTTGGTAAAATTCGCTTAAGGGACAAGGAAAATTCTGGCATATTCACATTACACATACGATAATGTAATGTAGCAACGAGTATTTTAAAATGGGAAATTGACATTTGTGTTTTTAAAAATCGTTAAATGGCGTTTATTAGTGTGAGTTAAGATGTGTCATATATCCTTGAAAAGGGTTATAGAAAGGTATGGGAATTGTTGAAAGGCATGCTTTGTTATATGAATGCAGATTTTTTTAAAATTTAAATTTGGTGACATTGTTATACATCGACAACAAATTTCTTGTAATATTATAACACAGTAACGTACGTTAGGAGCATTACCTGTGAATTCTGATGACAACGCCTCTATTTCGTCTATTTAATACATTCGTGCATAACACCAAATTTACCAGGCTTGATAAACCTCGAAGGTCCATGACATTTCCTGCTCTTCCAGTGTACAAACTTTCATTACTTTCGGTCGGCCGAATAAGTCTACGTAAAGGTCGGCCATAATTGTAGTTAACACCCTGTATAAAGCTTCCTGTTATTGCTCGGATTCAATTTCTCGTCTTGTGCGTCGGTTTTTGTTAACGTAGCGAATTTTCCGATGAAGAAAAAAGCGTAACGTCATGTAAGTTCTGTTTTCCCTCGAACGCGTTTCGCCCCCTCTAAGAATGTCATTCGTCTATTCCGCCAGATTTTACGACAGAAATATTTTTTATCGGGAATCGATACAAACGAGTTTTACCAGACGTCGACGTATCGTTAAGGGAATTTTATGCGTACCGGAGGAAAAGCTGCAGCTACCGGATCCCGTGCGAAGAGGGAACGGAAGGAAAACACACTCGTATTCGTTAGTAGGTGAGCACGTTGAAATTTTTTACCAAAGGGAACGTTTGAGGGATCAGTCACGGACGGGGTGAACGAGGGAAGGGATTTCTTTTTTGGTTAACGCGAATTTCTGCTAATGAACGAGCGAGCTCCCTTAATTCCCAAGGAAATTCGAAGGACAGGCTCTCTGCAAAATGAGCTGCTTGAGGAGCAATCCGCGAAGTGTCCCATTTAGGGTATTGCCTTTGTTTTATTGGCCGTAGGGATCCAGAAAAGAAACGAAGCAATTTACAGTGGGAGAGCAATTAAAGGCGATTTGCCTCGTTTTTTGCCGTCCGACAAAAAATTAAGTTGTTTAGCAACAGGGGGAGGATAACCCCCCCTCATCCGGAATTTTTCCCCTCCGTTCAGTCTCAGATGGAATGACTGGCTAGGCTGGAACCGAACACTCAGGCTATCGATCGAAGTTCGCGAATATGCCGCGAAAGAGGACACACACATAGAGGGAGAGACAATGCCGAATGTGGGACGAGGAGGAGGTGTGAAATATTGTTTCGGCTTCCGTGGAGTACCTATCGTAACGTGGCAGGTGGGAAAGTTTCGAATGGAACACGACAACCCAGATGCTCGTCAATTTTATTATTAATGAGGGGGAGGCAGTCGATTTGTAAGTTGTTTCGGTACGAGAGACGAGACGAATAAGTAAAAGCTTTTATTGTTCTCGTTTAAAATCGAAACAGGTTTCCTAATCCGTTCTTCTGAACCTCCTGAAATTCTCTCTCAGAGATTTGACTCTACTGATGGTAACGGGGACGGTTTGTGATAGTCAGTTATTGTTACATTTGTAAGAATAATACAACGTGATCAAGCATGACTGTTTGAGTTGGCAATGCTGAATTTCATTTTTAAATGGTACAACTGCTAATTTGAATTTGCTATTTCAAATTCAAATTTCTGGTATTCTTTTCAAATTTATTTATTTAAATTGGTTTTCACGTTTCAACACGAAATTTTCATTTGGAATGGCGTACTTTCGAAGAAGGATTTATAACCCAATTACTGGTTGGCAGTACTCTCTAGAAGCAATTTCTGGAGTTGTTTCCGGAGACTTTGGTCACTTTCGATGCCTTTCTGCAACATTGCATGCGAGTAGCTGAACGTTATTTAAATACAGGGAGCGTAAGCAAACAAAAATCAACCAGTGGACCTTCTACTCTAAACGAGGAAGTTGTCGAGGATATCAGAACTCGAATGCTAGGAAGTCCTCGCAAATCCTAACGAAAGCTCTCCATTCAAACAGGTTTGGTCCTTAAGCGGCATTTACATTTACGAGTAACTCGCATACGTGTACTTGCATAGGAGTACGAATTTCATTTACATTAAAATCAGACTCGTATGCGAGTAAAGACCAATAACAATGGCGCCAAATAAAAGAAAACGGACAGCTATGGCAGGAATTTTACTGTTACTAATGAAGGAAAAACGAAAATGTGATGTTTCCTGATTATATGTTGACCATAGATTGTTTATCTTCTTCTTCACAACCTCTACCGAAATGTTCATAATATCGGCAATCGTAGCATATGCTTTATACCTCGCACTTAAATCTCTATATATTCTTTGCATCTGACATCCCACAAACACTTCATGTTATAATAAAGATCAATCGATTGATCGAGATCTTCTGTTGATGATCTCTTTTCCACCATTTTGAAATAGATTCACTCGTAGCGCTACTCGGATCTCTCTCAACTTCGACACCAACTCGTATACTACTTACGAGTTCTCATTTACACATACGAATTAGTATACGAGTTGCTGACTCGTGTGCGAGTTACTCGTAAATGTAAATGCCGCTTTATGCCTCCTATTCAACCAATTTTCATTCTTACCCATAAAACTTCCACTTTTCCATGTTGTTCTAATTCATGGTTTTACAGGTTTATTATATATGGAAGTTGCTCCACTGTGCTTAAAAAGAAATTAAAGTACCACCCTTACAAAATTTCCATCGTCCAGTCATTAACCCCACCTGATCGTCCGCAGACAGTTTTATTTTGCAATTGGTTCAATGACATATTAAATAATAATGATATCCTTGACAATACCCTCTTTTCCGACGAAGCCTGGTTTCATCTCAAGGACTATGTGAATAACAAATTACAGAATTTGCTCAGGTGAAATTCTTACGCTATCAGAGAGACACATTTGCACTCGGTTAAAGTTGGTGTTTGGTTGGCAATCTTAAGGACGCGGGTGTATGGGCCAATATTTTTTAATTTTAACGTCAATTCGGAGAGATATATCTAACACCTTTTGAGGCCTTTTATAAACCAATTAACAGACGAAGAGCGTCAAATTGGATATTTCCAACAAGACTCTGCAAGGGCACATACGGCTCGTGCTACTATGGGATGTTTATGAGAGAATTTTGGCGACAGAGTTATTAGTCAGGGCATTTAGCCAAGCAGGTTACCAGATCTCACTCCATTAGATTTTTCGTTATTTGGGCTCTTGAAGGACAATGTCTTTTGGAACATATTGCATACTGAAGAAGAACTGCAAGGGGCAATAGTTCAGGAAGTGGCAAATATTACCCCCAATATGATGGTGAATATCTTCGAGAGCCTAAAAAGGAGAGTTAATTTAGGTCTGGACCAAAATGGGGGGCATTTTGAGCATTACCTTTAGCTGTTTAATTAAATTATTGTTCTGTATTTCGAGTTTCATTTTTTAAGCGTTTATTTTTATTGACATAACCTACAATCTTATCGCTGATTGTTATGTCAAATTTTTGTCAATAAAACATCCGGTTGTAGTGTTGCAAATAGACAGGTAAAAAATTCTCTAAAAAGTGTTGCCAACTCAAACAGTATTTCTTGATCACCCAGTACTTCAATACCGCTACATTATCACTTGTGCTGCTTGATTTAATTGAACACACGTGCCTCGCCAGGAAATTCCTTTGCAAGGTTAGTTTCTGGCAATTCTCGTTTTGCTGAGGGTGCGTGTCCTCGTTCGCGACATTATTAAGTCCTTGTATTAAATTTACACACATGGTACAGTCGCCCCTAGTGTTTATTAACCTCTAATATCTCACCGGTACAAACTGTTTTACATCTTGGAATTTTAAGTTCACTTTAAATAATTCTGGTATTTTTTACTTTTTAATCAACTGAACAGATTTGTTTTGGGGTCCGGATAAGTTCATAGGTGCAAAATCCTTTATACTATTTGCTAATAGAGATATATCAGTGGAGATTACATGCAACGCAGACCTTACCTTGTAGAGGAAATTGTCGTATTCCCTCTAACTACCGAGATATTTAATTATTAAAATTCCTATAGAACGTAAACAAACGCGCAGCCATATTAAATGACAGTCGAGATGGAACAGAAAAATCGTATACGGGAAAAGTATGGAATTACATTGCAGAATATTGATGCAAATTCGATGTTCTAACGTCACAGGTCAGAAATTTGAATGTAAAGCACATGAGTTAGTCAAGGTCAACGTAAATTTAGTACATTGTTTTTCCTTGCCCTCTCGCAAGTAATTCATGCTTTACAGGACAACAACAAATCTCATATTTTCTCTTTTCACGCCTCAAACCCCCAGCGGCGAAATACTGCAAATTGACTAAAAAATAAGTCATATTGTATTACTAAAGTAAAAACACCATTTCCTCGGGAAATATGATTTTTTCGGAAAACTCCATTTTCCTCCCCAGAAACTATCTCCTACGCGATTAGGGCCCTTTTTCGGTCATTTCCTGGAAATTTCGAGAAAAAATGAGTGCACCTATGTACTTATCCTGACTCACGTTTTGAGATCAGGAAGACATGTCACTCTAACTCAAAGAAAAATGAACATGAGCGTACCCTCCTATCAATTCCCATCTAAGTTATGAATTCCCAAAGCAGCAGCTACTCTATTAAAAGCCTCGCTATACTCGCTCATCCCAAAGTCGAAACCGTTAATCTCCGGCCTTTTAAACTCCACATCACTAATTATATCGTCGACTAACTTTCTAAAAAGTAAAAATGAACGATCCGAACCGTCGGGAAACTTCCGTTAACTGTTGCCCGTTATAACTAAGGGCGCGCGCTGTGTGTGTATGTTCTCCTAACTTCGTAACAATCGCGGAGAGTAAAATTAAAAGTTGTTCCCCGTCGTTCATCAAAATACCCTCTCCATTACTCCGAGTCCGCGAGGAGTGAGGAGCGAATGAAATCTAAACACGGCGGCGGCGCCTCCGGGAAATTTAATCGCTCGGAACAAGATATTGCAGAAAGTTAGGGAGATCTTGATGCACGTCGGGCTGTTTGTAGTCGTCGTGAGTAGTGGAATTCTTAAGGGGGTGGGGAGCTGAAGTTTAGGGAGCGAAATCTTGTCTTGAAAAATATAACCAAATGAAAACACCAAGTCTTCACCAACTGCTTTATTCAAAGTTGAGCGACCGGTTTCGGCTTCTTCGAAGCCATCCTCAGGCTCGCACTACATGAATGAGGAGCATTCATTTTCATATTCCGTTTTTATCACATTCGCGAACTTTCTAGAATGTCAACGGGGGTCACCTAACTAGTTAGTTAAGGTTGACTTCGTAGTCAATTTCCAACCTCTCAAGAATGAGGTAGCTAGATCCTTTAGAGTTTAGAGCTTTGTCCATGTTCTTATCGAATTTTGATGTGTGTTAATTATAATGTATTTAACTGTGTGTGTCGACGTAACTGTATTATATGTGTGACGCCGCACACCTCGATCAACGGGAGCCCTAAAAACAACTTGTGAGTATTGCTTTGTGAGGCACTTACCTTCTGTGATCTAGTGCTCCTCATTCATGTAGTGCGAGCCTGAGGATGGCTTCGATGAAGCCAAAACCGGTCGCTCAACTTTGAATAATGCAGTTGGTGAAGACTTGGTGTTTTCATTTGGTTACATTGCCCTGGCTAACTTAGAGATGCTGGACAAGCTTCGGTCGTTGAAAAATATATTTCTTTGGGGTGGGAACTGGATAACGGATTGAAGGGTGGAACTGAATGTTAAAGGTTAAATTGCCTAATACTACGAATGAATACGTCTCATGACGAAAGACCAAAATCGGTGGCTGTAGATTGAGACAGTCTTTTTCATCGCTAGACCTTACACGTTTTGCCTGGGTAGGAACCTGCAGAATGTATAATCTGAAGTTTTCATCTTTTGTTAAAAAGCAATCCAAAGCTCGTTAAAGTTTCAAAATTTTGTAGGGGACATTTTCCTAATTTATTCAGAAAGTGAAAACGAATATAACTCTAAGAGAATAAATTAAATTTAAAAAAAATCCTTCTGCTGTAAAGTTACGGTAAATTTGACACGACAAAGGAATGTTAAAGGCAAACAAGAGGGATATTCTAAACATTTGCATTTTCCTACATAGCGAGGATCACAAATAAAAATCGTAAAATTCAAAATTAATCTCCCTTTAGAATTTTTTATGTTTGAGCGTTCCTCGCTGTGTTGTAAGAATCTTATCTACTCTTTGTGATTTCTTTAAACTTTCATTTCATTCCTTGTCGTCGTCTTGAATGTTAAACTGGATTTATAAACTCTGGGGTTGAAGTTCAGTTGAGATTCAGTCATATTTTACTTGAGGTTCAGTTATCGTTGGCAAGTTTTCAGGTTGGGCACCATTCATAAACGTCGTTCAATTTTTGATACATTACATTCGACGTAGTCTAAAATATTGTGTCTTTTATTTTTAATGTTTGTAAGTGTAAGTGCACATTTTATTTACTGTCTATGTTGGCGTGGTTTTAGTGTTTGGTAGTCTTTGGGGTTTTTTTGGGTTTCGATATAAACAACACTTTTGTTTCAATTGTGTCATTTCATTTGATTGCGTTTATGTGCAAGCGTGATTACATGATCTTATAGGTTCATCTCATTGGCTAGAGGTTCGCCGTCGAACCTCCAATAAAGTCACTATATATCCATTCATTTTATTAAATCCCGATGCACGTCATTTTGATGACGTCAGAATCATCCACTACTACCAACTTAATATAGTCACAGGACATCGCAATTTATGTGTAACGTGTATATTTTAAGTTGACAATATACTGGGTGATCAAGAACGACTGTTTGAGTTGGCAATCCTACCTGGAGGATTTTTTTGCCTAAGGGTTTGCAACGCTACAACCGGATATGTTTATTTGACAAAAATTTGACATAACAATCAGCAATAAGACTGTAGGTTATGTGAATAAAAATTAACGCTTAAAAAATGAAACTCGAAATACAGAACAATAATTTAATTAAACAGCTAAGGCCCGTTTGCACCAACTTTTTTTTAAGTGTCATTTAACAAAGGGACATTTAAAATTTAATTGTAACTTAATTTTAAATCATTTGCACCCAACCATTTTCTCAGTACTTTAACTAATGTTCATTTAGTTCTTTTACAATCCGGCAACGTCGTATCTTTCAAACAATTTTTGTGTTTCTTGCTTGGTAGAACACGGACACGGAGGTTCCAAACGTTTCAAAAACAGCATTTTGTGCTTTTTTGTTTGAATTTTGAATAACGTCAATCTTTTGATGGGTGATGCAGGCTGCAGGCGGAGGTGCGTGTGCGTAGGGTAGTGCGTTTGAGTTTTTTTGTTCGTGTGCGATGGAGCAAGAAGAAAATCAAGGCAACAAACGGAAGAGAGGGTTAAATTTTAGCCCCAGGGAGGTTAACCGTTTATTTACTATTGCTCTGAAATATAAAAATGTTATTGAAAACTTATTGCCACTGCTGGCATAAAATCTTAGTGTCAGGAGCAATTGGTTCATTGGAGACAGGCTATTATTTCTAAAAAATCAAAGTTGTTTAAGAATGCAACGTATAGCTGCAGTAATGTGTAATATCTACATACCTATCATCGGGGTACTCTAATTGATCTTCAATTTGTGTCAGAAGTCGAAGAACTGTAGGTTTTGTTAACCGAAATCTCTTGAAAAAGTCCATTTCAGGCAACTCCTGATAGTGGTTAGGTCTAAGAAAAAATCGTCTGGGATATCCCATATCTACAAAATCAAGGACTTCTAAATTATCATCCAGAAAATCCTCCACCAGGATATTCTCCAAAATATCCAAATTTTCCATTGAAATGAAAGTATGGGTCCGATATCAAGGTGCTACTTATCACTTTAAAAAAAATTTTGACTCTTTTGGTGTCAACTCCAACTGTCAAAAGGAATGCAATTTAAGGTTAAAGTATGATTAAATACCATTTAAATGAGGAAATTTGGCCAGTTAGCAAATGAGAGGATAAGAGACCTTTAAGGGTCTCTTAATGTTGGTGCAACACACCGAAAACGCTAATGCCACGTTAAGGAGCCTTTAGCCTAATTGACACTTAAAAAAAAGTTGGTGCAAACGGGCGTAAAGGTAATACTCAAAATGCTCCCCATTTTGGTCCACACATAAATTAACTCTCCTTCTTAGGCTCTCGAAAGTATTCACCTGCACATTAAGAGTAATGTTTGCCACTTCCTGAACTATTGCCTCTTGCAGCTCTTCTTCAGTATGCAATATGTTTCTAAAGACATTGTCCTTCAAGAGCCCAAATAACGAAAAACCTAATGGGGTGAGATCTCGTGACCTGCTTGGCCAAATGACCTGAATAATTATTACTCTGTCGCCAAAATTCTCTCTTAAATATCCCATAGTAGCACGAGCCGTATGTGCCCTTGCAGAGTCTTGTTGGAAATATCCAATTTGACGCTCTTCGTCTGTTAATTGGTTTATAAAAGGCCTCAAAATGTATTGGATATATCTCTCCGAATTGACGGTAAAATTAAAAAATATCGGCCCATACACCCGCGCCCTTGAGACTGCCAACCAAACACCAACTTTAACTGGCTGCAAATGTGTCTCTCTGATAGCGTAAGGATTTTCACCTGACCAAACTCTGTAATTTTGTTTATTCACATGGCTGTTGAGATGAAACCAGGCTTCGTCGGAAAAGAAGGTATTGTCAAGGATATCATTATTATTTAAAATGTCATTGAACCAATTACAAAATAAAACTCTCTGCGGGTGATCAGGAGGCGTTAATGACTGGACAATGGAAATTTTGTAAGGGTGGTACTTTAATTTCTTTTTAAGCACAGTGGAGCAACTTCCATATGATAAACCTGTAAAACCGTGAATAAGAACACCATGGAAAAGTGGAAGTCCTATGAGTAAGAATGAAAATTTTTTGAATAGGAGGCATAAGGACCAAACCTGTTTGAAAGGAGAGCTTTCTTAAGGATTTGCGAGGACTTCTTTGCATTCGAGTTCTGATATCCTCGGCAACTTCCTCGTTTATAGTAGAAAGTCTACCAGTTGATTTTTGTTTGCTTACGCTCCCTGTGTTTAAATAACGTTCAACTACTCGCATGCAATGTTGCTGAAAGACAGCAAAAGTGACCAAAGTCTCGGGAAACATTTCCTGAAATTGCTGGTATGTGTCTTCGAGAGAGTACTGCCAACCAATAATTGGGTTATAAATCCAGCTTCGAAAGTACGTCATTCCAATGAAAATATCGTGTTGTAACGTGAAAACCATTTTAAATAAATAAATTTGAAAAAAATATCAGAAATTTTAATTTGAAATAGCAAATGGCATCTGTTAATGACGCTGCCAGTGTCACCAACCGGATGTTACTCCAGTTGTAAAATTTAGAAATTGAAATTCAGTATTGCCAACTCAGACAGTCATTCTTGATCACGTTGTATATGGTCATGTGTATTCTCAACCTAAAATATACACGGAACACATAAATTGCGATGTCCTGGGACTATATTCAGTTGGTAGTATTGAATGTTTGGTGACGTCATCAAAATGACGTGCATCGGGATTTGTTTTCAACAGAGTATAGTGACTTTACCTTCAGCATAAAACTTTGCCATCTCTGAACCGCAAACGAACCTCAACTGTAATTAGAACCTCGCCAAAAAAAGTTTTTAATTGTCAGCGTGCTTTCCACAAGTTCCATGAGCTGAATCTCAACGTCATAGTTTATAAATCCAGCTTTATGTCAGTCGCTATCTCCAGCGATCCGTTCAAAAGATATAATTTTTAGGAGGCCATGCTTGGCTCGTTTCTTGTGGGAAGCTGGGAACTTGCCCTTCGGAAATTAATTGCGGGCCGTCGCTCTGATTCGTGTTCTCCGTATAATTACCTCCTTGTAAAGTTATGTTTGCATCGAAGGCAACACGTCAGGCCCTAACCGCAGCTGCTCAGGATTAGCAATAAGAGACTCCCCCGTCCTCCTAGCCTTGTTCCTCCCCCTGTTCCTTCCAGGGGTGTTAATTGCATTATGTTATCGTTTAATTGACTGAATGTTGATCTTCTAAGGGAGTCGAATTTTTTATACGTTCGTCGAATGAGGCGAATCCCTCAAGTTAATTACCTACTCGTTGTTTCGTAATGTTTGTTTTGTTCTTCGAGGCCGCGTTCGGTAACGTTTTGCAGTTTTCGGTTGTTTAGGTTACGGCCGGGTGTAAAAACAACCTGGGGTGATTCGGGGTGTTTTAAAGTAGGCTCGGTGTTGTTTTAGGGAAAAAATGGCAAAGCGGAACGTATGGAACAATGACGTTGTTCGTTGAAAAGATTCCTAGATTTTGTTAAACGACAATACAGTCTTTCATTTTTGTTATTTTAGCCGTTTCTATTTTTTGCCTCTATAGCGTTACGAATCCTGTTGTTTTCGTTAAAGGTTTTCTCATGGAATTTCAGTGACACGCTTAAAAAAAAATCATTTACAAATTGTGGTACATAAATTTTTAAGGAGATGATCGTGATTCTGCAAAATCTACATGAGGGCGGTTTGTTCCCAAAAGTGATATTAACATTGCCTTCTCGAATAATCGAAACTGAAAATAAGTGTTGTGCTAAATTGTACTCCTTGTAGGATTGTATTACAACTGAAAATTTTTATCTACCCTTTGGAAAATCATAGACGCTCGTAATCATCATATTCAACTCGCTTCGTCTCAGGTACCTAACTCAATAAACTAGATATCGTCTAAATCCCTTGATAAAGAATTCTATTTCCAACGTGTACGATGCGTTATCCTAGAAATATCCGAGGAAACCCTCATCCTTCACTCCCATCCATGATATAGTAATACATACGGGCTTATTTCAAATCACCTCTTGAATAATTTAAGTGCCATACGCGAGTGTTTTAAAAATGAGGTCAGGAAAGGCGAATAGGAAGAAGACGAATAATGGGAAAGGGACACGTTATCCCTCCGCCCGAGGCGGAAGTCTCACGTTGCAGCAAACTTTCCGAAACTTTCGGCGAGATGTTTTTTTATGTATACATATCAGGTATGTAAGTGAGAGAAATTCTCCTGGAGGGCTTTCAATTCGTCGGCCGTCGCGACGCCTTTGTCGGTAGTGTTTTTTTTTTTGGGGGAGAGGGTGGCCCGAAAATCGCGCGAAAGTGGGAAAGTTTTAATGCGATCGATCCAGACGAGTTGCGAATTAGGGAGGGGGAGGAACACAAATTCTTTCGCTTTACTTACGTCAGGGAATGCGATGGAGGGAGAACGCGAGGCAATTTGAGGGAATTACTGACTCTTCTCGTTTGTCAGTGGCCGATTTTCGGTGTATGCTATTTTGGAATAGACATATCAACTTGTCAAGTTGAGATATTTTTATTTAACATTCTATTTTTACATCTTAATCAAAGCTACAACGTGATCAAGAATGACTGTTTGAGTTGGCAATGCTAAATTTAATTTTTAAATTGTACAACTGGTCATTTGAATTTGCTATTTTAAATTCAAATCTATGGTATTCTTTTGAAATTTATTTATTTAAAATGGTTTTCACGTTACAACACGAAATTTTCATTGGAATGGCGCACTTTCGAAGCGGGATTTATAACACAATTACTGGTTGGCAGTACTCTCTCGAAGCGACATACCAGCAATTTCAGGAGTTGTTTCCGGAGACTTTGGTCACTTTTGCTGTCTTTCTGCAACATTGCATGCAAGTAGTTGAACGTTACGTAAACCGAGGGAGCATAAGCAAACAAAAATCAACTGGTAGACCTTCTACTCTAAACGAGGAAGTTGTCGAGGATATCAGAACTCGAATGCAAAAAAGTCATCGCATATCCTTAAGAAAGCTCTCCCTTCAAACAGGTTTGGTCCTTATGCCTCCTATTTAACAAATTTTCATTCTTACCCATAGGACTTCCACTTTTCCATGGTGTTCTAATTCACGGTTTTACAGGTTTATCATATAGAAGTTGCTCCACTGTGCTTACAAAGAAATTAAAGTACCACCCTTACAAAATTTCCATCTTCCAGTCATTAACCCCTCCTGATCACACGCAGAGAGTTTTATTTTGCAATTGGTTCAGTGGCATATTAAATAATAATGATATCCTTGACAATACCTTCTTTTCCGACGAAGCCTGGTTGGTTTTATCTCAACGGCTATGTGAATAAACAAAATTACAGAATTTGGACAGGTTAAAATCCTTACGCTATCAGAGAGACACATTTGCACCCGGTTAAAGTTGGTGTTTGGTTGGCAGTCTCAAGGACGCGGGTGTATGGGCCGATATTTTTTAATTTTACCGCCAATTCGGATAGATATATCCAACACCTTTTGAGACCCTTTATAAACCAATTAACAGACGAAGAGCGTCAAATTGGATATTTCCAACAAGAATCTGCAAGGGCACATACGGCTCGTGCTACTATGGGATATTTAAGAGAGAATTTCGGCGACAGATAATTAGTCAGGGCATTGGGCCAAGCAGGTCACCAGATCTCACCCCATTAGATTTTGCGTTATTTGGGCTCTTTAAGGACAATGTCTTTAGGAACATATTGCATACTGAAGAAGAGCTGCGAGAGGCAATAGTTCAAGAAGTGGCAAACATAACCCCCAATATGCTGGTGAATATCTTCGAGAGCCTAAAAAGAAGAGTTAATTTATGTCTGGACCAACCTTTAGCTGTTTAATTAAATCATTGTTCTGTATTTCAAGTTTCATTTTTAAGCGTTAATTTTTATTCACATAACCTACAATCTTATCGCTGATTGTTATGTCAAATTTTTGTCAAATAAACTTATCTGGTTGTAGCGTTGCAAACCCCTAGGCAAAAAAATCCTTCAGGTAGGATTGCCAACTCAAACAGTCATTCTTGATCACCCAGTATTAAGAAGAACCACTGGAATAAACTAGAAACTTTTAATTCTCGATGAAAGTCAATTAAAATAGAGACCATATTCACACCTTCTTGTTTTGTGCACTTATCTTTAGCATTTTACTTAAAGGCGTCAAACGTGTGAGCTCTGGAAATTTCACTAAAACATAATTCATTGGGGATTTTATTGATTCCATCTCCACAGTATATTTCGAGGAGAAAGAAAACGCTCCTAAGATACAAATGAACCCCCTTTTAACGTGAAAGTCCTCGGTCGTAAATCCTTATCTGGCTTGAGAAAAATTGTGAATGGAAAATTTATTAAAGTAATAAATATCGAGAGCTGTGTCTTTCGCAATAAAAAAGGGAAGAATAAATCATGCTCATTCTGACGTAATTGAAATACTTAAGCGATGGCGTTTATAGACTTGTAGGAATTATAGAATTTTCGATTTTGACTTGAGAAATTGGAGGTGCTACCAATCTTCACGAAATTGGGTCTGTGTAATATTTTCATTAGTGTATTATTGAATTAATTGAAATTTAAGCTAGTATCGGAAACGAGTTGATATTACTGTGAATCAGAAAAACTGTAAGATAAGACCACCTTTCTTGCATTCAAAAATGTTTCCACTTTTGAATAAATTATCCTTAGGGATGAATGAAAACATTAAAACTCAATTTTATATAAAAAGGTACTAAATT
Organism: Cryptocephalus moraei; assembly: GCA_946251905.1. Taxonomy (NCBI): domain Eukaryota; kingdom Metazoa; phylum Arthropoda; class Insecta; order Coleoptera; family Chrysomelidae; genus Cryptocephalus; species Cryptocephalus moraei. The sequence goes on from OX276452.1 coordinate 45,559,356, forward strand.
TGCTTACTTTTGACTAAATTTTACTCAAATATGAGTTAAACATCGACTAAATACGACGTACTAAATCTACTTACTTTTAAGTTAATTAAATATAAATGCGTGTGATGCATATAGTGAGTCAATTCTATCTAAAATGTTACGATGTCTACTTACTTTCAGGTAAATTAATGATCTAAATTTTAATTTTCTCTTGTCTAACCTCTGACCATTTGTTATTGACGAGGAGACTGAAAATAAAACTAACTCTCATTATTAAGACTGTATAGTTAAGCAAATGCCTTTTGCCTGCCTTTATGCCTTTTTAATGTTTTTTAAATTTGTGCCTTTTCCAAAAATCATATGCCTTTTTTTTAAATTGTGTCCCTTTTTCTGCAATATTTAGTACATTGAAATCTCTTAATCATTAACTATCTTAATCCTTTCTACAAACGGTTTTATAATATGCTCCTGAAGAACGTCCTGCTGATCCTATAACTATCACCGAGAATTACTTACCCTTTAGAATTGTGAATTTCAGCGAGTATTGAGGTGGGTGACTATAAACTATAAAAATTACTGTGTTTCTTAGAGTTAATGGGAAAGACAGTATGTAAAAGTTTAGTGCAGTGTTTCAATAGTGACCATTTGATGATTTGAAATCACTGTGAGCGTGTGGTTTCGAAAGATAAGAAAATGTATACGATGCCACGGGTAAAGTGCTCCCAGATGGACCATGCGGCATTAAAATTTACTCCAATGACATCGTGTGACGTAGAACGATCTTTTTCGCGATATAAAGATATTTTATCATATAAAAGACAAAACCTCTTGCCTGAAAATACTGAAAAATATTTAATTATATCCTGGGAAACCAAGAAGGTTTCATATACTTAAATTCAATTATATATTATGCAATTTGTATATATAACTAAATTACATAAATTTCAGTAAATTAATTTTAATCAATTAAATGTATAACAAAATTTTTAAACGAGAGTATGCCTTTTTTCTCACTCGATATTATTCATATTACTATTACATATATACATTTTTCTTTCAAAAATGAGAGTATTTTGTAAGAAAATCAGGATGTGTTAAAAATTTTTTAGTCATTTAAGTTTCCTTTTTTTGTCATTTAAGTTGCCTTTTTTGTTATTTAAATTGCCTTTTTTTGCAAATAAATTGTGCATTTTTTTATTAAATTTTATGCCTTTCCCTTATTTTTTAATGCCTAACTATCCGCTCTTTACTCATTACAATAGGAATAATATTAGGGCCCTGCCTAAATGTGAACACAAGCAAAATACAAAGAGTATTGCTAAAAATCAATAATAAACGAACAATTCAAATTGTAGGTTTCAAGTTAATATTTCCAAAATGTTCTAAAAGTTGATGTCTGTACAGTACTAGTTATTTTTTGAAAAAAGTTTATACAAAATTAAAGTGTGGAAATATATGTGTATTTTAAAGAACCTAGGTTCACAAAAAGAAATACACATTGATCCCTTTTAGGTAATACTGTTTCTGCTGCTTTACCCCAAGGCATTTAGATATTTTCTCTTCAAAAAGAAGTTTTCCCAGGTTGTGAGTTTTTGAATTTTTGTTTGCCTGATTCTCCCTGCCAGATAAATATTTCTAAGTTCAAATAATTCATTAGAAATCCCGAAAATAATTTTTCTGGGGCAACACACGACGTACCTTTTTACCTAGAAAATGATTGAGTAACAAATTATAAAGATACATACTTAAAGGTTCAAACTATTCCTACAATTTATTAATTAGTTTATATTTACAAACTTTACACTCGTTATCGTGCTGACATTAATTTTCTTAGTTCTAGTAGAAAATTTAGCAAGTGCAATTGTGACAGGTGGTCAAAGGTATAAATTATTGCAATAAATTAATGATTTTATTTTTATAGATTTACTCCTATGTAAGTGTCGACAACGTTGGTACATATATAGAAAGTATTACATCAAATGTCATGTTGTGAAAGAAACATTCATCTCTTGTTAAATACAAATCATCTAATGTATGTACATTTCACATAATATTCGACACAATACGGTTTGAATATTTCAAATATTTCTTCACGTAAAAATGTTCCGATAATTTTCCTTCGATTTACTCTCTGTTTTTAAGCAAAAGGTTCTCTTATCGCTCGTATTCCGTACGAAAAACACTTTTTTGTTGGGCTCGCTTACGCAGCGAGCACAATTTTTTGCTTATCTAGAGGGAGACAGGATTGTGCCGGTGCCGAACGTACTCCGAGCAGAGCCGATCCAACGCATCGTAAGGACCTGAAAGTACTTCGGCTAATATCATTTGAGATTTGAGCATTACTTCCGGGTTCGCGTTACGAGTTGGTTCGGTTTTAAATTCGGGATGATTTATTTGGTGAATTCTCACCTTTACGGGGGTGAAAGTGAGAATTAGGGGTTGTTATTGATCGTGGAATCGTTTTAACGCTGTTCTATAGATCGATTTGTAACGATTTGAGATGTTAGAAAGACGGCGGCGAGGAGACGAGAGGAGGAGCGTTTTCGAGACGGTAACTTCGGTACTTTCCGGCAGGTAATTTCGTTTCTTGTTATTTACAACGGTTTTTCTTTCGAGAAGGGGATGTTATGTTGGTATTCATGTGTCGGCTTTGATTAAGTTATGGTATCTCTGAAAATTGTATGAGAGTTTTTAATTAATTTAACTGTACTATCTTATGAACTACAAGTATGTATACGCGACTATTACTATTACCTTGAATTAGTCAACACCTTCCATTTCCATGGCAAAATAATTCAATACTAAAAGATGGTTCAAAACAAGATTTTCATTCATATATTTTGATTTCAGAGAACGTATAATTAATCTGCTTATATGAATTCTTACCGACATCCACCAGTTCTTTTAATATATGTAAGAGGGATATTTGCTTAATGTCTATTCTTAATATTTCGCCGGAAATAAATTAACTGATCTTGTACATTCGTTAAAAATGTTTAAATATATTTTGGAATTATACCAGAATCTTGTCATTGTCATTATCAACTTATTTGTCAGATAAATACGATTGAAATTGTGTTGATTGGTATATTCAAAGATTTTAAACAATTTTAAAACTCTGGGACGCTATTCGAAACAACACAATGAGGTTGTCTGTATTGTATGTCGTAGTCATACTAATAGTTGTTCCAATTAATTGTCCAACTTTTAATTTACATTATTAAATTTAGCGCAAAGTAGAAAATTTCCTAATTTCTTTGAGCATATTACGAAACTCATTAACTTTTGTTAAATTGAAATTCCAAAGGTTTAAATTAATTAGTCTTGAACGATCTGTTCGCTTCTTCATCGCCTTATACATAACGAAACCCGATAGTATTCCCCTTTATCTCCCCTGCATCGATTCTCCTGAGATAAGTTAACTCCACGAGGAACGATTCATTCGGGTGCTTAGTAGATTAGCGATTATAAAAAAAGATCCTCTTTTTCCTCTCCCGCCGCCTTCCGGTCGTTCGGTTTCGCATCGGCAACGCATAAAGACGTCATCGTCAGTTAAAGCCTTTCCGCGTTTAACGAAACCCTTCGTATCAAACGCGTTTCCTGTAATTCCAGATTAAAATGCGCATTAAAGGGGCTTGTTTACGTTTAAACGAGAAACCCGTCGTTGAGCGGTGTGCTTATTGTCCGAGGAGGGGTTGAAAATATGATATTTTTAAAATCTGGATAGAGTGTTTCAAAAGGGAAGTAGGAAGTGTCTGAAGCCACCCCTATTCGCATGAGATTATGGCATACAAGCTTATGCTTAACTTGGAGAATACTTTTTGTCTTCTGGTAACGAGAAGACTAGACGAGAAAATTTCTCACAAACTATGATGCGTACTTAGATTTTATTGTCATTTTTAAATTCTGGCTAGTTAGTTTTATATCACCATATCACGTTTTCACTTTTCGACTTTCAAAGATGTTAAGGCAAAAATAATTTCTTAAATCAACCCTAATTACTTCAGGCGCATTCACCATTATTTGTATCCTAACATTCTATGCGTTCTAAAGTTAGCAATTACACATTTACAATCTTAAACAATGAAGGGTATAAATCTATTAGTAACACAATCCACTCTATTTTCTTGAAAGATCTGAACTAATTATGCAAGGGTTGAGAAATTCTAAGTCTGCTTTTGACAGACTTGAAATTCTTCAATCACGAGATTTAAAGCGGTTAAGAGAACTTTTTCGACAACACAAGAGAAAACAGAAAAGTTAGGAGTTATAAAACAGGAAAGTTTGCATTCGAAATTATTTTGGTGTCGTCACTTGTAAAAAACCTCGAAAGTGATATGTGAAAACATTAATAACCAGGGATATTTTAAATAAACGTATTTCTGAGAAAGTAAGAATGACTTGACTTATCCTCTAGAGCGGAGAAATCGGGAACATTGTTTAATATGCTACAATTTAAAATAACGCGTGTTTTTCCGACTTGTTTTGCTTCTAACTTTTTAAGTATTGAATTTTGAAGAAAGTTTAAGAGAGAAAAAAGTTGCAGAATCGCTTTTTACATAATATAGCATAGGTTAGAAGCTGAAAAGTTTATTAGCGGTTTTGCAAAATAGCAATAAAAACAGGAATGGGCCCAAAAAAGTGTTTTCTTAATTTATTATTTTAGGCAATTTAAAATGTAGTAAGGACATCCATATCACAGGTGGAAAATCTTGAAGTCATAATAAAAGAATCCCGTAAATTTCGTTTCGATCGGTTTATTAGATATACCTAGCAGAATAATTTTGCAATCCAAAAAAATCGAAAAATATTGTAAAATTTTCAAAATTGTTTAAATTTTTTTTGCACTATTCGATTTTAACAAAATTGGCTGAGCACATACAAGTGGAAACAAGCTTTCATGTGCTTTTTTCAGAATTAACAAATATTTATTAGAACGGTCACAGTCATTGGTTAAAGTTGGTGTCGTTTTTTTTTGTTTTGCTTATAAACAAATAGATTATCTCGGCGAATTTTTTGTTAAATGGAATTCTGAGAACATAGCCGGAAAGTACTCTGAAAGACGCTTCTTTTTATATATAACAAGTTGCTATTTTGTTCATTAGCTTCTGAGATATAACTCCTCAAAATTGATTTGTGTTTAATAAAATAGTTAATAATTGTTAATAAAATTACTAGTTTTTCTCATATCTTAAGAAATAATTGTTTCTCACAGTAACAAATATTTTTGTTGAAATTTACATTAAAAAGAGTACAATTTACATTAAAAAAAATTCTCATTTTGAATTTTGATAAATTTATAAATTAACACCAAATTTAAACAATAACTGTGATCGTTGTAATACATATTTTTTAATTCTGAAAATAGCTCATGAAAGCTTGGTTCCTCTTACATATGCTTAGCCAGTTTTGTTGAAATCGAGTAGTGCATAAAAAAATTAAACACTTTTGATTTTTTTTAATATTTTTGGATTTTTCTGGATTGCAAAATTATTGTGCAAAATATAATAAACCGATCGTAACTAATTTTACGGGATTCTTTTATTATAACTTCAACAAGAGTTTTTACCTGTGTTATGGATGTCCTAACTATATTTTATAGTGCCTAAAATAATAAATTAAAAAAATACTTTTGGGCCGATTTTTTTTGTTTATTGCTATTTTGCAAAACCGCTAATGAATTTTTGAATTTCTAACCTATGAAATTTTATGTAAAAAACGATTCTGTAACTTTTTTCTCTGTTCAACTTTCTTCTAAATTCAATACTTAAAAAGTTAGAAGCAAAATAAGTCGGAAAAACACCCGTTTTTTAAATTACTTTTTTAAACTGTTGCATTTTAAACAATGTTCCCGACCTTTGGAGGATAAGTCAATCCTTATTCTAGGCATTATTCCCGAGGTATTCATGTAAAAACATTGCGGTCACCTCTTACATCCCCGTGAAAACAGATGGGTCCTGGACTAGTCTAATTGTGTTAAAAACTTTTTTGATGGTGGTGAAGGCTTTCTTTCCCTCATATCAACAATGAGTCGGCACTTTAAGAACTTAGAAGATTTATCCAAAAATGAAAACATTAAAATTTAGTTGAATAATTAAGTAACTGTATGGAATACTTTGAGTTGCCTGCAATTAGGCCCGAGCGCATTTTTGGGGCTTTTGCTTAACATAAACCCATAGTAAAGATAGGGATAAAGTACAATTTATATTTTGTAATCGTCTGTTCGAGCGAAAATAAAAAAATTTTAAGATTATTTGCAGCCTATTACATCCCAACTCTACTTTTTCTTTTAAATTTTAGAATTGTTTCTACGTTCGTGATATTTTTTTAATTTTTTTTTTGTTAACATGGCTTTAAGGGATGTAATAAAATCCCGACCGAAGCGGGACATAATTCAACAACCATACAGTACAGGTTATTTAGTCGAATTTGAAACTTAGCCCATTAAAGTTTCGCCCTTAACTTCGGCGTAAAAAACCCCCTGCGCAGTTGACTTTCCCCGTAAATTAGGCCCACAGAAGCACGTCTTATAATCCGTAGAGGAGGCTCTCGGGGGCGTTATTTTATTTCAGGTTAATTGAAAAACTCGGGGAAACCGTTCCGTCTTCCACGGTACAACTTTATGCTTATTAAACTAAATACTTCAATCGCGCGGCGGTAATGAATTCCTGATGGGGTAAAACGCCCGGAGGAAAAATCGTAGATAACGAGCGCGAGAAGGGCGTATCTTTAAACTCTTTTACAGTATCAAAAAGTTAATGCATTAATTTATTTGTCAACAGGCGAGGCGGTGTTATTAAAGCTCGCTAATGAGCTTATTTGCGCCGGCACCGGGTTTATTTATTTGCTCTGTTCGCGGATCGTTTAATCCGCACGGGACATTTAAACGGGAAATTTAAAATTAACGTTAGGAGGTCCGTGGAAAAAATCCGGATCTGCCGTTAAAACGATGGACGAAAATTAATTAAACCTCCACAATTTATTTAGGCGTGTTGAAAATCAAACATGCCACGTTCACATCGCTCGGTGTTTTTGAAGTTTTCCATTTCTCCTGAAATATATATATTTTACTGTTTTTATTATCCGATCGACCACTCTACATCCACTCAACCAAACACCCGCAGGAGTCGTTAATGCGGCTTCAAAACGGAAAAAGAGTTCATTTCAGTTTTTTTGTCTGGCTGAAAGTGCGTGACATTTCGGGTAGATTTTTTGTTAATACGTTCAGGGAGGGAGGGAGGTAGGAGAGGAGGGAATATGTAAAAATTCGGCACAGAAATTAAAATTTGAAATAGTGTTCGAGGCCGAGTGTTTTATGGCGAAGTCGCAAAAATATAAAAAGCAAAAATGGGTGCTTTTAATTTTAAAGGAAATATGTATGCGGTAAGCATTTTCATCCATATTTGTTCTAGGTCGGAGAGGCACTGTAGTAATATATTTTTTATAAACTAATCAATTCTGACTTGACTCATTCCCGATTATTAAAAAAGTTGAATTTGTTTTTATTCGTTTTAGAAAAAGTTATTGGGGTTTTTAAAACGTTTTCGCGAATATTCTCACGTCGTATAATTTTTTTTTAGCTTTAAATGAATTTATCATTGATATCGATAAAGTGTAATTAAGTGTTTTCTTTAAGACAAGTAAATATCGACAAAGTCCTTTCAAAATTTCTTAATTTTTTTTATAAATAATGAAAAGTTTTATTGAAAATATTGTGGATACATAAGATATAAAATTACATGCTTAGGTAGGCTAAATGTCCTTTAGATTGTTTTAATGTAGTGAAAATAAAGTTCATTTCAACGTTCACCAGAAAGGGAAGTGTGCTTAAACTTCTCCTGCTTCTTCGGAAAACAAGGTTACTTTTATCTTTTTTAAAATACCCGTAAAATGCGCAGTTATTTATTAATTTGCTTCATTTTTTCTAAAATTCAAAATAAATTTGAATATTTTATAATTTTAATCTTTTCTATATATAAAGGTCGTTTTATCCTTCACCAGAAAGCACGTCTTCTATAACTATTGCTGTTTCTCCAAGAAACAATGTAACTTCAGTCTTTTCCTGGAAAAACAAAACTTAATTAAAGGATAAATTGCAATATTTGACTTGAAATTGCAAAAATCTGACTTCAACTTTTTTTATATACCTATCAGTAACGATATTCCTAAATCGAGCCCACCTGTTGACTATGTTAAATAAACCAGGGGTAAAAGGAACTAACGCGTGCATGGTATTTTTTTTTTTCATACGATCAATTGACCTATAAAGAAGTAAATTCCAAAAGTGCTACTAAATTTAGCCATTTTTGAGAATGGGATAAATTTGTTCACTTGTCGATTTTTCGGCTATAGCGCAAAACTATGCATTTTTCGTAGATATGTTCCGTAAGATTTCTTGTAGAGAATTGAATTTCCTATGAAAATGATATTTTTTGAGTAAAAAAAAATTCTTTTTAATTAAATAGATTCAAAAAACAAAGTTAAAAAAATGGACAAATTTCAAAAAAAATAATATTTTTTTGAATATTTGGCTATAACTTTTTTCTGAGTGAATTTAGGTGTAGGCATTTCTTGATAAAAAAGAAAGCTTATGAAATTCTCTTTAAAACGGTGGCTTATAAGACTTTATACGTTTTATATTGACTGAGATATAAACGTTCGAATTCAGCCATTTTTTCTCTATTTTTTACTTTTTCTTTAAAAAGCGTATTATTTCCTATGTTTGCCCAAAAAAAAATGACTTTTATTCAGTATATAAGTTATGTACGAATAATTTAATGTAAAAAATGATCTTATTTATTTATATTTAAAGTCAGTTTACCTACAGGTAAAAATAAATACTTAATTCATCTTTAAAGTAATAATTTTAAAACTAGTTTTATATGCAATGCCGTTGAAATTTGTTTTAAATGCACTGAGTTTATTTATGTTTGCCGGAAATCCATCAGTTCGCAGAATCTACCTAGTTAGGAAGTTTCCAGAAGCGACGTATTCCGACGTGTGTTTATCTTTATGGCTGGCTGTTTCCTTACAATATATTTTTCCTTCACATTTCGGATGTTGGGTACTTCTAGAATTGGCGTAGCACTGTTGAGTTTTAGAGTAAATTCGAAAATGGAAAAGTGTTTTTTGATATTCAGGTGCATGAAAATTGTTATAAAGCAAAAAATAGAGAAAAAGTGTCAGAATTTAAACGTTTAATATTTCGTGTTTCGTGTAATAAGAATTATATTTTGCAATAACTTAAACCGAAGACCGAAAATTATTACAACTAAAACCTTAATATTTGCAGTTTATTGTTGCCTCTAACCATTTAAATTAAATATGTAGAATATGTTCCAGTAGAATAATACCCAATATTATTGATAAATATATGTTTATAAAATTATTATTGCATAAAAATCATTTTTATCAGGTAAAAATATGAAACTACGCTTTTAAAGAAAAAGTAAAAAATCGAGAAATACTGGCTGAATTTAAATGTTTATATCTCAGTCAATATTCAACATATAAAGTCTTACAAGCCACCATTTTAAAGAGAATTTCATAAGCTTTCTTTTATATGAAGCAATGCCTATACCTAAATTCACTCAGAAGAAAGTTATAGTTAAAAATTCAAAAAAAAAGAAATTTGAAATTTTTCCATTTCTTTAACTTTGTTTTTTGAATTTATTTCATGAAAAAAATCTTTTTTTACTTAAAAAAATGTAATTTTCATAGGAAATTAAATTCTCTCCAAGAAATCTTAAGGCACATATCTTTGAGAAATTGTTTGTTTTTGCGCTATAGCCGAAAAGTCGAAAAGTGGACAAACCTACCCCGTTCCCCAAAAACGCATGGCTAAATTTTAGCACTTTTGGATTTTATTTATTTAGACGTCAATAATTGACCGCATGAAAACGTAAAATACCTTGCACGTGTTAGTTCCTTATTAAATGACATAGTCAATAGCCTATTACTAAATCGTTAACCGTCTTTTCAGCTGCATTTTCCGTTAAGAATTATCCCCTAAACTCCAAATCGACTCAAAAATAAACTCCGAACGAACGGGACGGAGCGAAAGAGGCGGAAGACAGAGAAGGTTGACGTTTCGAATCTCTTAGAAGTGCCCCCTTTTGCCTTCGCGGGTCGTTAGTCCGGTCACGTATTACATTCGGCCATACATTTCGCCGCCGAAAAAGTGATTTACACGGTACCCGCATGAAATTCCGAATAAACTCTTTATGGGGTCGGGGGAGGAAGGGGCATGTGCCCGAAATTCAATGTGTTATTGTTTACACTCTGCCCGATCAGGGGATTAAGGGTGAAAAGATCGAGGGGGAGAAGTCACGGGTAAGTTTTTATTTACGAGCACATAAATCAGATATTACCGGTGTTAGTGTATTGAGGTTCACGGTGTCTTCGAGATTATTTTTATTTGCGGGTCGAAAAGGCCGAAACGGGTAATGGTGTGTTCAATGGGCTTGAACGGGGGTGAAATCCGCATTTTCTACGAGTTGGACTTCACACTTTTTCCAACCACGTTAAATATTGAAAATACTCTAAATGTAATATGAATTCAACTGAGTCATTATGACTGAATCTTCAGGTGCATAAGTTCTACTAAATACACCTTTTCGTGCACTGTGAACGAATTTAGTGTCGTGCAAAATGTGTTCGCAATTTCCAAAAAAATCATGATCCCTCTCTCTGTGGAAACCGGACGCAATTCAAAAATGTTTGTCTTCTTTTGTGTCGCCGTTTCCCTCCAAACGTTTTTCAGTCATCTTTTATAATTCTTCGTCTGTCCCTTTTGTTTTCTCCTTTCTTTGCGTTTTTATCGTTCTCGCCTTTGTTCTATTCTATTGCAGCGGTTTTCCTTTTGTTTAATTTTCTCGTATTCTCCTTCTACTTCTTAAAGTATTTTTGACGCGGATTTTACGTCATCTTTACATCTTTGATGCAGTAATTTTTGCTTTAGACATTCATACGTCTTACGCCACGTCAGCTTACATCCAAAACGGTAAACAATGTGTGACAATCTCAGGGAGGTTTATGGATTTTCATGGTTTTTCCCGGCTTGCTGTCCCAGTCTGCTGACTGATTCTCGATTTATAACGACTTAGTCGTCATATCGAGGCAAGTGCACTCTGCCTCCCTTATTATTAATTACACGCTTTGACGGTGATATGTACGATAAATCCTGTTGCTGATCACGGAGATTTCCTTTCGAGCCATTAGTTCTTTGCAAGGCTAGGAGCGTGTAATTCCCATTTCCTTCCCTCCGTGCGATTTTTCTCTCGCGAAGCAGCTAAAAAATTTTTGCGCTAAGTAAAAAGGTAATTAATACTCCGGCGTCTTCGTAGCCCCGGCATTCACCCCGGCAGCAAATAAAGCGAAATCTCACTTGTAATTTAACTAATAAACTCGAAACAAAAACACGGGGTAATTAAAAACCTCCCTCCCAGCGCGTCGAAGCTCCCCCTTCCCCTCCGGGACGCGCTTGTTAAATTGAGAAAGTCATAATTGCGAACGCCGAACGAAAATAAGAGAAAAAAGAGAGCAAAGATAGAATGGGGGTGAAAGTGTGGAAGGAGCGAGAAAAAGCGGATACGATAGACGCGCTAGCGTTCGCTTTTCCATACAAAAGCCGATTCGGTTAACCGGAACGCTGACCATTTCTACGGACCTCGTAAATATTTCACGGATACATTCGAGGATTTACGCAAATATTTGTGGAGTGTAGAGTCTTCGGGGACCTGCGAACTTAATGCTCGCCTTTGGACCCCGTGGAGATGACGAATAATTTAAACGGGACAGAAACTACGGGCGTTAACGCGATCGCTGGTGGAAATGACGCAAATAACGAATTTTAAGGCAGATTAAGCCAGCTCTTAATGCACAATGGATAACTTGTAGTGCTTAATGGATAATAGATAATTCATAATGCATAATGCACAACAGAAATTTGTGTTTATACAACGCGTAACTTTTATGTAATAATAAACTGACAAATCAGTGACGTTTGTAATCGTTAACCTTACTTTTGTGTTTTGATTATTATCAATTCGGTTTTGCTTTTTCTATTCTCTTTTGAAATCGACTACAAGTGATTACCATGAAGATAAAAAGAGATACATTGATGAAAGCAAATCTTGCCTTCTATTTTATGTCTCTTGTTACATCAGTCGTAATAGGTATGAATAAAAAAAAGAAATAGACGTTGGGGTGTTAATCAATAAAAAAAGAACGCGAAGGGCTCTTCAAGACGCTTTTTAAAGATATGTGGAAACTGGACAAACATCATTTTTTCAAATATACAAGAATGACTCATGACCAATTCAAGGAACTTCTGGAAAATTATGAAATTATGAAACGAAACACGAAGTGCGAGCCCGCCATAGAAATGACAAGTCGATATTTTTGACATTCGCATGCCCACAAGCATAATTTACATAATTCGTAATGCATAAAGTCAAAAGTTGGTCAACTTTGTGAATTGTGCATTATGCACTAAATGGTGAATTGTGCACTATGAGTTGTATAAACGGGTACATATAAAACTTAGGTTTCAAAATTATGCATTAAACACTAAGATTTATCCATTGTGCATTAAGAGCAGGCTAAACCCGCCTTTAGTTGATAAATCGTTTAAATATCAATGAATAATAAAACAGAGTGACTGATTTCCTTTAAATTTTCCCTGATTAAAAACAATTTTTCATGGCGTAATTAACGAAGAAGCTATTTTTCCAAAACCACTTTCATATCTTGCTTGAAAAACTTTTTTCGATCAGTGGGACACCAAAATTATCATCTATAGTAAAAACGTAATTTACTAACCGCACTGTCCGAAAACAGTGTCTTTTACACTTCAACTTATTCTTGATTATCCTTATTATATCGCCTACATGAGTCATTATTCAATTTCTTCTAGCTTATATTGCCTTGATTTCGATTCTCTTATTGCCATGTCCAACAGTACATACATTAAATAAAGTTAATGGAGAGTAGGTACCTTCATCCCCCCGTAGCAACCTTAAGATGTTATAAATGTTTGTCGTTACATAAGTGCCTTGTTATAAATACATTAAATCGTAAAAGTTATACTTCTCCTTAAACTGGGAAGCCACATTAACATGCAAACACGTGTAATGTCATCATAATAATTATTATTTAATGTGTTACGGTGCAATTAACATTAGTCTGGCGAATAAATGTTTGACAACATTTGTATTAGGACGTATTGGATATTATTATATGGGGTGAGCAACTTCGATGATCTGAGGTATAAAATTAAATTATATACTTATCACTTATCGCCAATTACATGGTTTTTCGATATTTTGGTGAAGGTTCTTATTGTTCAATAATGTCTGTATATGGCATTTTCTGTATATTTTTTAAATATCTTAATAATCTAGATCGACGGTATCAACTTTGAATTAAAGATGGTTATTAAAAAAACGCGTGATTCCGATCTGAAGCAAAAAACTGAAAGCATTTAATAATACAATTTATTTAATAAAACAAATAAAATTTATATTTGAAAATAGCTCATTACCACATTCAAACAACATGTAATTATAGCATCAAGAAGTTGGTTTACACCTAAATATATTTGGCCATTTCGTTTGAAAAGGGTACTTTTAATCCCCTGATTACCAAACTTAATTATAAATTCACCGGTCTCTTTTATCAGTAAATAAGGGAACGCAAAAGTATTTTTGGAACTCAATTCCCGGTAATTGAATTTTACCACAACAAATGTTTCATTACTCGCCATCCCTTTAGGATTGCGATTAATATTTAACTCAGCGTTTTAGAAACGTCGAGGGAATATTTTTAAATTTATGTATTTATGTACCTATGTAAGTATTCTAATCTTGTTAGGTAAGAATTCATACAATGGAACTATGTCGGTTAAATTAGTTGAGAAATGATAGGAATATACTTTATAGGATATAATAGATATAAGATAGATATAAAAAGGATAGAATATAGGAATAATACTGTGGAGATGAGTAACAAGAAAATTGTTGTGAAGAGTGGAGAATCTATCAAATTGGGTATTTTAGAATTAATGTAGTATTTTTAAGTAGACGAATTACTGCCAACTGAACGAAACTAAAATGTCTGAACTGCATTGAGACATATTTCGGGTATCTAGTGCCCATCATCAGTCAACTCTGCTAAGAGAACACACTTAATAGTCCAGTCATTATAATCGACATACCCAGTATATTAACACGTAGAGACTTCTATTTTGGCATCCTGAAACTTTCCTCAAAATTCACATATAAATGGATGGCCGCAAGTTTTAAAGTCGGGGGTCAAAAGTCACAAAAATTGATTTTTCCTATATTTTTTGCAAATATCTCGTTTTCTATGGGTTCTACGCTATTTGTATTTATTATCAATATTGTACAGAATTAAATTCTCTACAACTTTTGTATTTAACATTTCTTTATACCTCTAACTGTTTTCGAGATAGAGGGCGCGATCATAGAATCATGTCAGGTCATGGTAGTCCCGATCAAAAACTCGTAATATTACGGTTATAAATTATTGCTAAATATATAATTATCATTTATTATTAAATTTTACAATAAATTCAATCTTTCTTTCTAATAATTCTAAAATTTATCAATTCAATAACACTCATAATCTCTTTCAGTAATTGAAAAATTATTAAGGGGCATACTTTAATTACATTTTAATTATATTCTCAATTACACTAATTGCGTTTGAAGTAAAAAATAATTAAGTACGTCTTGTTTAAAATCCGTAAACTCTTAAATATTAAATCTATCAAATGACACTTAATAAAAACATTAATTAAAAATTTATTTCTTTTCTTCTTTATTTATTTACAAAGTCATTACATTGGTATAAATAAGATTAGAATTAAAATATAATTTAAGAATTTTCCTCAACAATTTTTTAATTACATGGCCAGGTAAGTGTTATTAAATAAATTGACACTTCATTAAAAATAGATAAGTAACCAAAAAAATTAATTTAATGTCAAAATTAATAATAAATGCTAATTAAATATTTAGGAATAATTTATAACCTGAATACGAGTTTTTGATCGGGACTACCATAACCTCACATGATTCTCTGATCACGTGCTCTCCGCCCTCTATTTCAAAAACAGTTAGAGGTATGAAGAAATGTTAAAGACAAAAGTTGTAGAGAATTCAATTCTGTACAATATCGATGATAAATACAAATAGCGTAAAACTCATAGAAAACGAGATATTTGCAAAAAATATAGAAAAAAAACGATTTTTGTGACTTTTGACCCCCGACTTTAAAACTTGCGGCCATCCAATTATACGTGAATTTTGAGGAAAGTTTCAGGATGCCAAAATAGAAGTGTTTACGTGTTAATATACTGGGTATGTCGATTTTCCGAGATATTCACCTAATTCAACCTAAGACGACTGGACTATAAGTGGATGCTAGAAACGAAAGAAAGATTATAAGCTTGGTAGATATATAGCGTTGTTTGCAGCTGTATATCGGTATAAATGAATGAAATTTAATGGACAGGTAAATAAGGGAATGACTGTTTTAAGTCGATAAACCAATATTACTATTTTTATGAATGTATGTTCAATCAAGCGTGTGTGGAAATTTCGTACATCAGTAACTATTAGGAATAGTGTTGTCACTTTTCACAGATCTCAAGGAAAATATATTCTAGGCCTACTTAATCTCTAAATAAATCTAGGGTACAATAAATATTTGATTTGTTATGTGATGCTTCACACATGCCCTTGCCGATTCTCTCGGTATTTCGTTCTGCTCACGTATAACAAAATCCGCTTTTACACGAGCCGTGAAAGTAAGCGACTTAAGGGAAAAAAACCGAGAAATCCGAAAGTTGCTCACATCAAACCGAGATTTGTCAAACCGTATAACACGCGCCCACACACACATACACTTTGAAAAGTTGAGAGACAAACGACCGTCTCTCGGCAAGACAATTGCGGTCGAGATCGACGCGCCCTTTGAATTCGAAGTGAGGCCGATTACCCTCCTCGGGGAGGAACAATGTCGTCCCCCTCCGATTTCCCCCCTTTGAATATTCCAGCTTTACTGCATTAACAAACTAGGTACGTTTTAGTTGAATATTCTATTTATTAATATGGTGAGAATAACCTGAAGCTGTTAGAATTTTTAAGTACTCTCAGAGTAAAACATCATTAAATTTCAGATCACAATTTTAGTATCCACAACAATCTCGGTATTTTAGAACATACCAAGTTAGCTATTTCCATACTGGCTTTATGTGGTTTTGGCAAAGCAATAATGTTTATATTACGATCATCCTTAGCCCTCTTATATTAGCTTTTATTGCTAATGATACCAAAGGTATAAAAACAAGATAAACCATCCTGCAGAGCTTACAGCTGCTCCTAGTTCTTCTTTGGACCGTGTCTTTGTTAAATCTGTATTACAGTGTAAGGCTGTGTTAGTGAGGGCTTACTTCTCGAATCAGTATCGTATTTCTATACAACCATAGAAAATTGCGACACAGTCAGTGTACAGCAAAAAAAAAGGTATAAAGCAATGTGTAGATTCTGGTACAATAAAAAACGTTCAATTAAACGTTGATAAAAATTTGTCTCCTGTTAGTAGTTAATCAGAATACCCTTTGATATACCCTCGAACATCTCGAAATCCCTTCAGAAACGAGAGGATAGCTATCTTTCTAAAAGGCTGGAAATCTCAAACTTGGAAAAACTGTGAAATTCATACCAAAAGGGTACAATTTCCTTTTATGTTGGCTTTACATCTCTTAGAAGCCATCACCTGGATAGAAATCCGTAAAATTTTTCTGAAACGTCGAGCATAAATTCGAAATATCTTGGTATATCTAAAAGAACTATCATACCTACTCACAGTAACCGTAAAACGATGAGATAGCGGAAGCACGGTGATATCAGCATAACTGCAAGAGTAAAACTCGAGATTGAATTTAAGGATTTATTTATTTCAACTTTATGTTTCCGTTCTACGTGTAACGATATCTCGTTCCTAGTGGTTAGTGTACCTGCCATCAAATTTTATATTGGCACGTTGAAATATGGAACACATTAAAACTATAAAAAGAGAAAACCTGTGATGATGGCTTGACAAACGTGATTCAAGAATAAGATTGATGGAAACTATACTTACTTGAATAGTAGGTATAGTATTTTGATACGGCTATTAACTTTATTAAATGTTATCTGAACGACGTAGGAGTATATAGATCATGTTATTCAATTTCATCAAACCAAATAAAAATACAACTATTCCCAGGGTTAATTAAACTTGTACCTGCATCCCTTACTATATACTTTTCTTCCATATCGTCCGTGTTCACCCAAATCTGACAAATTGAATTGACATGTGACCTACACACCTATATTTTTTCCTTAGGTCATAGTTACATAGCGTTTAATGTATACCAACAACAGCAATGAATAATACAGTTACTAAAAGTAAATAGGTCAAGCCCGAAAATTTTATTGCGAGATATATATCTAGTCCAGTTTTATTTAACGGAAAGTTAGGAGTGGCGTCCATCCTACATAGTAAATTATGTGGTAATAAACAGAATTTATAAAAACTTTGCTTTTATCGTTTCTATAAATTCTGTTTTACCCAGTGCCGCCGTAAATATTAAAAAAAAGTTCTGTTTTTAAGATCCTTTTTTCGAATCGATTTTCCTTGGCAAGCTTCCCTTGCCACTTGCCATCTAATCACGTCCGTTCAGATCTGGAAAGAAACAATCGCCGACTCCAGCGCAGCATAAAACTCCGCGGCCTCCTTCGCAACTACTCCCGTCCTGGAAAGATACCCGGATCCCCATTGTTGCATCCGCGTAACTATTAATCATCCCTCTCCCGCCCCCCGGCAATTATTTATCATTTAAGTAATTGTATTCGGATGCTGCGTATAACGCCCACGCCTTTATTACCTTCGTCCCGGTCGCCGCGGGTACGTAGGGATGCTGCCGGCAAATGATAATCCAACCCAAATGTCAAATGTAACATACATCTTCGTCGAGTGTATGTGTCCATAGGTAGGCGGAAATGTTAAAGGTCGCCAGATACCGAAATGGAACGTTACGGATTGTTTCCGGGACGCTTATCCGGAAGGCGGAGGAGAACAAGGGGGAAGAAGAGGAAAAGAAACGGGATCCGAATCGGGTATTCGGAAAATCGGAAAATTCGACGGACGTAATGGGAATTTTGATTAAACGTTGTTAAATAACGTGGAGAGGTTCCGTAACGATCCGGGAGTGAAAGGCCTGTATCGAGGCTGCTCAAGATTTAAGTCTTGATAAATTTATTAGAAATTTAATCGACTCGTTTAGGGGTCTTGATTGGAATTCGAGAGTATCGAGGGTTTAACTTTAACTTGTCGATTCGGCTCGAATTGAAGTCCGTTTGAAACTTTTATTAAATTTTTTGTAAATTTAAATGGATAACTTATCATATCTATGGTGTGTGATTGTTTAAAGAAGCGATACATTTTTTGAAATGTGGAGCATAATATAAAAAGAACGATATTTGATTTCAATTAATAAACGATAGTAAGGAATTATGCCAAAAATTAATATACTTTTACTTATAAACAAATAGTATATTTGTCGAGTACTGTTTTGACACTAGTTTAACACTCACAATTTTGAAGGTTTCTATTATTTATAATGGCCTTCTAATAATTTATTTTTTATTTTTTTAAACAATCGATATACAGCTATCAAATGTCAAACATGTCAAATTTTCTATCTTGTTAACATTGTAATGTAAGTGATACTTTTTTAGTTATATAAGAGATACTTAACATATATATAATTTTAGAGCCATGAATATGTTCATAATCATGAACGAAACGTCGGCAATTTGAAATATCTCAACAATTAGTTGTTTTTATTATTTGGGGATTATCAAGAACATTTCTGAATTGTTCGATGTGTTTAAATTTGAAGGTAAAGTAATTTTTAATACTCCTGGACAAAATTATCGCACCACCACATATATTTTGTGTTATTCCAAAATAATGATGATGATCAGTTGTTTGGCAGTCTTACAAGTAGGCTATATGGATATACTTCGACAGTTCAAGTAAACGTTGTGAACATGGGTTATGAATTAAAAGTGTAATAGCAAAGAAAAGCATTTTCGATGAAAATTGATTTAAAATCTGATCAGAAATTGTTGCTTATTAAGACTAATTGTTTTGAGCCACCAAGGTTTTTTGTTATTGATAGTGTAAGTGCGAGTGTTCTCCAGTTTAATAATGAATAGCAGAACAAATTTTTCAGTGGAAGAAGCAGTAAGAGCATCAACTTTGCTGAATGAGGGATATTCGATGCGTCATGTTGTTGATGTGATAGGAAGAAACCATTCCGGCATAAGTCGCATGGTTAGACGATTCAGGTTCTCATTTACGAAGGCCGGGACAAGGGCGAAAACGGTTTACTAATCCAATAGATGAACGTTTTCTTAGACAATGCGCTCTAAGAAACAGGACAACGACTAGTACCATCCTACAAAATGAACTCGTAGCTGCTCGCAATCTTCTTGTATCTTCCCGAACAATTAGAAGGCGCTTAAATGAAGCTGGATTAGACAGCAGAAAACCGGCCAAGAAACTCCTGCTCACCAGAGAGCACAAAATTCAAAGGTTGCGTTTTACGAGACAACATCAAGATTGGACTCGTAATGATTGGAAGAGGGTTTTATTCTCAAATGAAACAAGAATCAGCCCTAAATCTTCTGATGAATGTGGGCGTGTCTGGAGAAGGCCAGGAGAGAGATTTGCAGGTTGCTCTGTAATGTTTTAGGGAGGCATCTGTTTCGATGCATTGTTTATGCAAGACAATGCTCGTCCTCATGTGGCTGGGCAGGTTATTCGCTACTTAAATGCTATAGCTATTCCGTTCATGGAATGGCCAGCGAAGAGTCCCGACATGAACCCAATAGAGCATCTATGGGACGATATTAAACAAAGAATTCGCCGTCGTATACCTCTACCTGCCAACCGCAATCAACTGGTAGATGCAGCAATGCAGGAATGGGAAAATATTCCTCAAGAAGTCGTTCAAAATGTGATCTCCAGTATGCCAAGGCCATGGAAGCAGTAATTAGGAGTAGAGGAGGACATATACGATATTAGATCAGCTCTCAGTCTGAAAATTCTATTGTTTTCGTTTGTTTTCTGTTTGCAAGTTTGCATTGTTTCCAACAATAAAATGTCTTTAATAAAAAATTATTAGAGATAACGCCCTGATTTGCTAATTTCATTTACTAGCTACTAGACTAGACAGTACCTAACTATAAGGTTTTATAAAAATGTTATTGCAATATTAATTTCGGTATTGTAATTATACAAGTTTAATTGTGGGTGCTTTAATTTTGTCAAAGAGTACGTGTTTCAATTTTACTAATTTATCTCGCTGTTTACCCGGCCTTACCTCATATTTCTAGAGACGAAACGAGACAAAACTTAGTGATTTTTCGAGCCTGATAATTCCCCTGTCAATTCTCGTCTCTTTAAGTCTGGAATTTAGCAAACTTTTAGTGATTTTGATAGTATCAATGTGCTGCTGTGCCATGTTTGAAAATTCGGACTTGCTCTTTTTGCGACTCCAGCGAAGATTAAAATGGTACAAATTAAATGACTGTCTTAATTATATCGGCTATTAAATTGCAACGCGTAGAAAATTTTCGAGTTTTACAATTTATCAAGTATCACTTCAGATCGAATTATTGCTTTGATTATTACAAATGCTTTGAAGGCAAGACAGTAAAACAACTACAGAGACGCAACAGGGAGTGCAACATTTATTGCAACATAAATGATTGCAAAAGATGGGAAGGCATACATGAGTTATAGCCTTTTGTATCTGAATTTATTTATTTTTTTCTACTAAATTAACAGGAATGATGTGTAGAAGTACCTGGGGAGTAGAGCACAATAAGAAGCATCTGGAATGTACAGAACAGAAAGGCGATGCGTACTGATAGACAAGGGTAATTTTTTTTCATTAACACAGGAAGCAATATCGGAAGCAAAATATGATTATGAATATGAAGAAATATGAAGAGCGCTTCTGGTAAAAGTTGTTGCAGTTTGTTACACAAATACCTAGTTAGGTGATACCGTAGAGGACGAGAAGAATAAAATTACCCAATAAACAGCCTAAGTATGCACATAGAAAATACCAAAATAATGAATCTAACACAAGTATAGAAGAACAGATCCCACGGTTGTTCACAGTACGTGTTTCCCATGAAACTTGCCTAGTTAAAGTCTAGATAGTCTTGTACGTTAGCTACGATTTCAGGTATTTAGCATTCAAAAGCAGTAAACAGTAGCAATTTATTATATTATCGGTACATCTTCTAATTACCATCTAAATACCATTTTATTCTCCGTTCCTACCACTTTACACCGTCGAGCGTCGCCATAAAACTCATCCGGGATTAACGAGGATGGCTACGTCGATTATTTATTATTTTTCTATCCTAAAAAGGCGCGTCGAACGTTAAGGCCGTAACTCGTCGCGCGACCCCTCTTTAAACTTTAACGTTATCCCCTCGCAAATCACCGTCACCGTACGTTTCATTCCGCTCGTTACAGTTTCGGGATCCCCTCAAGTGTTCCCGAAATACGTGCGAGCCCGTAAATAATGATTTCCTCGTGTATGTAAGTAAGGGGAAAAATTAAGCGGCAACGTTATTTATTTCGTTCCGAGACAGAAGAGAGCAGACGAGCATTTTCTGGAGGGACGGGATGGGATGGGAATGGGTCGGGGGTTCTGCGACTAACTTTCGACGTGGAAAATTGCACGTATCCTCGAGCAGGAGACTCCGGGAAGCCGTAATAATAATAATTGTACGTCCTCAGGTGGAGTACAGGGAGACGTTTCCTGTGAAAGATTAGGTTATCACTGCGGGAGAGAGAAAGATGGAGAGAGAAACATTCGTATAATCTGCTTCCTCCGGTGTTTAATATTTCGGAAAGTTACGTCTTATTAAATGCCAAGATTGCCAACGTGCAAAAACAAAAACAAGTACAGTTTAGAGGCTAATGAGTTTGATGTTAATTTTCGGGAAAAGTGTGCCGAAATAAGGGTTTTGTGTACGATACTGCTGAAAATACTCATTGCTTTTCTTTGGAGTTCTTTCAGGATTTCTTCCATGGTAAGATCAAAGCCGAGTGTTTTTCTTTGGATCTTATTTCTATTAAACTCTACGATGACCTCTTTGGTGGTGACTATAGTTGATTTTTCACACCTTTGTCAATAATTTCCTAGTCAAATATGTTATCATTCCCATTTGGTTGAAATGTATTTTTGAGATAAAATATTCAATATCTAATCAACTTGTAATAAGTACATATTGAGCTTAAGTTTGGTAGAAAACAACCATATTAGTTGAGGTGTACATATCTGTATTCTGTAATTACTTTCATATCAATTGCATTGATAACACTGAATTGAAACACTGGATCGTGATAATAAAAAATTGTGATGCAAGTATAGACTCATCAAAATGAATTAACACAAGTGAAATGTTCTTGTTCAGAAATATTCAGATAATTAAATCCTACTTCCAATATTGAGCATTTTTTGGGGACCAACTCGATCTGCCATATATTATTGGGCACAGGAGACCCAAGAAACGCTTTCTCTGGTTTGTGTTTAAAAATTGTTCTCCTGTGTTTTATATTGAAAAATAAGGTAAATCATTTTCTATAACTAATGATCAAGCTCCATAAAGGTGGATTTTTTCTAAATTTAATTATTCCTGAAATGTTATCTATTATAATGTTAGCTGTAGAGTATGTGTGATTTTTTCAATATTTTTAAGCATAACGAAAAAAGAAACGGTTACAAAATAACTTTTTTTAACCGCTCATTATAGCGGATCAAAGTGTCCAGTTGATCTTAAATGTTTTTCATTGATAGTAAAATGAAAGTATCAATTTTATTTTAAAACTCGTAGACATTTCACCCGTCTTAACGTTAGATAACTCTTTAACAAAGTTGTCGTAATGTGATCGTGTCTCAGGAGAATTTCCCGAAATGACTTGTACTTTAATACTCTTCAAATTGTTAATGTGGTTGTTGCTGGTTTCAAGTTATGCAAATTGAGTTAATTATATTTTCCCCCTTTTCTTTTCTCTTCCTGATTTTCCTTTTACCTGTAGAGGTGTTTATCTATAATGGTTGTTTGGGTAAATAAATGCTACATTTGTATGTTAAAAGCTTTAAAAGCCATCTCGGCAAACACTACAGGCAAAAGTGTATTGAATTGAATACAAGTAACACTTCGTTACGTAACGGCAACAACCGAGCATTGTCAGTAAGAGTATTGCAACGTTAGATTCTATAGCCTCGTCGTAACATCCAATATTATTTTCTGGCAACTATCGGGTAGCGTGAAAACTCCTCTCCCTACGATAATAGTAATATTTCTCCTAGTCTCTCCTTCTTTTGGACTCTCCTATCCTCTTTGCGGGAGAACATACTGCGCTCGCCGTAATCGTTAAAAGAACATCTAAAATTATACCTAACAGGCTATCCGAGCGGAAGTACCGATCGGTTCGGTGTCGAAGTCCATAGAATTCGGCGGGAATCGGAAGGGTGGATCGGGAGCGCTCGCGTAGGGGAGCCTAATCGGGTTTTTATAGCGAGAACGGGATATAAAATTGAAATTATTAGGGTGAGGGGGAGGAGAGGGGGACGAGACGCGGGGGTCGGCGTTTAAAACTGGCGAATAGACGGGAGATTCCGGGAAGAAATTCATGGGATCGTTCACGGTGAAATTTTTCTATAAAGGGCGTGCGGAATGTATTTCGGGTTTTATCGGCGATTTAACATTTAAATTTTCTTCAATGGGAAGAATCTTGTTTACCAATAAGTAATTGCCTATGAGTAGCCGATAATAATTAAAGCTTAATTTCGCTTCTATTAATATAATAGTAAGTCTTAAAAAAATTATTAATATCGAAATAAGTTCCGTTTAATCAAACACCTTAACAAAATTCTACAACATAAAAACATGTTGATTGAAATTTTTGAAACACATTTTACAAAAAATGTCCTCGTGATTTTTCCATAAATATTTAATATAATTTGTTCCAATTTTGTATTTATGAATTTCTTGTAGGAAGCAGATGTACAACTTTTTTTAAGATGTTGTCTGCGTAAACGTACATGTCTTAACTTCAATTACAAAACTAAATAAAATTTAAGAACGTCACCACAAAACTTAGTGCGACATTACAAAATAAATCGATTAGTTATCAATAAAGCCCGGATTTTGCCTATTTTGCCTTTTTCGTTTGCGATTCGCAATTAATGTTATGATCAGTTTTATATGTATTTTGAGGGCCTAGAAAATTTTCATCAAAAGTTTACTATGCCTAAAATTGCCTGAAATTACCTATTTGACTATCTTTTGCTTGGAATTGCCTCTTTTACAGTTTTTGTCTAAAATTGACTATTTTCTGACTGTATAACACAAAAAATAATTTTAAAACAATTCCTAAAATAACTACCTACAAGCTCGTTATTCAAATTCGGTATTCGTAAAGGATTTTGACAGGATCGTGACATTTTTCCAAGAAATTTAGGGTAGTTTATACCTGTATATCACCCTTAATTAGGGCCGCAAGTATTTTTCGCTACATGCGCGTCTAGCAGAGTATCATTTCGCTTTATTTTGTGTTCAAGAGTACATTAAAGAATTTGGGTGAAGTCTGTGTGGTGTTAATTCTTTTTTGAAAAACCTTATGATGCCGAAAGTTAAAGAAACTCGTAGTTCCTATCCGAGGCAATGGATTTCTGGAAATGCAGACTTATCTCCACTTTTCGTAAGTTTAAAATTCGTTATGACTTGTTTCAGAATTGTTCTAAAATTATCCAGACTATACTTTTTTAATATAGTTTCGAATTAGTATTTCTTAGTTGCCACATTTTTCTGAATGAATTTCTTTTTTTTTGCCTGAAAATGCCTGTTTTGCGATCTATTTTTCCTAAATTTCAAATTTATAATGCCTGAAAATCCGGGCTTTAGTTATCAATTTTGTTAGGATTACATTTACTAACGTCTACCTCATTTAATAACTCTCATAAGTATTACTTGATACTTTACCTTGATATGTAGGTACCTAATAATGTGTTATTTCGACAATTTTCTGTTCTTACTTGGATTATTCACATTTCTCCTGTATTTATTTTCGGATTATATACCATCCTAATGAAATATGAATAACAGTAATACCATGAAGCTTAACAATTGGAATAAAAATATTTAAAAATGCCCCCCAAACTGTAGTATTGAAGAAAAGGCCAAATATCGATATAACCTTCCAAAAGTGCCAAAAATATATGGACTAGGCATTTTCCTGAATGCCCGGTTTTAGTTATCTTGTAGTGCAAGAGTGGGACCACATTATTTTCGTCTGTCTACTTGGAAATATCTTCATATTAACTTTTTTTAAACTTTTCTAACAAAATAATTTTTTATTATTACTTTTGAACTAGCTATATACTAGTTCTATTGCTATTAAATAATTAACTAATGGAAAAAAAATCGAATTACTTGGTGCCGAATTCGCCTCAGTCAAGCAATTGGAAAGCGTGGATTGTGCTGGAGTCTCATCAGCAAGATTTTTCTTCCTATTCTCCCCGAAACCCTCCTCAGATCGTATTTTATTGTTTTTCCCCCACCCAGTTGTATTCTTCGCTTTAATCAGCCCTTAGTTTTAAATACATTTTTACGAATCCGCCGCTAAACATCTACCTTGAGAAATTGCTCTCGGGTGCAATGTAGCTGCTTCCATCGGGCGTAAGAAATTGTCTGCACAACCCCCCGGCCATTATTAAAACGAGCCGGGCTGCTCCCACGAATTTGCATTTAAATCCGTATGTATTTGCCTAAGTGGCTTATTTGAAATTTTATAAGCGCTCACCCTCCCCCGACGATTTTTACACGCGCTTAACGTTTTGACGAATTATCCCCCCCAGTCGCGATAAACTCTCCAGGCCTTTGATTTAAGCACGGCTTTTCTATAAACTTTCCGTTCTTATGGGAGCGAGGGAAGATTGCCGATATCTCTGACAAAGCCACTCCGTATCTGTATTGTTCGAGTCGAATGGACGTTATTCGGTATTGGCACCGGTTCAAAAGTTCTGTCTCCGGACAAAGAACTGACCCAGAAGTTATATTAACAGTTTGTTGCTCGCGAGCCCCGCCGGCCAACTTTTTTCATATGTATTTTGTGATATTTGCACGAGGCGAAAGGGCACAATACGGAGAGGTCAATCGTTCGATCTTTCTCCGGGAGTTATTAATTTATTCGTGAATTAATTAATTAAGTTTCCTCGCCCAGACTAATAGGTTTTCTTTTTTGTTTCAGTTAAAAAAGCTCGTTACGTTGGAGCGCAAGGTAAGTGCCTTTTTCCCCGTCGACCTATGAACGGCGTCTTTCACAGAGGCTCGCGGTTAAATGCTTAATTAGTCCCATTGTGTCGAAAGACAAAATAGTCGAGCACAAAGGACGTAGATCAAACGTTTTGTACTTCGTGGACGTTTTTTCGCTCATTTATAATGAAGGTCGCTAATGATGAGAAATTTTGAAAAATTTGTCTCGGTCAAAGTTTTAGTTTCGCTAATGGACCGGATGAAAGTTCTGTGTCGTTCGGTGTCGAACTGATGGCACCTTGAAAAGTTACGGTGGCAACTTCTGCTTTGAAGTTGGGTTGTGTGTTTCAACTTTTCAGGGCGATCGGTTCGTATAATAAAAAGTTGAGAGAAATTTGAACGCAACGCAAGAAGTTTTGTTATCAGATATCGACATTTAGTGGCCTTAACCCTTAAAACAAAGTTTCAACCATTCCTGAAGAACTTTTTTGAACCTGTTTCAAATTTTCCAAAATTCAAAATTAACTTGAAACCTTGCTTTTTGTCTACAAAATGAATCTGATTTCAGTCTTTTCTCGAAATAAAGTTTATTTCCACCTTCCCCAGAAGGTAAAATCTACTCAAATTTCTCCTGTTTCTGCAGAAGACGAGGTAACTTCTTTTGTGAAAATAAAGTTAATTTCAACCTTTTCCAGAAAGCAAAGCCTTATTCAAACTTCTTATTTTTCAGGTATCATTAGTCTTTTTCTGAAACAAAGTTTCAACCATTCCTGAAAAACTTTTTCGAACCTGCTTCAAATTTTCCAAAATTCATTATAAACTTGAAACCCTGCTTTTTTGTCTACAAAATGAATCTGATTTGTCTTTTCTCGAAATAAAGTTTATTTGGACCTTCTCCAGAAAGCAAAATCCACTCAAACTTCTACTGTTTTTGCAGAAGACGAGGTAACTTCTTTTTTTAAAATAAAGTTCATTTCAACCTTTCCCAGAAAGCAAAGCCTTATTCAAACTTCTGATTTTTCAGGTATCGTTAGTCTTTTTCTGAAACATAGTTTCAACCATTCCTGAAAAACTTTTTTGAACCTGCTTCAAATTTTCCATAATTCAAAATAAACTTAAAACCTTGCTTTTTTGTCTGCAAAATGAATCTGATTTCAGTCTTTTCTCGAAATAAAGTTTATTTCCACCTTCCCCAGAAAATGAAATCTACTCAAACTTCTCCTGTTTCTGCAGAAGACGAGGTAACGTCTTTTTTGAAAGTAAAGCTCATTTCAACCTTTCCAGAAAGCACAGCCTTATTCAGACTTCTTATTTTTCAGGTATCGTTAGTCTTTTTCTGAAACAAAGTTTCAACCATTCCTGAAAAAGTTTTTTGGACCTGCTTCAAATTTTCCACAATTGAACTTGAAACCTTGCTTTTTGTCTACAAATGAATCTGATTTCAGTCTTTTCTCGAAATAAAGTTTATTTCCACCTTCTTCAAAAAGAAAAATCTACTCAAACTTCTCCTGTTTCTGCAGAAGACGAGGTAACTTCTTGTTTGAAAATAAAGTTCATTTCCACCTTTTCCAGAAAGCAAAGCTTTATTCAAACTTCTGATTTTTCAGGTATCGTTAGTTTTTTTCTGAAACAAAGTTTCAACCATTCCTGAAGAGCTTTTTTAACCTGCTTCAAATTTTACAAAATTCAAAATAAACTTGAAAACTTGCTTTTTTGTCTACAAAATGCATCTGATTTCAGTATTTTTTCGAAATAAAGTTTATATCCACCTTCTCCAGAAACCAAAATCTACTCAAACTTCTCTTGTTTCTGCAGAAGACGAGGTAACGTCTTTTTTGAAGATAAAGCTCATTTCAACCTTTTCCAGAAAGTAAAGCCTTTTTCAAAGTTGATTTTTCAGGTATCGTTAGTCTTTTTCTGAAACAAAGTTTCAACCATTCCTGAAAAACTTTTTTGAACCTGCTTCAAATTATTCAAAATTCAAAATAAACTTGAAACCTTTCTTTTTTGTTTATAAAATGTATCTGATTTCAGTCTTTTCTCAAAATAAAATTTATTTCCACTTTCTCCAGAAAGCAAAATCTACTCAAACTTCTCCTGTTTCTGCAGAAATCGAGGTAACGTCTTTTTTGAAGATGAAGCTTATTTCAACCTTTTCCAGAAAGCAAAGTCTTATTCAGACTTCTTATTTTTCAGGTATCGATAGTCTTTTTCTGAAACAAAGTTTCAACCATTCCTGAAAAACTTTTTTGATTTTCAAGAATTCAAAATAAACTTGAAACCTTGCTTTTTTGTCTACTAAATGAATCTGATTTCAGTCTTTTCTCGAAATAAAGTTTATTCCACCTTCTCCAGAAAGCAAAATCAACTCAAACTTCTCCTGTTTCTGCAGAAGACGAGGTAACTTCTTTTTTGAAAATAAAGTTCATTTCAACCTTTTCCAGAAAGCAAAGCCTTATTCAGGATTTTAATTTTTCAGGTATCGTTAGTCTTTTTCTAAAACAAAGTTTCAACCATTCCTGAAAAACTTTTTTGAACCTGCTTCTAATTTTTCAAAATTCAAAATAAACTTGAAACCCTGCTTTTTTGTCTACAAAATGACTCTGATTTCAGTCTTTTCTCGAAATAAAGTTTATTTCCACCTTCCCCAGAAAGTAAAATCTACTCAAAGAATGGGAGAATGTTCTCGGGGAGAACATTCACAGTTTGATTGATTCGTACGTAAATATTGGTGGATGTTATTTGAGTATTAAAATTTGAATTTTATTTTCAAAATTAATAACGTACGTTAATAGTTACTTAAAATTGATTTAAAAGAGTAGGTCGATATACTGTCATGAGCAATATGACTTTTACAATTTTCCCTTTTGTGGTTCCACGTTTGTCCAAGCTCATCCCGTACTTCGGTATGTATTTTTCTTTAAATCCATTTCCCTTTCCGCCAAATGTAGTAAGTTGTACACCAACAACATTTTAACAGCTCCAATTCAAAGCCGCCTCAAATTACCCACTAACAACCCATCACGATCCAGGACTGTTAAAGGTTACTTTATATGTTGACAAACACGGTCTTTTACTGGCGTATAAAATTACAGCCAAACAGTAACCCCTCGTCGGTAATTGCCTGGCGTGTCTCCGCCGTACGTACACATTCCAAAATCTAAATTGTAATCGAATCGCGAATCGGATGATGAAAGGGGCCAGGCGAAAATAATAATGCGATTCGAGGTGGGAGGATCCAAAAAGCGAGGGCCGGGGAATTGTAGTGAATTCATCTGGGAGAATTTGATTGATTGGTTACGTATATATACGAAAGAGAAAGAACGAAAGAGGGAGAAATTCCGAGGCTTAATTAAAGAGGCACAGACAGACTGAGACGGTTACTTTTCAGAAGGAGAACGTCTGATCGCTGGCTGGAGGTTTATAGTAAAAACTTTGAAGGGTGGAAACCGAGAGCGGCTTGATGGGAAAATCGATGGAGTTAAGGATGCATACACGAACCCGAACTCTGATATTGGATCGGTGATGCTTATATGGTTTATTTCGGATTTATTTCGCCCGAAGGAAAAAGTGCTTATAACTTCAAATGAAAGCAACATCGGATGTTTATTAAGGCAATAACACACTTTCCACAGTCAATATAAGACGTACAAAAAGGACCTTTTTATAAAGTTAGTCATAACTTAATTGTCATTTCATATGGAATTCAATGCTGTGTTCACTTTAGTTTTCCTAATTTTGCATTTTCAAGTATTCTTATCTTAATCTTTCCATGAAGTAGTTTTTATGTTTTAACTAATTTTAAAGTTACTTTATAAAATCCGGAACCATGGAACTTAACTTACGAAAAATTTATTAACGAGAACTTACGTAGAAATATCAAGTATAGTATTTCCATTCCCATTGTACCAAAAATAACTGTGAGCACATAAATTTCCATAACATTTCATATTATTTCAAAGCTGCATTGATATTTGTCTTACACTTGCTGGGTAACTTTCTTTTCTTTTTCTAAGATATTTAAATTTAAAGATTTCTTTTTTAGAAATGTAACTTTCGACATCCAGTACGCCGATCTTGATCTGTTTCCACAGTTTTCGTCTCGTTGAAATATTTTTTACCGCCGCCGTGTTCATTACTCGCCTTGTGGCAAAGTTAAACGCCCAATACCGCCGTTCCCTCAAGCTAAGGATGAATTTTACAAGACGTAGGGCTTCGAAGGTAAATTCCCCTTAGATCGATATTATTTGAGACGTGAAAAAGAACCCACAAAGGAAATAGATTCGTACCCTTCACGCCTTAAATTCGAACTTCTCAACTTATTCGTTACAAATTGATTCGCTCCCGCAAAAGTTACGAACGTACGTACGTATTTTTTCGCTTGAAAAATTCTGAAAAATTCCGAGCCCTCCCAAACCCTTAGTCCTCCCTCGTAACCCTCAGATATATATAGGGAAAACATTTCCACTTCTTTTCCGTCTTCCGTGCTCGATATATCCGGATTGACGTTAACTGCTCCGAAGTCCGGAGGCTCCGGGCTAATGAAGGTCGACCCGGAGGGTTAACCGGAGAAATTGGTCAGTTTTTCAAACGGTGCCTCTCAATAATGTCCGATCTTGAGTGGCAGCCGTGGGGATAAATTGACCGATGGGACATTACGTGTAAGGGTTACGGGCGATGGAAAAATGAGAAACGTCCCGGAAAATGGCCGGCGATCTAAATTTATTACCCGGGAACGGGACCACGCGGTATACCGTAGATCGTTAACGTTTTTTGAAAACGTTATTTCTTTAAGAATGTTACGAACAGTCTCAAGCGGAACCGTTGGTTCAAATTTCTCTCAAAATAAGCAATTGCAATCTTTAGTTGTTTTATTTTTATGAAACTGTTAATCTCAGGGTAGTTCTTAAGGTAATTTGGCAACGAATACATTTTACGATTTTACCAACTTACCTTAACTTAACTTACCTCGAAGTTTTTATTTTGGCCATAATATGTCGGACAACATATTTCAGTAACAGACACGCTCTTATTCAAAGTGTTAGATTTTTTCCTGTAGTATTTGTTGTCTGTATGTGTTCCCGTCTAATCAACATAATCCATTTTTGAGCAAAAGTAATAATTTGTGATCAAAATTTCGATAATAGCGAAAAACTCAAAAACGAGAAATTTCTACAGAATAAAAGTGTATTTACTGCCTATTTCGAACCTTAAAATAGAAACACGTTACACGAATTTTCACGAGTATATATATTATTTTATTTCAATCTTACGTCACCCTTTTCCTTTATTCCAGCCACACAATTCAACACCTACGTCACATTGAAATTACAAAACGTCAAATCAACGACAGTGACTGTAAAGGGAGCGACACCATGCTGGGAACAGGATTTTCTTTTGTAAGTATATTGTATATGGCATCAAAGAAGTGAGCTATGAATTTGGGTACAATGAATACGTTCAATTAGATTTGAAATGGGGCACGTAAATTTGTTGTTATATAATTTCAAATTTTATTAAAATAGTTGGGTTGGGGGTTGTGCATATCTCCTTCAAATTAGTGAGTGTCGGAGTTGAAGATTGGGATGTGATTTAAATAGTTTGATGTCATTTTATTTTAAAAAATCGTATAAACCAGGACAGTCGTTTTGTTTAGATATTGTTTCGGTTCTCAACTTATAGTAGAGGAGCCCAAGAGGGGATTTTTGGATTTACTCGAGCGCGTCAGATTAATATAAGTGAGGATACCTTATATATTGATAAGTACCTCCAGCCAGTATGAGCCCTTAATATGGGGGGGGGGTTAGCCAAGGGGAACCCGTCAGATTAGTAAAAAACAATCGATCATCTTAAGTACTCGAGTGCATCAGATTAAGATAGGGGTGGTTAATTACTAACTAACAAGTGTCCATTTTGCTAATCTGACGATTTAAGCGTAACCTAAGAGAGTGGGAGGGTAACAAAGTTGCAAAAAAAAACGATGTGTGGATTTACTCGAGCGCGGTGGTTTTCTTTTTTATTCTAGAGGTAATTATACCAGAATAACAGAAAGTCTGGCGATTTCCGCAAGCCGAAAGTAATCAAAATCGTTAATTAAGATCGTGCAGCTATGGTAAAACATATATTTCCCACTCCACCCCTCTATATCCCTTTCGCTTTTCTTTTATCTCTGTCTGTCTCGCACCCAGGGTTGGATTAACCCCATCAGGACCCCTAGGTAATTCTAGGGGCCACATTTTCTTTACCGTTTTCTTACCTTTTAAAATACATTTTTTCTGTTACGCGTTATGGATTAGGTTACCATGGCAACTGTTGCTACACATTATTTTTTTTAATTATTTCGGAGGTGACACTTCACTCTAATTCAAATTTGATGCCATCTGTCAGAGCGTACGACAATGACAGTTTGTAAACCAATTAGAAGAGCAAGCATAAGAGGCATGTTCGTGAAAGCCTGAGAGAAGGGAAAAGCAAGGTTATGCTGTTTTGTCGTAATCGCTTCTGATTGGTTAACAAATTGTCAGTGTCATACTTTTATTCAAGTACTTTTATTTAAAAAAAATATTTTTAAATCATCAGATTAACGATACCCCTTAAAAGAATCGTCAGATTTTTGGGTCAGCGTGGCTGGGACATCATGATGAAGCTTCATTATGCTAATCAATTTTTTTTTTACTTTTTCGTCACTTCCAAATCATCAGATTAAGAAATTGGAGCATCATTTGGGTTCACTGAACACCTCCTATAAAAATCTGACGCGCTCGAGTAAATTTTTTTTTCTCGATTTTCATCCCTTCCGCATAGCCACCCCCACCACGCAAATCGTCAGATTATTATATATTTCATATCATAAAAATGGTGGGGCATGAAAAATATTATAATCTGACGCCCTTCAGTATTTCTATGTCATTGTTTTTTTTACAATTTTGAAAATCTGTAGACACTTCCCCCACCGCTAAAAGTGAAAACATTATAGGGCCATTTACTCTTCCTATAATCTAATCTACCAATTCTAATAGATCTCCGCGACGCTCGAGTAAATCCACATTTAGTATCATGGGCTCCCCCACTATTATGTGCATGCTTGATGATATAGCTCTCGTTTGAGAATACCACGTGTTAAGTTGTGGAACGTTCGTCTTCCTCTATTTTACTGATCGTATCATAAAAATCCATATATTTAACTACACGAGGAATTTTACAGCATTTGCCAAAAAAACTCTAACTCCTCCTGTGTAAAAGTCTCCCACAACCCCCGACTTCCATCTAAACACATAAAGATAAATTTTAACGACGTTTACCGTTACGGCTAGACGAAATTTTCATAATTCCCTTCATGTCTTGCTCACGGGCCCTTTTTATTATTATGATATGTATTTTGCAGCGAAACGAGCGACCTCAATACCGGTCTGTTAATAGAAGTTTGGAACAAGGGCATGATATGGGACCGCGCTCTGGGATATCATTGGATACCACTTCGAACGGTGCATTACTCCAACGAAGTAAGACGTTAATACGAATTTTTGAAAAAGAGGTTTTGGCGAGATTTTACGACGAAGACTACAGTATGAGTGGGAGCGTGAATTAAGTGGTTTTTGTAATTTTTGTCATACAATTTTTAAAATTTTAAAATTTTGAACAAGTTTGAGGATTTTATCATACTGGCAATATTTCGAAATATTTCGTATATATAAAATCAGTAAAGGGTGGCCAATATAGTGTAGTAATACCATTCTGCATTGCAACTAGGCGTCTCCAATTTGAACTTTTAAATTAATATTT
This sequence comes from Cryptocephalus moraei, assembly GCA_946251905.1. Taxonomy (NCBI): domain Eukaryota; kingdom Metazoa; phylum Arthropoda; class Insecta; order Coleoptera; family Chrysomelidae; genus Cryptocephalus; species Cryptocephalus moraei. The sequence continues at coordinate 45,593,540 of OX276452.1, forward strand.
GTTTATTTTATAATTGTCCATTTAGTTTTTATAAGAACATTTTGGGAAATAGCTTTATTTAGACTATTATGGTTTTTAGTATAAATGTATATTCGACTTGTAATTTTAGAATTTCCGAAATTTTTATGGTATAAAATTTCAATTTTAGTGGTCGTGTAGAAAATTTGACTTTCAAAGTCATTACTCGAAAACCAATGATTTCAAACGTCATCACAACATTGGAATAGTTTATAGAGTATTCTATTCAACGTTTTGGCATCAATGGCACTTAAATGGAAATGTGAAGAAGCAGTAAATTTCTTTACTAAAATGGTAAATGGCTTTCCATTTTCTCATATTAATTTTAAAATGCTAGGTAACACATCACTCATCACTTCGACCACTCTGTATGTGTTCCATATACAATATTTCGAAAAAATGAAATTGAAATTGTAAACATTTTTCTAATTACGCTTTTTCAAAGTTTTCAATCTATTTGAATTCACTTTAATGTTGTAATTCTCGTCGTAAAGTATCCCTAACGCCATATTATTACTATAATCATTACATGCTGCCTCTCTAATTTATCCAAACTACCCTTTACTAATCTCGTTATATTTTTTTAAACGATTGTTAAACGGTGCGTTAAATCCATTATCCGAACCCAACAATGACCCACACCGAATGCACCTCTCCACCGTAGCGGATTAAAGGACTAAAAGGATTAAAATACGTTAAATCATACATGCAAACGAACACTTTGACAATCCGGACAGAAACGCATTTCCCGCCGTTGATATCAATTTAATAACGCTGGTAGTTATTTTGTTCATTTAGTTCGCAGTCGTATTATGATCGATAATGCAATACGTCGTTTTATGGACGACGCGCTTATTTATTCGGACGACCGTAAAAGCAAAATAATGGCCGTTACCGAATTAAGCGGTGCATGTTGTCGGCTGCGATGAAATTTGTTAGTTTAGAGGGCTCGCTTGTGTTGAGGGATTACCCTCGGATGCTCTTCGTTCTATTCGGAGGCTAATAGTGTTTTCGGTCATAATCGCATTCTCCGTCGTCGTCCTATAAACGTGGATGGAGTATAATAGAATTTAAGTGGCCAAGTGGAATATTGACGGTGCAAACTACACGTCTATACTCTGTTCAAAACAAAGCCCGATGCACGTCATTTTTATGACGTCAGAATCATCCAATACTACCAATTTAATATAGTCACAGGACATCGCAATTTATGTGTTCCGTGTATATTCTCAACCTAAAATATACACGGAACACATAAATTGCGATGTCCTGGGACTATATTAAGTTGGTAGTATTTAATGTTTGGTGACGTCATCAAAATGACGTGCATCGGAATTGGTTTTGAACAGAGTATAGTCGATAAGTCAAACGATAGATCATCATTGTGATTTCCACGTTTTAATCCATCCAATGAAGATTCGTGATAAACTCATACGAAGTGTAGAGTGTAGACGTCATGATAAACATTAAGCTGTTTGAAAATTCAGTCATTTTGAATTTAAACCTATTGTGGGTTTACGTTTAAAATCTGTTGACAAATTTTGATTTTTGATATCATTCCTGGAATGAATGCCGGACTAAAAACTTCTTAAACTTCGTTCCTGCTGGTTTGGCACACTAATATTTTCAAACTTCCCCAAAGGATGAAGTTAACAATCTTACAGACCAAGATACAGATTTAGATAGAATTCACGAGGTCACAGAAATGTAGCTGCATGTAGCATGCGATCGTTATCAGCTATGAGACTCTTAAATGTGTTGAGAACAGGGTAACCGTTTACAGTTTTTAATTTTGGACATAGGTTCCTACAAAAATTGTAGCGTTTATATTGAGCTTTAGTGTCTTTTTCTTGTTTCACTGTCACACTTTTTCTGTTCCTTATTTATCTTTCTGTTTTCCTTTTGGTCTATTTCTCTACTGGTTTCCATTCAGTTATGGCATCAAAAGTTATAATTTGATTAGTTACTATCACTTTGACATTTTTTTAAAGTATGTTTCCAATTTAAAAGTTCATGGATGATCTCAGTTAATGATGGTATTCTATTCTATTAATTAGCCTGTCAAATGCAGTTAGTTTTTCGTCTTGTCTGTGTGCTACATTTATCGTCTCCTTGCTTTGGGACCAATTAGGTATTTTCACATTTTTTGAAAACTGGCTAAATAAGAGATTATATGCCTATAAATTTTAGGTTAATATTAAAAAATAAAAATTAAAAACATTCAAGAAAAAAAGTCATTTAAAATTCAAACGTTAGGAATTGGCGCCAAAACGCCATCTGACGTCACACCGCATATAAACAGTGTAGTGGAAACACTTTTTTACGACGCGAATAATACAAATTAACTAGATTTGGTCGCAATTTAACTCCTAAACTCCAGCGGAAACAACAATAAAATCCAAAATACTTGAAAAATCTATTTGTGGACTGCAGAACGGACCCGTGTTTATATGCGGAGTGACGTCACGATGAGCGGTCGTTTCGCTGGTCCTCGCACATTTACTGATTTTTATACCTGAAATACTTGATGCTGGGCCTATTACACGATTTTTTATGATTATAAAATTTGTCTGAGGGTTCGTCCCTATGAATTTAGATATATTTCGTTTAATTTAAATACCTAATTGTATTATTTTTTTAATATAAACATTTTTTTTTCTTTCTGTTAACTCTTTCGATTTCGATTCTTGAAGCTTATACTCTTTTAATGGTAATTTTGTCCATAACGTTGGTTTAAATTTTTATTTTTCTACTATATGTCTTTTACAACATATCCCATATTATTTTTAGTTTTGGATGGACGAATGGATTTGCTGTTAATATTTGTCGCTTGATATTGTTTAAAATTGTTGTAAACAAAGTGACCGTTTGCAAGTCAACCATCTTTTCCAGCATTATCGTTTACGCTTACATTATTATTTGCGCAAGAGGCACTATGGTGTTCTTAGTTAGTTTTTAAGTTAATCTCGCCGAACATTTCGAAATCAACATAGCGAAATACTTCAAGTGTCGCGCAATTTAAATTCCACGACGGGATCGAAAATATTTCCGCCGGCCGAGCGTTAATTATGCAAATTCGACTTTCCCCGCGTCGAGTATGTTCCGACGCTGAGATCGATGCCCGAAAACTCGACCCTCTTAAATTCAATTAACCCGATACGATGATCAAATTAATTGGGAACACCCCGAAAATTAATTCTCCCCCGCCGGAGAGTCTTTTGTGTCGTTTCGGGCTGTCGAAGGAAAAAACCTCGGCGAGGACGCTTTCCTAATTACCTTCGATGAGATTTCTTACACGACCTGACTTCATCGTGGGATTTTGTTTCATATTACTTTTTGTTTCGAGGAGGGTACCGGCCAGTGGTTATCACTTGACGCGGAACTGGTAATGACAGAGGGAGAAGTAATCGGCACCAAAGTCGCAACAGGTCACTCTATTTTGATGGACTGTCGCTTCGAACTGCCTTTCGGTAAGTAGAACATTTCTCAAAATTTTACTAAACACTGCACGGAAAACTGTATCATTATTATTATCATCATCATCGCAGGTCACATTTACTTTTCTGAGTTAGTAAACTTGTAGTTATGTGAAAAGTGAATAAATTATACCGCATCACTTACCTTCAAACTACCGTTAGATTAGATTATGACCTGTCAAATTTTACTGTCATATTTTCAACGCAATGTTGCATAATATGTATAAGAAGACGCCTTTTTGTTTATAAGTTACTCAAATGAAGTAATGATAATAACATTATCACATTTTGAGCTCAAACTAGTCTTATATTGGAATTTTCATCAAATTCCACTTAAAATTGTGTCTGCTCTATAATCGGACGTTCAACTGAACATATTCATACTTTATATTACAAAAAGTATTCTGAGTTTATCATTTAAATAAATAGTATTACAAAATAAACTGTGGTCGCATGAGATGAATTATTTGTAGGAACAAGTTCCTAGCTTCATTTTAAATTACTTGTGCTATTTATATTTGTTCGTCATGTAGAGACAACCTGCCATAATAGTCCAGTCATTATAGGGGGTTCACGTAGGAAAATCGACATACCCAGTATATTAAAACGTAAAAACTTCTATTTTGGCATCCTAAAACTTTCCCCAAAATTCACATATAATTGGATGGCCGCAAGTTTTAAAGTCGGGGGTCAAAAGTCACAAAAATCGATTTTTTCTACATATTTTGCAAATATCTCGTTTTCTATGGGTTTTACGCTATTTATATTTATTATCGATATTGTAGAGAATCGAATTCTCTACAACTTTTGTATTTAACATTTCCTCATACCTCGAAGTGTTTTCGAGATAGAGGGCGGAGAGTGCTGGTCAGAGAATCATGTGAAGTCAACTGGTAGTCGCGAACAAAAACTCGTATATTAAGGTTATAAATTATTTTTAAATATTAAATTAGTATTTATTATTAACTTTTACATTAAATTCAATTTTTCTTTCTAATAATTCTACAATTTATCAATTCAATAACACTTATAATCTCTTTCTGTAATTGAAAAATTATTAAGGGACATACTTTAATTACATTTTAATTATATTCTCATTTACACTAATTGCATTTGAAGTAAAAAATAATTGAGTAAATCTTGTTTAAAATCCGTAAACTCTTAAATTCTATCATAACTTTAAAAATTTATAGTCAGAATAAGAAGAAGAAGAAGAGAACTGAAATTAGAACTTGTTCTTCTCGAAATTTTTATTCGTTTATATTAATTTTGACAAAATTAAATTAATCAAACGACACTTACTAAAAACGTTAATTACAAACTTAATTCTTTTCTATTTTATTTATTTAGAAAGTTATTAGTATAAATTAGAATACAATTAAAATGTAATTTAATTATTTTCCTCAAAAATTTTTTACTTACATGGCCAGGTAAGTGTTATTAAATAAATTGACTAAAAATAGATAAGTAACCAAACAAAATGAATTTAATGAAAAAGGTAATAAAAAACGATATTTATATATTTAGCAATAATTTATAACCTTAATATTACGAGTTTTTGATCGGGACTCCCAGTAGTACCAGTTGACTTCACATGATTCTCTGACCAGCGCTCTCCGCCCTCTATCTCGAAAACAGTTCAAGATATGAAGAAATGTTAAATACAAAAGTTGTAGAGAATTTGATTCTCTACAATATATTTGCAATCTACATCTGCATATCTACAAAGATATTTGCAAAAAATGTAGAAAAAATAGATTTTTGTGAGTTTTGACCACCGACTTTAAAACTTGCGGCAATCCAATTATATGTGAAATTTGAGGAAAGTTTTAGGATGCCAAAATAGAAGTTTTTACTTGTTAATATACTGGGTATGTCGATTTTCCGAGATATTTACCTAATTTGGCCTAAGATGACTGGACTATAAACCAAATTGATTATAGAACGAATCTAACCGACTACTATTTATGTGTTTGTTAACACATATTGAGTCATGAATACTAGCTAGTAAACAAGATATTGTAAGCCACGGCACAAATTTACTGATGATGACTAATCCTGTCACAATAATCGATTTTAACTCCGACATGCATTTATTGCTCAAGACGTCCTTTAAAAAGATGAATAACGTACCATTTATTTGATTCACTTCTTACAAATTAATCGTGGATAGTCCAAGATTTGTCTTTTAATTCATGGAACCGTAACCAATTGTTTAATGACCAATCTTTCTATAAAATTCCATTAAAAATATGTATCAAATTTAAAAATGGGTTTTTAAATCCTTTTTCGTTTATCCATAACCTGTTTACATGAGTAACTTGGTATACCGCTAACAATTCGTCGAATGAACGTCAATTGCACTAATGACTCTATAATTGAGTGTCAATCAGCGTGAGCCTCACCGTATACAGCCACCACCATTCTTCCGGTCTTTGACGATAGATTGATGAAGTGCTTAATCTATTCATAATAGATTTGTTTATTTGCTTTGCCATCACAAATATTTGCTTATTTGCTGTCGGTGATGTATTTGTTAACATGGCAGTTTATTGTGCAATATACGTTAGCTGGTAGTGTTTCCCACAATGTTTATTAAATGCTTCTACGAGATGAGCCTCAATTTCATTGAATCCGAAACGTAACAAATACAATTGTTGTTTCTTGCACGAACTGATAAAGCTGACAAACTATATAACTTTTAGTACAATAGAAGAGGATTTGCTGAAATAGCGTTCGGTTTGTGCATTTCTGCTATTACCAATTGTACGGTACGGCGATATCTGATAGAACGTAATTGAAATTTCAGCGTTGTCCATTATTCGTTTCACGGATCTACCGTCGGATTTTCGATCTAATCCCACTTAAATTCGGATGAAAAGCTCGCGGTCGACATAAATTTTTATGTGAGTTTTCAGGAAATAAATTAACACGCCCCCAATTATCTGTATATATTCGCTTTTGCAACTAATTCCGACCAGAATCTCGTAGAATTACTGATATGTAACAATTTGTACATTACGAGCGTGAAATATATCGCAGAGACCCGTTCGAAACAATTTAATTTTTGAAGCAGAACCCGTAAATCGATAATGGATAACCGATGTTACAGTCTATGTGGTTTATGATTTTCCCTGTCTTTCGGTTTTCTCTGTGGCTTTTTGCGAGAGCAAGGACGCCGGAAAATATTTGCCGTCTCGAGGTAATTGGATTGTTTTACGGTTCTCACGGTCGAGTCGGTCAATTTGCGACGCGAAAATGTACACTAGAGTATATGTGCTTGAAACTGAGATTTGAGCAGTGAAATTTTGAATCGCCTGTGTTGGTTACCTTAAAACTTCCCTTGTTGAACATGTTTTTTTTGTTTTCTTTAGATCCAGAAAATATTGAAGCCATGGACTTGCCAAGGAAACTAGAGATGCTGAATAATAGCATAGACCAAGAAGCTAGGGCAGAGCAAGCGCGTAGACAGATGCAATACTTTGGATGTGAGTATGACATTAAGCAGATAGTATTTAACGATGTACTATAATAATACACTAATAGAACGTAGTACCTACGTACCTATTTTTAGCACATAAGTTTAAAATAGGTACAATTCATAACACTTTTATTTTTGAGTCTGTTTGGTTCCAAATTGATTCTCTATTACTCTCCACGAATGTATATTTAAATCGTTACTTATTCGCGTCTGTATTATTCAATTTGACAGTCAAGTTTCGTCGACTTATTCCTTTCGTCATTTAAGGTTTGAAAATTTACGGTTTTCCCCTGGAGTAATTTATCTGGTCCAGATTTTGCGATGATGTACGTGTGAATATCACAGAAACCTTGTTGCCAATTCAGTTTCAAATATGTAATATATTAACGCATTCCTATACGAGTAAGTTTCTTCCTATACAAATTCTGAACTAATAACGGAATCAATTTGGGCTTTATTTAAAAGACGTGTAAAAAGCCTCTTTGGCCTATGGACAAATCACCAGTGACCAACAAATTCTAACAGGGATATAGCGTAAATGTTAAAAGGCTGTTTAACAATACATCACCGAAGGTTTAACTGTAGAGAGGTCCAAAATTTTGAACGTCATATTTTATAATCTCCTCAAAGTTGAAAAGGAAGATAGTAATTGACTGAAATCCACTTTTCAAAAGTGACCGAAACGCACGAAAAGTTAATTAATCAAGTGACTTCGGACTGTACCGTCCTCTCCTTCCGCTCCCCGATAACTACTTTGCGAACTGAATTTTCAGCGGGTTACTCTGAGGACAGCGACTACACGTCCGACATAAACTATCCTGTCGGTCAGCACCCGAACTCCTCGGCCTCCCAATTCAGGTCGGCCGCTTACCAGATCAACACGCCGCAACGTTCCCTCGAGACGTCCCGCGAGAACTCTTACGAGAGGGACGACGCACAACACCATCACCTACAGCAACAGTCGCATCACCATCACCTCAACCAGCCCCAGGTCCATCAGCACCATCTCAGTCCAGAGACGCACCGGAGACATCACTTGGTAAATCCATGCTAAGACGATAAATTTTATGCTAAGGTGTCAAGGCAGTTAAGATTGACAAAAGTGCATTTTGTAATCAAGTTGCCCCAACCTAAATCTGTTAATGGTACCTTAGCTTCCTGTGGATGAAAATGGTTTTTTGCGTGATTTCATAGGGTTTTTACCCGTGGTATTTATAGGTATGTCCTTTGAATATTTAGAGCGAAATTAATATTTACTGTTTCAAATTTTTGAAAATGAGGATGTACGTATCGAATATTTTTTTCCGTAGAGGGTCCTCTAGTTTGTTCTTAAACCTCGACATCAGTTTATAGTTCACCAAACGCTTGATTTAGCGTAACCTAACCTACTACCCGATAAGCTGAAATGTTTTTGGTCTCGTGACACTCATTAGATAAATCGACTCCAGCTTAAGCCATGAATCAGTCAGTCAAATTTAAGCCACATTTGCTACCGTTGTCATACCTGGAAACCTTCCAAAAGCCTCCAATGTTATACACTTCGCGAGTAAGTCCCGCCATGACTGATTAAATCACGTCGAGGCAATGTTTTGCGTTTTTTCCATTAAGCGCTAAAGCTTCTGGTGTTCCGTGCGGGATCCAGAGGGAATAACAACGTTTTACAACTTTTAACAGATTTAGGGTGAGGTAATGTTATAACGAATCCGCTCGTGGTGGAGGGGGGCTTTGCGCGCGCCCTGGGTGTCTGTAAACTTTGTGAGAAGGGTCGAGCTTTCACCATATTAAAATTTACCTAATTGAGATTCCGACGTGGGGCTAAACCGAATTTTAGTTTAGGCGCGCACCTATCAAGTACGTTATTGAGATAACGAGGGATGATTGGGAACCGACTAAGAGGGGCCAGAATTTTAAGCGACACTTTTAAATATTTTATCGAGTCGAAAATAGTCCTTTGATGGGAGATTTTATAGATTTTATTGAGCTAACGGAATTGAGCTATTTTTGTTGATAAATGACGATCGATTTAATCTTGAATTATAATTCACTGTAATAAATCTTACGCTTATATGGATTGTATTGTAACGTTTATTTCTAATTTATTTACACTGTTCTTAATTATACACTACACACTACTTAATTTATTTAGACTATTACTGAACTAGTTAATTTTTATAACACACTTAACTTTTAATTTATTTCTACCATTCGCTTGTTCGTTTTTCGCACTATTTACTTACTCGCGGCTTCACGTCTCATCTAATCTCCTTCGTCCGCAGCGTTCACTTTTATAGCCCTGCATAATATATTCCAGAACTTACTAGTATTTGCTCGAGAATTATTTTCGCTAATAATTATGCTTTTCTAGAAACGTCCAGAATGTAATAAATCATTGTTTCCTTAATAAGATGTTGCGGGAACGTTGGGGACGTTATTTTTATTGGATTCAATTAGCGGAGGCCTTCCTTTGAGACAGGCCGCCGTCCGATAAGGAGAAGGCTTACGCTGGTTGTTTACATTTCGCGTTACAGTATTGACAATTAAAGCTTGGCACCCCAACTCAGCCTTGTCTCCCAGATATGCGATTTTCTTCCAAAATTAAGTTTTTTAAATAATTCTTATAATCTTATGTATTGTATTTTTCCAGCGGCATTCACCTCGTTCCAATGATTATACGTCAGCAGTTGGAAGTCACAATTCTCAACCATATCAGGAAAATCATATTGATTCGGAACCGCTTTTCTACAATAGTAGGCCTCTAAATCGAAACGATCATTCTAGGTGAGATATATCACTCTTATTCACGAACGTAAAAGTTTTTCTTCCACATTGTAATTCTAATTTTTGTTGTTTTAGTCAAGAGGCATGGATTAGATGCGAGAGTAGTTTTTATAACCCTAGTGTCGAAAGTATGGACGTCGGTTATGGAATCGATGTGGATTTCGATGAACAGTTCGGTTCGCGAAAAGGTAATCTCTACATCTATGTGATTTAAGTAAGGTCTAACGAATAAAAATAATCCTATCTATTATCATCATTACTATTTCAAGTACAGACCGTTTTGCTTAGTTGAATTATTTTTTTAGGGTTGAGAAGACCAAGCCTAGAGCGACAATCTACGTTATATGACGATTGTTCTTATTACCTTGATTCTAACGTTTATTCCGTTGAAGTTCCCAACAATAGTTATGCCACAAAGTAAGTAAACGCTTCACTACATTTTTACAATTAACTTTTTACCTTACATTTACATTTTACAATTGCCTGGTGCATAAACCAGGCAATTATAATTTAATTGCGTATCAATTTCTCATTAAAGTAACCACAAAACGGTTGTTGTTACTGAAACGGCAACTTGTGATAAATAATTTTTCAGTTGTTTGCGATACAACTGAAAAATGAAAATGTATCTCCGTAGGTGTTTTTGTTATCCATTTGTCTAGTTTCGTTTCAATATTCTATTCGATTTCAAATTAAATTTGGAATGGGTTTGATTGAAATTGCTCAACACCATGCAGCTCTAACATTGCAGGACAAACAGTATTTAATAAATGTATTAATTCGTCCTCAAAACGAACACATTTAGGGGTGTAGCTTTTGCAATATCTATTGAACCGAATTACGTGTTAATGAAAGTGGCCCTGAACATTGTTTGGAATACATACCATTTTTAAAAAGTAATTCTGTCGTTGTTTCAGTAAATAATGTATTGTTTCATTTATTCCATATGCGAGTTTATATTTGTTTTTTCCAATTTTCTGTTTGTTCTGAAACGGCGAAATGCCTCAAAATAACCGTAGTATACGGTGCTCAATAATTGTCTAAATTTGGTTTATCTATTGTGCCTGGCAATTTTGGTTTAGACGTGTGGAATATTTTGGTATGGTTGGAAAAATAAGACAGATACAACTTTATCGTAGAGGATTTTTCGAAATTAACTACCTATTTTTTGACACGTCGGTCGGTTGATTGTTAAAAGATGAACAATGGCATTTCGATGATTTTCAAGGCAAAAACTGTTCATGTTGTTTAAGTTCACGTACGATAAATGATAATAAACATGTCCCTTTCGAAGTCTATGTTACCATTTACACTGTAAATTCAACATGAATTAAAAGTACTGACTTTTATTCACTTTTTTGAACAATTAATACAAGCGTTTAGTATCTGTCTTGGAAAAATCTTAACTATAGTAAATCCACTGAGAAGAAAATATCCACGAAACGAGAAAAGGTAGTAAAGTTAGACAACACCTAATACACGTCGTTCGCTATTGGTGGAAAAGTCATAAAATTTTTGGCGGGAATTGTTCATGTACAGAGTCTGTTCAGAAAAATTAACAAGTTTAGTTGTCTGATCTATGGTTGTCTGTTTACAAGCGTTCAGGAAAGTCGTTGATGGTGATAGTGGACTTTTAGTTGATGGTTTATTTTAACGTATCGCTATTGCTATTCAGGTTTTTGATATAAATTTGTATAAACATATTTCTGTGATTTATTGCAATTATGGAAAGACATCTTCCCTGCTCGCCTCCCAAAATTGACCTAGAACATACTTAAGCCGCGGGAAGAAAACCATTATTTTAAATGTATACAGAAAAGAAAGAAATGAACATCCTTAGTAAAATCTTAGTAAAAGATAAATTGTAGTCAAGGAGATCATTCTTAATGCGACCCTGTACTTATTCGCTAGCTGGTCGCGCGCTTTGAATTTCGACGTTTGTGTTTCGTGGATGTTTTCTTCTTAGTGGTTTTACTAAAATCTATAATTATGATCGCAGTTAAATGGTATAAGCGAAATAAAGCAGACGAGGCGTTCGTTGTTCATTAATAATAATTTTGAAATTACAGCATAAAAGAAGGCATAAATCATACTTTTTAATTCATCGCAAAACTTGTAGCGGTTTATTAATTTTACTTTGCCATTATAAGCTGCTGTGTTTGACGTCTTTTGGTCATTATCATAATTTTGGAATTCCGAGGCAAACGAAGGGAACAACGTACATTTTAAACTACTGCATAATTTCAGACATCTCATAAATAATACTGTACGAACAAAAACTCTCTTTGACATTGTCATTGATTTCTTTTTTAATTTCAAAATTCCAATGCGAGACGTAGCAGACATTCCTTCCATTCTATTATATAACTAACACCTTGTGAAATGAACAGTTCGATCAAATGGAATTTTGTCTGGAGTTTGGAAATGGAGTTTGTCTCTGATTATTATTTGTAGTGTTTGAGTGAAGGTTTTTTTAAGTGTTAAAGCACCGTGACAATTTTTAAATAGCATTATTGAGAGGAAACAACCTTGTTGACTAGAAATCCTTCAGGAAGATCTCGTCCCACTATTATTCTGATTTTGGTGTCTCTATAGATTTTTTTGTGGCATTTATATATGTTTGTTTTATGTACCTATTTTTTAAGGGCCGTGACAATATTTAAATAGCTTTGGTGAGATGCAACAACCTTGTTGATTGGAAATCCTTCAGGAAGATTTCGTCCCACTATTATTCTGGTTTTGGTGTCTCTATAGAGTTTTTTGTGGCACTTACATAGGTATATTTTCTTCATGGCATCCCAAAGTTTTCCGGGTACTCCATTTAAGCCTTTTTTTGGTCTATAAATATAATATGTCGTTCTTATTCATATATCCAATACGTTGTCTCAACATGGTCTTCCTTGTCTAAACCCACTTGGTTGTTTTGATACGACCAGGTTCTCTTCTATTCTCGATATACGTCGAGGACGTGACACTAACTACTCTATAGTTGTCGCATTCCTGTTTGGTTCCTTTCCTATGAATCCAGTTAACGTAGACTATTTTCCATTCTTCTGGAATATTTGCTCCATTTATACGCTCACTGAATATAGTAACCAGAGCTTCTAGAGTTAATCTAGGGGAATTTTTGATCACCTGAATAGGAATTCCTCCAGGTTCAGGTGACTTATTGTTTTTCATAGACTGTATAATTATATAATAATCATAATCACAGTAATGTTGTTAATAAAGTTATTATTGTTCTTGCAGCGTATACCCGTCGAAACGAACCGATAGCTACGACGAGTTCTACGACTCGCTGTCGTACCCGTTCCACGAGGAGCGCTACGGCCAGGACGAGGAGGACCGCCAGTGGGACTCCGGGGGCCTGCTGCCGCCCCCGAAGCCCCACTCGAAACCGAAGAAGCTGCCCGCAATACCCTCGGCCGTCGCGGCGGCCCAGAGGCGTCGCACTTCCGTCATCGCCCTCGACTCGGAGTATTTCCGGCCGACGTCGACGCCGACGGCCCGCCGGCAGATGCCCCAGGTGCCGCCCCTCAATAGGGCGCTCAGCAAGCAGAGCATCGTCCAGGAGGCGCTCAGGAGCACGCCGGACAACCTCTCGCACAGGGGCGCCAGCCTGCCCCCGACGCCGACCAAGGGCGGCAGCGCAGCGTCGAAGGGCGGCGTCGGCGCCCTGCCGAACAGCCTGCCGAGGACGACGACCGGGAGGCAGCTGCCGAGGCCGAACCCGGCGAGGAACGCCTCGAGGGCGAGGAGGCGGAACTTCCTCAAGAGGACCACCTCGGCGGATTACTCGGACAACGCGCCCCTCGACGAGTACGACGATTACTACGCTCGCTCGGGCGCCGTCAGCGCCGCGATGATCAACGAGGACTACAATTACGCGTACCAGAGTAACGACAACCTCCCCGCCCAGCAGGAGCAGGACGTCCTCCCCCCCGACAACTCGAACTTCCTAAGGGGGAGCTACCACGAGGACGACTACTACTACTACGGCGCGGACTCCTCGAGGCGGCCGCCCCCGAGGCGCGCCGACGTCGCCGCCGCCGCCGCCACCTCGTCCTCGCCGCTCACGCAGCAGAACACTGACAGCCTGGAGTCGCGCGACGACGAGCTCAACTCCTTCGGTACGGCCGTCTCCTCCGTGAGCAGTTCCATGCAGCAGCTGAGGTCGACGCAACAGGAGTACTCGACGGCGGGCGGCGGCGAGACTATGTCGATGCCGATGACCAGCCACAACCTGGACATAGTACAAAGGAACATCATGAACGTGTCGCAATACACCGGGGACCAGCACCAGCAACCGTCTATGAAAGCAATAGTGACCACGCAACCGGTCATAACCGTAGCTCAAGTGCACAATCACAATACGACCATTAGGAGTACGCCGCACGGCAGGGGGCAGCTGAAGCAGCAGGAGTCCATTGATGCGGACACGGATTACGTGCAAAATAAGATTGTAGTGAACGATGCTTATAATAAGTATACGGCTGTACATAACGATGCTTACTTAGGCAACCAGGAATCGGTAGAGAGTTACGTTGAAGAAGAGACTGAAGACGCTGTTACTAATGGTAGGTATATCACCAGAAACGCGGGAAACTGGAAAAGATCATTACAGCCTTACGCCTCAACTTCAATTTCAAAATTTTGATCAAGGCAAAATGTTTTACAGAAATGGTTCACTTGTCTCAATGTGTTACGCAAGCTAGACGAAATGAATCACTTTTGTTTTTATTCAACGTAAGGTCAATTTTGTTTGCTGTAAAGTGGTAGTCAAATACTCGACCGCCAGCTAAAGTATTTCATTCAATCATTGCAATGAATAACAGAGCAAGCTGAATTGCTGTTACTCAAGTAGAAAGTATAGAGAACAGGAATAATTATACTCACTAATTATAAAGCAACCCAGAGATCGACTAGTTTACTTCTAGATACTTATTAACTAACCATTTTTTACCAACCAATCAATTATTCACTAATTAACATCACAATCAAAATATGCAACTGGCCTCAGTCGTTGACGAACATTGATTAACTCATCGCAATGACTAACAGAATGGGCTGGCCAGTTATTATTGAAATAGAAAGTATGGAGCAACAGAAAATAATGTGATGAAGTGACTAGTTTGACGTCAATTACTAAGTGGCCAATTAAATTTCATCACCGTTTAAACAACTGATTAAAACCTCAGTCCTTTACAAACTATCTCATTGACTGATCGCAATGACTAACCGACTAGGCTTGCTGGTTTCTTTTGGTTTTTTTAAACATTTTCCGTTTTGCATTCTGTACTGATATCGACACCCCTTTTGACACCAGAAAATCATTTTAGTACTTTCATTCATAATTATCATATTTTCATAAATTATCATTTTCAAATTAATTTTCAAAAAATCAAAAATTATCAATTTCATAATTATAAATTTTCATAATAACTATCATAATGGTTTTCATTGCAGCCGTATGCAGAGCTTATGTAACATTAACCAGGTTTACTTATTGAATATTAAATATGATTCACAATAATATTGTGAAAGTGCTTCTACAACTATAGCGCATCAAAGATATTTTGGAATTTCTGACTCTTATTGAAACATTGACTACAATGTTTCGAAGTATCGAATTAGGACTTATAAATTTAAGTTAGTGGAAGCAGTTTTGGTATTGGCAAATTTCAGCTATGTGTATTTTCGAAGTAACCCGTTAAAAATGCGGTTCATAAGTTAAACTTCAATTTGGGATGTTATTTGTGGTTTTATTGCAAACCTCATTAAAATTTCACAAAACGTCTTCTAAATTCTACTGTTTCTTTAACTCTTAGCATAATTAATTTTATAATGTGGATGAATAATGTTCAAATTGAGTGTCGTTTTTAACTCTCAATAAAATGGTGAAAGTACAAAGATATCTACCATTCTGACGAATAATTAAAAAGTCAGGAACGTTCTTGATAATCCCCAAATATAAAAACAACTAATTCTTGATATATCAAACTGCCAATACTAAAAATAATATTTATTACGAAGTATTTGTTTGAAATTTAATTGGCAACAAATCATTTTAAGTCGAATATAGGACAGTTTCTCCGAAGTTTTGTTTAAATTTTCAATTTATTACAATATTTATCACAAAACTTGCTCCACTACTGCTCCTTCAATTTAAAAACCTCTAGATTTTTGGAATTTAGGAGAAAATCGAATTTTAGTTCTGTGGCTATTTTTGTTGTTCCGAAATAATTGAAAATACTATTGCTTTTGACTTTAGTGTAGTCCTTTGATCATGTTAATTCGTATTATTGTTCTGTTTCTGTTCGAGGATATTTTCCAATAAAATTAATGACATAGGAATTAAACATAACATCATCTAGAGATTTTTCGGGGGACTCACTCTTGGAATCTTAATTTTCCGTATAATTGCTATTGTTTTTTAGATTTAAGATATAATGTTTATTTCTTCTAAAAGTTGTATAGTATACTTTCTTCTGCAAGGAAAACTACTCGTAATTTCCGAAATTGAAGTTGTACAGGTGTAGGTTCTTACTACTTTCCATTTCCCGAAAGATGGCTCTGGTTAAAGCAACATATAGCTCTATCAGCGATCAATAAGTCTCCATATTTGTAATCTCACGTTAAGATATTAGTTCATAGAGTGCTCCACTAACTTGTCTTCTTCAATATTGCTAATGCTCAATTGATTGTAGGTCATCCATTTGTATATTTTTCCAAATGACAAGAAGAGTGTTGTAATTTACTTTCTAGAAAACGGGAAGCCATAAATTTTTCTCCTAATTTGCTTTTAGTCGAAATTGTTTAACACTTTCGAATATTTTAGAATATTTGTTACACATAGAGAACATTTTAAGGTTACAAATCTCACGTGACGGCTGGTTTGAACACCCTGCCTCATACGTGGCAATGAGTGACGATTTCATAAATCCCATTTCCCTTGTACTCATTTAATTAATCACTGTGATTGGTAGACTAATGACAGATTAATAGGTAACTTGAATTAAAAGCAAATTGGAATTTTTTTATGACTATTTTAAAAAAAGTAGATGTATCAGTGGCGAAACGGAGGTAATGGGAAAACGTATTGTTAAGGATTATATTTAAATTTGATTTGTATATGCATTAATACATGCTGTTTTTAAATGGTACTGCCATAAAGGGGTGACGGATGCAGTCATGATTTCATCATTGTCTCCTAATATGCCCATCACGGATTTTGTCGGATTTATTTCAATTTTTCTTTGTGGTACATTTAAACGTATCACATATTTGCAGATTGAGAAAAAGTTGTGAAACATTAATGAGATAAAGAGTTAAAGTAAATTAATGGACAGAAGGAAGGAAAAACTTTGTCTTGCCAACACTTTAATCACATCAACACATTCATGGCCAACTGTGAGAACCTGGACAACCTCCTTTTGTTAAAGTCTGCTAGTCGGGCACACATTGTCCATTTCTACAAGAAACGACTATTAGCTAAAAAGAAGGCCATGGTAATAAAGTGTTGGCAAGACATAGAAGTTTTTCCTTCCTTCTGCTCATCATGGCCAACTGTGAGAACTTGGACAACCTCCTTTCGTAAAATTAATGGATGTGAATTTTCCCCAGGTATTAACGCAGACTACAGTAACAAAGCAATAAACCAAGATTCCCCTCTATCTGTGATACACGTAGAAAACTACGAGGACGAGCACAACAGCCTGCGACGGGGCTCCTCTCAGATCACCGTCGTCGATCCGTACCACCCGTCGCTCCAGCAGCGCCCCCAGCAACCCCAACAGCCGCAGACGACGTTGCCGACGGTCGTGGCTCCGTCGCGACGCTCGTCGGGCGCCGATCCGTACCCGAGGCTCGGCTCCACCGAGCAGTACCAGAGCTTCGACGATCAGTACTCTGTGTTTTCGCGTAAACCCTCGAACTCGGAGATACTGCCGCCGCCGCCATCGGCGGGGGCGGCGACGGCGGCGTCGCGACGCCTCTCGCTGAGGCAGTCGCCGGGCACCCCGGAGCGCCGCGCCGACCTCCTCCTCGTCGAGGAGGCGAACGAGGCGACCGCGGAGGGGATCCACGACGCGCAGCTCATCGAGGAGGTCGCCGAGGAGGAGGAGGATGCGCACAAGGAGCCGAAGACGCAAGTTACGGCGCAGCAGAGGTGGCTGTGGGCCTACAATAAGATCATCATGCAGCTTGACGTGAGTACCTTTTTTCCGATTTTTCTAATCGTGCGCAATCGATGAAACAATTTTATTCGACTCAACTGAATCTGGTTGAGTTAATATGGTTAATATACTTAATATGGTTTCTTGTGTCGAAGTTATATTATCAATCTAAGACGTTCGTCTCCACAATATTGATGATTTTATTGCGGAACAAAGAAAATATAATCTAATAATCACGACACTTCGACATTGCATTCATATCGTGAAACCGCCTGTCATTGTCGTGTGGCTGTAAATCGCAACTAGAATGCAAATTCAGAGAAAAACTGCGCTTTTTTAAAAATAATTTAATAATACACTACCAGCATAAACAAAAGATTTATATGCGATTAGAGCTGTTGAAGGAAATTACCCTCCTTTTTTTCCCGAAGAATAATCGCTAGTTTTAAATGAACACGCAATATTAAAAACTATTACAGGTCGAATATAACACAAATAACCAGTTGTTTGGGAATAATTGGGGAAAGTTCGGGCCATACAGAAGTGTTATAATTGAAAGCCGGGTTTCGTGCAGCTGTAATGAATGTCGAAATCGTCATTACAATGTGACGAATCGTGTGAAAATGTGCACTAAAAAATTTAATTAATAAATTAACAACTCAAATTTTGTAGTACGACATTAATTAAATTTTTATTTGTAACAAAATACACGTCAATAATAGCAATACTATTTAGCTGCTATTTTGAACCATAAAGCTATAATAGAGTTATAGTGTTAATAAGCAAATAACGTTCACAGAGTCAGAATTGTTGACATCTCTTAATTTATTGCCATTGACATTTCTTGATTATATTCAATAATATTAAATCTTCGGCCGTTTCATAAGTTTTAATTGTGGAAAAATGCGCTGTATAAATCTACTCCATTACTTTTACCTTCACTCCACAATATTCAGAAACTTCAATATTGCAATAATATCTCAAAATTTAGGTTTTATGCAAATAACACTTAAATTTTTATTAAATTCAGAGCATTTATCTGAAAATCATAATTGCACCAGGATTCAGCTTTCAATTGTAACAATATTTTAAGGAAAAAAAATCTTCCTAAACACATTATTTGATTAATATTACAGTATTACACTAAAGTAAAATTCCTTATTTCATATATCCAATATTTCTCGTGCAATATTTACAAAACTGAGCGATCTAAATACATTTTCCGAATGCCACGTAATATCGTAAAATCCATTCAATATCGTCTTGAGCGCTGTATCGGTAGGATTGAGAAAATGTACCTACTTAACGTGCTACAAAGAACTTATATCATCGGAAGAAAACTCGTCATCTTTTTATAAAACATCGTAACTACAACAATCGCAGTATCTTTTCGACCATACGCGAACCAGTTTGATATAGCTTTAAAATATCCCCCACAAAAAAATTATAGAATTTATAAGCTTTATAGCTTTAATAGCTGTTAGTGTCATCAAAGATAAGCAAGGGAACTTAATTATGGATGTTACCCAAAAACTGCGAAGATGGGAAGAATACATTAGGGAACTGTTTGAAGACCAACGAGAAGAATTGCAAGTCCAAGAAATCAGAAAAGGTCCACCTATTACCAGGAGGGAGGTGGAATATGCTATTCAATGCACCAAAACAGGAAAAGCACCTGGCCCTGATGGTATTCCGACAGAACTGCTAAAACTTATAGAATATGACCAGCTGCAAATACTAGTAGATCTATATAACACTATATATCATACAGGGATCATCCCTACAGATTGGTTGAGATCAACCTTCGTAATGTTGCCAAAGAAAGTAAATGCAAAGGAGTGCTCTGACCACCGCACAATTAGCCTAATGTCCCACACTTTAAAGACCTTCCTCAAGATCATACATAGTCGAATATATAAAAAGCTAGAAATCGATATTAGTGAAAATCAGTTTGGATTTCGAAATGGAATGGGCACACGTGAAGCCTTATTCGCAGTGAATGTAATAATACAAAAATGTTTGGATATGAATAAGGAAATATATATGGGATTTATCGACTACGAGAAAGCGTTCGACAGGGTGAGACACGAGAAGCTAATTAATCTTTTACGAGAAAGCCAACTTGATGAGCAAGATGTTAGAATAATAAAGAATCTCTATTGGAATCAAGTTGCTGTGATCAGCTCCGAAGGAATGACATCAGAAGACATCAAAATACAACGAGGAGTGAGACAAGGATGTGTTTTATCGCCACTTCTGTTTAACTACTACTCAGAGGCCATTTTCAAAGAGGCTCTTGGGAACAGAAAAGAAGGCATAATTATAAATGGAAAGATCATTAACAACGTGCGCTACGCTGACGACACCCTAATCATAACTGACAGCATACATGACCTTCAAATAATACTTCAAGAAATCGATCGGGTCAGCAGGGAATACGGTTTAAAAATGAACTATAAGAAAACGAAATACATGGTCATAAGTAAAAATCCATCATGCCATCCTAATACCAACATCAAAGTCAATTCATTGTTGATCGAAAGAGTTAAGCAGTATCAGTATCTTGGCACGTGGATCAACGACAAACATGATCAGACTATGGAGATTAAAGTTAGAATTGAAAAGGCGAGAAATGTTTTCTTCAAAATGAAACAACTATTCACTAATCCCCACTTAAATCTCCAACTCAGACTGAGAATGATTAAATGCTACGTAATCCCAGTGCTTCTGTATGGACTGGAATCATGGACAATCAACAAAATCGCAATGAAAAAGCTCCAGTCTTTTGAAATGTGGATCTTCCGGCGGGCACTAAGAATATCATGGACAAAAAAGATTACCAATGAGGAAGTTCTACGCCGAGTAAAAAGAGAAAGAGAACTAGCGAACGTGATTAAAGCCCGAAAATTAGAATATCTCGGTCATATTATGCGTGGAGAGAGATACGGTATACTACGACTGATAATGGAGGGAAAGATCGCAGGAAAGAGATCGATAGGCAGAAGACGTATGTCCTGGCTAAGAAACCTCAGAGAATGGTTTGGATGCACATCCCTCCAACTCTTCAGAGCCGCGGCATCCAAAGTAAAAATAGCTGTAATGATAGCCAACCTCCATAAAGAGACGGCACCATAAGAAGAAGAAGCTGTTAGTGGATAATACCCTCAATATTTAAAATTAATGCAACAGAATATCAGAATCAAAGTTTTTTCAATTATTCACTGGTCAATCTCGTTGCTTCATTAAACAAATACATTAATACGTCTACTTCTGCCTTGGGAATTAAAGTGGACTTTACCTCTTTTCTTGCTAGCCCGATTCTTACCTATCCTTTTAGTTAATAATCGTATTGCTTCTGTCTGTACAAATTTTATTGTAGAATTGTTGTCCTCTACCACCAATTCCTTCTTTCCTTTTTGTGTATTCTGGGACGCAAAAATAATAAGTTGTTATTAAACTGAAAAAGGTTTCTGTCATGTCCCCCCAGGCTATCGTAAGAACCCCATAAAACCGAATGATGTTTCTCCTTCAAATTTTAGTTATTTGCTCATTTCTACACACATTGCGGGAAATGTGCTCCGGCTAACTAAACGTCTACGAACTATTTGTTAGTTTTAGAGTAATAATATAATTCTCAGGTGGCCGAGACGGTTCACCTCTCCCCTGTCGCTTAACCAAATCGCAAAATTTAGTGAATTGAGAACGTTCCCAATTCCCTTTTGAACCAAATTTCGCAATTGTGAGGGGTCGGCTGGATTAAAACGAACTACCTAATCGCCAGATCGAAAAATCGCCGGTCGAACTCCGAAGTTCCGTTAACTCATTCGAGCGACTTGGGGGGGATTTTTAAGGGAAACTTTCGGGTCCCGAAAAGTTGCTTCTATCGGACGATTTTATTACTGAACTAAGGATAAATCGCGTATTCTACAGATACAAAGTGTTATGCGGCAGGCTTTAAACAGGGGCACGTTAAGGGTGCGACGTCTTTAAAGTCGGGCGCGCAATTTTAAATATTTATGAGTTGCACACACAGCGGAACCGAATTGTAAAAAGGGGTAAGGCGAATCGCGGCGTTTAACGTTTCGGTTTACGTTTATCGTTGGGGCGTTTGATCCAATTTGTTCTCGACGCAACAAACACTTCTGAGGTTTCTGAGGTTGGCGCCTGTGGCCTTACGTCCTGGTTTTTCGGGTAAAGTTAGAAATTGTGTTCAGTTATGTTCACGACTAATTTAAGCTTAACTGTGGGGTGTTTACGGCGGAACTTTCTGGCGGAAACGTCGACCCTTGACGTCTCTTTTGACTCAAAATTTGAGTTCAAACGATGAACGATTAAGTTATTGCTTTGAACGTGGCGATCAAAATGTATTTTGTAAAAGGTATAAGTATTGTATTTACAGAGTATCGTAAAAAGGTTGGAAACTTAACAGTTTGCAATTACAACTTTGAGCATTATGCATATAAACAAAAATTGAAGTGACTGTTATAGTTACTAGTTTTTAAATAACCATGAAAGCTTTCACAAGCTTAGTTGACGGTGCTGTTGGTGCTGATATTTAGGTCCACATTTCTAGACGAAATGTACTTCCATCCTCCGAATAACTGTCTACAAAATAGTGATAAATCGGAACTAATTGATTTTCCATTAATTTAGTGAAAGCTCGCTCAAAAAATAAGTTGATAACATACTGTAAAAAATATGACAATTCCAATTTAGTTCAAATTTAACATAAATATTAACTTGAGTACATTTGAGAAGTGTCAGGTCATTATCTATCATTAAATTTTCCGAAATATCAACTAATTTTTTGTTTCGATGTTCCTTGTCAGTCTTAAATATCCGTGAAAAGTTTTTCAGCTTACTATTTTTCACAATTTCCGAAATTCGAACCTCCATTTTTCGTATCTATGCCTATGTCGTATATCGCTTTAAAAAATTCATAAGAAAGTATTATTTTTTGCAACTCTGATTCATTCCAATTTTCTCCCAAAGTCAACTGAAGCACTTTTACGATGGTAATTAAGTTTCAGGTCACATACCTAGCAAACTTTTTGATATAGGTGATTCAGGTCTCACGTTTCAGTTAGTTTTAAAAATTTATGTTACCACACAGATCAGATATTAATCATTTAAGTGCCCTTTTCATGATCCTTGCTTAAGAGCCTTTAGTTGATTTGTTATTCAATCCATGTTAATTGTACAAGAGCAGATATCTGAGTTTATTAAAGAGGTATGCATGGATATTTAACATAACTTCCGATTTTCGGGACATTTTGTTCTACAAATCAACCATAAGTGTCGTCGAAAACGTCCATAACAGGCACGTATTACATAACACACACTCACACACTACTGCTGTGTGATTAAGGTTGAACCTACATAGTTGTGCGATATATCATAACCGATAAGGATCGCAATAATTCCGGTCGTATTCGGGATCATTTGTTAACTATAGCTTTGCGTTGTTATTTAACGTAAATTCCAACGTGATTAGCTTGTTTGTCGATTATTTCGCACGAGCGTTCTCTTTATTCGGGAACAAGCGTCTGCGGACCCCCGGGTATCGGAGATTTCAATTTTATGGATGGGAATGAATTAATTATTATTATCGCGAGCCGGCGGCTGGGGGAATGTTCGTTTCGTATTATACGAAAGTGGATCGTCGTTCCAGACGTTAAAGCTGAGCTTAATGTTCGCCGAACGAGATCTGTAAATTACTGTAGAATTTTTCGTTGCTGTTGCTTTTACCGGGATTAAAACTAGCGCTGCTACGAAGATTAAAACATGTGAAATTATTATTTACGTCGAACATGTATAGTGAAATATACTGTTTTCGTTGCATTATTGTTTGAATCGGATTGGTACAGTTTGAAACTTTAATAAAGCTCACTTTAAACCCCGCTGTTTAGCGAGGGATTCATACAAATAGTTGAGTAACAATAAATCCCTGGTCTGGAGCTGTCTGAGCCTCACTTTCCACATTTACTCTCGCAAGGTACCAAATCTGTCTTGCAATTTAAATCCTGCTTAACGTTTATCTCGAAAAAATGATACAAGAATATAATTGAAAATATATATAGTTCATAGTTCAAGTGCATCCACATCTGGCGACCTCTCAGTTGGATATCAACGTCATATCGACTTATTTTTCATTTATTTTCAAATTTGTATTCGTATCGTGTCTCCACAATTACCCAGTGTTGTAATTGAGCTTTCTTCTGTGTCTCCAATAATGTGAAAGAGAACTTCCACTTCTATATCCAACATAAAAGTTGCCATTGAACACGTTATTA
Source organism: Cryptocephalus moraei (assembly GCA_946251905.1). NCBI lineage: Eukaryota > Metazoa > Arthropoda > Insecta > Coleoptera > Chrysomelidae > Cryptocephalus > Cryptocephalus moraei. The sequence goes on from OX276452.1 coordinate 45,617,760, forward strand.
TTGTTTGATACCTCTGCAATAACTTTATAGTTCTGCCAGAAGTAGTTTCTCTGCTATGAAGCATTCTTTTCTGTTGGTGTTATCGTATCAAATTTACTCTTTCCAAATGCTACTAACTTTTTTTGGATTTTATAATTTTATAACAAATTGGTTTGACTCTCTTTTTGCTTTGCTCCTGTTTGTATTTTCAGTCAAGTGCTTTCACATAGTAGAATTTTCCGTTTTCGTAAATTCTATAAAGGATTGTGTTCCAACATCATGATCTGTTGGCTGTATAAATTATTTCTCCTGTTTCCACAACTGACATATAGATGGTATTTCCGTATGTGAATTCGATGCCGTGCATTGTGTATGCTCTTAGCATGTTGACTTTTTTGTTATATGTACATTATGCAGGACTGAGTACCTATGTGGAATTGTAACAGGTGCTTAATGGATCATCATTTTTGCATACTTTAAACGCTCACTGTATAAGTGGATCGAATATCCTATTATTAATCTAGTTACACCAAAGTGCCGGCAACATGTATGTACATATATGTACATAATTTGAAATAAAATATTAAACATATCAATTGTAATTTTATGAAACGAACGCTCCTTATTTCCATATTTCTTTAAATCGAATTTTCCTAAGTACTCACAAACGATATACGAAACAAAAACGTTTTAAAATGTCTCAAGTTTTTTCTACACGTAACATATTCGATTTATTTCTCTCCGTTTTCGTAAAATACCTTTCTTTATATATTACTACACTTTTTTTGCTATCTCGTTTGCTGGGCGAGAGTGTTTTTTTTGTCTTAGTCGACACTTACACGTACGTACTAACTGCCAGTTTTAGCCGGTTATTTGCTCATTATACTCAGCGTCGCGCTACGTATCGGCTCGATTATTAATTCGGAATTTTTCCGGTAGCCAATTTTCACTTTTCCGGGGATGAAAGTGCGAATTAATTATTGTCTCTATCGTCGTGCCTTTTTAAGCGTTATTTTATCGTTTGAATCATATTGATTTAAAGTGTTCGAGGGAGGGGGGGAACGGGCAGAACAGGAGGAGATTTCTAGATGGTAGTTTCAGAGCCGTTCACCAGGTAATTTTCTTTTCGATTGTTAATAATAAGAGGGGTTTTCCCTTCGATTAATGTGTTAATTTTGATGAATTGGAAGTTTCCCTTAAAATTTTAGTTATAAATATTTATCTGTTTCGTTTTGAGGCACCTTAACATGATTTTCTGATTTTCTTCGATTAATGAGGTAATTTTAATAAAATGGAAGTTTCCCTTAAACTCTTAGTTAGAAATATTCAGGTTTTTCGTTTTGAGGCACCTTAACATGATTTTCTGATTTTCTGCGATTAATGTGTTGATTTTGATGAAATGGAAGTTTCCCTTAAAATTTCAGTTGGAAATATTAATGATTTTCGTTTTAAGGCACCTTAACATGATTTTCTGATTTTCTTCGAGTAATGTGTTAATTTTGATGAAATGGAAGTTTCCCTTAAAATTTTAGTTAAAAATATTAATCTTTTTCGTTTTGAGGCACCTTAACATAATTTTCTGATTTTCTTCGATTAATGTGTTAATTGTGATGAAATGGAAGTTTCTCTTTTAAAATTTTAGTTAGAAATATCAATCTTTTTCGTTTTAAGGCACTTTAACATGATTTTCTGGTTAAATTTTTTGATGATAACTTATGAGTGATAAATTTGTTTATCGTGCAGTATATTTATTATTACGCAATATCTATTGGTTGGCGTGTATTTTCGGCACCAAGAGGGAGGGTGAACATAGCATTCATGAATGAAATAATTTTATTCTAAATAATATTTACATTCTACACTTTACGTAGTGTACAATACTACGTACACTTAATCAACCGTAGCTTATATAGCTCTAAATTGAAATTTGTAAATAGTGTTAAGTACTTATCTCTTTCCATAAATTTAGATTTTGATAATTTTGAATCAAGCGTTATACTTCGTTATTAGTTCATCGTAGTTTTCAGTTTTATTGGACAGTCCCTTTTTAATATCTCTGTTTTTGCTTTTATTCATTGCGTATATCGAAATGCAATCAACTAGAAACTAAACTTTTTGATGAGGTTTCTGTTACCATTCCAAAACTAATTTTCAGTAAGATGCCAAATAAACTATACAGTAGATAGATATGAAAATTGCTATTATGCCTCCTCGGCTAAGGAGAGCCAAGGCATACGTTTGTCAAAATTCAATTTATAATAATAAGTTATAAGTCAATGATTATCATAAGTTTCCTAAAAAAGATGAGATTCATAAATGTTTTAGTGCGATCAGAAAACACATTAATACTTTAGAACTCTAGTCACATTTTAAAGAAATGTTTTGATAACCGCTGTAGAAAATGTTCTATATCGTGTTGTTCACGAGATTATGAAGGAAATGCTTCAAATACCAGATGTAGAAACATGCTATTATATCGAAAAATACAAACCCGAACTGAAAAATAGCTTGGAAAATGTCGTGTAAGTCTAAATTGAAGCTATTATTATCAAAGCAACCGCGGTTTCAGTACATTGCAAGATTTTAACTTTTGGAAAAATTCCAGGATTTAGACAAACTACCTTCTATTATTGGAAAATTGTAAAACGCCCATGTCTCGGGAAACACCCGTTGCATCGCAATGCAACAGAGGGTGTAGTAACGGGAGACATGTCCCCTATCGATTTCGGTTCGCAACTTTAAATTCTCTTATTCAGAGTCTAACAACGTAAATCCTAGACGCTTTGTTAGGGCTTATAAGGCACGGTGAGACGTTTTGGCATTCAGACTTTCGACGGGGAATTGTACAAAAGGAATGTCGGATTCTTACGCTTAGCATTGTTACGAAATGTCTCGAGTACAGACCTGATGTGAGAGATATAGTACACGAAGGTCGCACACATCCCTCCGAGGATTAGACCGAAAATTGATGACGATAACCCATTATTTATCGGTTCGAGGGTAAACCGAGCGCGTCGTCTCCTTGTATTTATTTCCTTATCGCGTCATATTCCTCCCGCATCGACCTCGGCACCGGTAACTCAATAAGGTCGGGGCGAAACAAGCGAAATAAGCCCCCCGTCCTAAAAGGACATCCTGTAGATGGATAGATTGGCGACCTTCGTCGCTCTCCAGCCAATTTTTCCAATATATACCCATTAATAAAACCACTCAATCCGCCTCGCTCCGGCGGGTCCCCCGTCGGAATTATAAGGCGAAATCCCTGTATGACCATGGCGGATGCTAACGACATTAGCCTCTAGCTGAGTGAGTTAACCGATAAAGAAGTGCCATCGACTGTGTATACGAGCGGGGCGCTTTTTTCTCAGTCGAACAGCCATTCTCGGCGTGGAAGTGTGCGTGTGTATACGTGTGAGCGTGCATTGCACCCAAGGTGTGACAATTCGGCCGATCTTTGGCATGGAGATATTTCGGTTTCGGTATTGGTCGCGCATACACTTTCAAGAATTTCCCTCACTTTTCTCTCCCTTTCGAAAATCCACTCGGCAATTTTTTTCTGGTCTTTGATCCCGTTTCCCAGTTCCCCTGCCGACGTTGCAGATGCACCAATTTATATGTTGTGCGTCGTGAATAATTTAGGGGCTCGCCGGCGATCCGATGCAGACATGTCCTGTGACGTGGGTTTTAAATCGAATTTCATACGAATCATACATACATGCATATTGTGAGTGTGGCAAGTTTAACTGAAATAAATTCTGTGGTGTGGATGTTCAATATGACAATTTCAGTTTTAACTTGCTCATTTTGCATAGCTCATCCCCTCTCGTAAGAGTGCACCCATTCCAACATTACTTTTTGATATGTATAGATATCCATGAACATGTCTTTTGGATGCTCATTTCCTAAACATGACTTTTAACTTGAAATACTGAATATCTTATTCCTTTTAACGCTCTGCCTGTAAATACTTTACCTGGCTCGTATTCTGAACTCTAAACCTTCGAATTGTACATCAAGGATCCTTGAATCTACAAAAGGACCTTCGTTTAATCCTGGAAGCTTTCCATTCGAAACCTTGAATTTTTGTATCCTTCAGTACTGATTGCCCTCCAGTATTATTATCTGATACATTATGCTTTTGGATTCTGAACGTGTAAACGTCAAATTACAGGTTACAAAGTACCATTTAAACCATAAAACATACATCGATTAATCCTGCTCCGATAATTTTTCTCATTGCAAAAATTTTAAAAGCGTCTAAAGCGGCCCATACACGCTCAATATTATTGCGCAATGTGGGTTGCACAATATTTTGACGGACGCCCATACACGCTCAATATTATTGCGCAACATTTGGATTTGTGCAATAAATTGTATCGTATGCAGGCAATATTGACGGTTGTGCAATATACTGCGCAATCGCGAGCACAGACGTACAACCTTCAAGGCAATATATTGTGCAAGCAGTTCCAAGCACAATTTCATGTAGTGAAGTAATGTTGAGTGATAGGGATTTGTGTTGTGTGATTATTGCTGTGGGTGCCAATGCGAAAATGAAGAAGAGCTCTGGTTTATAGCCTTCGGATATTTTCGCGGTATTTTCTAACAAGAGTTCATACTGCTCCCACTGTTTCGCAGGATTAGTATAATCTGTACACTTTACATCTCACATAGCCAGAAGGCCAACATAAAGTTCAATGAATTCCAGAATGAATTGGATGATTGCGTATCAGCTTCCTTGGCAGCCATGACGACGCGTACTCTACCACGTGTTGATACTGACTGATGGGATATTGCGCAATATTGCCTACAGACGACACAACCTTTTCCCGTTTGCACAATATATTTTCAAAGATTTGAATTTAGCACAATATATTGCACAACCTTCCAATTTCGACTACACACGATCAACTATATTGCACAAACCTAAATATTGCGCAATAATATTGTGCGTGTATGGGCCGCTTAAAAGTTTCTCCCAGCGCTCAAAATTGGCCATGATTCAAATGAAAGAAAATCTCACCGCGTCTTGCCAATACGTTTATTGTAATTAAATTGCGGCAATTTGGCGTGTTGGCAAGATTGTGTGATTTTCTTCGACCTGAATTTAAATGTTTCCTTTACTTATTTTCCTTTTGTTGATAACCATTAACATATTAAGCCACTTTGAGAAAAGTTATACCAAACGATACTTTCTCAGGAAATGAGTTTTCTAATGATATGTCACTTGATATTTTATATTAAAAAATTAAGTTGGGTATAGTTGCAATCCTACGGGAATCCACCAATTACAGACGTGATCTCTGACATCTAGCCTATAAAATATAAAAAATTATTTAAATATACATCCATGTGACATAATACTAATTAAATAGTTATAGATTTGTTCTATCAAATGTAGCAAATCGCTTCTATCCAATCAAATACGATTCTAGTTGTTACAGTAAAATGGAGAATGAAATGATTTATGAAAAAAAACATTTCGGAATTACCCATTTAAAATTACGAAGAGCAGGCTCATCGAATTGGCAATAATACCTGTCAGAGATTTTATTTTTGCTCCCTCATTTTTGTGTTAAAATTATGTTTTTGTGATGGATTTCGAGAGTGAAATTTAATACAAACAACAGATCGAGTAACTCGAAATATGCACAAATCATGAAATTGATGCGTGACAATATTTCAATCACCTTTGGTAATTGTATTTAACATGAGTTTAATTCATTAGTACTCACATACCCCAAGTTTTGATAAAGCTTGCTCAAGCCGCACTGTTGCGTAATGAGCTCGGCCAACTTCAACTAAGGCAATTTAGATGCCCACAAGCTAATTTAGACTGAGCAAGACGGAGGATTTTCGTCTATTTGGGGAGAGCAAAAAGACTCTTAATTGCTTAACTTCCCTTATGCGGATGATGGCAGCCTCTCTTAGCGGCAACAGCTTCATATAATGTGTCATCTGAATTTTTCTTTCATGTTTTGCTTGCTAATTTCACATGCTAAAAACATAGCTTATACGTAAAGCTTAAGCTTTACCCAAAAACTGGGTATTTTAATACCATTTAATTTTCATCGCGTTAGAGCCGCTTATTGAAATTTATTCATACGTAGGGGGGACAAGATTTTAGATATTTAATTAATGCATTAAGTATTTGCTTTAAATTTGCAACACCAAAACGTGCTTATAGTCAAAGTAGAACAAGTCTACTCGTAGGTCTGCTCTTGATGGTTGCTTGTAGCAGTCTTCCATTAATTTGGAGTGAAAATTTTTGAAAATTTGTTTTGGTCAGTTTGGTAAAAAAAGTGTTTACATCTTTGGAAATAATTTACAAAGTTTTAGTGAAATTTAACACAAAAATAACTAAATTGTTTGTCAAAACGTAATGTATTAAATAAAATTGCCTATTTTTGGAAAACTAAGACAAAACGACTCAAAAAGTGCCAATAATAATAATTAAGTGAAATTGGGTGTATGAATGTTTAACAAATTTCTCAAACAAGTTTCTAATGAAAATTTTAGTGTTTACTCAAATTGTGTACAGTCAGATCTGTTACATTTTGAATGCAAATATGTATTTCTTAACACTTACCTGCAATATTACAGTTTTTAACAAAACTTAATTCTAAATCTAATTCGACTCATGCCATACCCCGTAGTGTTTGTTCCTATTTTCAGATTCTTTTTGTAAATATCCCCATTTATGTTTCAATTAATTATTGTCACAAATCGGGAAAGTTTCGGTCTTTCGGTTATTTGGTTATTCTAGTCACGTTCCAATTCGAGTGAAAGGTGAAATAATTGTTGGGATTTAGGTGCTTTCAAAACTGTTTATTGTATGTTCGTGTAACTTTATGAATAATTTTGTGATTTGTGAAACTTTGGTTTACTGGGGAGTTTCTCGATATTATAACAATATCGTTAATGCTATGTGCGTTTAAGATACTCCAGTAATTATTTAAGCAAGTATAACTAAAGTATTACTATATATTACAAAAAAAATTCTAAATATGAAGTTTCGCTGAGAAATATTAATGTTTTTCTACGAACATACGCAAATCTTAATAATTTGGGAAACATTAATGTCAATTAATTATTATTTTAAATATCTAATTCATTGCCACATTGCTTTCCTGAATATAAACTACTTGAGACTTAAGGGAGTAAACCCTACAAATCCACCCACCTAAGTAACTTTCCTATTTCAAAATAAGTCAAGTGAAATTTTTGGACTAGTTTAGCACATTAAAATTCGTTAAAATTCGACCAATCATTACTAAAATAATTAGTGGCATTTTAAGTAAGCACTTGAAAACACTTGAAAAAACTGCTGGACATCACAAAGAATTCTAAATATAGTAAATAAGTTTCGGTAGAACTATTGAAGTTATTAATTCGAAATGTAAAACATAGTATCATTTTGTCATCTCATACGTGGACATTGCCATTTGTGAATTAAACATGAAATTTGTACGTTTTGCGTTCATTATTCAATACAAACCCATCAAATGTGGGAAACTAAAACTTGATGCAGTGTTTGCAATGCTAATTGACACCCAAATTATGTATTTAGGTACATGATAAAATCGCAATATCAGTAAACAAATAGAGTGACTATCAAACGATTTACTCTTTTCTGATGAAGTGTAATAACTGGCATGACTAGAAATTTGTGGTTTGATATGGAATTTATAAAAAAAAATGCATCAATTAATACAGAATACAATTAAGATACAGGTATTTAGTGAGGATTGCATTACGTTAGTTAAGTTTCATTGCTTTTATTGACTGCAGAATCAAATTTATATTAACATGCTTATTCATATTATCTGCACTAATTTCGATGAAGTTGTTACTTATACAGTATCAAGAAAGCGACTGAGGTCAATAAATAAAACGTTTTAAAACTCAAATCATGAATTCTTCAGTGTTGGCCACTACTTATTCTTAATTAAATAAAAGGATCTGATATTATTGTCACAATTTTAATAAACACTTTGCTACTAGTGCTACTAACTTTCAAACTTTTAAAATATGTTGACTTTAGTCTGCATGTTTTAATTCTCACCGAATTTTCGTGCACAGTACAAATGCGACAATATTTCACTTTGAAACATTGACACCATTTAACTGTTTAACATAAATTTGCAGTTGATTTATCCCTATTTTCGGATCAAATTTCGTGTTGTATGTTAAAACAATATTTTGGTGAAAATTACTATGCACATACGCCGGACTTTCACCATTTAATACCAATTTTATTCGACATGCAACGTGTCTGTGGTGGGTTTATTATGACAAATTGTAAGCGAGATTTATTTTTAAATTATTCGGAAAGTGGAAAAGTTGGGGAGTTTCGGGACTTTTTTGACAGGTCGCTAATAAGCACAGTTACGATTTCTCATTCTTCTCGCAACTTTAGGCGTGTACTCGATATTATAAAAAAATTTATACTGGGAAAAACTCCATCTCGGCTTTTTCTCGTCTGACGTTCGACTCGAATTCAAACTTCCGTCGTCTCGCGACGTTTCCAATTCGTTCAAAGGAGAAAGGGAGAGAGAGAGACAGTAGAAAGAAAAAAGGATAATCTTACGCTTACCGCGTTTACCCTCAACGCTCATAAATAAATACATAAATTCTCATTCCGACTATGTAAGAGCATCCCCGAAAGCCACTTTATGAGTTTAAGTTTTAATTAATGTTCCGGGCTCTTATCGATTTGCGGCTCGGCATTATACCGCAATTTCACCCTTTCCTCTTCGATTCTTAGTACGTTCGGGGCCGTTAACCCTTATTTCCCCGTGATGGATGGCCGAGGTTCGGGTCTCATTAATTTAAAACAAAAATAATAAATAAGTACGGTCGGCCGACCTTCGTACGCCATCCGACTCAATGTTAATTCATTTAAAAACCGGGACGGCCTTAACCCGTTTTCGTACTTCAGCCTTATCGAAAAAAAGAATAACCAAACCATGCTGGTATCATTCGCAGTCTTCGTTTGTGTGTTTCCATTAGCGAGCGAACGCGATACCGCAAAAATTCTCTTATCAGTGGGAAGGAAACGTGGAAATATTTCAGTTGTGTCGCGAGTGTAATAACTTTAGTACGGTGGATCCGCGTGATAAATGAAATATTTTTGTGGAGGTTTCGTGGATTCCTCAAAGAAATTTCCCGTGGGGAAGATGAATAGAGAAGTTCGCAATAAGGGATGTCTAAAATAAATTATAATGTTATGTGTAACCGATAAATGCTTTGAGGGGATTTCGAGAGTTGAATTTTGATATTGAATTTGCGGATTATTTTGTATATTATTTTAATGATCCTCTTTCTAAATCTTTTTAATTTTTTAAGCTGCTTAAATGAAAAATAAAAGTAATTCTGATATTGATCTATGAAATATTTACAAAATTTGCTCGTCAATGCAATGTAATGTTTTAATATTACAAATACATTACAAGTCTATCACTATGCAGTTGATATTCAGCATTCAATCCTAACTATTTTGCGTTTATCATAGTGCTTGTCCAGTGTGATAAGCATGTAGTGAATATTTTTGTTTTAACTCGCTTATTGCTAACTTCTAACTGTTGCCGTCTAAGTGTTATTCCACAAAATTTGAACTTTAACAGAGAGCAATTTCAAGTTAGTATTACTACCCAATAGTCCTTAGTTTCGGATTAATACTCCAGGTTTAGAGATGTCGTCCAATGTATCCTGTTTATTTGTTAAAGTGGTTCACATATGGAAAAGAAAACTTCCTAAAGTTCTCCTAATTGAAATTATTTTGGAATATGTCAAATGACAGTTTTAATTTCAAACTTATGTATTTGAACTATGGCTCAAAATGATTATTCGATATTTATTTTAATTGTGGTTAATGTTATTATCAACGGAGTCTGGAAACCACAGATATGAAAAATTTTGGGCCAGAGGATTAAGGAAAGCAGCAGTTGTAAACTTTGCAACTATTTAAAACAAAATTCGTTTCTTTTTTGAAAAACGCTCATATTTACGCAGTTTTATTAATTTTAAGTTTCATTATTGATATTATTTTAATCATCAATTAATTAATGACTATGGCAAAACTATAATTATGGATCGTGATATAGTTATTACTGATATGAGTAATTATAATTATGAATTATATATACTATACTGGTCTGTCCGATTTTGTTCTTGGGCAGCTGGAAGTCATTTCCCGATAAGTTTTTGCACAGCTTCCGAATCTGACTTTGGGATTGGCTCATCACTGTGAGGTATTTGAGGTTAAATATTCCAAAATGGCTACATTTGAGGTTATGTACAGAACGCTAAAATGATTCAAAATCTTGTCTGGTATATTATGTCTCAATCAATATCACGCTTTTAAAAAAAAAAAGATTTGAACAGTTGATCTACCATTTTTTTCTTCTAAAGTTATGACTATGGTAAGAGGTGAGGATAAATTGCAAATCGTTCTTCCCTACGGCCCTATATTCTTATCAACAGATACTTTGTTGTATTGTGACTTTGAGGTATGAAGGGTAGAATGTGAGGTATTTTTATGGTATTTGAATGTTGTTTGAACTTTTTCACGATTTAAGGAATGAGATTTAGTGTGCAGAACCCAGGGTGAGTTTTATGTCTAAGATTTAAAGAGCGCCATGATTAGGTTTTCGGATTTGTAGTTAATTTTTTTGAACCTCTAAAAGTTTAGAAATACTGAAAATTCAAGTTCGACAACTCGACCCAATTACACTACTTCTCTTATATGAGATCGTTAGAAAGCTTATTTTGAAGGGACAATGTGGTGCTGTTGTTCATTTATTAGGGAAAAGGTAAAAAAACGTATGTCCTTCGATATTAAGCCATTTCTCGCTTCTCACGGAGTATTTTACCTCAATATCGCGACGTGATGAATCATGAGGTGTGATTAGGATTCTACGCAGAAATCTATTTCGAAATGCACTCTGCAAAATCGTGAACCCTTTTTCACAGACTTGTCATAGTTTGAGCGACGAGAAATACTCAATTGGTGTCCTGTAATTAATGAGTGAGTATTTTCAATCCGTTTCTAGCTTTGATGCCAATTTACGTTCGAAATACAAACATTTACCGATCCAAAGTTAGCGGTAACGACATCTCGACTCTGCCCTTTCCTTGCCGCGAGTAATGAAGCGCGTCGCTCTCGTGAAAGTTCAAACTTTGTGAAATCGTCAATTTCCGTTTAATTCCCCCGCCGAACAGCGTCCCCTTATCAGCCCGACATATTGACCTAATGCGATACTCGACGGTAATCTCTCGCGATCGCGATTAGCCGGATAATAACGGTCCGTAATCGACGCCGCGACGCCCTCGGCAACGGGACGAACGCGATGAATGCGTCCGCCGCCTAGGCGACGACGACGCCGACGATGCCGAACGGCAAGGGCAAGAAGGGCGACGCCTCGATCCTGCACGCGATCCGGCACGAGTTCCTCAAGATGAAGCCGTCGTCGTCGACGTCGGACGTCGTGAGGACGCCGAAGAAGGGCGGACGTCACGTCGCCGCGACGCACCGCCACGACAGGAGGCGGCTCGGCATGCGTCGCGGCTCGAGCATGTCCGACCTGGAGAAGGTGTCGCACCAGCAGCTCGGCCACCAGCAGCAGCGACTGCCCGACCTCGTCAGGTCGACGACGGCCAATCAGCAGCTGTCGGTCAGCTCGATCGGCTCGTTGACGCTCAGCCCGAACCTCTCCAGGTCGTTCCTGAGCAGCCACACGACCAGCGTCAGGGGTCAGTAGATGCGAGGGAGTGAGAGAGATTGAGGGAGAATGGGGTCGGTGGTGACGTGGCGATGAAATTTTATATTATGTTCCATTACTCCCACAGATGGAGTCGTGTAAATTCGCAAAAGGTGGTTTGTTCTAAAAGTCTTCACCATAATTAAACCAAAGGGTTTCGCGTTCAGAGTCAATGGCGACACATTTTGCTTCCATAATCAGCTCGAAGGAAATTAAAGACAAGTAATGCAAAATGCAGATCCACTTGCCAGAGTCGTCAACACAAAACCCACAACATTCGTCCTAATATTGACAATGTCTTGAAGGGTATTTCGAAATCGGGCATTGTCAAATGGTAGAACACCGATAGTAGGAAGAACATTCTTGTTAGATACTTTGACAGACACTAGAGATGTATGTTAAACCTTAACAAAAGAAACGTTTTTCCGATAATATACTCAGGCTGTAGGCCAACCAATAGAGAATGTTCTGCACACTAAAATTTAAACTGTCAAAACCTATGCTATCGTTTAAAAGATAGTTCATAGATGAAAACCCACCTGTTTGACCCAGCGAAATCGTTGTTGGGATTTTTATAAACAAATTTAATTGCAGAAAAATCCTTTTTTTTAGTTTTTTGCGAATATTGCGAAAAGTAATGAAGACTTTTGTAGATAATTAAAAAACCTACAAAACGGTTTTTTGTACAACCCGAGCAGGGTGCTCACAAAATTTTCCTTTCGAAATACCCTGCCTTTTCCCGCCAAATTTAAAATTTTCCCGACCTCATTTTTGTAATCAGCGGTCTTTCACGCGTGCTTCCACGAAGTATTTTCTTAGGAAAATAATGAAAGTTCATAGGAAAAATATCATTGAAAACTTGTGAAAACTAAAGTTTTTTAATATTTATTATGATTCATAAAAAATATTTCAAATTATCAATGTTACGTCGAAGTACAAAATATTTAGATTATTTTTACTGTATTATGCCTTGTGAATTTCTCAATTAAACTGCTTTAGCTTATCAGGTCTCATTTGGTTTGGTTCCTTTCATTTTTGAGCTTCAGTCTTGCGTGTGAGTAAAAAATATGCAATTCTCTAAATTTTCTTCTTAGAAGAGATTATTTTGGTAAGATCTGCAATCTCCTTATCAAGTTCTGCTGTTTGATTGTAAAAGTTGTCATGCGCAACTTTTTTTCGGTCTTGAAGCTCACGGATTTTAATGTTTGCCAGTCTAACTTACAGTCTTAATTTACAGTTTAGATTTCTTTATTCTTATTCTGCTTTTGCAGTTTGAGAGTTTCTTCATATGTTTTGCGTGAATTTCTAACTGACAGTGTTAATGGCTTCGTAATTTCCGCACTTTTTTCCCAATAGCCCCGAAACTCCAGAAAAAAATTCCAAAATCCCTGACTTTTCCCGATTTCCCTGACTAAATTTAGAGTTCCCTCACTTTTCCCTGATTTTTCCCGATAGGACCGGTAAAAACCTATTCTATCGTATAGAAGACAGTTCATAGATGAAAACCCACCTGTTTGACCCTGTTTGATTTTTATAAACAAATGCAGATTTTTTTTTATTTGCAGAAATTAAAAATTTATCAAAAGTTTTAATTGCAGAAAAATCCTTTTTCATTTTTTTTGCGAATATTACGAAAATAATGAAGGGATCGTTATACGATCTATAACACTTTTGTAGATAATTAAAAAACCTACAAAATGGCATTTTGTACAACCCGATCAGGATACCCACAAAATTTTCCTTTCGAAATTCCCTGACTTTTCCCGCCAAATTTTAAAACTTTCCCGACCTTTCTCAGTTAAACTGCTTTAGCTTATCAGGTCTCATTTGGGTTGGTTTCTTTTTATTTTTGAGGTTCAGTCTTGCGTGTGAGTACAAAATATGCAATTCTCTAAATTTTCTTCTTAGTAGAGATTATTTTGGTAAGATCTGCAATCTCCTTATTAAGTTCTGCTGTTTGATTGTAGAAGTTGTTTTGCTCAACTTTTTTTCGGTCTTGAAGTTCACGGATTTTAATATTTGCTCGTCTAACTTCATTTACAGTTTCGATTTCTTAATTCTTATTCTGCTTTTGCAGTTTCAGAGCTTCTTCATATTTTTTTCGTGGATTTCTAACTGAAAGTATTAATGGCTTCGTCATTTGCGGACTTTTTTCCCAATATTCCCAAAATTCCCGAAAATTTCCAAAATCCCCAACTTTTCCCGATTTCCCTAACTAAATTTAGAATTCCCTGACTTTTCCCTGATTTCTCTGATTTCCCGACTGTGTGGGTACCCTGAACCCGATAGGACCATTTTTCACAGAAGAAATCCTGAAAAACCTCAAAAAATTAACCTTCTTTTAAAAATTCATAATTTACACAAATTTGAAGATGGAAGAAATTATCTTGGAAGAATTTATAGGTACCTAATATTGTGATAATATTAATCTACCATGTCATATTGTAATCGATAATAATTTATTAAAAAATTTTCGGTGTCCTCCGTCTGTTCTAAGTATCATATAGTGAAACTGATGACATTGACTTGAAAATGACCGCTCACGAATAAAGTATGATTTACGGTTGGGTGTCCCTGATTGGTCAAACAGTAGTTTGTACCGTTTGCATAGTACTCCTCTGTACTATACTTTGCCATACCCAAAAAATATTTTCACGCCACCACGGCCACTTCTCCCTCAATTTTCTCGCCCAGCGACCTCTTCGTCGTCTCGTGCTTCCCTATAAATGTGTTCTGGTGACGTGTCCAGGCAGTTTCGGTGATCTGATGAACCAAAAGCAGTTCGGCAGCAGCCAGTGGAGCGTCCGCAGCGAGACGCTAATAGCCAAAACGGTACCGTTGTCGACGGTGACGCCGAGACACTCGCCATCTCCCTCGAGATGGGACCTTCGACCCCCGGACCTCTCCCTGGCCGAGCTGGAGGAGGACTGCGGCCCTCTCACGGCCGTCCAGAGGACGTACAGGCTGTCCAAGCTGATCAAGCATCAGAGGAACTACCTCAGGTGGATGGATCAGCTGGTAGGTTTGACGGTGTGCCCTTTTGGGAATTTGGGAATCACAGATAAAATGTTTGTTAAGGTCGCAGAAGGTTTAAGTTTTGTGCGACAAGCTGTTAGTACTACGAATGACACTGACAAAGCTAAAGATAACAGTCTAATGTTGCTGACAATGATTCTAATGATGCAGAAGATCATGTTAAATGTTTGCCCGAAACTAGTCACTGTAAGGAATCACAAGCCACTGATGCAACCAATGACGCTGACATGACGCTAAAGATTAAGTCTTTTGTTGCTTACAATAATTCGAATCATGCTGATTATCATGTCTAAGATTTATCTAAAGGCAATCATTGCAAAAAGTTACTTTCTTTAAATGAAGCTACAAAAGACTCGCTCCAATGCCTATCATTATATATCTCTTTAAACTATCTCAGATAGATAACTAAATTGGTAAGTTTGAGGCTGTGAAGATAGTCATCTGCCAATCCATCTTATACCGGTTCAAGTTGATCAAGCTAAATAGATCAATTTTTACGATTGAGGTTTTGCATAAATTTGCATCGTAAGCGTTATTTAAAAAAAAAATAAGCAAAACTAAAAATATGTGATATCTACAACAATTTTTAATTAAATACCCTCATATTCACGTTGATAGCATCACTGACAATTGCAAAGTGTTACTAAATCTTTATCTCGCGAAGTTATGTCTCACGTATACAGTCCACCGTTGCTCTAAGAGTAAGGAACAATCTGGTCAATTATTTATAGAATAATATATCATATCCTTCACTTGAAATTCCAACCATTTCTCGAGTTTCTAGAAAGTACAAAGATTCCAAATTGCATTCGAAATTTCATGACTCTTATTACACCAGAATCGGTGAAGTCAACTTCAAAGACTTCTGCTGCAGTGACTTAAAATGGAAAAAAGGGTGTACACTTTGAGACCGGACGGTATCGCGAACGGAATATCCTTTTACGTTATTAATATTTAATGAGAGATTCACCTCGATGATGGAAAAAAATTAATCGGGAAGGCGCTTTTAACGGGAACTCTTGAGTGTCGGTAATTTTTAAAAGTGCTGTATTTATTTCAAATGGATTTAAAATACATGATATTTCCATTGTTGTCATTACTAAAAATTATATACAGTAAACCTGGCTTATAATTGACCATAAGGGCATAATTCGATGCCGAAATAGTTATTATATACATTAGTTATGTAAAATGATATAAATACAAGTAATATTAATAGTCACTAATTTTTGACAATTAATCTGTTTGAAGTTCACTTATAAAATGTTACTTTTTATGGTTATAGTGGATGGTGGTAGTTTCATCGTTAATTTCTGTGATAAGGCGCCAGTAATAAAAAACATGGAAAAAACGTTTTGTAAGTTTTTTCTCCCAAAGAGTAAACACTTTTAACTTTGGTATGAAAGTCAAAGAGTTTGGTGGTTTAGGGGATTCTTCTGAGTTCCATAGCCAAGTTTCATTTCGCGAACTCTAACAGGTTCAGAAATTGCTATTCATTCGAGCATTTCAATTCATTTGATAGGTTTTTATAGCACGGCGTAGTAATTTTTTAATTGATAAAAAATTTTATCCTATTTAATCGATTAGCAAGTCTAGTAATACAGGTAGGGTATAAGGAATTTACTTTATATTTATTAATATCATTGTTATTAACGTGGTATATCATTTCTGTACGTCAAGTTCGTATTGATTTGGCAATTTTTGTACTCATCCACTATAACTCAAAAGCTGACTTTTAATTTCTTAAATTTGTAATAAATTGAGGTAATATTATTTCTCTTGAGCTGCAACTGTTTAATGCAATGAATTAAGCGTTCATAATGGATAATAATGGTATGTACAAATATGCGTCTGTGAGAAATTACTGAAGTGAATCTTTAAAATGCGGAAAATGCAACCATCCCTCATCCAACTTTAATAAGTAACTGTAAATATTTTACGTTTTAATATATCTTCTAAATCTATCTCAATTTCTATGTCTCGCAATGACTCGATGACACCAATCGACTCATATATTTGTGTAAATCGACACGATTCCGCGACTTCTACTCACCTTCCACAACGATAATTAATCCGTAAACTACAAGTCAATAGCATCACAACACGGGGACCGTAAAATTGATGGGACGCGCGCATATAATAGTAACGATCGCATTGTTTTCCGAACAGCTGACGCTTCGAATTTGTATATAGCTGGTCGATGTAATTAATCAATTATTTCACGAACGCTGAGGGAAAAATTAGGGTGGGAAATTGTTTTTCGACTGCGTGATTAATTCGAGGCGAGAAGAAAAACGCCCAAAATTGAGAGAGAAAGAGAGGGATAGAGAGAGGGTTTTTAAAAGGGTTCGAACGGACTGGGGTGCTTTTTCAAACAGGACGATTAAATTATCTAAACAACGATTTGGAAGTGATGGTTTTCTCGTCGCTTTTCCATTAATTTCGATTTTTTTGTTAGTGAGTTTTTCAATTTGTGTACACTTCGATATTCAAAATGGTACGTTGTAAATTAAGCTACCATACGTCCTCAAATTCGAATAGGTCCTTTTAACCCAACTTACCTAAATGCCGGTGTAACTTGCTTCGTTTAACCGGTTACACCCGTAACTTAAATGTAACTAAACGTATGTAGTAGTACGTGAAAGCACATTAAACAAAATGTTGAATGGAAATTACCAAACGTTTGATAAACTAATATTGCTAATTTATTTTGATGAAGAACTCGAAAACCGTGATCAATTATTCTCGGCATTCAAACGACATTCAATTGCTCGAAAACGTTCACATTTATGCAGATTTAACATCACATTCGGCGCTCAGTAGTAACCTTTGGAGCTCGCCAATAAATTCGCTTATCTCCTACAAAATTCAATTGCAGAACGGACGTCTCGTGTAATCTGCAATTTAATTGGTAACGGGACGTTTCGGTACTTCTATAATCAGCCACTGTGATACTCACTCCCGACGAATGCTTCCGACAGATCTAATTATTCGCCATTAAAAATAATAGGGATACTTGAGCTCTTTTTCTCAAAATAATCGACGAGCTCAAACTGAATATAATTAATTCTGGTTGATTGCAGTTATATGTAAATCCTTTTTTTTCAGAACGTGTAATTAGCTCTGACGAGGCTGGTTAAAAAGTATTAGGTGTACGTAAGTTCAGGACGTTGATGACTTGTTTTTGCCAAGATTTCAAAAGGTACTCGCTATGACTTTTCCGCAAAATCTGAACACTTTTGAAACATTTCAGAAAATCCAAAGAATTTAACAATTTTAATATAAAGACACTACTGGTAAATAATCGTATGGATTTTAGAAGGAAGAGATGTGGACCTTTAATTTCCAGGTTTTGAAACTTAAAATATTAAGTTTTGACTGTAACTAAAAAAACCCAATAAATTTTCTCTTACGAGTATCGTTCGATATTAAACTTTTAAGCTTGAGCCATCATTCATTATTAACCATTCATTTTATTGGGACATTGAAGTTACTTAATGCAATTTAGTTATATGGTCTTTTCTTCATCTCACCAGTCGCGCTCTGAAGGAAATAATGAATAACTCTCATCTTAGAATTCCTTGTGCGTTACCAAAATAGAGCTCGGAATCCACCGGCTATGACAAATGCCAACATGACTGGAGTATAAAATTCTCCCCTCATAACAATTTAACACACTCTCTGCTGAAATATCCTCATTTCGGACGTTCCACTTACTTTTTACGTCACACTCATCCCGGACGAATCACCGTTTCGTCGGTACGCCCGAGTATGCGTCCCAATTTCCTGCAAATAGCGTTAAACGTTTCCAACAAAATTAAAAATTCTGGTTCGGCGTCTCGCGCTGTATGTTTCCCTATTTTTCGCTCTTACACTTATTTACGTGCTAATTAAATGGATATAATAAAACAGCAGGGAACGTCCGACGGCAACACTAATTACCATTACAAATGGAAGGGAGCGCTGATGCTGACGTTTCGCGTATATATACTTACGTTTTGCCTCGTTGTGGCGAAACTCTTAAGTAGCTCGGTAGAAAATTGTCGGAAAATGTAAATTCTTTATACTTAGTCTTAGGGATATAAGAACATTACGGTTTTCTGAGTGATTATAGTGAAATAATTACTAGGAAAAAAAGAATACGAACTATTATTTTATCGTGGGAATGGTGAAAGAACAAAACAACCTCTAGTCGCCTTTAGATGAAGCATTTACTCGATATCAAATTAAACAAAAAAAAATATATCATTTAGGACATATTGACATTAATTTTTTTGAATTGAAGCTTTTTACAATCAGAAATATTTCATTTTTTCAGCAATCAATCAACTACAAATTAGTTACAAATAATTCAATTTACACATACACTTCGTCGTTACGTACATCTGATATTACACATCGAGTTACATATACCTGAAGTGACACTTCGCTTGGCAATTACTATTCCTGTACTTCTCTGACCTTATTCAAATTACCCACAACTCTGAATTTATAAAGGGATAATTGTAAACTTCGTGATACATCGGCCTAACAGGGAATACAATACAATACAAAGAAACAGTACAGTGAGTTCGCATATAGATACCAGAAATTATAAAGCTAGATAGGGGACGGCACGATATTCCTTTATACTTGCGTTGTGGGACACCTTTAAACGTTTTAGCTGATATGACATGGGATTAGGTATGTGTAATTAAAAATAACCTGAAATATGCTGGTGATGGCTTTATCATAGAGAGTTCTGTAGATCTACAAACAATGCCAGAGAGCGAAAATTAAGATAGGAATGCGGAGATGATCATACATGATAATAGTAGCAGTCCAAAAAATATAACTGAGATGAAGCACGTAATAGTGGCAATCAAAAGCAATGTTTCTAAGCTTTTTTTTTATATTCCGTTATCCATGAGTTAGAATGCATGAGAAAAATCCAAGTTTTTATATTGGTACTGACAGTTATTCTAAAATTTAATTTTGTTTAAATTTAATGCAACTGGAATTTTTATGGTATTGTGGAATTTTACAAAATTTACTGCTTTTCTGAAATTTATACTAATACTATTACTAAACCATGTGTTATATCATGAAATATACTTAGTTGCTATTAGTTATGATATTCAATATTTGGCTGAAAACTACAAAGGTGTTTCCCGATTATTACAAAATCGTCCATAACCTCATTCAGTCCTTTAGGAGATTGCAGTAATATAATGTCAGTAGTCTATATGTTAAAATCATCTAAAACTGTTAAAAATCACTTAAACAAAGCACGATGCATCACTTTCAATCCTTAAATGAATTTCAGGTAAACCACAACTTTTCGAAAAAATGTCTGCTTGTAAATCGTTGGCCAATGGTTAGACATCCTTTCTCAATTTTATTAAATCCTTCAGGATTAGTGTGAAAATTTCAAAAAGCTAATGTAATGTAACCTTAATGTTGTTAATTGTTCTAATTTGTCAAAATTATTTAAAAGTGCTTAATGAATTAGCTGGAGAGTGTGGAGATATTTCCTGAATAGTAAATAAATCGCTCAGAATTGATTAGGTTCTTTCAAGAAACATTTCAATGTTTCAATTTCAACAGAAGTATAACAGCAGCAAGCTCGTTAATATCGAGAGTTAAACGTTCATTGTTACCGCGAGTGTATTACGTTTTATTCAATTTTGCCATATATAAACTGTAAGTCCAATTTTGAAGAGAAAATTTGACAAGATGACAACTTCAGTGCCGCAACCTTGACAACGAAACGACGAAAACAATTTTAAACATATAAAACGTCACTTTATACGGCAAAATTGAATAAATAACTATTAATCCGCTGCCTAAATATACAAAATAAACAATGACTTTATAGGTTCTATTTGACGTCAATAAACGTCAGTTTATATGGCAAAATTAAATAAAATCTATTAATATTTAAAATTGTTACTAAAAATAATAATAAGTAATGTGCCAGAGACTTTGTCATGGTTATGGCATTCATTTTTTAATACATATAATTAAAAAGTTCTGAAAATTTTCAATTATATTTCATTAGTAAAAACATCAATTCATTTCGATGAAAATAACGCGAGATCGAGAAAACTCTAAGAGCGTTAATTAAAAATTTCCCTCCTGTTGAAAACAAATCAAACAACCTGCACTTGTATAACACGAATTAATTAGATTTCAATAAAAACGATCTCTATACGTTATTTTCTCCTTCTTACAAAACTTGAAAATTTGCAGAATATCTTAGCATTTAGAAAATAACGTGGAAGGTCTGTCTCTCCTATTTGTCGCCTGTCGACTTCCCCAATCGACGGGGACATATTTTCGACGTGAGGAGACGCAATAAGAAAACGGGGACGAGCGGTTTCGTATTCAAGAATCCGACTCGCATTTAATAAAACAGAAAGGCCGTTACTAACTCGCATCTAACCTTGGGCCTCTGCTCCCCTCAAATGATTTATCCGGCGGGGAACTCGCGGAATTCTGGAACGATTCCCCTTGCGGGAGCCGTAAAGGGGACCGGGCAATTTTTCGTTAATTTACGACGCTTTAAATAAAACCGATTGCAGATCTAGGGCCGGAGATCGCCATCGTTTCTCGGACTGTGAGTTAGTAACTGAGACTCTGGCGGAATTTGAGAGTTGGCTTGGAATATTAGGGAGACGATGAAAATTTCACACTGTCTTGTGGTCCAAATTGCGAGAAATTTTAGGAACTTTTGTACGTTAATTTGAACTTAGAAAAAATTTGTAGCTAATAGTTTCATCGATCATGAATCGTCATTTATGATTTTTTTTACATTTTTGGTATCACACAAAAAAAGAAAAAAACTGTTTTGGGGCAATTTTGGGCTTTATCGGCCTTCGTTACAAGATCAAGATTACTTTTTCTCCTCAATTTCAGTTACTATGGTAGTTATTTGAAACAAATGCATATTCAAATTCGCTCAGTGGGTACTTCTATAAAAATTTCGTTCATTGCAATAAAACATTTACCACAACAAAAGCAATGATTGTAAATTGAAAAAATGTAGTGATTGCGATATGTTCCTTCTATAGAATCTCAATTATCTTTACTGTCAAATCTACTTCAATTTTTTAGTGCAAGATCGAGACCACCCAAAAATTTTTAATCCAAACCTCCTGCCTTTTCATGGTTAAAAAGTCGACGACCACTTATAGCCTCTAATTTTCTACGTTGAATTAAAAATTTTACGAAGTAATTAGATTTTAATAAGGACGAACTCCCGCAAATATCAATTAGTCAGTGCGATACTTCCGTCTTACCGAACTTCAAAGATCCCTCCCCCTTTTTAATTAAAATTAATACACATCATGAAAGGCAAAAACACGAAGAGGGCACAGGTCTGATCACCGGCCTAATTAATTGGGGAAGCTGCAGAGCAACATGATCAAATTTGTTAATCAATGGTGGACGTTGGTAATTTAATTATCAAAAGCATTCAGTCGCGATAATTACCATTTATTGGGTCCTATAAAGTCGAACAGGGGAATACATCATTTTATTCGTTTGAAGAATGATGAGAAATATGTTATAATGGTACATCATAATGTTCTTGAATAATTCCTAAGAAACATGAAGTTTCGCCTATTTACTGTGTAACTATATTTCTTATTTGACTGGTTTAAATTTTTTTGATACGTAAACATAATTTCTCTTCATTCTGTACGCGGAGCAATTTTCTTAGAAAACACAAACAAGATGTTCCTTTTTCTCCAAAAAACTTTCGTTGTGTTATTGTATTTGTATGATCAGAGAAACGCCGAAACAACATGATACAATACGACACACATCAATTTATTCACAAAATGTATCGACGTACCTTTACCTGCCTTGCCAATGGTCCCAAGTAAAATAGTGTTTAAATTGGCAATTTTCGCAATCTCAACAAACAAGTTATTTTCAGGAAAGTTTCCCAATTTTTCCAGTTATCTTTATTCTTATGGTAACAATATATATTATGCGTTTCATAGCCGTGAAGTTTAGAGCGCCAGATTCGGCAAGTCAAAGGTCTTAAAGGACACTTCATTTAACTATACTTAGTGCATTCTCTAAGAGAAGAAATCAAAGTTTTTCCAAATTTTCCACTTGTTCCACTTCTACGATGGCCACAACTTTTTTTACATTTTTCAAAATCCTTAAACGTCTGACGGTACTTTACGATGGAAGCGAAGGATATTATTATTTCGAGCGCACGATATGAATAAACTTTAATTGAAATAAAGCTGATGTCTCGGTGACTTCATCAGAATGAATGCGACGGAAATCTTAACCTCATTTCAAATGTGAAATGTGATGAAGAAGTGTACGCTGCCAACTTGGAAATTAGAAATTGAATTGGGAGAAATAATGGGATTTAATATTTCATCGCTGATTGACGAGTAAATATTGGAAGATCAATATTGTCGGTAATAACAGAACGTAAAAACCCGCGGAGTGTATTTTTAGGAACAATTTACACAAATGTAATGCGTGTAGGCCTACTTTGCAATCCATCATTGTTATCACTACAATTTCCCCGTCTCCATGTCAGGGCCGATTAAGATTCCTAATACACGTCAAGGTATCTGGTTGTATATTGAGTTTTTCCGTATATCCCGCATTATTAGAAATAGTTGGAACCTCCGCGATAAATTATGAATCGGCGTTAAGAAAACAAACCGCGTTTCACGCATGAAACGTACCTATACATACATACGCGCTTCCAGTCATCCGATTCTCATCGATCCCCAGTAGCTCTCTCGATATTTTATTCATGGATTGATCGCATCCGATATATCACTCGATGGGGTGAAAATTCAGGGAACGCCGCTGACGCGTAAAGTTAATTTAGACTGCAAATAAGAATGTCCCTGCGATTCTCATCGATTTTTTCTTTGAGAAAATGTACAGGAGAACGTCCAGTCCTAACGATGAAAATCCAAAACTGCCAGAGAGTGGAAATTACGGGGAAAATCTCTCGCTTATTAGACCCAAAAAAGTTCTCTCAAAAGATATTGTGAAAAATAAGGGAAACTGAAATCTCGTGCAATATTTTATTAATAGAAGTCGACCTTGCACATAAATGATTATCATAATTGATTTTAACATTTCGAGACTCTTCTAGAGTAGTTAAACATGTTTCTATTTTTTGGTTGTAAAACGTTTAAATATGTTTCTTCCATTGTCCATCATATAAAGTACTGAAAATTCTTTTTTGCGTTTTGCAATAATTTGCAATACTTCCTAAACTGTGCGAGTGAGTGAATTTAAACTTCATTCAAACATTAAGGTGTTTCCTTTTGACTAACCGCACTAGTTTTATCATTTAAAGTTTAATGTTTGGTCTCAAAAAAGGAAGGTTAACTAACCATTTTCTAATTTTTATAAAAATGGCTTAATAGTGGATTTTCGAAGGATGATTTCTTCGTGCCAATAAAAAATGTAGCCTTCATGTGAAACTAGCACCACTGTAGACCATTTTCTCATTTTCTGCTGAAAATTTAATGAATTACTTTTATCAGAAATATGTAAATGCAATGAAATTGCCGTGAAAAGTAACATTAAGCAAAATTCCTCATAATATTTCATACTATTTGTATACTTTTTTTTTCGGCACCAATTTGGATATAATTGATTTCGTTTATATAGTGACTAGTTTAAATAGGCCCTTAAGGTAATTGCAAGGTTGGCTGTATATCGAAAACTCAGTTTTCACCTTTCATGTCAACATATCACGTAAAAATAACTATGCGTCATATAGGGATTCTTCAAGTTTTATAAATGCAATTGTCATAAATATCAAGGAATTAAAGTAACGTACCATGCAGTGTTTTGGAAATGATTATGAAGTATTTAGTATCCAATTAGTTTAATTTCCAATTATTTTCATAGTGCGATTAGGCAAAATAAAATTTGTCATTAAATAATTTTTGTACCTACGTCTAATGCCAGGATAATAACCTATTAGAATATTACATTGAACTACTAAGAACAATGGTGAATTAATTATTCAGCACATTTTCTATTTTTTAAAACTACTTTATAATCAATAATTTTTCATAAGGACACCATGAGGTTACTTGAAAGTTTCTTCAAAAATCTATTTTATTTAATGATATTCATAGCCTATCGTTTAACTCATCAGAAACGTAAGGTGAGAGTATGTAAAATTAATATGTCAATAATAATTCAGAAACTACAGACACAAACGTAATAAAAATATAGCTTTCTATGGCGGTGAAACCACACCTTTATTCATTGAAACTAATGAACTTAACTAAGATACATCTCAACCAATTAAACCAATAAAAGTAAATTGTATAGTTAGATGCAATATGAGTCATCTACATTTTACAACTGTTTAAATGAATAACTCTGACGTAATAAATTATGACAAAGTACACTCAGTAAAGTAATAAAATGGAACGTAACTAAAACCTTAACGTTGCTCAGAGAAGCGTCTCATAGGATTTTATCCCCCGACTAACTAATTTCATTCTGCTCGCAATTTATAGTAAAATTCATGGTGCTTAAGTGCAAACCGTAATTTCGCTCCACGCGTTTACTTTTAACGAAAAAATAATGGCTGTTCACATTAACAGTTAAATCAGTTGAAGGTGTTGTTTTAGTTTTACTCCAGAATGCGACTTTTCTCGAAAACTGAAGAAAAGTTACAAGTTTTTAACTACAAACTTAGTAATTAGGTATAGCCTTACCTGTTCATTTTTTGTGTGAGATTATTGTCTTGTGATTTACCTCACGAGAGATAATTACATCATGAAAGAACCTGAAATGTCCAACATTCCTTCCCTTCCAGCCTAACTCCTCCCTATCCTACCATTAACGATTATCAAATTATAACAAATTAAAGGGACGATAGTGTAACCGCCGCTTGTTTTCATATTAACGTAAAATTACATAATGCGAATTCCCCTCGTTACCGCAAAATACCAAATATTAATTAATATCGCCGTTGCGAAGTTACCCAGGAGAGTCTCCGAGGTCCATTTGCGGACGAATATTCGCTTCAGTTATCTAAAGTTAATCATGCGGAAGATTTATTTAAGGGCATTTTATTACGTTTGAATGGCAACCAATGGAAATCGGTCCGTTTCGGATCGATCCGCGATTCCGTGCGTTTAATCGAAATTAGATTCGAAAAGGGATCGAGTGGACATGTGTGCACGAGAGGAGAGGAGAGGAGGTGGAACTGAAACGACACCTCAATCGAAACGTGTTGCGAGAAAATTGTAACGTGTAGTTCCGTGTGCAGAGAATGCAGTGTGAATGACTGTTATGCATGATATGCCTTGTGAGGGTTTTTTTAAGGTGGGTTTATAGCAGTTTCATTTGGAATTGATGTTGATTTGTAACGTTTCGTCGACAAGAAATATTATTATTTTAAGGGATGTATTAAAGAAACCATAGGTTTATCCATTGAAGGATTTCACCTTACCCCCATGTTTCTTTGAGGTATTACTTGCCAATAGTCTCGCCTCGTAAAGTCGATCTTAAGTATCGCGTTTTGCGTTATAGCCCAGGCTACATACTGAATAAACATAGTTATCACGGCATTTTGTTCTACAGACATCTGAAAGTTTTAAATGGTAGGGGGGATCTATAGGAAGATCACTGTATGACCATATACAGCTAGAATGTCCCTGTTTTTTTATATAAACAGTGGGTTAAGGTGCGAAAATCGAGTTTTTCCTCACAGAATTTTCCGGTTGCATTTTAGAGAAAAGTGGTCAACAGAAAAGTTGTAGAGAATAAAAAGACCGTTAATTTGGTTTTCTTTAAAATTAAAATCGATAAATAAACAAATAAGTTATTAGCAAAAAACCATCAATTTATCAATATTTTATAAATGTTAATAACTTTTGTAATAATAGTGATAAGTGAAATTTAATACACGAAATATGAAGCCTTTAGGGGTCTTTATAAGTGTGCAAAATTTCAGCCAGGTCGGGTTATTAGTTTACGAGATATCTTATTTGTTTATCCCAGAGACTCGTTGTTTAAACAATTGAGCTTGCCCAGGCTGCAATCCTACAGATATTTAATAAGGTGGAATAGTTTCCTCGAATGCGGAACTGTAAGTTAAGTTTAAAAACCAACTCATTTTTAATGAAATTGTTGTTAAAAATATCATTTTAAAAAGGGGCTAATTTTTTTGCTTATAAACAAATTGAATAACTTTTTTGTCTATTGTTACACACGTATTTAATAAATTGCATTGAAAAGGTGGTAAAAAAAACCTTTTATTCAAAAAAATAAAAGGTTCTACCATCAAACGAAGCCGAGATAGCAACATTTAAAAAAAATCATATCTTCATTATTTATAAATATTAAGAGCCGAAATTTTCACCAATTTTACATAAATACCTAAATGTTATTATAGGATTTATAGGATTAATATCTATGCACCCTGAAAAAAGTTGTAGCCCTTTGAAGTTAAGGTCTTCGCTCAAGTCCACTATGACGTAGTTGGACGCGCTATTTTTTTTCGATATCGCGGCTTTTAGGAAACGTAGAACCTTCATTTTTTTATTCCGGGGTAACTTGACGATATATTAACATCTGACCTATTTTCATTGCCGTGGAAAATTGGAAAATCGCGGAAAATTCAATAGATGCAATTATCTGTGTGTTTTATATTTTTATAAAATTAATATTTTTTTATCGCCCTAAAAAATCCCCGAAAATTCAATACAACAATGATCACTATTTTTTTACAATTTAAATGGTAATTTTTTGCAGCAGTCTTTGTTTTTTGAATTTTGTATAAAATTAGTATATTTTACAATTTCATTGTTATGAATATTAGAAATATTTATTTCAGATAGATATATAAAATGATGAAAATATTCTGTTTTTAATACTATTTATTATTATAATTAATATTATTGAATTAAGGTTCATTACAAGTAAAATCAGAAAATGTAAGAATGTCATCAATCAAAAACTTCACTATTCCTCGATATTTTCTCTGCCGGCTCTTCTTATCCATCTTCAATGACCATTTCTTGCAAGAAGTCATCTTCAAGTTCTTCACCATTTGATTCTTCTTCGATAGCAATTGTGCCCAGATTAAGACATTGTTTTTCATCATTATTATAATTACAGTTAATACAAAGATCTGTGCAATTTAAACCATGCTTTTTGCAGCCACATCTGCTTGTTTTACAGCCAGTAGTACATTTACAAGTTATTTGTTTCATCGTATCCTCCTGTATTAAATTGTCCATTATATGAATGGGTTCGAACCCACTATTCGTTTTTTTCCACCCATATTTGGTTGTTTCTAACTTATTACCTAACCAAAATTGCAATTGGTGGTAAAATTGCAAAATATGGCAATGCATATTAAAAACATCATCAAGGTGGCAACTCAGCATTTAGCTAGCAATGTATCATTATAGACAATCAATGGCCATGTGTCCAACGGACTACTTTCTCATATCATTATAAATACTCGCGATAGTACAGGATATTCAACATTTAAAAGAACTTATAACAGATTTTGAGAACAAATTGAAAAAAAACCAAAAAAACGATAACTATAATGCCTTCAGGGAACATATAGCCACAAGTATTTTATATATGATTTTTTTTTCTGGGCTCATATTGACAGTAGAACCTTTTTTTTAAATGAAAGGTTTTTTTACCACATTTTCAATGCAATTCATTAAAAAACGTGTGTAACAATAGACATGTTATTCAATTTGTTTATAAGCAAAAATATTAGCCCCTTTTGAAAATGAGTTTTTTAACAACAATTTTATTAGAAATGAGTTGGTTTTCAAACTTAACTTATAGTTCGGCATTCAAGGAAACTATTCCACCTTATTAAATATCTGTAGGATTGCAACCTGGGCAAGCTCAATTGTTTAAACATTGAGTCACTGGGATAAACAAATAAGATATCTCGTAAACTAATAACCCGATCTGGCTGAAATTTTGCACACTTATAAAGACCCTTAAAGGCTTCATAATTCGTGTATTACATTTCACTGATCACTATTATTGCAAAAGTTATTAACATTTATAAACTATTGAAAAATTGATGTTTTTTTGCTAATAACTCACAATAATCGATTTTAATTTGTAAAAAAACCAAATTAACCGTCTTTTTATTCTCTACAACTTTCCTGTTGACCACTTTTCTCTAAAATGCAACCGGAAAATTCTATGAGGAAAAAATCGATTTTCACACCTTAACCCATTGTTTATAAAAAAAAACAGGGACATTCTAGCTGTATATGGTCATACAGTGATCTTCCTATAGATCTCCCCTACCACTTAAAACTTTCAGATATTTGTAGTACAAAATATCAACCTTTTTCTTGTAGCCTGGCCTAGTCAAGTGAAGTATTTCAAGGATTTTTCCAAATATTTTCTGCCTAATGCCCTGTTGGGCAATTTTGGGGCACTTCTTCACTTTATTTTGATATATTACTCTACATCAAAGACAGGTTTAGTTGTTTGGTAATTACTTTTTCCCCATGTTTTGACGCATATCTATTGCTTTCTCATCGACTATCAACGCTATTATCTCATTTCCCGATTCACTTTGGAACGTTCAATGAAACTTTTTCCTTTGAACAAATTTGACAAATGGTCCACCACGACACGGTTTCTCCCAGAAACGGAATAAGGGCAACAATGAGGCCCTAAGTGTTTTTTTTCCTTGAAAATATCTCGGACATTCCAAGAACGAATCTACTCTAATCGTCATTGAAGGTCCCGGAGGAGTTGTCGTTGCTTTTATAGGAGAAATTCAGTTGTCTGAGATAAATCTTCCCCGGTCGGAACCTTCTGGGGAAAAAGGCAAAGTCTCTCGACCCCGTCCTCCCCATTTCGGGGACGCGTCGCGACGCCTGCGAACACGTTTCCCGTCCTCCTGTCTTGATTAGAGATTGTGCACAATACCCTCTCGATATATATAAGGGATACGCGGTAATGGTCGCATAGCAACAGACACATAGATAGACATTTTATGTATACACACGCACGCGCACACACTCTAATACACATATTTTCAGTTTTCACGCACTTGAGTATTGGTGTATTTTGGTTGTGAGGCTGTAATCGCGGATAATGTAGCGATTTTGATGCCGTTTGAAGTCGAAAAGTTGTGATGTGCTTTTGAGGGATTTGAGAAGGTTCAAAGTTTATCGAGGTTAAGAGCTTCTCGGGCTTTGAAGTACAGAAACTGAGGGAAGGGGTTATGACACTTACAGCATCTTTTGCACGGCCAAAACAAAATATACAAAGTACAAAATGTTCAAAGCGAAAAACAAGCAAATTACGAATAACATCCCTCCAATACGTAAATTAAGTGACTTCTACCGTTGAAGAGTATGAAGAAAATGCCTCATTTTCTTTCCCAAAGAGGTTTTTTAACGAGTATTTCTTTATAAAATTGTTTTCGTCATTAAATTCACGACTTTTGTTCGCTCGCAAAGTTGCGTTTTCTTCTTGAATTGAGAGAATATTTTAAATCTCCAACATCCTTGGAAAAGTTTAATTTATGTTTCCTTAATAAGAACGGAATATGATATGACACGAAAAGAACGTTCACAAAAAATACATAAAACTGAATACGCAGCTTTATAACTCTAGCTCTATTAAGAATTCTCGTTACGGGACTTCCACGTACACCATTTTTATCTTTTCCACAAAAAACGAAGTTCCTTTAGATGTATTCCATTTTTTCCCGAAAAATCCGCCTTATTGTATTATTAAGTAGGTTTCGAAATATCAAGTGAAGAGAAAGGAAAAGATTTGTTAAAATGATGTATTTTAAGTGTAAGTGCTGTACAAGCAAAATTCCTACATTTTTGATAACTTTGCTAGATCTAAATTTTTTTTCATCCCTTCCTTTGTCATATTGTAAATTTAATTTCAAACCTTCTTTCCCAAATTATGTCACAAACAAATTATTATGACAACTCCTACAAAGTATCTACTCATTTCACCTTCTGATGGAAAGCCAACGTAATTTCGGAATTTTTACTGAAATTTAAATTTATACTTATCCATAAAGAAAGCATTTTGCAATCTTCCTTAGCGTTTTAGAAAATCCAGGCCTTCCAGGCTTCCTTAAATTTATGCATTAACCCTCAGAGACAATATTTGTTCCTCTAGTAAATTAATTTTTTAAAATATTCTTGGATTGTTCGATATTGGATACTATATTTCTTTTAGAGACAGCGACTAGACACAATCAGGAATGTTCTTGATAATCCCCAAATAATAATAACTAATTGTTGAGATTCTTCAAATTGCCGACGTTTCGTTCATGACTATGAACATACTCATGGCGATATTATCAAAAAAAATTTTTTTTTGAACAATCTATATACAGTTCATATTTTGACCTAAAATATAAAACACTTTCACATGAAACTAACGAATTTGAAAATGACAAGGCTAAAATTCACCATGTCAAACACATATGGGTTCTACAACTTTGTAAACACTGTATATGGTCTTCAACAAGTAAAAGACCTAAAAAAATTATCAAAAATTATGAATGCTATTACTAGAGTCAAAAATAAGATCATTTTCCTCAGAAGATGTATGAAAGATGGTGTTTGTTCCGTCTTTTCTAAATCTTTACAATGATTTCACATTTCAACACGTACGTTCACAAAATAACTTTCTTTTTGACCTAAAATATAAAACACTTTCACATGAAATTAACGAATTTGAAAATGACTTAAAGATAAAACAAGAACTGTATATCGATTGTTTAAAAAATTTTTTTAAAAAATTGATAATATCGCCATGAGTATGTTCATAATCATGAACGAAACGTCGGCAATTTGAAGAATCTCAACAAATAGCAATTATTATTTGGGGATTATCAAGAACATTCCTGATTTCATCTCAGCTCCCCGAGAACACTCTCCCATTCAATGACTAGTCACATTTCCAGCATTTGGAACATTTTTGAAAATCCAAGTTCAAACACCGCCATCCCCTCCCTCGTCAAAATTTCCAGTAATTTTCCCGACTTATCAACCCATTTACAGATTAGAATCCCGTAACCGAATACGTATGTCGTCCTTTGTAACAATTAAAATGGCAGGCAGCACGTGTAACAAAACGGCTTTGTAACAATACTCATCAGATAGAACAAACACAAAGAGCTCCATCTACCCGGAGAGCGATCGGATCCCTTTTCTTTGGTTCGAAATTACATTCCCAAAAAACGACGAACAGGCAACCGGATACGACGACGACGTAAAGATCGGCGGATTATTTCTCTTCCACTTTTACACCAGAATGCGGAGGGGAAATTCGGGAGGGAGAAAGGGGAGGGCTCGCTGAGGGTTTCGGTAATTTTTTCTCTCCAGCAGAACACTTAGAGTGTTAGTTATGTGAGAGACAAGCAGGAGGTTCGTGGCAGGAAGAGCTTTTTGGTGGTTCATTGTTAACTAAAATGAAAATAATGTTTCTAAAGTGTAAAAACTTTCATACCCATTTACCACGTGGGCAAGTTGGCAGGTTCTTTTAAGCAAAGAGTATATATAGTTTTGAGCTGAATTGTCCTGTGAAAATACGGTCTATTCTATAATATGTGTGTACACCTGTATGGTTATTATTTCGAAATACGGTAGATTGCCCGAATAATTCCTGAGGCACGATTGCCCGCCTGAGAATACCGCATCGCATCTAACGGTAAATCATTAAATGGGAGGGGTTCCTGAATTCTGAGGTTTATCGAGATGGGAATAAAACTTAAAAATACTTTCTCTCAGAAAATTTACAGTTGACCCCGGGGCGAATGTATTATAAATTTGTTTTAAAAGTTTGAAGATTTATGTTCTCAAAATGGTGTAGTTCTTGTGGTTCAGGGTAGATAAACGGATAAAACGGATTTATGTTCTCAAAATAGTGTAGTTCTTGTGGTTCAGGGTAGATAAACGGATAAATGTCTCTAATACGTTCTATAAGTAAAGCCGAAATAACCTATCTTCCCATGTACCTATAATGTGAAAATAAAATGTTCTGGACACTGGATAATTGTTTCCAGTTTACTGATACATATTCCTATCTTTCTTTTTGGCTCAGTGTTCAGTCGCAATCCAGAAGTTATATTTTTTGGATCATTTTGAATATTTTATCCCACTTATCCAATATTCCATTTGTAAGAAACTTGCAATAAATATTGTACTACAATAATATAATATAATTATAATATTGTCACACGCCTGAGGGCCTGGGGCCCAAAGGGAGTGCTCTGGTTGGGGGTATAGCTAGGTAGAAACTAAAAAGAAGGCATGGTAACACAGACAATATTTATTGGAACATTAAATATAGGGGAGAGAACATCATAAAACAAAGTTGAGGCAAATGAGCAAATGGCAAGAAGTGAGAAAAAGGTCAAAGGGAGGTGGTTGCTTATTGTCGGATGACGAAGGGCAGCAGGCGCGAGGCTCCTCCAATTAGCGGCATGCCGAAAAGGACGGGCTCTCAGACGGGCAGCGTGACGTGATACTAGGTGACAGACTGTATAAATACAAGCGGGATGTTTACGAACGTGATGTCGTACCTGTCCGAGAGTCGTATCGTCCTTCGGTTTAAGGTCGCCTCGGTGCTGAATAAGCTTAGACGGCGACCTATTTTCGCTAATTGGGGCCGCATCGCGACAATATATTAAATGTACCACAGTTAATGTCCAATTGTCCTAATATCGAATATCCAAAATTAATATTTTGACATAAAACTACTTCTTGTATCACATTATTTCATTTAATAATTTTTATATTAGCAATTTTATCTTGCTGTATGAATTACCTATTAATTTAGGACTTGTTAACGAAATTGTAATTGCAACTTTTCTAATCCAAAACGTTAGTTCATGATTTTTTCTTCATAAATTTAGTAGTTTCCCACACAACATAATTTGTTTAAAAACTCTAACCTACTTATTAATTACGTTAATTGTAGTCGCAATAATTTCACGAAACCCTAAAAGTTCACAAAAAAAAAATTAACGAAAACAATTATTTCCTTCAGAAGTGGAGAAATAAAATGTCTTCCTCTCCACAGATGTGTTCGATCATTAGTTATATTCACATTACACTTTTCCAATAATTCTGTTTCTTCTTTACTTGAATCAAAAATTTATACCATCTCCTGTCTGATCTGTATTTCTTATGTCTAATTCAAACTGTTTTTGACTGGGTCATTATATCTCAAAGTTGCAACCCCTTGAATTTGGACCAAAAATCAAACTACATATTCAAAAATTAAAATTTCAACTCAACATTTATCCTTAAATCTCCTACACTTGCCGGGGCTTAACTTGCTGAATTCCAAATTCCTCTTCTGTTCTCGTCCCTCGTTTTTAAGATGAGAAACCGATTTAAAATTCCGTCGGAATTAACAGCATGCGCCACTTATAACGACTATGTAAATTTTCCTCTCGATATAATTGACACGGCTTCGGTACTGCAGCTACGTACGGACGATAAAGTTTTACATCTCGGATTTAGAGGATGTGTTTTATTTACTGTTTTATGCATAACGCAGCTTGTTCGCCGAAGCTTAATCGAGGGGAATAAATAATCGCGGAAGATATGTTCGGAGCGCGTATCCGAATTTAACGCCGGTTTAAAACTACGTGACCTTATATTAGTTATCACCATCACGTCGGGAACATTTGGGATGTATCGTAACTTAAGTACGAGTATATCAAATATGTATACCTACTGGTACAATGTAAAACAGGGGCGAAGCATAAAAACAGATAATATTTCTTTGAACTCTGACATCTCACTTCTTTCTTGACAGTGAAACAGATTTCTTAAAAAATCCTAAAAATTAGAGAAAACTGAATGCTCCACTCTATTAGGCATTCCAACGACCTGTCAAAAGTAAATCCAATATGGCCGTTGGGGGCAAACAACTTGGTTATGTCATCTGTGACTATTGATTGAAAAGTGTTCCATTTTATGTTTTTGAGAGTGAGTTAAGTTGTTTTCATATTTTTAAAGTGTACAGTACTGTTTTATCGAACAAAGTGCTCTTGTATGCCTTCATTTGTGCTTTGCTGTAGTAACTATGGGTTAAAACTAAATATGAAACGATATCCATGTTGGCATGCATGTTGGTGACAGGTGACAGGCGGAACTCCGTGAATAGAATAGTCCAAATCTTCAACTTTCAATGTAAATGGATCCACATTATTGATTAACTTCAGCTTCTTTAGATAACTGCAAAAAATATATATAGAAATGCAAACACAAAACTTTAGTAAGTATTTTCGAGCTTACCGTTCGCCAACATGGCGATTTTCCAACAATAATGTCTTTAAATATTCACTCTGCATCTTAAAAAGTGTATAAGCACTAACAAAACCGATAAAACTTTCTAAAAATCACCTTTTCACCAACAAACAACACAATCATGAACACTCTCTTATGGCGCTGTCAAACTGTCAAACTTTGTTTGCCCCCAGCCGCCATATTGGATATCACGTGGTTTGGAATGCCTAATTGAATTCATTTGTAAGTACGAACTGAGCTGATTGAGGTTATATCAGTACCTGTCACTTTGACACACTCCCTTGACATACTTGTAGGCCACATAAACAGTTTCTACGTTCCTTCAATTTCGTCATGTCATACATTTCTTGTCATTTACAAAAATTCATCAATTTAGTCAAAGTACACTTTATCAGTCCAATAAATTTCAGCAAAATGCTTAACAGACTTTCTGAAATATATTTCTGTTTTGCTACGAGCGAGTCGTAACTCGTGCTTCAATTATTTTTAAACTACTCAAATTTCAACACTTCGAAATTCGCATTTAGGAATATGTTCTTTGTTAGTCATGAAAAACTGTCGGAAAATTTTCCGAAATTCGTAATGTGTAGTTTTTGGTGAATACGCCAAATTTTCTTTAGGCTACGAATAGTTTTGAGAATTTTTTATTTTAAACAAAATTGTATTACATGACAGCCTGGATTACTGAGTTCATTGTATTCGTTCTGTGTTCTAATCCGGAAGCCAGCTTTGTTCTTCCTGTTCCCAACTTCGTTTCGTCCTTGCAGCCTGCAAAACGCTGCAGGTTGTTTCGTGAGCGATCCGTGTCCGTTTTTCGACTTCCTCTCCACAGAGGAAGGGCGATTTAACGTCAGTCCGTGCGTAACATAATTTATACGCCGGCCGAGAGTTCAAACGCGGCCCGCCGATGTGTTAATCCCGTTAATACCGCTGCACCGAATTCCTGGAACGGATTAAATCGAAGTTGCGAGAAGTTTATCGTAGCGAGGTATGAATTGTTAATGCCTCGTCCCACCCTTGCCCATGTGAAATTGGGCTGATCCCCTCCATACATCGGAAAGTTTGTATATGTCGCCACTCGCAACTTTTTAATGTTGATTTAGCGGGAATTGGTAATGACGTCGATAAAAAAATCCGGCGCTTACATATTTAATGTGGTGATAACAATGTTTATGATGATGTCGGGAAGTTTGCCTATTATCCAAAGGAGATGGGGACAGGAACATCACAGGGAAGTCAGCATGATTGGAATACAGGATTTCTACTGACAGAGAAGTTGCCTGCAGGTTTACCTGCTAACACTAGTTCTGTCAGAGAAGTGGCTCCTTCCATTACTCTGAGAGAACGTATGTTGCTCATGCACGTTTGTTTTAAAGTTCTTTAATTTTGTTCTCGTTATAAATTTAATGGGAAATAAGATTTCTATTGATATTATTTATAAAAACGTGAGTTAAATGGAAACAAAAATTTTCGTAACGAATTCAAACCAGCAAGTTAATACGTCTTCCATTACTCTATAATCCTTGATTTTCCTATTTTCTTTTAAGACAGTAGACCTGCCCCAAAAATCCGAATACGTTCACCAGCTCACTCAAAATCGAGCTATCTCCGTGGAAAAAGCGAAAAACAGCGAACGTGTCGTAATTCACTCCAACGTTTCTAGCGTCGTGATCGACTTCTATCATCTTTTCTGGATCGTCGTTAATGAGTTCCCCGGGCAACGCGAAATATTATTACGTCCCCGCAGGATCCGTGATTTTCGCTGAATCACCTCCTGCTGACCAGGACGTTCCGCCGCAACGACGGGCTTAATAACAAAATTCCCGTTAACAAAGACCGTCACCGCGGAATGCAGGCGAGGCGCATTATGTAATGATAATGGACGTGCATATTCGACTAGTGTATTAAAAAGGACTTTTTTCCGTCGGTTTCGTTGTTGTGAATGTGACGTTTCCACGGTCCTTTCGGAAAATCCATAACGTACACATTTCTCGCCGTACGTTAAATTCCAAACGCCCCTCCCACATCATTTAGGAAATGTCGAAGGTCGCAATACTCGGGAATACACCCGAAAGAGCCCTTAATCTGCCTACGGGCCTCCTAAGACAATTTCTTGATACCCACGCTTAATTAAAGAAGGGCGAACCGACAGGAGAATTTACATCGCGAAAGAATCGCATTTTGCGACTCGAGGGGAAATTTATGGAAAAGGAGGGTTCACTTGTTTAAAATCTAAGGGGGTTTTTGTACGGAACGCGAGAGCAAGTGATTTAATCGCGATATCAGTAACGGTCGCGTGTAATGAACCTCGCGAATGTAATAACGTGGACTGCTAATGCACAAACGCATGAGAAGTGTAACATTTGCTCCGAGGAAATGTTATCTGATCAACTCCCCTACGATCTACTTACATCTGTAATGGAACTTTCACGCAGTGTTACTTAAATTACGAATATTACGACTTTTACTGATACTGTAGTTGCTATTTCTTAACGGGTTAAGCTGCGAAAACCGAGAACTGGAAATTGAAGCACTTAATTAAATCGTTTACGTTTCGTTTATTCCTCCGGAACTTCACCATTTTAAATTCCCAGGAGAAACAGTAAACCAAACAAGGAGATTGTTAATAGTTCCAGTAATTACTGGGGCATATAATCTAAAGTAATGCTTCGTAAATACTTATTAATAGTCGAAGTAAGTGACCTGTAAATAAGGGCGGAGCAATCAAGCAAATTGTTATTAAGATCAGATATGTTAGATGAAATTTTAATATTTGGGTTTGTTATATAATGTATTACTAAAAAAAAAGGCAGAAGTTGAAAAAATTATTTGGCATTGATAGGTGAAAATTTTCTATACAAAAAATTGCTGCAAATAATAAACTATAACTACGTTCAAACTACACACTACGTTTTCCGCTATTTTGGGAAAACACAAAACTCCATATTTCTGTTATTCTATCGAATTAAAGAGTAACAGCGTTTTTAGTAGAATAGTTTGGGATCTACCTACCTTCTTATCATATTGTAACGCTTAATGTTACATGACTGTACATATTTTAAGATTTCAACCGCTGGGTTCGCGGTCTGTGTCTGATTAACTAACATACTTCAAACGGAACCAAAAATAACACATCTATACAAAATTCTACCAGTGTGGTCAGTAATCTGTCTTAAAGCAGGTTAGGAAGTTTTAATATCCTATCTTTAGTAGTTTTGGAAATATCGTCACTTTTCTCGCTCTTTGACGAAATTTCGTAAGAGCATTGAAACACGCAGTGGTTCGAAAATATATAAAAAAAAATTTGATTCAACGATTTGAGTCCATATATTGCCAGATTGATTAATATACTATCCTAATGAAGATGTGAAAGTTTTAATACTCCATCTCAAGTAGGCTCGGAAATATAGTGATATTTAGTGCTCATCGTTCAAATTTCAAAAGTACCATGAATCACCGACCTATTCAAAAATTCATGAAAATTTTTTTATACATCGGTTTGATTCCAAATTCAACCAGTGAGGTCAGTAAACTGTCCTGAAGAAGGTTAGGCAGTTCTTATATTCTATCTTTAGTAGTTTTGGAAATATCGTCACTTTTCTCGCTCTTTGACGAAATTTCGTAAGAGCATTGAAACACGCAGTGGTTCGAAAATTTATAAAAAAAATTTGATTCAACGATTTGAGTCCTTATATTGCCAGATTGATTAATATACTATCCTAATGAAGATGTGAAAGTTTTAATACTCCATCTTAAGTAGGCTCGGAAATATAGTGATATTTAGTGCGCATCGTTCAAATTTCAAAAGTACAATGAAACACCGACCTGTTCAAAAATTCTTAAAAAAAATTTTATGAATCAGTTTGGTTCAAAATTTTATCAGTGTGTTTAGCAAACTGTCTTAAATAAGGTTAGGAAGTTCTAATATTCTATCTTTAGCAGTTTTGGAAATATCGTCACTTTTCTCGCTCTTTGACGAAACACGCAGTGGTTCGAAAATTTATAAAAAAAATTTGATTCAACGATTTGAGTCCTTATATTGCCAGATTGATTAATATACTATCCTAATGAAGATGTGAAAGTTTTAATACTCCATCTCAAGTAGGCTCGGAAATGTAGTGATATTTAGTGCTCATCGTTCAAATTTCAAAAGTACCATGAATCACCGACCTATTCAAAAATTTATGAAAATTTTTTTATACATCGGTTTGATTCCAAATTCAACCAGTGAGGTCAGTAAACTGTCCTGAAGAAGGATAGGAAGTTCTAATATTCTATCTTTTGTAGTTTTGGAAATATCGTCACTTTTCTCGCTCTTTGACGAAATTTCGTAAGAGCATTGAAACACGCAGTGGTTCGAAAATTTATAAAAAAAATTTGATTCAACGATTTGAGTCCTCATATTGCCAGATTGATTAATATACTATCCTAATGAAGATGTGAAAGTTTTAATATTCCATCTCAAGTAGGCTCGGAAATATAGTGATATTTAGTGCCCATCGTTCAAATTTCTAAAGTGCAATGAAACACCGACCTGTACAAAAATTCATGAAAAAAATTTTATACATCGGTTTGATTCGAAATTTTACCAGTGTGGTCAGTAAACTGTCTTAAAGCAGGTTAGGAAGTTTTAATACCCTATCTTTAGCAGTTTTGGAAATATCTTCACTTGTCTGGCTCTTTGACGAAATTGCGTAAATGCGTAAAAG
The DNA here is from genome assembly GCA_946251905.1 of Cryptocephalus moraei. Lineage (NCBI taxonomy): Eukaryota > Metazoa > Arthropoda > Insecta > Coleoptera > Chrysomelidae > Cryptocephalus > Cryptocephalus moraei. Next base: position 45,657,543 of record OX276452.1, read on the forward strand.
TATTGAAACACGCAGTGGTTCGAAAATTCATAAAAAAATTTTGATGTAACGATTTGATTCCTCATAGAGCCAGATTGATTAATGTACTATCTTAATTAAGGTGTAAAAGTTTTGGTATCTCATCTCAAGTAAGTTTCGAAATGTGAAGTCATATTTATTGCTCCTTGACCAAATTTCCATAGTACGACAAATCACCGACTTGTTCAAAAATTCATAAGAATTTTTTGGTGAGTCAGTTTGATTCAAAATTTTACCAGTGTGGTTAGTAAACTGTCTTAAAGAAGGTTAGGAAGTTTCAATATCGCATCTTAAGTAGTTTTGGAAATATCGTCACTTTTCTCGCTCCTTGACGAAATTCCGTAAGAGCATTGAAACACCCAGTGGTTCGAAAATTCATAAAAAAAATTTGATTCAACGGTTTGAGTCCTCGTAGAGCCAGATTAATTAATATACTATCCTAATGACGGTGTGTAAGTTTTAATAACCCATCTCAAGTAGGTTTGGAAATGTGATTATATTTATTGCTCCTTGACCAAATTTCGAAAGTACGATGATATCTGGTTTTCCTGGTTGAGGGAAGCCTAATTTTTACTTTCGAGCCTTAGGAGGAGGTGGTGTGAATGAAATCCTGTATGCGTTGATGGCTGTATTACACTTAATGACAAAACTGGTAAATTTAACTTAATCGCGTGACGAACGATCTTTCCCCGTCGATGGTTCGGGTCGAAGTCCCGTCCTCTCCCCTAGTTCTCGTAACGCCCGTTCTCTTCCGGCGTGGCTGACGCCTCCCGTCCGTAGATGGCGTTTTGAACCGCCACAGCCACTCCCCCCCCAGTGACTAAGTCTGAGGACGAAGGGAGCGATACCTTCAACTTCTTAGGACGGCCTCGTTGGCGTCGTGGTACTTGTGGTGTAGGTAGGATGGTGTTGTCGATCGTCTCTGGGATTCGGAACGTAACGCTTTTCCTGGGCCGGCCTCTTCCGCGCGTTGCAGGTTTCAGAGCTGGGATGAGCGCAGGCTCGGCCGCTGGAGTTAACGTTGATGGTGGGTGTGTTGCCTCAAAATATGCTGGTTTTAGGCAATCAGTCGAGTAGGTTTTTTCTGTACCGTTAATTTCGAGTACGTAGTTTTTCTCATCAATTCTGCGTACCACTCGGTGTGGTCCGGTATATGGTTGTTCCAAGGGTCCTCGAATTTTGTCGAGTCGGCAGAATACATGAGTGCAGGAACTCAGGTCCTTGAATAGAAATGGTCGGTGTGTTGTGTGATGTGCGGCTTGTACTGGCTTGATAGCTAAGAAGAGTTGACGTAGTTGCTTCACGAACGTGGTCTGATCAGTGGTGGAGTTTCCCTTGTTAAAAAATTCTCCTGGAATGCGAAGAGTCGTACCAAAAAGCATCTCGGCAGGAGAAGCCTGTAGATCCTCTTTGAAGGTTGTTCGAAGTCCCAGCAGGACAGTTGGCAATGCGTCGGGCCATGGCGTCTCCGGGGTGCACTTTAACGCCGCTTTCAGTGTACGATGTAGTCGCTCCACCATACCGTTGGATTGTGGGTGATAAGGCGTAGTATGTATGTGGGAACTTCCAATCAACTTGGCTAATTCCTTGAATAGCGCTGCCTCGAACTGCCCTCCCTGATCAGAAGTGATAGTAAGAGGGGTCCCAAAAACGCAAATCCATTGATTATAGAGAGCTCGGGCGACTGTTTCGGCACACATGTCTGCCAAGGGAACTGCGAGTGGCCACCGAGAGAAACGGTCTATTACCGTTAAACAGTATTTAAACCCCTTTGCCAAGGGTAAGGTAATCAGGTCGACATGAATGTGGTCGAACCTGTTATCTGGAATATTAAATTTGTGGAGCTCTGCTCGATTGTAACGACTGACTTTTGATTTTTGACATGGCAAGCAACCTCGTACCCAGCGAAGCGTCATCTTCCGCATGGCCGGCCAAAAGTATTTCGCGGCAAGCTGCCTGGATGTAGCCTTTCCGCTGCTATGAGCAGGGTTGTGGATAATTTCGAAGGCTGTACGTCTAAGCTTGACAGGCAAATATGGCCTGATTGTGTTGTCCGCGATGTGGCAGTAAATGTCTTGACCATCGAGGTTCAACAATTGCAGCTGTACAGTTGAATTGTGAAGTAGGTGGGTTAGTTCATTGTCTTGAACTTGGGCTTCCTTTATGGTAGCGGTGTCTAAGATGGTAGGCATCGCTACTGTGCAGACTCGGGATAGTGCGTCCGCCACCTCGTTATCTTCACCTGGTATGTACGCAAATTCGGCGTTATGTTGGAGGATGTAATCCAGGTGTCGTTGTTGCCTTGGCGAAGCTTTGTCGGAGCGCTGGCGTGCTGCATAGATCAGCGGTCGGTGGTCCGTGTAAATGACGAATGGCTGACCACCCAGCATCCGGCAGAAAAACTTTACAGCAGCGTATGCGGCCAACAGCTCCCTATCGTAGGTGCTGTAGCGCATTTGTGTAGGTGTTAACTTCTGAGAAAAGAATCCCAGAGGTCTCCAGGAGCCATCTTGCTGTTGCTGGTTCAAGGCTGCGCCGATAGCAGAACTTGAAGCGTCAGTGTGAAGTGCTAAAGGTGCTGCGGTCTCGAAGAAGGCAGTGGGAACTGCGTCGATGATGCTTTGTTTACATCGGTCGAAGGCCTTGTCGGCTGTTGCAGTCCACTGGAGTGGAGACTTCTTCTTGGTGAGATTTTTCAGCAGGTCGTTCAATGGTGCTTGGATTTCAGCCGCATGAGGAACACATCGGCGGTAGTAATTGATAGCACCGAGGAACCGGCGTAGTTGTGTCGAGTCCTTTGGTTTCGGAAATTCATAAATGGCCTGGATTTTGGGTGCGGGTGGTTTGAAACCGGCCTCTGTAACATAAAAACCGGCCCAAATAACTTCATTGCCACCGAAGATGCATTTGTCAAGGTTTATACGAAGGTGAGCTGATCGTAGTACTTCCAGTGTTTGCTCCAAATGGTGGAGGTGTTCATCGTGGTCCTTGGAGGCTACAAGGATGTCGTCGACGTAACATTTCACAAAGGGCAGCTTACGCAGTAGGTGATTCATAAATCGCTGTAACGTTTGAGCAGAGTTTCGTAACCCCATAGGCATTCCTATGAATTCGAATAACCCAAAGGGTGTCGTGACAGCCGTCTTTGGTATGTCTCGTTCGTCCACTGGAATTTGGTAAAAGGCTCTGCGGAGATCTATGGTAGAAAAGATTTTTCCTCGGCTCTCCTGGAGCAGGTCTTCGATAATAGGTAAGGGATAACGGTCAGGCACAGTCTGTGCGTTGAGACGTCGGTAATCGCCGGTTACTCGCCAACCACCGTTTGGTTTGGCGACGAGATGCAGTGGGCTGGCCCATTGACTTGACGAGGGACGGATTATTCCCCATTCCAGAAGTGTTTCAAACTCAGCTTTTGCTGCGGAAAGGCGATCTCCAACGAGACGACGCGAGGGCTCAGCGCACGGTGGTCCTTGGGTTTCGATGACATGTCGTACGGGCATATCCGGAAGTCGAGCGGTAGCCTCTGCAGGAGATGCGAGGTCAGCGAAGTTCTTCATCAAGGTGGTGTAACGTGTACCTATGTCGCCGGGAGGTACATTAAACTGGACTACTGTTGAGACGCTGTAAATGGTTGTTGATCCAATTGGAGCTCTAGAAGATGCAGCAGTAGTTGGGTCGCAAAGGCGTTGTTTGCTTACATCGATTATGAGTCCGTAGTACCTGAGACAGTCGGCGCCAATGATTGCTGTGTCCACGTCGGCGACAGTCAATGGCCAGCAGAACTCACGTTTTAGTCCAAAGTCGAGTTTCAGCTTAATTTGTCCGTAGGTAGAAATCGGTGACATGTTGGCAGCGTGTAGTACCAATTCTTGTTTTGATACATTTCGAGTGACTAATCTTCTAGGAATTAGAGAGATTACTGAGCCAGAGTCAACCAAGAATTTTGTGTTCGTGTTGCGATCATAGATGAAGAGGCGGTTCTCTGTAGGAAGGGCGCCGACGGCAGTTGCCAACTCTGTCGTCGGCGTGCTTAGTTTTCCTGAATCAAGGCAAGATTCGAGGAAACTGCCGAGTTACGGTAGTACTCGCAAGGAGGTTTGCACTGCTGAGCGTCTGTGCCGTATGTTCGATGGTACCAGCATTGCGTTGGATTCCGATTAGCTGCTGGGGACGTGGAACGGCTCCTCTGAGTGGGTGTTCGCTCTCCAGGACGGTTTCGGCCTTGGGAATGTTGTTGGTTAGTAAGGCGGCGAAGTAGGTCCTGTGATTCTCTGGCTATGGATACTAGCTGCGCCATGGACTGTCGCAGCGCTGCTAGTTCGATGGCAGTAGTGTCCTGATGAGGTGTGTGTTGTGTCGAGTACCCCGAAGTAGAGGGTATCGAACGATTCGTGCCACCGGTGGCCATAACAGTCGGTCCATTGTCGTTGAGTTCATCGGCGGCTGTTGCGAGCTCTTCTAATGCCGTACCTTTGAATATGGTGAGTAATCGTCGTATATTCTGTGGAAGCAGATCCATCCATTTAACCCGTATCACTGCGTCGGAGACACGATCACCAGCAAGAGAGCGCATCTCTCGCAAGAGATGTGACGGTTTTCGGTCACCTAGCTCCAGTTGAGTGAAGAGTCTGTGTAATTGCCTGTCCGGGGAATCGGTGAGACGTTGAAGTATTGCCTGCTTTAATGGGGTGTATGTTCTGGTCGTTTGGGTATTTCGGAGGACGTCTGCGACTTCGGTGACCGTAGCGGGGTCAAGCACGGACAATAGCATATTGTACTTGACTTGCTCGGAGCGTATGTTGTGCAATTGAAACGCTGCTTCAACTTGAAAGAACCATAAGTCCGGGTTCTGACGCCAGAAGGGTGGAAGACGGCAGTTTTTAATGGCTTCGACGGTTACCTCCGGCTCTTGTGGGTCTGGGGTAGCTTCCTCGGTCGCGTTGCCATTTGGATTAGCCTCAGGGTTCGGTTGCGAACCTCCTAGTCCTGCGGGAATGTTTCCGTTCATCTTCGCGAGGTTATGTTATTGTCTGTTTTTGTTTTGGTTCGCACGGAACGTAGAACGATTGCGCGACGGAACGGTTCGCGTGCTTGTGAATTGACAGAGCGGCGAGCGTTGTCGTGTCGAGGTCGAGCGTCTATGATTGTGGGTTGGTATGAGAACTGTGAGAAGTGAGAAATCACTAGTGCGAAATGTCGAGCGAGTGGAGGGTTGGTAACACTGGCGCGTCCGACGCTAGGGCTAGGGCGACAAAATGGAGTTTTTTTTTTTTTTTTTTTGTTGCCGTTTTTGCGTTTCACTTGCGAAGCACCCGATTTCGCTGTCTGAGCGAAAGAATGTTCACCGGGGAAGATGGGCCGCGCCGTTACAGCGGTCGTCGCGCGAACAAAGCGTACGAAGCCGATACACGAACGGTTAGCGTTGCACGCACACACTTCCTCGAAGAAAAAGGCACGTTTCGGGGTCACCACTCTGGTTTTCCTGGTTGAGGGAAGCCTAATTTTTACTTTCGAGCCTTAGGAGGAGGTGGTGTGAATGAAATCCTGTATGCGTTGATGGCTGTATTACACTTAATGACAAAACTGGTAAATTTAACTTAATCGCGTGACGAACGATCTTTCCCCGTCGATGGTTCGGGTCGAAGTCCCGTCCTCTCCCCTAGTTCTCGTAACGCCCGTTCTCTTCCGGCGTGGCTGACGCCTCCCGTCCGTAGATGGCGTTTTGAACCGCCACAGATACACCGACCTGTTCAAAAATTCCTAAAAAAAAATTGTACGTCGGTTTGATTCAAAATTTTACCAGTGTGGTCAGTAAAATGTCTTAAAAACGGTTAGGAAGGTTTAATATCCTATCTTTAGTAGTTTTGGAAATATCGTCACTTTTCTCGCTCTTTGAAGAAATTTCGTAAGAGCATTAAAACACACAGTGGTTCGAAAATTTATAAAAAAATTTTGATTCAACGATTTGAGTCCTCATAAGGCCAGATTGATTAATATACTATCCTATTGAAGATGTGATAGTTTTAATATTTTATCTCAAGTAGGCTCGGAAATATAGTGATATTTAGTGCGCATCGGCCAAATTTCAAAAGTACCATGAATCACCGACCTATTAAAAAATTTATGAAAATTTTTTTATACATCGGTTTGATTCCAAATTCAACCAGTGAGGTCAGTAAACTGTCCTGAAGAAGGTTAGGAAGTTCTAATATCCTATCTTTAGTAGTTTTGAAAATATCGTCACTTTTCTCGCTCTTTGACGAAATTTCGTATGAGCATTGAAACAGGCAGTGGTTCGAAAATTTATAAAAAAATTTTGATTCAACGATTTGTGTCCTCATATTGCCAGATTGATTAATATACTATCCTAATGAAGGTGTGAAAGTTTTAATATTCCATCTCAAGTAAGCTCGGAAATATAGTGATATTTAGTGCTCATCGTTCAAATTTCAAAAGTACCATGAATCACCGACCTTTTCAAAAATTTATGAAAATTTTTTTATACATCGGCTTGATTCCAAATTCAACCAGTGAGGTCAGTAAACTGTCCTGAAGAAGGTTAGGCAGTTCTAATATCCTATCTTTAGTAGTTTTGGAAATATCGTCACTTTTCTGGCTCCTTGACGAAATTTCGTAAGAGCATTGAAACACCCAGTGGTTCGAAAATTCATAATAAAAATTTATTCAACGATATACTTTCATGCTGTTTCTAAAATTACTGTCCAAAGCTTGACAGGAAGCAAGTTGGGTTGATATGGAATCAACAGTCATTTAATTAATATTTTTTGAGTTATAGAGGTCTTTTATGCAATTTTTTTAATGGAACAGGGAACTAATGTAATGCTATAAATATTTAGTTGACCAACATTAGAGTATAAAGGGAACAAATGTACAGAAACCCTAACGACCACTTTAGTAAATATCCATAATAATGTTCATTGTGTTCTACGCAACATACAATGTTTCTCTTGTAACATAAATTTCAAATAATTTCAGCATTTTTCCTAATTTCATCCAATTTGTAATGCGTTGCTAAGCTTTAACTCGGCCAAAAAAACTGATCTTTTAAACCTCGGATAAATACGTCTGCGTTTGATAAATTCTCACATAAACAAAAATAAATATTTCACCTTCGCCCTTGCGAATCTCTCTCTCTTAAAAAAATTCAACAAAACCTTGTAATCTTCTTTTCGTAAATCCGCTATTAATTGAGAATCGCAAGGTTTTCCCACCAACCTGGGATAAAAAGGTGGATTTCGTTTATTTCCACGTTGATTCCGATTGTTTCAAAATCCTCCTTCCTTCCCTTTCATGACGAGGAGAAATTACATTACAAGAGAAATACTTAATGAATCGGAATCCTGTCTTGTTTCCTTTCCGTTGTTAAATATTTAATTGGGTTCACTTAGAAGTTTACTCTTCTCCCTTTCGCCTCATTTTCGACATTCGCGCCTTTGAATAATTCGTGTTACGTTTTTCAAACATTCCAAAAAAAAACAAGGTGGACTCTTTTAAATATTAGCGAGGGGGAAACACTTCCGACGAAAAGGGGTAGCGTATTGGGCAGTTTGTTACTTAAGAATAGAACGTGTTTTAATTGTGCTAATGTAGGTCGCGGTATGCATATTTAAAAACCTGAATAAATTAAAATCGTAAATAAACTGTTGTAAATTTACATAAACTGTGGGGGTATTGGCTTGCTCTCATAAAAAATAATGCCCGTATGCAAAAAGTCCGAATTATTACATTAATAATCTGAAAATGAATATGTAGTAAACAAGCGTACCTAGTGGTATTTTGTTCCACCTGCAAAAACCATATAATAAATTCATAAGCAAATCGTTTGGTCGAATGATTTGTATTTTTTGCGTTAATTGATATTAAAAACTCATACATGAAAATGTAATAATCTTCATTAAATCTTAAAATGTTAGAGTGGAAATAATGAGTGTTGTTAATAACCCTAATAAATTCACTTAATAACCGTGGACATATCAATAACGATATATTTGTATTTCTGTTGTGTTAACAGCTTACAAAGTAAATGTAATAAATTAATGACATTATTACATAAATATCTTCACGGTATGATGACGTTGGTAGTTGTATTAGTTGATTAATAAATTAATGTTCTGTGATTTGTTTAAAAGTTTTATAGTTTTTATTAATCCTTGTATTTTCTGTTTCAGGTAAGTTCCATTTCTGCTTATTTAGTGGTAAGTTTTATTCTTATTTCACACTTTTACCTTACATTCTGTAAGTACTGCAAACATCTCCCTGGCCCTTTTTAAATGAGAAATTTGACTCGATATTTCGGAAGGCTACCGTGAAAAATTTTAACGGCCTGATCAATATTTCCATAACACCAATCAAACTGTGTTTTTCTTACCGTATTGACTTACTTAGAGTTTCTGATATTTCGGCTGGAACGGTATCAGGAAAGTCTTGATTTTTCTCCTGATGGAATCCATCAACGCGCCTTACTTACGCTCGGTTTCGCGAAAGCTTTAAAACTCCGAAACTTGAGGAAACTTCCACATCGAAATCGAAGTGCAAACGAAAACCGCACGACCACCGATACCGAAACGGAGGAGAAACTTCCGTCCTGAACACTCTTCTTTCATTTAGGTCTATCCATTAATTTGCGTTTCCTCTATTGCTCGCATCGCGTCTTTCCCCGGATAACAATTTCCTTGCAACGCATTTGATATTCATTTCGAACATTATGTACCGATGAAAACTCGTTAAATGTTACGGGAGGGATGCACTCTTGCAGAAAATTGCACATCGCACTGGGAAATTCGTTTAAAAGTTTTTGAATTTAATATTTTCGCCGAGTAAATAATGAAAACCCTCGAGGGAAATTTCATTTTGGTCAACGCAGTAAAGGCGCTTTAAAGAATCTGACGAGAGACTTATTGATATATTTAATTGCGTACATATTAAATTTCTAAGTAGAATGAGAATGGTTAAAGCAATAAATTTAAGTGTTTCGTAATTCATGGGTTTACAGTGAGACGTATGGTATAGTGATGTATATGTAGTTGATCACCGACATCAATTTACTGTTAGTGTGATTATTGCAAGGATAATTTTAATTTCATTTTACGTATATTCTATAACGTGTTTCAATTCCTATGGATACACCATAATAACGCCTTTTATCTTAAGAGCAATACTTTTTGCTCTAACAATTTTTTTAAATTCGCAATAAATTGACCTAGTGTTTTAAGGACGTCCAATTGATACTACAACATGGATGTACATTGGACGTCCATTTCATAGTCTTTTGGGGACGTCCAACTCATGCTGAAATAGGGATGTACATTGGACGTCCATTTCATGGTCTTTTAAGGACGTCCAATTGATGCTGCAACATGGATGTATATTGTACGTCCATTTCATGGTCTTTTACGGACGTCCAACTGATGCTTCAACATGGATGTCCATTGGACGTACATTCCAAAAACTGTCACGAACGTCCAACTCTTGGTGGAAAAGGGACATACATTGGACGTCCTCTGCAGGTCCATGGACGTTTGTACGTTTAATGAACCTGTTTGTAGTGGACGTCCATTGGATGCCGTGTGTTTACTGGGCTATATATTGTAAAAAGTACTAATAATGCCATTACAGCCAACTTTCAACAACAGAAGTTAAGATGTTGCAAAGTTGGTGTAAATTACAAAAACAATTACCTACGGGGTTGAAATAGTTTTTTTTTCGGTATTCATAGGTTTAATCAAAAATTGTAAGGATCATTCAAATGTATGGTACTGGTACAAAAAGCTTCACCTAATGACCGTTAATACTGTTACGCTTTAGGTATTTCTGTACAGTGTAGGTATATGAAAATACCGGCTCATTGTTGCTAATTTTGTTATTATATAAAAGAACATTTTTTGGGTGTTTTACCGGCTACAACAGATTCACACTTATTAAATGATTCATTAACCAAGTTCATCTAAATAGTAATTTGAGATAACTACAGTGCCAATTGATAAATACAAATTACATTTAGATTAGTCTCAAATATTTTATTTTGTTTAGCAAGACAATGTATATGGTGTCGGTACCTTAAACACTGTGATTACCTCCTCTGAGAAGGCATCTAATTTTATGTCTGCCTCGAGTAAATCCTTTGAAATGTCCTAAAATAACATCTCATCACCGTTACGTGTCGCGTGTATATACGATATATAAACCCCTCGGAAGAAAGAAGAGAAAAAAATTCATAAACTCATCTCCGAAACTTCCGAACTAAGTTTATATTACTTCGTTGACAAGTTATTTTGGTAGGAAGTTTGTGTGCTCGATATACAGAACATATCCATTATACCCGAGAGATTATCGATTTAACATTAATACATATAGGTATAGTACAATAATACTCGTGCAATAATAACTCAATTCCGATACGTGTAACGGATTCAATGCGAAATTACCTCTCAAAGTCGTTCAATTCACTACCCATCGTTTCCTGGACAAAGTTTGAATACGGCGGACTAATAAACTTTGACCTAATTTCGGGCACAACTCTTTGTTGTCTTTCGAGAGATCCTTTTGATTGCGTTCTGGACGAAGTGTGTTTCGGAATTGTTTCCGGTTAGTTTCTCTTTTGATGTACGCGTAGGTATATTATATAAAGGTCGGAGATTCGCGGAGAGGTCGAACTTAGAATAAATGAAATTTATTTAAAACGCGAAAAATGAGATGTGTCTGGTGTGGATTGCAGTGTAAGAGCTTACGAAATTTATAAAGTACTGGAATGTTATGAGGAGCAGTTTCCCCTTCCGCATCCTAAATGATTTACATACTGTATTAGCGTACAATAATTGGATCACTACTCTTGCCGCTGTTGAAATAACTTTAGAATTTATAACATTGTGCTCTCATCGTGTCGCAGAATATGGCAAGAGTTACTTTAGAGGAGATTTTCCTTCAAACTTCACAAAGACGAAAGATGTTATTTGCATTGTTCGTGAATCAGTGTATATAACTAAATGTGTTACTTAAATGTGAGTAAGTCATATATATTTTTGTGGTATGTTGAATTTCCCTGGAATTTTTGAAGATTTTTCGCTCCAGCTATATTCTTATTTTTATTATTCTTACTTCAGTTTGCCTATACCAGTCTTGGCATAATGATCTTCGCCTAGAGTTGTATTTCTTCTGTAGGCGCTTCTGATTTTTTGAAAAATTCATTATTTACTTTCAGAGCATTTTCCTCTGTTGGCGAATTCACCAAAACCAGCATTTTCCTATACTTTCAATACGTGACATGGAATGCTACATGGCTATGGGTTTGAAGTGTACCGAATGTTAAAAAATAAGTGTAACAAAGTTTGAAAGGACTCACTGTCCTGGAAATTTGTCCTGGAAAAATGTGCTTGCTTCATATCACATTTTTTCATCATGTTTTTTCAAATTTCCTAATCAGTCTGGTACAAAAAATTACGGTATTTTTTTACCCCTTGCAACATTTAATAAACATGTTTACATTTCAACAGTTCCAGTATTCGTGCCATAATTGTAATCAGCATACAAAATTTACTATTAAGTATGAATTTGGCTGTAGTATACGAATTACTTTTTAAAATAACAAAGAATTAAATGTTTTCTTTTTAAAAATTCTACCCCCTGTATCTCAAAAATTAAGCCTTCTTGAATACATGATCACTGAGGCTTTCCTGCCTATTTTGGACCATACCATCACCTCGTTAAAAGTTGTTACCCTCGTTTTTTACCTTCCATTTTTTGAGCTGCGTGTATTTTCATATTTTCATAATTTCCTTCTGTGCGGTTCCATTTTCACTAATTTCCTCTACATTTTTTGTCTTATATGTATCTCTTCCTTTTCTTCGAAACATATCCTGCGTTACCAGGCTCTCTTTGTATTGCTCGATACCTTTTCTTTCCTTAACATCTATGGCAAATTGTTTGCGATATTTCCATCATATTTCAGATTTTATCTGACTCTTTCTTCACTTGACTGTACCACTTCTCCACCCCTATTTTGTGTTGCTTAGATACAATGAATTGAAATAGTCGAAGGGGTTGAGAGTCGAAAATAAGATTTGGCTGGAAAACCCCATAACGAGGGCGTCCGACGAGCCAGTAGAGACATATGTAGCGGCTCGAACCAACAAGTGTTGTAAGGAAGACCGCGGCAGAAGTGCCATCGAAAAGTCGAAATCCTCGGAGCGCATCCCATCCTTCCACTCGTTACTGGAAAGCACTCGACTATATAAATATGCAACTGGCGAAAAACTGTTGCTCGTTTAATAATTCCTGCCCGGAAAGCTCGACGGCACTCCCATGGCCACGTTCCAATATCCTTCCCTGTCGGAATTTATGTTACGTTCGCGGCTAATAACACGTTTTACGAGAAAATAAAAAACAACGAAACGACTTCTCGAAGACGTAGAGTTTATATTTTTATATACGAAAGGATAAGAAAATGCATTATCGATATCGTAACAATGTGGAAACGAAATCACCTTAGTATTGCTGATCCAATACACTCGAATAAAAAAGTGTAACTTTCATTTAATGTAATTTGTACCTCATGAAGTAATTATTCAAAATCAACACCTAAAGAGGCTAATGAAATCCAGAAAAATAACCACTGGGTAAAATAGCTTTTTAATAACTTCTCAATAATTACAACACAGTCTCAAGTATTAAAAACACTTATTCAGAGAAATTATTGTTTTTGTTATAAACTAAATAATTTGTGTGGGGAATACGACTGCAGTACTAAGAAAAAGAGACTGACTGTTAACACAAGCGACCGGATAATTAATTAAGGCAAACAATGAAAGGCCCCTTTGTTTATTGAAGGCAAAGAAAACACCACAAGATAAATTGAATATATTTTGGGTAACGGCGCGTTTTTTAAACAAGAGACGGAACCTGTAAAATCTGATTTACTAGTAAGAGTCGTTGTTACGTTGAAGTCAGGATGTATTTTAATTACATTTCGTTCGTTGCCCGTTCGGAACGTTGCATAGTAAGAAGTAACTCTTGAAATTAATGTTCTTATTTGCATTTCCTAAACTTCTGAAAGCTGTTTCTGAAAGCAAACAAAACTAACTTACTGTTCTATGAATAAGTTTTCTGCAGTCGTCTATTTTGTAATAAGTTTCTTTCCTAGTTATTATACATAAATTCTCCGAAAATCATCATCCCTACGTTCGTTTTCATGATGGAATTAACCTCGCTTGCCATTTTAGGTGATTCCTAATTTCGCTCTATTTGAATATACGAGTTCACTTTTTCAGCGCAAATATTGACTAAAAGCAATTAACTTACAACCTCTTTCCCTTCGCTCATGCCTGAAAGCCATCCAAGGAAAACGTTTTTTTAACATCAGATTAAATTCATGAAATCGAAATTATCCTCACTACTCGACAAACTTCCGTAGGAAATCCTTTTGATTAAACACCAAAACTTCATAACGCTCCCCCACTTTAACCCCTGATTGAACTTTGCACCTAATCCGCATTATTGAAATCGGGGTGTATAGCCCTCCTACTTTTAGGAAATTTATCACGTTATGCATAAATGCGGTCCACACCGAGCATATCTGTTCTATTCTAAAGTTCCCGAAAGTTACGAAACGTTATTCTCTCCATGGCCACATTCCAGGAAGAAGGAAAAAAGCCTCCATCCCGTTCGATCTCTCGCAGTTAATCGACGACGAATGCCCGTAGAAAATGAAAAGGCAAAGTTGCCATCTGTTACTCTAGTTACATTTCGGGAATTTTGAGGAAACATTTTGTCTCACTTAAAGGCACTCCCACATTTCAATTACTTTCAGAAATAAAGATTATCTTTTTAGAGTGGTCTACCGCGACCTAATAAGATCAATTCTCGAAGTTTGGTCTTTTGGTTCAATTCCCCCTCGAGTTTCGTTTAATAAGATTTTTTTATTGTGAGTTAACGTAGGCCATTATAAGAATATTGGATTATTATAGCAGTATAAGAAATAAATTTGAAACGATGTCTTGAAAGTGTATAAAGTATCAAGACTTTTTTTTCGTCGTTACTTTTAAAAAGTTGGCTTCAAATTTAATTTAAACGTGATGTGTCACACTTTTGAGCAAAATTCTGCGTTCGTGTTACTTGTATTTTCATAATGTTTGGTTTGAAAAAATTTAAAGAAAATTCGTGAGAACGTTAGACAGACGTCTCTTAAATTACTGTGAGGTATTTAAATAGAATCTAGAAAAAAACGTCCCCGGAAAAAAGTACCGGAAAAAAATACCAAAAAAAAATCCCGGAAAAAAGTACCAAAAACTAAAAAAGTACTGAAACTAATATTATGACTTATCGCCACTAAGAAATTAGGAATATCTCTTTCTTCGTTTAGAAATTCTGTACACAATAATTTCAAAGTTTCTTGACGTATCTTATATTGTGGACGTTTCTTTGGTATTCTGGGTACTAATCTGTACTGTTCTATTTTCGTGATGTCTACTGCCAATTCTTGCCGCATCTTCTGGATTAGAATCCAAATCGACGGATGTTTTTGCCTCACTAGATTAGAAAATCTATTGTTCCATCCCTTAAAATTACAAGATTATAATGTATTTACGTAAAATACAGCCCGTACGATATCTGATGAGTTATAATTCCAAGAACTTACTAAGCCAATAAACCCCTTCTTATCGGAACTACTGTAACAATATACCGCGACAAAGGCGTGCCTTAAAAATTTCGACATTATTGTCAATGTCGAATGCACGTAAAAGCTGGTAAGTGCTACGACCGCGCCGTCAATGACTTTCTAACGCTGCTGATACTCCCGCGATTGTCTGATACCGACAAAGGTAGCTACACGTTTTCTTGGAATTTTACCTCATCACAGTTTGAACAAATAATATATACTTGTAGATACATAGGTACTTAATATTTAATGCATTTTATGTGGGACTTTTACTTTCCGGGGAACTTTTTTCCTTGCAATTTTTTTCTGGGACTTTCTTTGGTACTTTTTTCCGGGGACTTATTTTCCGGTACTTTGCTTCCGGGGACTTTTTTCCCTGGTACTTTTTTCCCTGGACTCAATTTACAAATTCAAATTCAATTACAAACTGTCTATATGTTTGATATTGTTGTAACTTAAACAATCTAAGAGAAAATTCCAAATTTCTAGAATGTTTCGTTGATAACATTTTCCCATTTCCAATAGAGAAATTTTATAAAAGATGGAAAAGTTTGTCCACTTTTCGCTTTTTCGGCTATAGCGCAAAAACTATGCATTTATCGAAGATATGTGCCGTAAGATTACTTGTAGAGAATTAAATTTCCTATGAAAATGATATTTTTTGAAATAAAAAAAAAATTATTGAAATAGATTCAAAAAACAAAGTTAAAAAATGGAAAAATTTCAACAAAATGTTTTTTTTTTTAATTTTTGACTATAACTTTGTTCTGAGTGAATTTAGGTATAGGCATTACTTCATAAAAAAGAAAGCTTATGAAATTCTCTTTAAAACGGTGGCTTGTAATACTTTATAGGTTTAATATGGACTGAGATATAAACGTTTGAATTCGGCCATTTTTTCTCTATTTTTTACTTTTTCTTTAAAATGCGTATTGTTTCATATTTTTACCAGATAAAAATAATTTTTATGCAATAAATAATTTATGTACCAATAATTTAATATAAAAAACGATCTTATTTATTTATATTTAAAGTCAGTTTGGCACCGAAAATCACTGCACAATTTTCCATCATCAAAATTATATTTTCCACGCAGTAAACGTAGTATAAATACCGAAAGCTATGGTCTTCCTGTTATCTGAGGATACCATTGATACCTACATAATACTATTTCCATATGTTCTCTATCTTCATTTTTAAATTCTCGGGAATTTCGTGGTTTAAGGAGATAATCGTTTAAAGACACTCGCTAAACCTCAATTATAGCTGCTCGGGTAGCTCAATGAGAGATTCTTATAATCTATTTAGCTCTTCTAACAGGAAGACCATGACTTTCGGTATTTATACTACGTTTACTGGTTGGAAAATATAATTTTGATGATATAACTCAGTGCAGTGATTTTCGGTGCCAAACAGACTTGAAATATAAAGAAATAAGATCTTTTCTTTATATTAAATTATTCGTACATACGTTATTTATTGCATAAAACTTATTTTTTTTTAGGTAAAAATATGAAACAATACGCATTTTAAAGAAAAAGTAAAAAAATAGAGAAAAAGTGGCCGAATTCAAACGTTTATATCTCAGTCAATATTAAACATATAAAGTCTTACAAGCCACCGTTTTAAAGAGAATTTCATAAACTTTCTTTTCTATGAAGTAATGCCTATACCTAAATTCATCCAGAAAAAAGTTATAGTCAAAAGTTCAAAAAACACATTTTGTTGAAATTTTTCCATTTTTTAACTTTGTTTTTTGAATTTATTTTAATAAAAAAAATTATTTCAAAAGATATCATTTTCATAGGAAATTTAATTCTCTACAAGAAATCTTACGGCACATATCTTCGAAAAATGCATAGTTTTTGCGCTATAGCCGAAAAAGTGAAAAGTGGACAAACTTACCCCGTTCTCAAGAACTCATGGCTAAATTTAGTAGCACGTTTGGATTTTATTTCTTCAGAGGTCAACTGATCATATGAAAAAATAAAATATCTTGCACGCGTTAGTTCCTTTTACCCCTGTTACTTTCGACATAGTCAATAGCCTAGTTTGGAAGGTGCAAAACTGCCAATATACAGTGGTGTGTTCTCCATCTGTCACATTAGAGATGTGTACATGCTTTTGCTGTAATTGTTTTAGGCTCAATTACTCAAAATTGTTCCACTTCTATGGTGTTTTTAGTTTGACATAACAATTTTTCCATTTAATCAATTTAACAAGTCTCCTCGAAGTAGGCTGGTGTGAGATATTTTTCTCCTAAAACACCATTGTTCCTAAGTACATGGCTGTTTTGATCTCGGCGCTGATTATTTGAGGGAAAGTATTTCGTGTCAATTATTGTCGTCGAGTCGCTACTAATCCCTCAACGCCGAATTCACAACTCCCCCGTATTTACCTCATTTTCAACCTTTATTACCGCTATAGAATTCCAAATGCCTGATAAGGTCTTATTAAAGTGTGCGATTTCGCCTTCAAACTATGTACTTTAGCCATTCTCGAGTCCGAGACGGAGAGTTCCTTTATCAAATATTTGACGGTGTCACGAACGGATTCCAGCGCTGAAAATCGCCTGAGATTTCCTCGCTTATTCGTCCGCCCCGACGATATTTTATTTGCCACGAATTACTGTCGAGGTGTAAAATTTAAAAGCAGTATTTGAGTAATACGGCGCGTGTGTACTTAAAGAGGGAAAGATAATTTTTGTGTCACGATATTTGTTGGGGGATGTAATTTTTTAAAAAGTGTTATTATGCGTGCTGCACGCGATTATTCAGTTAATAACAGGGAAATGCACCTGATGCTATTCCACCCGAGCCCCCAACAAAATGCTATTTATCAGAGCGGAAACGCGGAACCTACAGATCGCCTCCGAAGTTTAAATATCCTCTTAAACGTCGCTTTATTACACGAGCTTCCACAAATTTTACTTAAAAATTCGAATACGGGACGAGGAGGCATTCTCATGTAAATCACCGCGGAGAAGTTACATCCCGGGATAAATTACCGACAAGGAATTTCTTAATCCTCGAAATGGACAAATTTATCCTGAATTCAAGATCCACCCGCCGCCCCCTTTTGTGTTGTGCAAGGGAATCGTCTACAGACGTAGGCGGGACGGTTATTACTCCTTTAAAATTCATTCGTTCCGTAACGAGGAAAAACCACCGGCGATTAATCCACGTTTCTATGTCGAGTAGATAAACCGAATATTTACCGCTGAAATTAGACGAGATCGGTCTTTCCTCCTTCGCACATGGTTCGCGTGTCGCACGACTTATTCGACGAGCTTAATAGTTTTCCGGAAATTGTTAACCGAAGTTCGGCCGAGGTCAACAAGTATGTCGGCGGGGAAGTTACTTTCCGTTTGAGGTTTAATTAGAGAGGAATTTAGCGCTACGAGACGTATAACCGAGGTATAATTGTCATTATTGCGCCCTCGGGCGAATAATTGGATAGTTGTAGGGAAACAATTCGAAGGGTTTTTTTTTCAATTTTTATTTCGTTGTGGGTTTAATAAGGGGTCGAAGGGCGTGGCGGGATGACAACCCATAAAGCTCACGCTATGTGAATAACTCTGCAGTTAAATGGTAATACGCCTTACAAAATATACAAAATCTTTCTGGCCATTATCCGAATTTTGTTCCAAATAATCCGTACTTAAAATAGACATACTTTTTGAAAATTACGTTCGGTAATTTCCGGTAATAGTTTCATTCACGAATGAAATGTAATAAAAAGAAAACGATCCAGTGGCTTAAACATTCAATATCAACATGTCTTTCTAAACTTCATCTACTTGTACTTTTGCTATGCGCTTTTAAATTAATGTACCTAAGTTCTGGACCAATGTGCGAATTCGCCAATATATACAATTATATCTGTTGACGCTAACGTCAACATTATTTTAGGTTAAGAAACTGTAATTTATGGTGATCTAATTTTGGGAACTTTTCAACACGTTTTATTTTACAAACAGATAATAATCACTGACGCAGCTTAGGTAACAAGGTTTTTGGGATATCTAATTAAACTAAAAGCACGTCCTATTTTATTACGAAGAATAACAACGCCGACCGAACGTCAACAAGGCAAGTTCAAAATCACAATAATTAACCGAGTCAGCATAACAAACGCGTTTACGGAACGTGATAAGAAACGCGCTCCAGTTAAGGTCAATTTCTGCAACCAAATAATATCTCATTTAACCAATGTAAAATAAGATGTATAAAAGCTCTGAAATTTGGGACAATAAATCAGTATACGATGTATGCTCAAAACGACAGTGTGTTGTGATCTTGCTTCACGCCACCCAAACCGACAACCCCTAACCTCAAGAACTTCAACCCCGGAGAGCACGTTACGCCCTCTTTCCAAACTACTAGAACTTCAACCCGGACCTGCACGTTAAGGCGGAAACAGACTATCGTCACGTCACGTGAGTTCACGTGCTGTCACGTTAACTCACGTCACTTTGACGTAACCTCAGTCTGGTTCTAATACATTTAAATACCATGTGAAATATTACTCCGCACTTTTTATTCGTGACGTGAGTTAACGTGACAGCACGTGAGCTCACGTGACGTGACGATAGTCTGTTTCCGCCTTTACGCCCTCAGGTCCACACCGGAGAGCACGTTACGCCCTCTCTCAAAACTACTAGAATTTCAACCCCGAACCTGCACGTTACGCCCTCAGGTCCACACCGGAGAGCACGATACGCCCTCTCTCCACAACAACTAGAACTTCAAGAGATCACGTCACGCCCTGATCTCGTCTTCAAGACAAGAACGTCTTCAGCCTTACAACCTGGAGACAAGATTCACCTCGGCAGCCACCCACGAGTTACGAGAGATATCTACATACAGTCCATTCTCTAAAGAGATCACTTCACACTTCGTTCATATCATTTTAGATACTTATAAAAACTTAAGTAATAAAACTGAAAAACGGCTAATATCAAGTTAAATTGTGTCAATCAATATATTTTAAATAAGATGTGACTTAGAATATTCGTTGTACAAACTAGTAACGAATTTATTAACACATGATAAGTACAAACTGACACTGGAGGTGATTCGATCCACAAATCATTTTTTTTATCGAATGAAGCGATGCTTCGACGTACACATGAGGGGTTTCCTTAAAAATAACGTTACATCCAAGCATCCTCATTCATCTTCCGCAGAAACCACTCACAATAATTTACTCTGCAGTCACAGGGTAAAAATACGTTACGTTCGTACGTTGATGATAAATCTCATATGGAACATATCGAGATATTTTCGTAAGATTTCGTAGGATAAACGAATTCTCAGTGATAAGTCAAAATGGATTTCCGGTGTCTTGTCCTTAATGGCTTTTAGGGGTCCACCAAAACTTTCTTTGTGTGGAGTACTTCAAGTTTCTTTGGAAACAGTTACAAAAGTTTTCGGGAACAATGGATGTCGTGATAAGGAAACCCAGCAACGTTAGAGGGAGTTTTTATTCAAATAGTTCTAAACAAGGTTGTACAAACTGAGACAATTTATTTACTTTAATCTCGCTTCGAAAATGGCACGTCGATTTTATGTTCGATGATGTGATTTTTAGCCAATGACAAACGAGAAAATGTCCAACCATAGAGTTTATTTTTAACTGTTCTCTATGTGAACAAGTTAAGTATGAAACAATATAACAATTTATCCATTAAGAAAATTATGGTTAAGTTGAGGAAGTTATAAATGGATGAAATGGTGAATACTCGCAATAAACAAGTGCACACTCCAAAGCAGATCTACGATAGTTTATTTAGTTATATTTTCCTTGAATAGAAAAATGAATCTCACAAAATATTATTAGGTGCATTCAAAGTTACTATAAAATATAATTCCTGGTAAATATGTATATTTCTATTAAATTACCTATTAATATATTAAAATGTTTGTATTCTTGGGGAAAGTAAGTAAGGTTTTATAGCTAATATTTGAACTACGTTGCCCGCCATACTAGCAAAGGTTTCATTTGGTAATATTTACGTTTTGAACCCACTTTAGATTCATTTCCAATTGCGTTTTCGTTTCAAACCCTCCAAACAGCCACATCAATGTATCCAAATATCCCAACACTAAACCACTTAGAATATTTCCTCTTTATTGTTCCTGTCGGACACCTAACCTCTAAAAGCAACCATCTCCTAACATTTTATGTTCGGTTACATTGTAGATAAAAATCTTTCCAGTCTCGCCTGGATTATAAATTTTTCACACCTCCTGTTTACCTCAAAGCCCCTAATTTGGTGTAACAAAGGTCGCAGTTATTATCGTTTTAGTTCTCTCGTTATGATGAGTTACGGTCGCGTCTGCGTACCCTCGCTTGTAACTCGTGCGCTCTTATTCATTATACTTTGCGGTATTTATTCCGCCAGTTTTTACGACATTTACAGGCGCAATGTTAAAAACCCGCCGACGTAGACTAGCGTTTCGCGTGATGAAAAGACGTGATGCGAAAGGCCTTAAACTTGTACGTGGTTTCCGGCTGCTTGTTCAATTCGTCGTGTTTCAGTTTGAAGTTGTTTACAAAAATGGTGATATTTTAATGTTAAAATTGCTTTTTGCCTTTTTTGGAAAGGCTATTCTGAAGATTCATGTGCGATGAGCCCCATGACGCCTTGACGATTTCATCACACATGAAATACATGGAACACGAACTTGCAGTCATAGCTGTACCAGATAGATTTCTATATATATTCAATTTCCTGTTTTGGTCAGATTTGTGCATTGATATGACTTTCACAAGCAACTACGTTTTTAAAATTGAAGCAACTCGCTCCACCCTCTTTCGTATTATTTTTCATTGAACCAGTTTCTGTACTGATAATCTGACCTATGCAATTTTTCCCTGAATCATTCCTGGCAACATCGTCATTTCATTATCTTAATGGCACTTGGCTTATCATCCAATATAATCATTATTAATGCCGCTATTAGATTACGAATGAGTGTGTGTATAATATTTGTATAGATGTTGAGTTTTTGTCAACAATACCTGAACAAACTGCGGAGTAGTAAGAAGAAAATTTAATAAGGATTTATAAAACAAAAGGACAAAACTCTAATATTAGCTACAAACACAGCCTAATACTTCTCGAGGCATAAACTCTTCTTTTATTTATTGACTGGCTGTATCAATCTACTAAACCTTTTACGCAGCTGAATAATAAATGTATGAATGGTTGAATTATGGATTTAATATGATTTATGAGAGCTACTCAAGATGGGACCAATATGTTGAACGTGTCTGTCCAATAACTTGATATTTATTACTATTCATGGTTGTTGAATTAGAGGATATATCATTCTAAGAAGTTTTGAATAGAGAGGAAATTACTAACAATCTGAAATAAAACTGTGTCATTTTCTATTACCTTTGGACCCAAATCTATAAATTGTAATATATTATTCGAGGTAATCCAAAGACCTTAAAATCATAAATTGAGAATATAGGATAATAAATGACAACATAGTTGTGCATCTTAAGGCTTGCACACGAGTACAATTTCAAAATATAGGTCGAAATTTACACTTGAACAATAAATTTTTAAAAAAAATCGTTTCGGGAAAGTTACAATTTAAAACGCTGCGTAGACGCACCTGATCCTCTTTCTGAGGTCAGGGGAAATCCGAGGGTGTCGTAAAAATACGCTTATCGTGTTAGTATTTCGGCGCGTTTTAGGGAATTATTTTGTTTATAAATGGGTTTGATGTAATAATTCGCGATATATATTGGAATTTGATAGTACAATAAAATCGGTAATCAAAACACAGCCAGATGCTATCTGTCAGCAGAGGGAGGTCTATTTAGAACCAAAGATTTTTATCTGATGTAACAGAAAACCGATCTTTTTATATATATAATACATATCTGTACGTAACTTTGCTTAGTTTTGTACTCTTGAAATCTACCAAAATTTTTATTGAGGATGTAAATCGAATCATATTTATGTTACAATAATTAATCGATAAATAAGAAGCATGTTGAAAGTAAACTAACAACACAGGACGACAAAACCAACAATTAATAATAAATTGAATAGCTTACAATGTAATTCAAAACGTTACAAAATTAAGTTGGTTGGTTAAGATTATTACACATGGCTGAACGAGAAGAGTCCTATTGATTAAACAAAACAATCCTAAATTAACTTCCAATCAATTCATTAACAAACTGGTTTATCTGTTGGTCCCTGTAATTACCCAGAATCGATCCTAAACTGATTTTAGCCAATCAGGCGCTGCAATTTATTCAGGTGGAATGTTCTGCCAGTCGGAGTTAGTTCAAAGCGTTCCAATCCCTAACTGATAATAAATAATTATTATTACACCTGAAAAGGTTCATTGTAACTTTGTTGTAAAGAATTCTCATAACATTTGAATTGTATGTTTACTTGTAAAACGAGCCAAATTTTTGAACCTAGATTAAAACCACCCTTAACCTAATTCTCGTTTATAATAGTCAATCTACCGATTTTCAATTTTCTTTCCATGCTAATTCATAACTGACATTTTTTAACTTTGGCTCAATATTAATAAGACACTTCTGCATGACATGATATGAGCCAAAATTTTGTAGCTGAATTCACAAGCAACAATTTGAAAAGTTAACTGGGCTTTTAGGACATTTTCACAATGCACTGAAAATTCCTACAGAGCGTCTGAATCCGGATACATTAAGTGATTAGTGACAAGAGTATTTGATAAATGAAATGCGAATTCCATACTTAGCAGTAAATAGATTCCATTTTTTTAACTCTGATTAAAACCATCATTCTGATTTGAAATAGTCAATCATATGAATTAGAGTTGTCTTCCCTCGTTTCTCATAACTCTGATTCTAATATGGTTATTATACCTTTGCAGAGAAATTAACTGTAGATTTGTCTTGTTACCAATTTTGAGGACTTTTGAAACATTTAAACATAACACTAAAAATTCAAGAAAAACATAAACAAAATATAGATTGACCATATTTGTAAGAACTGTCAACGCGTTTAAGTAAAGTAGAAATTTATTACTAATCTGTTATTCCTGAATAACTTGGATAACTACAGAATGATTAAGAAATACTGTTTAAGTTGGCAATCCTACCTGGAGGATTTTTTTGCCTAAGGGTTTGCAACGCTACACTGGAAATGTCTGCACGCTGACAGCGACAGCTAAATAAACACAAATATTTTAGGTTATGTGAATTTATTTACGTTTGAAAGACCACACCAGAAAAAACTTCAATGTCTAAAGGTACTGCTCGAATTGAGCTCCATTATGTTCTAAACATAAATTCACTCTCCGTTTTAGACTCTCGAAGACATTAATTAATATCCGAGGAGAAATATTTGCAACTTCCTCGATAATGGCGGCTTCCAGTTCTTCACCTGTATGTAGAACATTACTGAACACCTTGTTTTTAAGGTGCCCAAAGATATAATTGTCTAGAGGTGACCTACTTGGCCAGATTCTTGTACTTAAGACTCGATGGCCAAAAACTTCCCGCAAATATTGCATTGTGGCACGAGCCGTATGTGCTGGAGCCAAACCTTGTTAAAAGTAGCGGTTTTCGCGCTCCTCTACGGTTAATTGGCCAACGAATGGCTGGAGAATGTGCTGAATGTATCGTTCAGAATTAACTGTGAAGTTAAAAAACACAGGACCAATTACTCTCTGCCGCGATACAGCCAGCCAAACACCAACTTTAGTAGGATGTAAAGTTGTTGTTCTAACAGCATGTGGATTTTCACCAGACCAAATTCTGTAAATTTGGTTGAGATGGAACCAGGCTTCATCGGAAAAAAGGTTTTATCCAGGATGTCATCATTGTTCATTTTCTGATTAAACCAGAATCTTCTTTCTGTGTCACGCAGGTCTTAACTTATAGTTTATTTACGACTTACGTACGTGTTCCAGGTTATGAACTAATTTTATTATGATTATATGATTATGTTATTATGACTACCCATACTTTAAAGCACTAATGCTGTGACTTTATAAAAAATAAGTGGATATTTAGGAACTAAAAATGTGTTTTTAGGAACCAGTTACTAGCATTTTTTACTAATTTTTATTTTATGTTTTAACAAATTATTTATGTGCAGCCTTTGTAAATTCACTTAAACAGGTGGTAAACCTCCTACATTAACAAAATTTTCTTGCCAAGAAATCCATCTTTCTTTAGAAACAAGGATTCTGCCAACTTATCCCTGTTACTGCAGCAAAACGTAAAAATAAAAAGGCCAAGCCTATTATTTTGACGTTCTTCTTATTAATGATCTTCATTTTCCAACACCAAAGGTAATTAATGAAAAAAATTCAACCCAAAACTCACAAAACTGACAAAATTAACATACCACCAAAACAAAAATAATAATTTGACATTTTTGAAAGATATAAAACGACAGTGACATATGACGTTGACGTTATTGACAAATGACAAGTAAACTGAGTATTGATTTTATTCTTATGACTGTGATTGTGATGTTGTATAACTACCTTTTGAATATTTTAAAATTATGATTGTGATTAGAGCTGTAACTATGACTATGATTATGACTACGACTATGTAAAATGTTGTATAAACCCGGCATAAACCCGGAAAATGGCATATTTTGCGTCGCAATCATTGTTACTAATTGGGTGGGGCACAATATTTTAGTAAATATTTCGAAGTGATTTGATATTTGTCGTTCGCCGAGTACCGATCATTGTAAACGTGAGCACTAGGCCACTTAGGGGTGGTATTAAACATTTTATGTGTGTAAATACGTTAATAAATGTGTTAAATACGCGATGGTATTTAAGCGTGAATCTTGTTCGATTGGCGATGTCGAAAGATACTTGACCCATTTGGATGAAGGGGTAGCGCGTGAAGTGTTTCCTTAGGGGCGGTTTTTAGTTCCATGTGTTTGTTGTCGTGGGGCGGCAATGTGCAAGGTCCGACCGGCACTCCGTTAATGCCTGCCGCGTGTGTACTTGTGTATGTATGTGTATGTGTGTGTGAGTGTGGCGGCGGCGGTGGTGGGAAAAAGGCGCGCGCGGGGCGAAAGGAAATCAATATGAGGGGCGCACGTTTGCGGGGCGCAGGCCTGAGCCCCCAGTCAGCTCTGGAATGCCAGTATGCCTTCGTACCACTCGGTTTTTGCATCCTCTCTCCCATCGCTCCGGCCTCCGATTATTATCGGCCGATCGCTAACGGACGAATATTCCGTTCCGGTGCATGTGTTTTGTCGTGAACTTTCCCTTTCTCTTACACACACGCTCTCTCTATCTGTCTGTCTGTCGAGTAGATGTGATATCGCGGGACTGAGGATGGTCGTCGCGACGAAACGTTCCCTCCGGAAACACGCCGTCGTATGAGAGAGGGACACACTCGCACACCACACGGACGGATGATAACGGCGACCACGTGTTTAAACGTTTAAAGTGCCAAATCGTTTCGGCTTTAATCGATGTGATACTTTCTCCAAGCTCTGTCTTTCTCTCTCTCTCTCTCTCTATCTATTTTTTTGGGTCTGCGTTCTAAACGTCGGTCGTACTTCACGCGCTTCCACTAATTCGCGCTCTCGATGCGATTAGTCGTACATACATCGCTTCTTAGCTGTTGCTCGTTGCATGCCAACATTCGCTTCGTAGTCTAATGCACATTTCGCGTAATCTGTTACTCTTGCAAACTCTATTTTTGAAACTGGGTCAAAAAGCTTGTCGCTGAAGGGAACAACCGTCCTGTGAATCGCTAAAGACATTCGTCAAAATCCTAAACTTGACAAGAATCGTTGCTTTGTATCTTTTAACTTTGATGTTTCCAACCCCTCACGAAACTTTGTCGCTAATTTCGTTCGATCCACCTAGTCCCCTCGTCCACACACGGAATGCCTCGAATACTTCCCCCCACCCTCGACTAATCCCTCCAAATTGTAATTTTCCCTTATACGCCGCCACATACGAGCGCTCGGTTCCGATGAGAAATATTTTGTAATTTTCGTCGCAAGACGTGGAATTCACGCCTCCATCCAGCTGTGACAAATTAAATAAATGTCAGTCGGTAGAGTTGCAGAGAAGAATCGCGCGACTCCATTTTCCCGTCCCCAAAGGATTATCGACTCGTCGCATTACATCAAAAAAATCTATTTCCATAATTCTCCCGGTCTCCCTTCTTCCAGTCCTCCGGTTGATAACCTCTCCTCTCCTAACCTCATTAGGAATTAGCATTTCAATCTTCCACGTTTTATCCTATCCGGGGCTCCACTAGCCCTCCGTATAATTTCCGTATTTCTTATTCCCCTCTCCTCTCGAATGCGTATATTTTACGCGTCACACATAGAAAATATGAGTTCCCGTTTCACGGAATTAACTTTACCGTTTAATCGTATACTGATATTCTCCGTGCATTACCGATGGATTTAATTAAAACCGTTAGAGTAACACATTCGCCGGCTTTTACGCGTCCTTGGATCCTTGAATTATGTCACTGGGGGAATTCCGTATTCGAGCTAATGGAGTTCGCTGTCGTCGCGACCTGTACAGCGTTAAAGATTGTGTACGGGAAGGGGGTGGATGTCGAGAGACAATTTTAATTATTCATATCGAGATGGGAGTGCCTACGATTCAGATGTCATGATAATTCCATCTGATGTTCTCGTAATTGAAACGAATTTAATCTTCAGCGAGAAATTGTAGAGTAATTGTTCTTTGGAATTTTTGCGTAATTTTGGAAGTCCGCGGTTTACTCATCTGTATGGTATTTATGAGATATAACACCTCGCCAGACGTGTTCCCAATTGAAACCTTCCATCGTGCGTCATTGATTCTCATAATGCTCTATATGAGATTCCTAATTCGAGTAAGTTGTGGAAATCCACTTAGCTCCCTACCAAAAGATTAACACACGTTTACAGACCAACCTTAGTCTGCTCAATATATATATCATTAGGTACATTTCCTGGCTTAATTTTCTTAACGTGGTTTTAATTATCCTTATTTTAGGGCCATTAGGGAAAAAGCAGTTCAATTTACTTCTTTTGAGTTAATAAGTATTTACGAAACTTTTAGTTTACGGGATATTAGAAAATTACCAAAATTATTACAAAATACCGAAGTTCAGAAGTGTTTTTTTAATAAATCTCCTAGTTTTTCTTCTTCTGGAAAAATTATTCAATCCCATACGAATGAGCCCTAAAATATTTTCGTTCCCTTCTCATTTTAGAAGATGTTTAAAGTCCCATACCATCTTGTCAATAACTTCAAAAATACGTTTTCACCCTTCGTTATACCTCTAATTTTATTTCCTTGATTTTTTGTTTTCGTCTCTTTGGACAACCACATTTCTCTACCAAAGTTTGATTATAGAACAAGTGGAATTGTTAAATGGCGTAACACCAAAATCTCCAATTCGCCACGCTAAATATTTGGAAATTTTATGTGAATTTTTGGAATAGTTGCAGTGGCGGACGTCTGAACAATTTTGTGTTGTGTTTTTATACTTGTATAATATACCAGTGTCGTCTAACTGACGACTTTACCGGAACACCTAATCACCATGCCCAAATTCGAAAATTTGGCGATAACGCCTATAATACATTTCATTGCTCCATCAGTCCGGTAATTCAAATAGAGTAGATCCACGTACTTTACCAGATATTTAAAGAAATATGCTCTCATGTCAACAGCCCTGATTTGGTTTGTTTCCTGATTCCTGTGTCATTTTAGAGTATTTTTGAAAAAAGAATTATTTAGTTCGATACTAATAAGCCCAAAATTATTTTCATAGACGTCACAGCTTACGAGATATTTAATAAGAAACTACCATAGAATCGTTAAAAATTCGTTAGTTGGCTTGAGCTATTTAATTTTGACTGGTTTTTTGAAAATAGCATTTTCGAATCCTCTTTAAATTTGTGATAAAATTCGGTTATCGTGCCGCTACAAGTTGATAGTTATTACTACACTCCCCGGAATCAAATATTACCGTCAGAATTTTACTCAATTACTATTTACGGAGCCTGATAGTATCTAAACTGAAAAATATTCAATCATTAATGGCCTTGCTTTAGAAATTATTTAATCCCCTATAAAATTGCTTTCATAATTTTAGTAATAAATAGCGGCGGGTGCAAATTGGGCGAAAAGTACCTGAGCACATTTATTAAATAGGGAAATTGGGCGAAGGAATCTCGGGACTGACTTAATCCGGCAGGCAAACTGGGCGGCACAACCTACCTACCTGATATAATTTCTCGGATCTCGGAATACCGGGAGAATGATTATATAACAAAAATTAAAAACACGAATACCTCCACGTACGTACTTATATTTTATTGATTAATAAATAAGAAGTACATTTTCATTATCTAATCGACTAATATCTTCTGACCTATATTTATTAATTACATAAATTGCGTATTTCCTTGCCCGTACCAATTTTCCTTGCCCTCTTGCCCTTTAATACCATTTTCCTTGCCCTCTTGCCTGAAAATACCTGTACAATTAAACCACTTTTTCGGTCATCGCGTCGAAAATCACTATCTCGTTTTACCAACTACCTGTGGGTCGCTATCTGTAAGGTGCTATTTGCCCAATTTGCCTGTATCATAAAACGACCTTACTGCGTATGCAGGTAAACTATATATTTTGTCGCCCAATTTGCATCCGCTCATAAATAGCACCGCACTGCAATAGCTCATTTTAATAAAAAGTACCACTTTTCCAAAAATTTCAAGTAGTATCAGAAAATTCATATTTTCAGATAATTCCGGAATTAAAAAAACCCTGGTGGCTTTGAACTGTAATTCCCCACACTTTAAAATGCACCACAGCCACTCCGCTTTTTGCCCTCCAATCTATAAAATCGAATTAAAAACACACACCGCAGTGCTGCCTCTTGGCCGAAGTGGATTTCTCTGTCGGGCCTTCGAAGTTCCGCTCCCAACCTATTCCCGACCCTTCCATTAGCGAATCGACGCAGTTGATATGTTATAGCCGCACATTTGTACGGTGTGTCCGGTCGTTCGTAAACTAATTAAACGTATTATATGGGAAACGTCCCGTATAAGCATAACATGTCCACGATGACGAGCCGAATATTGTAATTCGCCGTAGAGGAGGGTTACCTACGTCATGCTAACTCGATTGCTCTCACCAGCCGTATGATGACGCACCAGCTAATTTAGGGGGGATGATGTATAAGGAGAGTTTACTTTTAAGGGTGAAATGAAGGGTGCAACCCACCCCCTCCTCGCTCATCTGCCGTTGGAATCCTCGGACGTCTTCTCCCCCGCTGAGTTCGCGACGGGCGGTTTCACGAAAATTCCGTTTCGATGCTGACACGTATATCGAATCACCGGATTGAAATCGCGATTCGGTTCGTCAAAGCGTGGATCCGCGGTTTTCGTACTCCCGCTAGCAATTCTTGTTTCTTTAAGGGATGAAATGGAAAATTATCCTCCTTGCGTTCGTAATCGTAAAGGGGACTTTGTACCGTACATGTCCCCAACGGTGCCCAATAGGTAAAATTATGAGAGGAAACTCTGTCTTATGTTGAGGTGAATTGCCTTATCCATTTTTTATTTTACTGCATTTCTTTCCTGGTACTAGGTGTATCACGTGCTTTTCCTAATAAGGCTTCACGAAACCTAGACGATGCCAAGAGTTGTCCAAATCTCAGCTTCGCTCTTATCGAGAATAAATTTTTCCCCTCTGATCCCTTTGTAGTTTTATCGTGAAATTTGTGTAAATCCGTAATATAAGTAAAATAATCCAGAGATATTTACGTTTTGATATATTTTTTAAAATTACTAAAATTACATCTGCCTATATTAATTTCTAAATTTCTATTTCATATCTCATCATTTTTTTGAGAAGTCTCATCGATATCACAAACCACTGCTTTATAATAACAAGTACTTCGACTTGTACTACACTATCCAGGTTCGGATTCAAAGTAGAATCTTAAATAATATTCTGTTAGAATAATAATATTATTTGTGCAACTGAGGTACAGTCTTCTCTAAAATTTCCGTTAGGCGATATCACGGGGCCCTACTTTCTAACAACACGTACTTCGAACTGTACCACATTATCCAGTTTTCAATTCAAAGTAGAATTTTAAATAATGCTCTATTAATAATATTATTTGTGCAATTGAAGTACAGCCTTCACTATAATTTCCGTTATATTAAACTTTTGCCTCTTCAGAGAGCATACATCATGAATCCAATTAAGACCCAAACCCATTGAAACAACAAGCTTTCATTAAAAAATTAAGTACTTTGTTAAACAATTGATAACAGTCTGATCTGCGTCTTAATGGAAAATTCGTTTGATCGACATATGAAATTTCCCAAATCTCATGAATAACGACCCACGGTAAGCCAATATCTCGCGTGGGTGGCGAAGGGATGTGCGGAGCGACGACGTGATGAATTTAAAAGTTTTAATTAACTCGACGAAACAGTGGATGATAGAATATCCGGTGCTGAAAATAAAAATTCTAACCGGTTAATTAAAATATGGAATTATTTCGTTGTTGCCGTTGTTGTCCTAACAGTGTTAATTTAAGCAAACTTTTTCCCGGTCATTCCCGGGGACCTCGCCCGGGTATGCTTAGACGCGACGGAAAAATTAATTCTGGAATTTTTCGGGTTGTTCCCTCGGTTTTGCTCGCTTGCACGCATATCACTTCATCGAAAAGAAAGTTATCGTCCGGCATGCCATTTGCTCAGCCACATATTTCTCGTAACACGAATACATTTCCACCTTAGTCGCCTTAATAACGCAGACCCTTTTCCATCGTTTCAGTTCTATCGATCGATTTAATCCAGCTAACGCTCTAATTTCTATGTGACCGGTGTTTACGTGTTAGAGTTCTAAAATATATCATAAATATTTCTACGTGTATGTATGTATATCTGGGAAGTAAAAATGTGTCGATATATAAATACATATATTTTTTTATTCGGAGAGTTATCAAATGGGTAATTTAGTGCAACGACGACAGTAGTGTTGTATACATCGATGTTAAATGTGTAGGATGGTCCATTATGTCTGCTCAGGATACATTTGAAATCACCTCTTCATGTAAGTATTATTTCGAATACAATTTCTAATACAGTTTTTACGATGAAAAGCGAGTACGATATTATCCATGTTTCCAATAACCAATTGTTGTTGAAACACTATTAAGGTTTTACTCTCATTTTTAATTGAAGCAGTTGGTATATCTTGAAAGTTCTAAAAGAGAATTTTCGAGATTCTGTGAGGAAACTTAAGTTATGGTGATGTAATGCAACTTACCTGTAGACCACGTTGCTCTCTACAAGGCTTTCGACACTCTTGATGCTGTGCAACCCTTTCATTTGGGAAGATAAAATTTGGTTCACGGTGTAATGTACTGCAAGGAATAGTTAAATGATTTAATAGAGAGTAATTCTCTCTTAAAAATTTTCTAATCTGTTTCAGTGCTTGACTGATTGCGGGATTATAATTATTATTCTGTTTTAAAATTTTGTGCGTTCCTAAATTATTAGTAAAAAAATTGGTTTTCAGAAGAAACCTTATAATAGTAAATGGTATGTGGAAAATCGGAAAATCTTAAAAAGTTATAGATTTGCTTTTAAAATGTGACGAAACTAGGCAGAGAAGTTTCTAAACCAATTATATCATGTAAAACACAACATTTCACATTATGTTATTTTATTTGAAATTATTTTTAATAAACTAATATCACATAGAACTCAGTGACTCACTGAACTCTATTGACTTGACTTGACTCAGAACAATTAACTTACTAAAATCTATTGTTCTGAGGAGGTCCACGCATTATTACTGAAATATAAAAATTCATGCTTATCGAAATCAAATATTTCACAAATATCAAATTATCGAAATTATCAAAATTTTAAAAGTTAGGTTATAAAAATGCTCTTTGACCCTTTAATTTTGAAGGATAAAATTCGATACATGTGATTTATATTTCAGAAGATATTAATAGTAAATTGCAATTAAAAAATCATTAATAAGCCAACGGTAACTTGGAAATTTTAATATATGTCCACAGAATACAGTGGAAATAAAACCACGGGATCCAAATTTGTAGATTATTTACTTAGTTAAATGTTCAGTTTGTATAAATTTTACTTCAATTTAGGTAACTGAATAACTGCAACGTTCATTACAAAAGTTAGGTGAATTTCAGATTATAATGCGTGCAATACATTAGATTTTCCTAACAAATTTTGAATCGTATACAAAAGTCGCATTTTTGAATAAACGTTGGATACACATAAACTCTAATAAAGTTCATGAGATTTTCAGTGATATTTCATTTAAAGGCTGGATTCACGGATCAATTGCTCAAATTAAATCTCAGTTTCTGGGACTCGCTAGGAAAAACTTTTAAATCACACTGATCAAATGTACCAAACAGCCCATATCTCTAGTCAATAACTCTCCTTCTTCTTGCCATGATATCGATCCAGTAAATCCCATTAAACAATCCTGTGCACCGATCTTATTGATATTCCAGTCATTCGAGACAATTATCTCGTACTGATTTACCGTTCGCCCTTGACGGACTACAAAATAGTTTCTTCGTGCTGTACGTTCGGACGGAGCGAATTTCGATAAAAACTTTCCAGTTTGTCGAGCTTGTCCGAGAACATTTGTAGTTTGTAGAGCCCTACATGCAATTTCTCTGAAGTTTCCTTTACAAAAAGGTTTTATTAGCGGAATGTGTGTTATGTGCTGAAATGCCATTTCCGTAATGACTCGGTTAGTAAGGTAGTTGTTAAATTTTGAACGGAAACTTCGTGACCTGTAGTTGACTTTTTAGTGATTTTCTGACGCTTGCTACTAGGGTGAATTGGTGAATTCAGTGAGAAGTGCAAGGTTTCCTAACGATTAACAAATTTAAAAATTTCTCAAAAAATTAAGTTCAGCATACAGTTAGGCATAATATGTGAATTACCGTCTACTTGTAATATATTATTACCTGGAGTGCACTTGAATAGTGTAATAAGTCATTGTCAAATTAAATATGTTATTCATGTCTTGTTGAATTTTGGCGAATGCGCCACTAGGAACTCTCCAATTACAATTTTCGCTCCACTACTTTCAACGGCTTTTTATAGCCGACGGGGTCTTTTTCCTATTATTTTAATCATCCGATTACAAACCCGCAACGTACAGCCTTTTTCTATTTTTCGGTCGTAACAAGGGTTGTTGGTGCCTGGAATGGGGCCAGATATAGTTTTACGACCCGAGTGTCCCGCAGATAACGTCGGTATCGGTTACCCCTTTTTAACTCGATTTTCATCCGGCAAAGTGGCACGTCATCTGGGGAAATAGGAAATGTTTAATTTTCAGGAGTTTACGTTCGCGGTATCTTCTTCGATTCGTCTGAGCATTGTGCAAACAGAATTCGATCCCCTCTGGACGCGAGAGGTTGTGCCGTTATTGCTTCCAGTAAACTGGCTTTCCCCTCGTAAACGTTATAAACATTCCCGGTATTATTTTACTGTATTATGGTCGATGTGGAGAGATCTCACGTGACTGGCCGGCTAGTTAAACTTTTACATTAGCATGATGAATCCCCGAATATTCCGACCCACCTCCGTGCTCATTCTCCCCCGGAGCGTTACTAATTCACATTCTTGTTGCGGATTTACATATAGAGAGAACTACTTTACGTGAAACACGTCGGAACCCCGGGGCGTCCGAACTTTTTCTTTTCTCGTTTTTCGAACAATCGCGAAGGGAGGAAGGGACGTTATGCGTCGCCCTAAAACAATCCGGATTCAAGTTTTTTTTTCTATTCGACGCTTGTTTCGGATTATTCAAAATAATTTTCTGGGAAAGGGGAGAACTTCGAAACAATAGTGTTATTGATTTCAAACGTTTTTAAGAGTACTTACCTACTTACTGATTTACTAAGTACAAGTGGAAGGAATGAATTTCTCGCCCTCAAATTAAAGTAATACTTAATCGTTAACCAATAAATTCTTTGGGATTTTACTCTACTTTATTCATTAAGAGGTTACATTAAGGAAATACACGCAGTGTTGAATTTTGTTTAGGCAGAGATGGTTAATAAAGACGAGTTTTTCTTTCAAGTGTACGTAACTCACTGTTGTTGAGGAAATTATTACATGACAAGCTATTATTATAAGCATGTCTTCTAAAGTTACCTGACGGCTAAAATAAATCCGAAACGAGTACGCTCATTAAGCGTCTTTGTTACTGTTGCTTCTTTACATTTTGTGGTTCAACCAAGAATAACTTAACATTCAAGTCTCCTCATATTAAATTTGTGTTATCAACCCTCGCGTCTTATTCAATCTGATCACTTTTTGTTTCCCAAATAGGAGGTTCAAAGAGAGAAGATTGATTTTCAACAATATCGTCTCGATCAGTGACTGTTGTAAAAGGGATTTTGTTCAGGTTAATTCATGTTTGATGAGTTTTGGGAAATTTAATTTTTAAAAGAAAATTTTGCACAATTTTTAAAAGAATTTAATTTTTTCGCATTGCTCCAGGTTTCTTTGAGTAACACACTGCGTAGATATGTCGAGTTTTGGAAATTTTCTTTAAAAAACAGTCCCTTTACCTCCTTCCATTGTCGTTTCCGCCGGCACGTGTTTCTCCAAATTGCTGTTTTGTGTGCCCACGTAAATAAGGGTTCATTTGATTTCCTCGCAGTAGGACATTCTTCCTGTGTTCGGTCCTCGAAGGGCCACTGAAAGTGTCACGGTCGGCCATAACTTTGCGGAATTGCCGGTAAGACGCGACCTCGTAATTGTCCCCCTGAATAATTAAGGATGTATCCAAACATGGCGGAAAGTTCCAGTCATTCGTACGTATCGCCCATAAAGATGTAATTGTTTAAATGTACCCTATATGTACAGGGTGTTCCATGAACGTATGGCGGAAACTTGAAGGTGAAGAAATATTTCATGTAATTTTCTTAATAATTTTTACATCTTACAAGGCCCTTGATTTATGGATAAAGACATATTTTTACTAATAGATCTTAAGCACCTCTTTCGAACTCGATGAACCTTGATGGATTATTTCATTAATATGGACTTGTAGATTGTGATGACACTTTTAGTAATTCGGAAAGTCAGGACCGTACCCTATTCACTGGTTAGAACTTCAAGATTTGTTCAACGAAGAAAGCAAGCTTTGAAATATCATCACAAGATTTCTATCCATTTTTTCTAAAAAAATTTTGCTTTTTCAATTTAATAAAGTCGGAAATTTTTAAGAAACTTGGAATTTTCTGAAACCTCACGTGCATTCACCATTTTTTGAACAAACAGCTGAAAAGCTCTTAGTGGTTGAAATGGTCAATTTACAATTGAATTAAAAATTCTAGACAAAACCCCCAAAGTTGTTACTGTGTAATGCCATTCCAGGTTTAATTGTAATTACTACGCAGAGCAATTGTTAATTGCATCGAGTAACAGAACGTTAACAATTTAACCAAGAAGAGAGGAAATGGGACCAAAGAAAATTTTTGATATATGAGATGCTCTTTAGATTCTAGAAATAATTTATGGAAATTTGGAGACACTAACCTAACTAAGACTAATATTTTAACATTGTTCTATGAGAATGGTCCCAAACTTGCACTCTTCATTACATTTTTAAGATTAAGACTATTATTTTGTTTTGCTTAAAATAATAAATTCCTACAATCCATTTCTTAATATCTGGTAAAATTCTGTTGTGAAAGTTGTTCAGAACCTTTTTACTTTTCGAGAATTACATGATTTTCGATATATCAAATATGAGGTCCTTTTGGTGAACATGCATGGTGGCTTGTCTTGCCTCCATGCTGAGAAAATTCCATATTCCTCAAAAATTACTGATTTTTTGAATTAAATTGAAAACATTTCTTAAAAAAATAATTAGGGAACATTCTGATAACATTTTGCGGTGTGATATTTTATCTCTTTGCAAATTTTTGAACGCAATGATTTTCTGAATTCGTAAAGAACTTTATTATATTGTCACACTTAGGGCCCTAATATGTCCTTAAATGTGTTTCGTCTTCACTTACTCGCAACCAAGTTTTGTCCAGGTATCACAATAGGTAGATACAGGAAACTCTGTATCTATAAAAACCGCGTTTTTTATTCCTCACCCGTCCGAATATTTAATCTCGTTGTCTGATGCCTTTCGATTGTTTCCGTGTTTATTGGAGCCTAGCTGTAAAATTTTTATCAGAGGATTTACGTCGTTTTTCCCGTTTCGCGCTCCCGTATCCCCCTTAATAAACAACGGTCGTAATAACCCCACTCGGAATCACCCGAAGAATAAATATTTATAGAAATATCTGGGGTCCGCGAAAAAATGGAATCTTTTCCTCACGTAGAACGGAAAAATCCCCCGAACACACTCACGCTCGCCATCTCTTTCTATCTCACACTCACGACCGATAGCAACTGGTCGTGATTTAGCCTTCAATTTGTTGCGAAAGGGACGTTCCGATCTTTGTTCCTGGTAGTTTTATTTTCGTGTTTTCGTATCGGGCGGGCAATGGAATTTGGTGAAGATAAATTATTCCCTTGCCTCGGGGTAACGTAACGAAAAAAATTAGTCGGGAAAGTTCGCCGGGACCTCCGCCAGGGCGGAAAGAAAGATCTCTCCGCTTTCGTGCGGGGTAAGGGATCAGTGGGAACGTGAAGTCTGTCGGAGTATGTAAATTAAAATTTATAGAGGCAGTTTTGGTAAATTTTTATGCACACCTACCCCCGGCGTACCCGTAAATAATGGCCGCGTGTTTTATTCAAAAACCTTACAATCTCCGTTAGTTTAATTAACTTACCGCGAGTTTTAAATTTCAGATTGTTACGTTTACCGAGGCCGGGTCTTGTATTGAATTTTTAACCCTGTCGTACAATGCTGGAGGAGGAAACACTTTGGCCGTACTCCAAGCAGACCGACGGAATTATTAAATGAAGTTAAAATTTAGTCCGGTTGCCAAAATGCAAATTACTCTATCTCTTCGGACACGTCGCTCGGCTTTTTAACGACGCGTCGCGGTGATATTTGAACAAGCGCTCAATTTAACTTTTAATGCGATTTCAAATTAGTTTGTAGCGTAAGCATCGACGTCCAAACGAATCGGGCACAGGTATTGCTCTCCAAAAGGGAAATGTTGCAAGGTAACTTCCATAGTGAGACAACTGCGATATAATTATCCAAATTACCAGATTAAATCACTGAATTGCATCATCAGAACTTATTTTGTGGATTAGGCAATCGAATTTAATTTATCATATCAGCCTAGATTAGGTAATATTTTGTAGTTATCTTACAGAGACATAAAAAACATTTTTGTCAAAACATGCCTAAGGCAATAAAATTGGGATTTGCTTACGTATTCATTTCAATCGTAGATTGAAACTCATTTCAAACATCTCACTGAATTTCGACGAAATTATATTTTTCAAAATATTTTCTTTTAGTTGGCTAATTGATTACATTTTCGTCAAACATGCTGCCACAACTCAGAAATTTGATGTTATATTCTTCTCTACTTCACTTTTGTCATTACACATAAGATGATAACTTAGGACGTTCTTTACGGTAATCTTTTCACAGTTTCTAACTCTTGTAATGAAACTTATTAAAAATATTTTAGGAAATTTCATAAAAATATGATTTTAAAAACATTTGCTTCAGTCGCCGATACGCCGATGCCATCCAAATCAATCATGAGGTCATAACTCAGGAAGTTGTTCAGAAAATACTTGAAATTTTTCACATTTCATAATAATAGACAGCTATTTCAAACTTTTACAGAATTTCATAGAAATTTTATTTTTAAATATCTACTTACGTCATGAAATTTATCGTATTTCTTCAGTTATTGTGTTCTGGTCAAACATAGGGTCATATTTTAGATAGTTATCTACTTAGTCCCTTTATACTTTTTGCATCTCATAATGGAATCTAGTTCAAACATTTTGCAGAATTCCATATAAATTAAATTTTCAAAAAAAAATTATTTATGACTCTTGAAACATATATTTTACTTGACTAATGTAATAACTTAAAATGTTTCAAGTTAATTTTTCAATTATTACTTTCTAATATGAGGTACTAGCGCTAATAAGAGTGGACAGGGACAGAAATGACTTTGCACAGGTTATCGTCAACTTTTTTGAAAGCTGGCACCCAAAGAAGAAGATATGAGGTACTCATATATGAGAGTATTGTAATCGGGTCGATTTTTCGAAATGGAGTTATTAGCATTTCTGAACCTTTTGAGGTCCCCCGAGTCCAAAAAACATGTTTTTGGAGAACCGTCTGTATGTATGTGTGTATGTATGTAGGTGTGTGTATGTATGTATGTATGCCTGTGGTAGGATTTTCTCAAAAACTAAAATCCACAAACGGTCAAAACATGTATTTAGACTTTGTACCATACCAGGACGCGAAAATAAGCTTTTCATCAAAATAGGCCAGGATAGAAGGGTAGTTTACTCTTGTCATTTTTCGGTTTTTTTGAATTTTTCTCGAAATTCACTCCAAGATTTTTTTTTTAAATTTGAATATTTATTGTATTAGTATTAAATGTGTATAAAAAGTTTCCTAGCGTTTTTGGCTAAATGTTCTGTGAAGGGCACTTTATACTTTTTTTTGAAATCCACTCTACGTAATTTTTTTTTGCTTAAATTAACCGTATCTATTTCCCGTTTGGATTTGGCAAACGCATATTGAAACACCCTATATATGAGAAAGTACTCTGATGAACACATCACGTTTTTTTTATTTCAACTTCCACTTTTCAATATCACAATTTTAATTATTTTGATAATTTGGAGCAAGGTAGGAACCTGCGATCCCTCAGTTTGACAACCACATCGTTTCCAATAATTCGTTTCTTTATTTTGGCGTGAAAACAGTTCATAAATGATGGGCATTCAAAAATAGTAATAATTCCAGAAGTGTAACATCATTCTATACGTGGCACTAAACCTCTCAATCAATTTCTATTTTCCTTCGTTCAAACACGTGTTTTTCTCACCAAAATATATGAAAACTAAAATACCTATGATTATTTTAAAATTTACAAAAGCAATGGTCTTGGTAATATGGCTTTTGAGATATGATTTTGGATTTATCGGTAGTATGTCTATAGAAGTTTATCACTTTTGGGTTGAAGATTCATGCATCGAGATAAGATCTGGGTTTAAAGTATTAGAATATGAATATCGGTATGATAGGTTCTGGTGTTTGAAAGTTCATTGTTACAGTCCACCCCAGTCCATTACATACACTTTCTGTATGTAATGTTTACATGTTTACACAACACTGATTAGTTGTATTACAACTAAAACGGTGTCAATTCTCAGCAGGTACCTCAGCAATAACAAATAAATATTAGTTCTTACTAAATCACTAAACAAATTTTAAAAATCAGGAAGTA
This sequence comes from Cryptocephalus moraei, assembly GCA_946251905.1. Classification (NCBI taxonomy): domain Eukaryota; kingdom Metazoa; phylum Arthropoda; class Insecta; order Coleoptera; family Chrysomelidae; genus Cryptocephalus; species Cryptocephalus moraei. Next base: position 45,697,693 of record OX276452.1, read on the forward strand.
ATGAAAAATGATGATTTGTAATTCAAGTTTTTTTTACATAAATAAATTAGTTTAAAATATATTGGAACGTTTATTTTCTAATTTATTTCCACTGTCCTAATTTTACACTACACACTACTTAATTCATCTTAACTACTTCCTACCTAATTAATTTATATCACACTCTTAATCGTTAATTTATTTCACTTCAATCGCTCTCGATTGTCCGTTTTTCGGCTTGTTTGTTCATTCGCGGCTTCACGTCTAATCTAATCTCTCCCACCGCAAGCCCGTTTATTTACACCTCAATTGTATTCGCGATGGTTCCTGAAATAACTCGAATCTTATTTTTTATGTAGAAACGTCCAGAAGGTAATAAATCATTCTTCCTTAATAAGATGTTGCCAGGAGTCAACTAAGCGTAGCGGCTTTCCTTTGAGGAAAGCCGCCGTCCGACAAGAATAAACCCATTTCGCGCTGCTGTTTACATTTCGCGTTACAATATTAATATGAGTCGCAAATATTCAGTAAGCGTGTTTCACTTAAAACCTAACGTCCTGTTTGAGTTCTGTTTTGGTCTTTGGGGTTATAGTTTGTTAGCCTGTGAATTATAACGAAGTGAAGCAGTTTACATTGCATCTAAATGCACTGAAGATTCTAATTTTTGAAGTAATTTGAAACAACTAGTTTGCACTACTATCAGAACTCCTTTCGCAAAACAACACTTAAGCATTTCCCCGATTGTATTCCTCGACGTAGACTTCGTTGAGATAACATTCGAACGTTTTCCCTTAATCAAGACTCGGCGTTCAAGCTTGTCTCCGTACGCCGCAACTGTAAAACAATTGTTTTCCTTTAAAAGTATAAAACGAGGCCTCTCTCGTGATGAATTCAATTTCCTCCGTCCCGTCGAACATGCAACGCAATTCTGCCACTCGGTGCGATTCGCTCGTTTCGAGCTACCCCTAATCTTCGAGCCCTTAAACGAATTTGCGAAACGGCCTCCCGGCGTATCTCTATATACGTGTAATTTTCGTTAGCATTCCGGATAAGTGCGGCCGACAAACAACAGAAGTTAATATTTCAGACGTCGTCTGGGTGGAGAGTTTTGTAAGTTTTGTCGCAGGAGTATCGGCGCAATGCGCCATGCGGACGCTCCATCTTTGAGCTGGTGATTCTGTTAATTATTCGGGATGGTCGTAATTAACCACAACGCAGCGATTTTCGGAAGGGAGAAAGGGATGTTAGGAGTTTGGGCCGACGTTTAGGGAAGTTGACATTTTCTTAACAACTCCTTGAGGTTTCCAGTAATGACGGGAAGTTAAATATTAATAAGCCGAACTTTCTTAAGGGCGCTTGTTTGGAAATCGCCTCAAACTCCGAAACAGAAATGAATGATCGTCTCGGCGACTACGGGTCTCTAAGGAAATTTTAATTGAGAGTTGTTTATAATTTGAAAGATTAATACAGCGGGAAACTAATGTTGTGTGATGTTCCATTCGTTTACGGTATTTCTAATGACAACATAATGTCGCCTTTATGTTGGATATTATCCAGATCGCGGTATCCCGCATCATAACATGTTTACCTATTTACAACAACGTCTTAGAGAAACTGGGAAATTCGTCAAGTTGCTTGTAAAAGCCAATTATCCTTCAAATGAAGAAGGGTGAAGTTAGTCTACAATACACATAAGGAAAATTGCTTATAATTTAAACTCTATAGGCAGACAGAAATTCCGAGGATGCTATCTAAATGTATTTATTACCCCTATCGCATTCAGAATGTACATACAGGCACCTTTACCCGCAGATTTACACATATAGTCCAGTCATCAGCCATTTTCGCCTGGAATTTTGGGAAACAAGATCGGCTTCTTTGAAAATTGGGATTTGGGTAGTATTTATAACGTTCTTCAAAGTTGAACTTGTGCCGAAGTGTGCTTTTTCCTTAGGGGTTTAAACCACCCCTTCTAGGGGTAAGAAAATTTTTAATCGAAATAAGCCGGAAAATCGATAGACTGACCAATTCTAAGTAACTTTTGTTCTATACATTTTTTTGTAAAGTTGATATTTTTCGAGTTATTCACGATTAAAACTACACATTTTTCATTGAAAAACGAATGTTTTTTAACTGTTTCTCACCAATAACTTGAAAACCTTTCACTTTATCGGAAAAAATAATCAGAACAAAAGTGTAGCTAATAAGAGAGCTAAGAGATACGTTTTTGAATGACCTCTATAAACCCAATAAGGACTGAGTTATTGCTCGTTGAATCATGGTTATTTTTCGAGAACCGCGAAATTGAAAATATTCAACCTTCAATAACTTGAAAATGGTAAAATTTTTGGGGATAACTTGATCGACATTTTCTAAAGTACATAAAATATCATTTAAAATGAGCACTGACACAAGTCTTATGCATAAGAATTGACTGAGTTATACCAAAAATAAGGTAACACCTTTCTTGTTTTTTTTATTTAAAAATTACACCCTCGTCATTACCACCCTGATAAAAACTAAATGTAACCCACTTGCCTTTAACTTTATTTAGGTATTATTGATAAGATCTATGTGGTTTAACCGGTTTAGAATGCTCATTTTAGAAAAAATAATTGTTTAAAATGATAATTGCATTTTCATGATTTTGGAAAAAAATACATTTTGGAATTCTCAACAAAATGCGTTTTTTACCCCTTAGAAGGGGTGGTTTCCACCCCTAGGGGAAAAAGCACACTTCGGCACATGCCGAACTTTGAAGAAGTGGGTAAGTAGAGCTTAAGTCCAAATTTTCATGAAAATCGACGTTGTTTTCCAAAATTCCACACAATAATACAGCATTTTACCATTGATGAATGGAGTACGAGCAAAAACTCAACCCTTATTAGGTTTATAGAGATCATTCAAAAACTTATCTCTTTGTTTTTTTATTAGGCTACATGTTTATTTTGATTGTTTTTTCCGATAAAATGAGAGATTTTCAAGGTATTGGTGAAAAACGGTTAAAAACATTTGTTTTTTCTATGAAAAATGTGTAGCTTTAATCGTGAATAACTCGAAAAATATCAACTTTACAAAAAAACTTTTTAGAACAAAAGTTACTTAGAATTAGTCAGTCTATCGATATCCAGGTTTATTTTGATTAAAAAATTTCTTACCCTTTAGAAGGGGTGGTTTCCACCCCTAGGGAAAAATACACACTTCGGCATATGTTCGGGTTTTAAAGAACGTTATAAATACTACCTAAAACCCAATTTTCAAAGATATCGACGTTGTTTCCCAAAATTCCACAGTAATACGGTATTTTACCGTTGATGACTGTAGAGAAAGTCATACATACAGCAAAAATATTTTTACTCAAAAATAATTTTTTAGTCTTTATGTGAAACATACTGTCTTCAATTTACAAATTTCTACCCTTATAAAAAGGCAAATATGATTGAAATTCCCAATACCCAATCCGACTTTTTGAAAAAAAGAAAAACGGCATTTCCTTGATTACTCATTCTACAAGGTTTTTAACTCATCTCCTGTCTATTTAACGGACCAAACGATGTCATTTCCGTTTATTTAAAGCGCGGTTAATTAACAAATCCGAACGGTGGCACCCCAATCGATATATATAGCAGTTGTATGCGGGGAATGCCTCTATTCCCTCTGCACTTGCATAGGAAACAACGATAATCATTACACGTTAATTCCAGAACAGATGCGGGATTCCGTCTATTAATTAATCCCGATCCGACGTTTTCTCCCTGGAAACAATGCCGACGCTAACAAGGGTATCCGCGGGCTGCACAAATCCAAAAAGAAAATTTCAAAGTTTTAGTTTCGGAATACCCGACAAGGGGAGTTAGCGAAATTGGCGAATTGTAAGTAACTTCCATGCCTGGAGTTCACTTCTCAAAGGATGTTTGCGATTCTTCTACGGAGGGAATTCTGATAGAAATAATTCAATACGAGGTGGATAAACTTTGTGCTCTTTCCGAATAGAAAGTTTCGGAAGAGTGGTACTGTATCATTCTGAAACCTACGGATTGTTTACGAGTGAAATGTACGCGTCAGTCCAATTCGTTTCACGGGGTATTGGGTAAAAATTGAAATTGAGAAATTGACCTAAATACTAGCTCTTCCGTTCGTAAAGGGTGTTGTTACTTATTCCATACAACCATTGATTGTATTTCGGTCATATGACAGGTGTAATTGGTATCTGCAACAGAATGTTTTTAAAAATTTCATCAAATAGTCTTACAGTCTTCTCTTATGAAGCTGTAGCTGCCTATGTTGTCACTAACATGGCTTCTCACGCTACGAATCCCATTGAAATATGTTAGCTACGTAGAAACTCCCCCAAGTCCCTTTGAATTAATCATCATCCGCACTTTTTCGCACAAATCACACCCCCTCCCTGCTCCCTTCCCCGCGCGGAAAACTTTCTGCCAAGCGAACTTTGTCGAATTAACTTTTCGTTCAATTAATTTTCCATTGAATGCCAATTTCATTTCTCCCCTTCGCGATGTATTTGTACCTTCGCCGTTCAGAGGTTTTATCTAAATTTGGCGTCGAAGAAAGGAGAAGGGCGAGAGGGGAGCAGGTAATCGTAAATTTCTCTCCAAAGAAACTTGTTAATAACGCCCTAAAAAGTCTGATGAGTCGATAACGGCGAAAGTGAGAGAAAATAGTGGAATGTGAACATAGGAACAGAAATCACGAGAATTCACATTTAATTATTAATTACGAGGTTATTTTATGGTGGCTATATATAAAATAAGCTCCCCTTTCATTTACGAACGAAATAGTTATTTGTCCTTCGGAAGCGATGAATGTATTCATCAAGATATAATAAATACGGCGAAAATTTGTATGGAAGCAGCCTCCGGAAACTTCCCGGTCGATTCTCCTCCCCGATAGTATTAAAACGTCGACATCTTTATTGGATCGCATCCAAGCGATGAGATTTTCTTAATAATATCTCGCATGATATCAGAGGCACGAGGAGCAAGTAGTTCACTCCGAGTGAAAATATGTTACGTGAGAAGGGTATACGTTCGAGAAATGTTATTCGATAGAAGAAATTGGATTTTTTTTTCCGAAGAAGGGTATAAGGGACGGCGCCATAATTGTTAAAATTGATTATTTCCCACGCGTATCGACTAGGAATTTAGTTTTTAAAAGTGATTAATTGATAATAACCCCGGGAGCGTGCACTCGACTCTGATGTCTATGGAAAAGGTTCGTATAAATTAACCTAACCTCACTGAATGCGAATATGTTGTATACGTTACTCCATTGTTATATCTCTAATTACAGTAAATTGTGTTTAGAAATACGGTAACGAAGTCGGTCATGAAATTTTCTTTGTAGTACCCTTTGTGGTAGGATGTCGGAAAAATAGCTCGCTTAACCAGCTTTTCAAATGCAGGCGTAAGTGCAGGAGAAAAGAATGAGGAATCCTCTCTCTCGTTATATTACCCTGGAGAGATTGCGAACAATTTTACCAGCTTTTTTAATTAAATTCCGCAGCAGCTCCTAACTATTATACCTTTTTAGTAATACATTAACGGACTAGGATTTCCTATTTCTCAAACCGTCTGCGGACACATATACATCTAACGTTATGCAAAGCACGTAGGGAATAAGAATTCAACATAAGCTAGTTGATGTGGCATTACCTTTATTTGTGCTAAGAAAGGGTGTTTAAGAAAGGGTGATTTCTACAGCTTTATGATATATGCAATGTCTATTTAAATACATAATTGGTAACAATGCTTCTAATTCGTACATCCAATTGAATAAATAGGTTTTAGTTTCCATTTTTCGTGCAATTTAATCCATTTTTACCATTATTGAAAAAGTTAGCTATTTCCATTAACATTTTTGGGGACATTTTGAAAACTTATCAATTAAATCCACTGCACCGCCTTCCCCAGTGAATTGGCTTATTCGGTGTCTTTGATTGTAGCAAAGCAACTTAAATCTGTTGAGTTCACAAAAAATGTGTTAATTATATAATACAATTTTCAGTTTCAAATTTTACACGTTGAGTATATTTCCGTTAACGAGTCAACATTATAGTCATTGTTCTCACTTTTGAGTAAATTATCCTTAGGGATGAATGAAAACATTAAATCTCAATTTAATTTAAAAAAGTTACTAAGTTTGCTTACTTCCGAATAAATTTTACTCAAATGTGAGTTAAACATCGACTAAATGTGACGTTCTAAATCTACCTACTTTTAAGTGAATTAGATATAAGTGTCAATTTTATCCAAAACTTTACAAAGTCTACTTACTTTCAAGTAAATTTCCGAAATTAATGCTCTAAATCATATATTCTTGTTGTCGATCCTCTTTGACCACTTGTTACTGACGAGGAGACTGAAAATAAAACTAACTCTCATTACAATTTGGAATAATATTTTGGCCTTGCTTAAATGTGAACACATTCAAAATACTCAAAGTAATGCCAAAAATCAATAATAAAGGAACAATTCAAACAGCACGTTTCAACTTAATAATGTATTTCCAAAATATTCTAAGTTTACAAAAAATGAAACTCTGGAAATATATGCGTGTTTTAAAGTAAAAGAAATACACATTGAGCCCTTTTAGGTAATACTGTTTCTGCTGCTTTACCAAGTCATTTAGTGAAATCATTGTGAGCGTGTGGTTTCGAAATATCAGAAAATGTATACGATGCCACGGGTAAAGTGCTCCCAGATAGACCATGCGGCATTAAAATTTATTCCAGTGACATTCTGTGACGTAGAACGATCTTTTTCGCGATACAAAGATATTTTATCAGATAAAAGACAAAGCCTCTTGCCTGAAAATACTGAAAAATATTTAATTATATCCTGGGAAACCAAGAAAATTTCATATACTTAAATTCAATAATTATATATTATGCAATTTGTATATATAACTAAATTACATAAATTTCAGTAAAGTAATTTTAATCAATTAAATGTAAACGAAAGTATCCCTTTTTTCTCATTCGATATTATTCATATTACTATTACATATATACCTTTTTTTGTCAAAAATGAGAGTATTTTGTAAGAAAAACAGGATGTGTTAAAAATTTTTTAGTCATTTAAGTTTCCTTTTTTTCTCATTTAAGTTGCCTTTTTTGTTTTTTAAATTGCCTTTTTGCAAATAAATTGTGCCTTTTTTATTAAATTTTATGCCTCTTTTCTTATTTTTTAATGCCTAACTATCCGCTCTTTACTCATTACAATAGGAATAATATTAGGGCCCTGCTTAAATGTGAACACCTTCAAAATACAAAAAGTATTGCTAAAAATCAATAATAAACGAACAATTCAAATTATAGGTTTCAACTTAATATTTCAAAAATTTTCTAAAAGTTGATGTCTGTACAGTACTAGTTATCTTTTGAAAAAGTTTATAAAAACAAAAGTGTGGAAATATATGCGTATTTTAAAGAACCTAGGTTCACTAGAAGAAATACACATCGAACCCTTTTAGGTAATACTGTTTCTGCTGCTTTACCAAGTCATTTAGTTATTTTCTTTTCCAGAAAATTTTTCCCAGGTTTGTGAGTTTTTGGGTTTTTATTTGCCGTGATTCTCCCTGCCAGATAAATATTCCTAAATTCAAATAATTCATTAGAAATCCCGAAAATAATTTTTCGAGGGCAACACACGACAAACATTTTTACCTAGAAAAAGATTGAGTGAAGAATGATAAAGGTACAGACTTAAAGGTTCGAACTATTTCTACAATTTAATAATTACTTTATATTTACAAACTTTGCACTCTTTATCGTGCTGACATTAATTTTCTTAGTTCTAGTAGGAAATTTATTAAGTGCAATTGTGACAGGTGGTCAAAGGTAGAAATTATTGCAATTAACTAATGATTTTATTGGATTTACTCCTATGTAAGTGTCGACAACGTTAGTACATTATATACAAAATATTAATCACATCAAATGTCATGTTGTGAAAGAAAAGTTCATCTCTTGTTAAATACAAATCATATAATATATGTAATGTACATCTCACATAATATTCCAAACGATACGGCTAGAATGTTTCAAATATTTCTTCATGTAAAAATGTTTGGAGACTTTTCCATCGATTTACTCTCTGTTGTCGAGCAAAAGGTTTCTCTTATCGCTCGTATTTCGCACGAAAAACAATTTTTTGTCGGGCTCGCTTACGCAGCGAGCACAATTTTTTGCTCGTCTAGAGCGAGACATGATTGTGCAGGTGCCGAACGTACTCCGAGCAGAGCCGATCGACCTGAAAGTACTTCGGCTAATATCATTTTTGAGCATTACTTCCGGGGTCGCGTTACGAGTTTGTTCGGTTTTCAATTCGGGATGATTTATTTGGTGAATTCTCACCTTTACGGGGGTGAAAGTGCGAAATAGGGGTTGTTCTCCATCGTGGAATCGTTTTATCGATCGATTTGTAAGGATTTGAGATGTTAGAGAGACGGTGGCGGAGAGAGGAGAGGAGGAGCGTTTTCGAGACGGTAACTTCGGTTCTTTCCGGCAGGTAATTTCGTTTCTTGTTATTTACAACAGTTTGTCTTTCGAGAAGGAAAGTTTTGTTGGTATTCATGTGTCGGCTTTGGTTAAATTGTAGTATCTCTGAAAATTGTATAATATTTTCGATTTATCTCTAATGCGATATCTTAAAAGAATATTGTGGTCATAATTTTTAAAAAACAGTACTTAATAACATTTTAAAATATAACCAAATAATTGCCACTAACAGTTTAAATACTTTATTTCTTATCCTTACGTCACATGATTAGGCCAATCACGACTCCTGACATTACATAACTCAGACAACGTTTTGCATGTCGTTTAGCGATCTATGTATTTGTGATATTGAATGAATGATTTAATTTTTTCATATCAAATTTGTTATAAGTGGAATCGATTACCATTGATTTCTATGTTAGGCGAATCATTAAGTGATGCGCTGTTTTTCCGAGATCAGCCCAAAAGAAGGTGTACTTAAATACTTCTCTTAATATGAAAATGTAGTTGTCTAGTTGTGGAAAGTGAAAATTGAAATGCCAATAGTATTATTATACTAATTACACATTTGTAATATAAATTACAAATTTTTACATATATACAGACAAGATATTTTAATAGATAGCTCAGTTGAAACCAAAACGTCGATAGTTCAAACTCCAAATTGAATTGGATCCAATGAAACGTTCCTAATTGGCCCAAGCAATGCAAAGGGATTAGAACACTATACCGAGAATCCTACTTGAAACACATTAGAAAGTCATCGAGCCGTTAATTGGTCTATGTTGGTGTAAGATAACATTTTGGCAAACAATTGATTTCAATTTAGAGGAGAAGTTACACATTATTAGTACCGTCTCATGGATTTTGAAAATTATTCCCGTATAACTTTTATATTAACATTAGTAACATTTCCAGTCGGTTTACTTGTCACCAAACAGGTTACCTCAAAAGGAATTTAATAGGAAACTGTTTGATGAAATTTTTGTTAATTGTGTACATTTTATATAATTCTTGCGATTCTCTTTTAACAGCAAATCATTTAATTCAATTTTTTCGTAACTTTGGGATATTATTTTATTTCATACTTTTTGAGACCATTATTTTGCCTTTTTCCCAAAAATGTTTTTGGAACCCTGTGGGGCCATGTCAAAATTGACTCCCTCGCAGAGTCATTTCAAACGTTATCAGATGTCACATGAATTTTTCAAAATTAAAATTTCTGTAAAACTTTTTGGGCTAAAAGAGAAAAACCGAAAGTTTAATTTTCAAAATTGAATATTTCAAAACGGTTACTTTTAGTTTTCGTGAATTTCGGATATGTTATTCAGTGCCCAATAGGCTACCTTTGTGCCAAATGCCAATATATTATTTTGTTCTATCCGTGAGATACGACCTTTGTAAAACAATAACAATTTTCAAACGACTTTTCAGTTTCTACCGGTTACCTTAAAATGTTTTCGGCTAATATAAATTCCGAAGAATCCATGTAAAAGTTGATAAACGCTACACATTTAAAATAACGGTACTTAATAACGATTTAAATTCAAATTTCTGTAAAATTTTTAAAGAAGAAAAACTGAAAGTTTTGTTACAAAACTCAAAAAAGTAACTTTCAGTTTTCGAGAATTTCGGGTATGTTATGCAGTACCCAATAGGCTACATTTGTGCCAAATGGCAATATATCATTTTGTCCTATTCGAGAGATACGGCCTTTGGAAACAATATTTATTTTCAAACAACTTTCCAGTTTCCACCGTATACCTTAAAAAGTTTTGGGCTAATTTGAATTCGGAAGAATCCATGTGAAATCACATTTAAAAAAGTGTTACTTAAGAATGATTTCACTCAAAATGTGGACCATTTGAAAAAGGTATCAATTTTCACGTTCGAAATAACGCTGTCAAGGTATCAATCGTCATATGGCTCCAGAAACGTTTTTTGGGAAAAGTAGAAATATTGGTCTCATTAAATTCCGAGTAGAATAATATTACAATATTTAAAAAACTCGAAATGATCGATTTTCAAACAGTAAAGTGCGAGTTAACCTAGTTGACGAAACGATAATAACTATAATTGATTTAGGTCGCAGTGTTAGTTCTTAAGCAGTTACAATAAAGTCACTGTGGAATAAAGACTTGCAGTAGCAGGTTTCTTAACTAGTGAATATTGATTATTCCTTTCAAAGTCTTACTGCGTTATAAAATCTGATAACTATAACATGAAATGTGTTCCCATATAATTCATTTTGTGCCGTGACCGACTGAACGTATTCATAAATCTTTGTCAAGCATTTTTTGGAGTTCCCATACTTATAAAATTCTTTTGGGTAGATTTATCTAGCTATTGCGTTCGGTCACATTTTTCAACTTCGGAAAAATCGCGCAAGTTATTTGTTTTATGGCATTTAGGTCCTTACGCCCCAAAACCGTCCCTTAATAAATATTAGAATATATTGAATGGAAGAAAAAATTGGTATACAGATTACAGGGCGCATGCTTAATGTGATAGATTTGAGACGCGGTAGTAACATCCCTTACGAATTCTTCAAAGGGACAATATCTTAAGAAGATTAACATGAATTTCTGTAAGTGCCTGCCAAAACATATTTACGAAAAATCTAAAATAAGTACAATACTGTAACGTCTATTTTCTAATTTATTTACATTGGTTGTACACTAATTTATTTAACACACTTAACTACTTGTTCACTAGACTAGACACTACTTAATTTATTTGTACTGCTCCGCTTTCGGATCGTATGTCGCGTTCACGTCTGCTTCTCTACTTCTAATAATCCCCTCGATCACAAGCCCCCTTATATATACACCCCCAACCATGATCGAGAACCTTCTCGTACATTCTAGAAGGTACGATTGTTCCTTTAATAATGTTTACGTAGGAAATGTTCAGAAGGTCACAAATTACTTTTCGTAAACAACAATCCGGGAGAATTCAAGCAGCTGTCTTTTAAGCGTCGCAGTAATTCCTTTGAAGCATCCCGCCGAGATAAGACGGAAGTAAACACACTTCGCCTTGCGGTTGATATTTCGCGTTACAATACATATACATTTTCTACCCTTAACTATTAATAGTGGCATTTTTCACTATAAACCTGGACATGTTCCATAACTCAGTTTCAATCATCTTGGACCAATGGTGTTTATACTTATCTATTCTAATCACAAAACATTTATAACGTCTGAAATTTTTATTTTTTTCTGGAGCTGTAGTTAGGTAAACTAACCTTGACTAAACTTTAACAGCACGTTTAAGAAAGCAATCAGAGTAGTTTATCTCAATTCCAGTGTTAAGGGATAATCTCTTATTCGAGCCACTCACTCTGCTGTATCTGGGCACTTTGACTCGACTAGGCTACTACCCCTAAAATACCTAAAAGTCTAGAGATATATTCTTGAAAATAATATTCTCACTACGAGCTTCACTCTTCTGGTAGTTCGATTTTGTCGGCGGAAAAAATTATTTTATCAGTCCATTTCCTCGGGCTGGCATTTATCGTCCTCTAACGGACGTCTTATCCGTCGGGGGTGAGCGACGGCGAAAAAAACAACCCGCCTAACGAATTCCCGTCTGGTTGTCGGGACAAATTATCCGCCGTTATCTCCGATCTACATTCGCAGTCCGAATCGGGTTAGCGGCGCGAGAACCCATACTCGAAAGTATATTTCGTCGATAAGCGAAAAACGCATCGCGAAGCTTACCTACGTATTTTTACCTGGGAAATGGAAGATTAATGATACATTACTCGCTTTGTGACCGGGCGGTATTCAAGCCTTTGTAAGCTCGCTGGATGTAAACCGGTAATCGCTATCGGAACGTTTGGGAATGATATGAATAAACGGGACGAGTAAATGACTGTCGGTTCGATTACTAAAAGCGAACATATGTATCGAATGGGGTTCGTTGCAGTCACGTTTGGTACCTGTTGAACTGGATTACATGGATTTTTTAATGTGATTATTTTCATTGGTTTTTCCATGGAATGCCAGTTACTACGGTTATTAGTATTAGTATTACCATCGATAATGAGGACATAAAATCGAACAAGTCGTAAACGTGACATAAACATCCAAAGTGGATGATCACCATGAAATATTCATACTCTATTGAAGGTTTACTGAAAACATTTCGCCGAATGTGGATTCATCTAATTACCTATTCACAAATATATTTATTTGGCCAAAATGTTAGTATAGTTTCGAGCATTATTTTCTACACACATTTTTTGAGGATCGTTGAGTTTTACCATAGATTTGACGTGAACATTTTATTTTCTTTGAGTTCCTCCTGTAAAATAAAATTAATGAAAAAATTATAATTTATCTTTTATACGTTACGTAATAACATTATCTTCTGATCAATTGAAATCTTCTATTGCACTTGCCTAATTAAATTCATTAGTCTAATTCAACGCATTCGTTTTAATCAGTGTTGTGAAAATCTAAGTGCATTTCGTTAATATATTAAATATTATTCAAGGAATATTTCACATTATAAATGAAAGTCACAAGCAAGGACCCTGTTTAAATTTTCAATTACTGTAATTTCAAGTAATAATATTGATTTTTCAAACAGGAAGAGAAAACATTTTTCCAAATGTCATTTTTGACTTTTTGATTTATCTGCTTCGTTTGTCTTTGAAAATTATAATTTTTTTTATTTCATCCAATTATATAAAAAATTCCGATAGGATTTCCTACTTGTTTTCAACCCAAAAATATTAATTTTTTATTTCGAGACTAAAATCTCAAAGTACGTTTATTATGGCGTAATTTTAAATAGGATTAGTAGTTTTCCAATTATCGAAATTTCTCTAAAAATAAGAAAGGTATTTTTCAAAATGTCATAATTCGGAAAGTAATCATTGTACGAAAAACAAGAGATTTGTTCGCTATTGCCACTGGCGTATCGTTTTCTTTGGTCCACCTTTGGATTTTTGATAATGTTAGTCACCCAATTTTGGAAAAAAATTGCCCAAATTTCCTTTTTTTTTGGGTCAACAATTTGAATTTTCGAATGTCGGGATAGAATTTCCAGTGTAAATTCATGAGTCGATTATATGCTTTTTTTTTAAAGACGCAGTTCCATTGAAAAATCAATCGAAAAATAAAAAAAAATGTGACATTCTTGGAATTTGAAGATAACAGCAACTTCAACTGACCAAAACTCAAGAACACCTCAAACTTCAATAACCTTATCTGCTAAGCATAATGAAGTCTGTTAAATATTACAAGGCGTTGGTAGGTAATAAATCATCAACTTAGAATAATGTTGTTAAATGTTCATTATTTATGGAAAAAGCTTACCTTCCGATTACTGAATTTTGAAACTCTTTTGTAGCGAATACCGAACGCTAGAATCGTACTATTTCCATTAATTTAAGAAATTGAACTGAAATTACCCTTGATATTCTGAAATCCATAGAATTGCAGCGTTGTCAACTCGAAAAACCATTCGCCCAATAAGATATTAAATTCGACAGTTTTATTGATTATTTGTGGAAAATTCACCTCCAAAAGATAAACATTTTGAATTAGCCGTATTCTCCTTTGGGAGCCTGTTTAACTTTATATACCCTCTTCTTAAATTTCAATCACTTTCCACGTAACTCATCCGTTTCCCGTTCCAAACCCATTACCTTACGTTTACATCTCGACACCGCCGTAATTGTCTCGTTTCAGGTGGTAATCTCGTAGGCGATAAAAGGGGGAGGAGAGGAACTATGAAAGTTCGGTTTTCCGTGAAGCTGCAGAACACTTAAGTGACTATCGAACGGCTACGGTCTACTTTTTATCAGTTTTTCCGTCGGACTAGTGCATTAAAAGCTCCTCTCCAGCACACTCCATGTTAAATGAAAGTTGAGAACGTGGCGCGTGTTGCAGCGTGCTAGCTCGGAAAATCGAGAAGGAATGTTTAAATAAGGACCGTGTCGATGTCTCGGTATAATCGTCTCGATCGATCCTATAATGGAAAACTGAAGTTAAAGTAATGTCCTTAATGGGCCATGATACCTTCTCTCTTCCCCACAATATTTATATTAAAAAATCGATGAGAGGTCCTTTAACCCTGTTTACTGGTTTCCTGAAATAGGAGCATATTGTTCATAATAATGGTATCATCAATCATCCCCCGGTCATGTGCGTGAAGTAATCGAATTGCTCGCGTTCCCCGATACCTCCTGAGATATCACGCCGAGGATTGTTTCGTTAAAGCGGACGTTTCTGTGCTCTTAAATCGTGTCGACACTTCCTCTAGATAAATCGTTCGATATCGCTTTATTTACAATACCAACGGAATAATCTCGTAAATTCGCCAGTCGCTTCGTTAATTTCGGGCACGAGAACTATTAGGATGTTCGAAAGTTGGATGTGTCTGAGGAGGAGGAGTTGTTTTGGGAAGTGGAGGATTACAACTGATAGGAGGTTTCTAAAGCTGATTACATAGAATTGTCGCAATAATAACTACGCAACACAAGTGATCAGGTACCAGTAGTTGGGTTCATTAAATGCATCTGCTTGTATGTGAAAACTTTAAAATAATTTTATATAGGGGAGGATCTCATAGGCGAATTTCACCCCTTACAGGCGATAAAATAATTTCAAATTTTCATTACAAGGAATTTCTTTTCATCAATACAACCGGATTACAAAGAAACTGTTGAAATCATCAGTAGTAAATTTCAAAACAGTAGTAAGTTGCATCTTCAATAATAATTTTTACAGGCCGTGATATAACAATAGTTTCCTTCGAAATATATATTAAATATTTAAATACGTCATATTGAATTTTATGTTTGGTTAGATTAATGTTTTTAATTAAAATTTGTAAAAGACATTAATTTCCTATTCAAAAATGCTGTAAAATGGACGTATTATTTTCCGATTAAATTAGCGGTTGCAACCCTTACAAGTTGAACTTAAAATAACACCACGTTTTTAAATGTCAGTTCAAATGTAATCAATTGTCAGCGGTTTTGTCGTAAATGTACTTTTTACTTTTTCATATGAGTCAATAATGCATAAATGAGAAATATGATAGTCGGATCAATTTTTCCAATATGATTTATTAGCATTTCTAGACGTTATAAGGTCCCCTGAGTCCAGAAGTCATGTTTTTGAAAACATGTTTTCTGTGTATGTATGTAGATTTGGGAGTCTGTGATAAATTTTCCTCTGAAACTAAAAATCACAAACTATTCTAACTTTGTACTGCACCAGGACCTCCTAATAAGCTTTTAATTAAAATTAGCCACAATAGTGGGTAGTTTGTTCTAGTCAATTTTCGGTTTTTAGATATTTTTTTAATCTATTCTAGTATTTTTTTCTACACTTTAAACATTTATTCCACTATCGAATATGTATGATGTATTGAGTATGGACAGTTTTCGCTAAATAGTATCTGAGGTACACTTACAGAATAGCTTTTTAAATTTTGAATACTAGTTTTACTATCCGATGTGCAGTGTAATAAGTTTAATAACTTTTTTTGCTAAACCTTGTCTGAAGGACACCTATCGCAGCAAGAAGTTAAGATGTAACAAATCGATTTTCAGGGACGAATTCTAAAAGAAATTTTCACCCCTTAAATATGCTTTTTAGCTAATGTAACAGATACCTTCCTTTAATTATTAGTTTAATGAGCTTGAGTTATGGTGCATGCAACTCATGTACGTATGCACGTTTCAATTAAACATGTTGTGCAAAAACGGTTATTTTATGAAATCTGCCTAAAATTACCAAACATCACCGGTGCCCTTAGGTTGTTGGAACAAATTTTTGGTACAAAATTTGAATTTTCGTGCCTCTTTGATGGAACTAACCTAAGATGCCTGCAGCATTTAATAAGTGTGTTTGATTGAGAGATTTCCACTTTTCTATTTAAGTAGAAATAACTTTCTTTTCAAAGAAGTAAATAATGTCTTGTACCAATTTAGAAGGAGTATTAACCAGACAATATTTAAGGAAATTAGCTATTCTGGTTTATTACACACTTTCCACGTTCTCTTTGAGTTCATCTTTGGTGCGGCTTGTGCATTCCAATACTTGGGCTTACGTTACCGAATTCTTTAAAAATATGTAGACGTGTTCTCGGGGTTGAAGCTCAAATGCCAGAGGAAGTTTCTAAGAGGAAGAGGAATTTGTCTAAGGAAAAGGATAAAAAAAACACCAGTGAATGTCTTTATGTAAATACGTGAAAAACCACGTCAAGACATCCACTGGTGTTTTTTTTTTGTTTGTCCTTTTCCTTGGACAAATTGGGGATTAACAAGAAAGTTTCTCTGGCATTTTAAAAATATGGAAAACTGAGTCATTCACCCTTTAGAAGTCACAAACACTATAATAGTAAGTAGACAGATTTCTGTTCACTGGTTTCCTTATTATCTGCTGTAAGTTGCTCTATTTCCCTTCGCAAAATATTCTGTCGTCGGCTTCATGCGAAGCCTCTCCCGTGCGATATCGCACACTGGTCGATATACCTACCGGACGTTTCCCGTTAAAACAACCCCGTCGTTACATCGATACGTTTTTGTTTACGGCCGATGTATAATTTTCGCCGCTTGATGCCGACGGACGAGCCCCCGGATTAATTATTAAATTAAACGTCCGTCACCCATCACGAGGGTAATTATTTCCGTATTTATCGTCGTCGAATAATCGTTTTATGAACGTCTATTTCCCCATCTCCCTCCTCTCGTGTTTTCGCGGGAATAAGGGAGCTTACGTCCACACAAAAAGCCCCCCCTCGAATCGGTTCGAAATTTAATGCCGACGGTTACAACGGGCGGGAATCGTTTAAAGAAAATTAGCCGAAGGAAGGAACGGAAAAGAGGAACATTTCCAGGATTGGAACCCGAATAGGGAGACGAGAAGGTTTTTTTTTTCATTTCGGCAAACGTGGCGTAAATTAAACCGACAAAACCTATTAAAATATTTACTGACGATCGGGTTGTTTGTTTCCAGGCGATTTTCGGGGGATGTTCGTGATTCGATCGCGGAGCGAAAATTTAATTTCATGGCGATACTTTTTCTCATCGGCAATATCGATCTTTTAACCTTTTCCGGGCGAAAATTGGCACGTACAAATCATGTGCTTAAGTTACACGATTTTCTTCCGTTTATCGTGAAATTTATAACGTTGCCATCGTAACACCTGAGGATGCGATAGGTTCAAACTCCATCTTTGGAAAATAGCCCAATCGAATTAGGATTTCACGTTGCAAAAATTTTTGATAGCAATTTTCCTTCGGAATTGTTTAGGGGAGGTCACTGACAGTCAGTGTTGTTAAGTATTTAAATACATGTATTTAAAAATGTATTTTAAATACGTTTTATGTATTTAAATACATAGTTAAATACATTGGTTTAGTTTGTATTTACTGTGTATTTAAAATACATTTCTTCTGGCATTTTATATACAGTAGTTCAAATACATTTTTGGGCAATATTAAGATCCATTATTTGCTAAATTTATCCTTAAATGCTTACATTTATTTTATTTTGTTACAGTAACAACAAATGCGCATTTTTATACATTTTTTGAGCATATTTCCGGCTGTTCATTTGTATTTACATTTTAGTTTATGTACTTACATGCTTATTTTGAAGCTAATTGTTACAGTTATAATGATCCTACGACACTTTTAAAGGAGTTGCGATTATCTTAACGAAGGTGTACAATTCATGAAGTTTTTAAAAAAGTTGTGACATTGTAAAACAATTTTTAAGGTACCAAGTAGCATGTCGACATTTTTAAAGAAGTCGCAGTTATCTTAAACTTAAGCTGTTGTTTCAAAAGAAGTTAAGGAGCTTCTAAGGAACTTATGACAACTCTAATGCAACACAAATAACTTGAACTGCCGTATATGAAGTTGGAAAAATAACTAATGAAGTTTTTTAATTAGCTACTTCGTTAGATCAAGTTAAAAAGTAAAGTGTCTAAACTGTCGACATCTTTGCCTTGGGATTATTTTTTAGAAGTTTGAAACCTACATTAGTCTGTTGTGTTTTAAATTATCACTTCAATTTCTAAACGCTTGTGTACAAAGTAGTTGGTAAATTTCGGAAAATTGAAAAAATGTTACAATTTCATGAAGCAAAGAAAATAATTCCTAACACTTTTTGAGAATGTTTTAAGTGTTAAAACCATAAACTTAGGTTTAGTGTATAAAAGTCAGCCTATGTATTTGAGGCTTTTTAATACAAATAACTTACATATTTTGAAACTAATTGAAAACTTCACAACTTCGGGCAATAAAACAAAGATTTTAGAACTTCATTAGAAAGTTTCCATTAGAAATTAGATTCTATTTTCTTAAACTGATTTAGTAATTTCAAAAATTGAATAATTTCAACAATTTCACGAAGAAAATAATAGGAATTCTAAGCTTCCTGGGGTTATGCTTAACATTGCTGCAATTAAGAATAATTTACAACTTTAAATACTGTTTAAATATAAAAACGAAATACTTGTTACTTGTATTTAAATACATTGCCCAGAGAAGTATTTAAAATACATTTTGTAAAAAGTATTTGCGTTTGTATTTAAATACATTTTTAACAACACTGCTAACAGTCTAAATTTAGATTGCAGGGGTACCAGATCCGTTGCTTCATCCGCCATCTTGAATTGAAGGGTGATTTTTTGTTTATTAAATAACTCGTTTATTTTCAGTTTTACACGAAAAATAGCTATTACAATAGTTGTTTGAAATTAAATTTCCTATAATTTTGGTTCCTATCATTTTCTTCCTAGGATCGATATTTTTCGATTTATACCCGAAAGGGGGGGTGAATTTTTGTCTATTGAACAACTCGTTTATTTTCATTTTTACGCGTAAAATTGTAATAAACTGATGGATATTATTCGATTTATACCTGAGAAGAGGTGAGAGTGAATCTAAGTATTGTATTATTGCGTTTATTATTGTTTTCGTATTAAGTAATATTTTTTTCGATCCAACGAAAAAATTTATAAGCACCAAAATTGTGGGAAATTTGATGTCAAATAACTTTAGTCATAACAATTTTTCTCGTAAAATTGACAATAAACTTGCCAATACAATGGTAAGATTTTACCCCCACCTCCTCTCAGGTATAAATCGAAAAATATCGATCTTACGGCAAAATTGATAAGGAACAAAATTGTAGGAAATTTTATTTTAAACAACTTTGTTAGTCACCATTTTTCGCGTAAAATTGACAATAAACGTGAAAAGACAATGACAAAATTTCACCCTCTCCTTTTCTCGTATATACATAAAAAAATATCGATCCTAGGAAAAAACTGATAGAACTAAAATTGTAGGAAATTTTATTTTAAACTACTTTGTTTATTACAATTTTGAAAATAAACGAGTTGTTCAATAGACAAAAATTCACCCCCCCCCCTTTTCGGGTATAAATCGAAAAATTTCGATCCTAGGAAGAAAACGATAGAAACCAAAATTGTAGGAAATTTAATTTCAAACAACTTTTGTAATAGCTATTTTTCGTGTAAAACTGAAAATAAACGAGTTATTTAATAAACAAAAGTTCACCCTTAAATTCTAGATGGCGGATGACGCAACGGCTAAATTTAGACTGCCAGTGACCCCCCCTAAACAAATCCGAAGAAAAATTGCCCCTTTTTGGAGCTAATTCGATCGAGCTAAAATAATTGCTAGTGATTTCGTTGTTATCATATTATTACATATACCGTAAGTAACTTTCCAAAAATCGTCGGTTCCCCTTCGTTCCATAAATAATTTTCGAATTCAGCCACGCCACAGTCTGCTTCAAATTTAAAACCTCATCATACTCGAGCTTCGTAAATGTCTTCTCGCTGCATCAAATTTTGAAGTTGATAACCTATGCAGATGTTTCGGTCGGTGCGGTCGAAAGGGTCCAGTTAATATTTGATCTGAATCCATGTGTTTCGAAGAAGTTTCGACCAGTGTTGCATTATTGAATGTCCTCGTTATGGATTCGGTTCGACGTACTTATTAACGTAAGGCTCGGTCGTAAGTTCGTGAGTTTATTTTTAGGCTTCTCAACAGGTGAGAATAGTCGAAAGTCTGGGAGATTTCGTCGTTCCGACGTGGGACGTTAATTAGATTAATTGGAGTGAAGATTTGTTACGATCCTCACGAAAGGAGAATGATACCGAAGACGTGTGAGATTCCTCCTTTATGTGAGAAAAGCGCCACTCCCCTCGGAGTTAAATTTTAACGGCTCCGAAACTCGAGAACGGTACGCTTCGGTGGTAACAAAGAAAACACCTCGTTTTTGATAAAATACAAATATCCCCGACGGTTCTACGCGAATAAATTTCAATACAACACGTGAATATATATACTATACCAAAATAAATGGATTCCGCTACCGTAATAATGGCGAGCGTGCAATTCTCGGCTACTTCGCCGCCGAAACGGTTTCATGTCCTGAAAAATAGCTGTTTTTCTCTCCCGTCCCTTTCTGTCGATAACAGTCCGCAAAGCCGGGATTCATCGTTGGTAAAAACTCGATTTCGGTCGTTCTATTTCCGACAAATTAATAAATTTTAAAGTGGACGTTCCTCTGTTCGATCGGACGGATAAATGATCGCCGCGAGATGAATGGGGAGGATTTTTTTCCGAATTAATCCGACAATAGCGATCGCAGGATAAATCGTTAATCGTTACTCGGACGATCGTGAGGAATTACGCTGCAGCACGTCGAAAGTATGAAGTATGCAATATTGTAACGTTTTCGACTATCCAAATAATTACCCTTAACTAATTTATTTAATACAAGCCGTACCCGGCATGCGTCGCAATGCCACGTAAAGTTTAAAGAAAAAAGATAAATAAAAATTATAGATTACCCGGTGAAATTCCTATCATCTACATATATTTTTGAAAAATAATGTCAAAACAATACAAAATTTTTATCTACATTAAATGAAATGCAACACAGTTATACACGTAATCAATTTAAGGCTTTCTGATTTACTATATTTTCCGTCTTTTTTTGCGGTGCGTAAATTTATAAAGATGATGGTTTTACGACTCGCAAACACGCGACGTATAATTGTCCATGCGCGAAACCGGGAAACTCCAAGTTTATTCCGCAAACTGTCCTTGTATTAGCAATTGTATATTATCTTTTTAAATTTTTAATAAATAATTTATGAAAAACTACCCTGAAATTAGGTATGAAATTTTCCTGTACAATATGCGTTGCACCAAACGACGTAATTTAAAAGCAATTATTATATGTTTGGATGTTGGCCAAGACATATTTAGAGTCATTTCCCACCCCAGAAACTAAAGAAGGTAATGGATCTGGTGGTGGGAACAATTACGGCAATTTTACTTTACCACCAGCACAACATAATCCAATAGATTCACCGCTGTATTTTAACGCTTTACAATATTGACAACCGATTGTCATTTCTCCAATCGTTACGGATTCTTCGGCACAATAATCTATTTCCGGGTCGTAGTGGAATGCTACTCGTTCCAAGTTTACAGAAACACTGCGTCTGCGGAATCGCTCTATTTCATTGGTCTTGAAGTGCGCTCCACGTTTTGGGCATTTGTTGCTCGTAGTACGTGCATGACCATCTTGGTGTTGATTCTGCCATGTCTTTTTCAGCTTGTCTAAGTAGTTTTTTGTTTGTTTGTTATTTT
Source organism: Cryptocephalus moraei (assembly GCA_946251905.1). Lineage (NCBI taxonomy): Eukaryota > Metazoa > Arthropoda > Insecta > Coleoptera > Chrysomelidae > Cryptocephalus > Cryptocephalus moraei. The sequence goes on from OX276452.1 coordinate 45,719,859, forward strand.
TACCTTTAGTTCGATTCGTCGGTAATTCTGTTCGGTCTGTTGTTTGGGTTTCTTCACTTCCGGTTTTGGGTCTTGTATTTGTACCTCATAGACTTGTTTCTTGTGTGTTTTATTCGTTTGACGTCAGGTACAGTCGAATTGTCTTGTAGTTTTCCTCGGTCCTTTTGAAATAGTGTGATCTTATATAATTGTGCTGATCGTCAAACCCAAGTTCATGAAACGCCTCGTTGTTCTCTTAGGCTTTCCCCCTTAGTGCTTCTAGGTGATCAATCCTTTTTTGTAAGTATTCCTTGGTTTTTCTTGCACTTCCGTTTTACTTGCAATTATTTTGTAGTTATATGATTTCTTAGGCTATTTTTCCTTGTTCTTGAATCAACTCATCTGCTTGTTATATCTTGTCGTAGTTGAAATTTTGAATTTTTTAACTTAATTCTCTGGAAACGGTGGTTGTGACTTATTCAGGACTTTGCTTGTCTTCTTGACTTCCCGCCGTTGTGTTGGCGTCGAAGTTCTTGAAGTTTTGGAGTTGTAATCACTGGCGGCTTTTCCTCCGGCTGCAGTGACAGGATATGTCCGTCGTTTCAAATTTGTAGAATTTGTAGACTTAGTGTCCTGGTGAAGTTGCTTTGACTTACTCAGGACTCTTCTTGGTTTCTTGACTTTCCGCTTTTGTGTTGGCGTCGTGTAGACTTTGTAGACTCGGTGCCCTGTCGATCTAAATGCTGTTGTGTAAGATGTGCCCGAACTCGTTCGATTCCAGTATTTACTGTTGAACGTAATTTTGTCATACCAATACGAATGTTATCTGTCTCTCACCGGTCGTCAGTCGTCAGTGCGATTTGGACGTGAGAGCTCGTCTCGTTGCACATTTGATTGACTTCGACGACCTAAGTCCATCTTCTCCTTGGCATTTTAAAATCAATAAAGTTCTCGCGCACTGACAAACTGATGATAGATTGTAATAATCGTCTTGACATTTATTTATTTGGCAACCAACTGACACTATACTTTCATTTGTTTGATTATAAATGTCAAATTACAAAACGTACCTTTTTCAGTATTTCCCTTACTTATTATTTATGTTTCTCACCGAAAAACCTTCCCTGAACTTCCAGAAATATTTCAAGATCAAAATTAGCAAAATCCGTCAAGCCGTTCTCGAGTTCAAGGTAGACAAACGAACACAGCAATCCATTTTTATATATATAAAGACTAATAACTTGTAACTAAATAACTACAAACCTTGTATCTCGCTTTGTTACCTTTTTGACCTCCTTTGGACATCTTATTTTGTTTCATCTTTTCCAGCACTGTTTTAACCATATTTCGCCTTTTAGAATAAAAGTGAAAATTTTTGCCAAGTGTTCGTCTTTCAGAAAGAAACTATGCTTGTACCAATCTCATTTGACTAGTGATCCGATTTACAAGGAACCATATACGCTATGAATATCCTAACGTTGTCCTAATATCATTATCAAACTGAAATATCTTAGCGAAAACCCATTGACCAGTGATAAAAATCCACAAACAGAAATAAACCATTTTATGGCACTATGGGACGAACTATTCGCTGGACTTTTATGTGCATGCCACTATAAACGATAAGGGTTACGAGGTCAATTGCACAACATTAAATTTACATTTTACTACTTTTAGTTGCTTTTCGAGATCCACTTGCCAAATAATTTCTGGAGCATAAGTAGGCCAGTTGATAAGCGCAGAAATCGACATAATTTAGAAGTTGTTTTATTGGATTTCACGAACGTTACGGGAATGATGAACACAAAATATTTTAATGTTCAGTTTTATTGTTACAGGCAAATTCCGTCTCAACAGTTCAGTTGTAATATAGCTCTGAGGGAAGTAATGAAGTATGATTTTAATTATCAAGAGCTGGATATTTAATATCTGTTTGTACCGAATACATATTAAATACTTAGGGAGGAGGAGGGGGTGCTAATATCAATATTTGAATCACGAACAAAATTGCCGTTACAGATTTTATGAAATGAAATAGTTATTACGTTATGTCGTGAGGTTTAATGAAACTTTCCCGCCAATTATTATAAGAAACACGTTCATCGACAGTGCGTAATCATAGAACAAGACTATAATAAATCCACTGAGAAGAAAACATCCACGAAACGAGAAAAGGTAGTAAAGTTAGACAACACCTAATACACGTCGTTTGTTATTGGTGGAAAAGTCATAAAACTTTTGGCGGGAATTGTTGATGTACAGAGTGGGTTCAGTAAAATTAACAAGTTTAGTTGTCTGATCTATGGTTGTCTGTTTACAAGCGTTCAGGAAAGTCATTGACGGTGATAGTGGACTTTTAGTTGATGGTTTATTTTAATTTATCGCTATTGTTATTCAGGTTTTTGATATAAATTTATATAAACATATTTCTGTGATTTATTGCAATTATGGAAAGACACCTTCCCTGCTCGCCCCCCAAAAAGAGACCTGGAACATACTTAAGCTGCGGGGAGAAAACCATCATTTTAAATGTATACAGAAAAGAAAGAAATGAACATCCTTAATAAAATATTAGTAAAAGATAAATTATATTCAAGGCGATCATTCTTAATGCGACCTTGTACTTATTCGCTAGCTGGTCGCGCGCTTTGAATTTCGACGTTTGTGTTTCATGGAAGTTTTCTTCTCGGTGGATTTACTATAGAAGTATTAAAATATGTAAATTGTCAGGGAAAGGAAATATGATTTTTCCATCTTATGGATAAGACAGTAGAAACTCATCTTAGAACAGTAGGTTATAGTAGGTAGTGATATACTTTTATTCCTACTTACACTGTTCGAAACCATGAACCTGGTTCTGAGGCATTCATAGTGATAATATATTGATTCTAGGGCATAAATCTGATTAATATATAAGGGGTTCTTGTCAGTTATGAAATGATTTTTATTCATTATTTTAATGAGTACCTTTTTTGTAAATTAAACAATAGATTTAAGGCAGTGGTGTACGCCCCCCCCCCATGCTATTATTCCATAAGTGATAATACTATTGAAAAAGGCATAGTAAATCAATCTCATGGTTTCCAAACTCAAGATTGCAGACAGTTTGTAGAACAAGAAAACAATATATTTGGTCTTACTGTGGAGATAGTTCGCATGCTCAGTCCATCTTAAATTATAATCAAAGATGGTTTCTAAATATTTACAGCTTTCAACTCTTTTTAATTTTTTACTATCAATATGCGTAGGTCAAAATTTACAGGTACACTATCTTGATAATTACCAAAAGTCATGTACAATGTCTTATCTATGTTTAAGGTTAGTTTGTTTAGTGCCAACCAACTTGATATATTTTTCAACTCCTCGTTCATCTTAGTTTCTATAGCTTTCCAGTTAGTTTCTATAGCTTTCCAGGTAATATTTGTTATTATTTATTTATTTTTTATCGCAGCTTAAATATTTGGTGTTTTTTGGTTTGATGTATTTCGTGTATCTTTGGTGTAACTTCCACAAAATGCCATAGACTTTGTTTTCGTCTGTGGGATGTGGAATTCAATTGGTGAAGTTTGTAAATTCACATTAAGGCCTATTATTATTCTAAATAGTACTAGTTTATCACCTCATATCTAATAATTCAATTAGAGCGACTCATATATTTAGGTACACTTACACATATATTTAGAACACAAGGTGTTTTGACATCTTTTTTACAATTCCTAGTTATGGTTGCATAAATAAATTAATTACCTACTTATTAATTATTATTATTATTATTATTATTATTAATTAAGCTAGTGCCGATAACTTAGTGATTAATTGTCGCGCTATTTTGTTTCATTATTGTGGGAAAAACGGCGGCTGTGAACATATATGTTTGTTCACCTGGCACTTTTTCCACATTCACTTCAAACATCATCATCATCATCATCATCGAAACATTAGAGCAGACCGATTTATATAGGAACGATACAAAAAACATCCCCCTTTCCGATACTTTCCCCGTCGTTCCTGCCGTTGTTTGTGTTGTATAATTTGTCGGGCGGTGGGAAAAAGCTCGTCACCGGATTGGGCGAGAGGGAGATCCTTCGGATCCAGCGTTAAAACAGTCGCAATGCGGGAACACCGCCTTTCGAACCGTGCAATGCAATGACTCGCAGCGTCGCCCTCGGGGACGATTCCAATTTGTTGATTTTTGCCAAAAAAAAGGAGCGTTCGCCGATAAATACATCCGCGATTTCCGCCAAAAATTCCCATCACGCTGATTAAAATTTAAAAAATTTAACGATATTTGTTCGAGGAACGAAATATTTGGAAATCCAGCCACGTAAGAATTTTCTATATTTAGTCGACGTTCTTGTGTAAACGTGTCCCTTTCCACAGTTAAATAAAATAAAATAAAAGCGTACCTCTCCACTTCGTCATTCGTTACCACTTTTTATCAGTTTATTGCCTTTATGGTCCCCTGAAAGCCATTGTTTCTATTTATTTCTCACGGCACGTATATTACCTATTACATTTCTATGAGAGTCCATTTGCCCTTCCCTATACATACAACGACGACGGCTCTTATCCAAAAGAATGTTTTTGCGATAAGCTCCATGCCTCGCTCTCCAATTACGTTCCAATTAATCTGTATCAATAAAAACGGAATTTATATATCGATCCCGACGGGCGCAACGGATAATCCGCATTTACAATTAGATTAGCGATGAGTTAAGTTAATATCGACGCCGTAGGATAGAGCGAATAGCTTCGCGAGCAACGCCTCGAATTGATATTCGAATGTTACATCCGCGAATTACTCGAAGGATTTGTAAATTTAATTTGATTAAAGTACGTGTGATTGTTCGGGCGTATTCACCGCGATCCTCTGCTCTCGGATACAGTTGTTGTATTTGACGTTTCTCGCTCGGTGACTCTCCAAACAAACGAACGTGTACTTTCGAGGGAGATTAACGAGGAACTGATCCACATAAATACGAAACCCTGGCTTGGTTGTACGAAAGTTTCGCTTTGTGGGGGAAAGCAACAAAGTCTTGAATAATCAAATAGATGTTAGAACTAGAGATCGTTTCCCGTACATTCGTTGTAGAAATAAGATGCGTTATTTTAGAATCATCTCAGTTATTGTTATGCATCCTATGTACCAAACTTTGTGCATTTTTTGGTTCGTTTGTTCTCATTAGATAATGTTTTTTAATTTGAATCGTTACTTTCCAAGGTATTGCAATGTTGTTTAATCCAAAACTTAATAATTAATCACTATTCTTATTTTTAATTTTTTTCTGAATTATAATTGTGATAACTTACGACATATTCATTGAAATTCTACTCCATCATTGTAAATGTTACAAACGTGAAATAAAACTTCTCTATTCAGTTCATATTATACAAAACAAATTGACAGTAAATAATGATCAAACCTTCTTTAATTTGTGAAAATGGTGAATGTGCTGCTTGATTCGCATACCTATCCCAAAACATTTAATATTTCTGGAAAAACATTAATTTTGAATTAAATAGAAGTGAGACCTTTTTATAAAAAAGATTAAGGAATCTATTAATATTAAAGTTTGACACTTTGCTCTAGGACGACATGAATTCTTGAACACAAGGGATATTCAGGATTTTTTCATGAATTCTTCAAGAAATTTTCCGGAATCTGCAGGTTCCGTCAATAATGCCTATAAAAAAATATAATAATTTTTAATGACCCTTTCAAAAGTAACGAATTATTATCCATTGGGAAATGTTTTGTAATATTTTAGGAAGTTTTGTGATTTAAAGAAGAATCTGAATTAATTATAGATATTTCAGGCTATGTCCAGAGGTTCTGTGATTCCTTAATTATGCTCTAACTCCGGAAGTGTAACTTTCTACACTTCTTTTATTATAACAAACCACAAAGAACGTAAAGACCAACCAATTACCCCCTGATATAATTTCCATAAAATGTCACAAACTGCCCTAAATTCTTCATAACCTTCTGGCTTAATCAGGAGTACTGTTAAAGTGAATCCATAAAGATAGTTTAGATGAAGTTTTCTCAGTTTTAATTTTTGTCACAATAAATTTTCATTCAATTAGCCACGGTAAGCGGCATATAAAACTTTTTCAATTAAATATGTGCTTCTAGCCACATATTTCTAATAAATTTAAAAAAAATGTGGCTAACTAGTAATTTAAAAAATAGACACCAAGTACTTAATAATACGACGATGATAGTCGTGTAAGTTAATAGATTGTAATCTGAAACATACTAATGCATCTAATTTAAATGATTACTTACATTACTAACAAAATTTTATTTAGACTGTATTTTATTAAAAATATTTCTGATTATAAATGAAAATAAACCTCGACACGATGCAAAGGTCAAGAAGACTATAATACGTATTACAGATCTTCCAGTTGTCATCTTTTCTTCGGTTCTTAGATTTCTTGTTCTTTAGGTAACGAAACACATCAATATTTAATCATGTTCCTTGAGCACAATCCGAATAATTAAGGAAATGGGGAAACTTTAATAAGTTTAACAATACATTGTAATTCCGCTAGGGTAGTGCAGCTTTAGAATTATTAAAATTTAATTATTAATCGTTGGTAATTGCACCTACACGGAATTGATTCCTTCGAAATAAAGTCGTAGAGCTTGAGAGCGTCGTCGTAGATGATGGCCTTGATTACGTCCTACAGGAGAAGTGACGAATACAAGTCCGCCATTATATCTCCTTCCTGAAATTTTAAACTATCATCGCCGGTGTTTCATCGATCTCCCCTGTAAATTCCCCGTCGATTTAACCGTAAATAACAGTTATTCCCATTGCGAACACACAAATGTCTTACCCAGTCGCCCCTAACAACGACCATCGATCCCAATTTAAATGAAATGAGCGTTCATTTCTCCATCAAGCGCCGTTTTATTAATACGACCTTTAGAGAGGATCGTCCGGTACCCAGAGTAAACTTATTTCAATCTAAATAAAACCCCTCCCGTCGTATAAATCCCCTTTTTACCGGCTCGGGCAACTCCTAATTTTATTACAAGACTCCCGTCTTTTTTTAAGTCGGCGATTAGGTCGCCATCTATTCGGTCCACAAATTCATCGACGCTCGAAACTAAACTCCGAGAGTTGACCAAACGCAAACTGATCGTGCGGAAACAGCAGAGATCTTTGTGTAAAGTTGCTTGCCGCTAAGTTTACTGGAATGGGAGGAGCTGAGTTTTATTATAAGTCGCTGTCCGCGAACCGGGAGTCTGATTAAGATTAATGCTGTTAGGGTGCAATGTTGGGAATTTAAAATTGTTCTGTCTCGTGAAAATCTTCAAACCCCAACGGAAAATCGTAGCTTCTTGGGGAAAATTTATTTATCTTTGTCCGTTTCTTTGAGAAATTTACTGTAATTCCAGTACTATTGCTTGAGATGTTTCCGTTTCTGCCTTCGAATAGAATCCGTTGCTAATTCAAATACGATGCTTATTAAATATGGAATGCTTTAGAGGGAAGTAAATGCAGAATTGCCCCTGAACAATTTTTATTTTTGTTTATTTCGACTTGATTCAAACTAGCATCCTTTCCATAAATTTAACATGATTCATTTTAGAGAAATTTCCTATTCTAGATTTTCAACTTTTTACCATGCATCAATCGCTACTACCACTTCATTTGTACTGATCTTTACATCTAAGATCTGTATTGGATTGATCACAATATCTGTACTGAAATTATTTCGAAGTTAAAATGTGTGTACCTACCTCAAAATATTCCCTTAAATTTTTCGTCAAGGAATTCGAGATGAAATCGTCGAGGATAATGAGAATTGTACGAATTTGAGGAACTCGGTATAATACTTTCTTCGATGAGGCTCAAAAAATATATAATTTCGCTAAGTAGAAGCTTAAGGGAGGATTTCTGGCATTCCATCTTTTAAATGCAAGGAATTCGTATTTTTTAATAATAAAATATAATGAGGGGTAATAACGAAGCGGGTATAAAATATTTCAGGATCTTGTGTAATTTACTTTTCCTTTTTTCAGTTAATCCGTGGAATTTAATATTGGAAGTTTTTTGAAATAAGCATTACAATCAGTTATTGTAAGGTGGAACAAGCTAAAATTGAAGTGAGTTAAAGGGGAAAGTAGGTTTGCTGAGGTAAGGGAAAGCGTGTTGGAAGAATGGAAATATTTAAAGAAAGATGGTTAAGAAATGAATCACGTTGATTACTTGTTTTGGATAATTATTAAAAGTTAGAGATGCATTTTAAATAGCCAAAGGGAGGGTACCATTTTATAGTACCTAACAAAATATACCTTTCTACCAAGTTTAAATTCATTAAATCTGGACATAAACTCAAAACACTTATTTTTAGTCATTGTAATCCACTTAGAAATTCTAACATAGGCATTTTTAACCGACATTTCAATTAGGAAAGCAATTTAAAATGCCCACACAATAAAGAAAACTTATTATTGATAACTGTATGGGGTCCCAATAATATTCAGAATGTTTCTATGTGTTCTTGTTTCTGTAAAAATTGCACACTTCATTTGTTTTCATTTGAAAACAAGTGAAATAGAAGGCAAAACTAAAATAAACTTTCATGGATTTTAGGCCTCTAGAGCAATTTGGAATTAAAGAAAATCGGTTTCTGGTTTTACGAGAAGTTAGCATTAATAGAGACTGGTAGAATGTGTACTTAATATTTAAATTAAATCCTCATATTCAGATGCCCATTTACCGATACACCGATACAAAAACAAACAAAATACCTAATATTACAAGAACAGCGCATACTTACGCTATCCAAAATTGCTTTAATTCAATTCATAGCATTTTAGTCGATTATATAATTGCATTTAATAGTATTCGTTCATTCTTGATCTCATGTAGTTCTTTGATCTACAAGAAATTTTGAAAAATGGAAAGAAATTAATATTTCAAAAGTATACTACTTGACACACATAATATGTGAAGTATAATACATATTCGGACAGTTAAAAGCTTTTTTGTTGAATATACTTATAACACCTATTCTATATGAGCGTGATTTCATTAGAATAATGGTCAAGAAAACGTTTTGGACTGATATGGAGCCGGTGGTGCTCGAAATGCACCAGCGAGATTATAGACACCCCGTGGCGTTAGGGATCGTACCTGTTGGCCGTTCGCAGGTAGTGGTCAGGTAGTCCGTACTACCAAACAATATAAAATTGATTATAATTCAATATTATATTCTAGCGAATTTTGATTAACGCGAATATATTTTTATTAAGATCGTTGTTTCTTCCTCTATATATCGATACCAAACTCAAAATATTTCCAACAAAATCAAATTGTTTTATGGTTCTAAATGTGTATCTACTCACTAATATAAAGACGAAATTGTTGCATATTTGAGAAACGGAACCAGGCACCAATAACCGTACCAAGGCAGGTAACTATCGGTTAAAACAAACCTTTTATATAGTTGACCATAATATTTTGCTAATATTTAATACAATCATAAAGGCCGACCAATCACAAACTTGTTTCATGGATCAAACCACAGTTTAGATATATCATAGAGAGAGATATATCATATACTGTGATAAAACCAGAGCACATTCCTGGAACTTTACACTACTTATGTGGTAAACAACATTAAGGAGGTATAACAAGTTCTCTTTTCATCAAGATAAAGATTACAGGTCAAGATTTCTCTTTCTCAAATATGTAACAATTTTGTCTTTATATCAGTGAGTAGATACGCATTTATAATTTCGTATATGTTGAGAAATACCTATACTCCTATTTTCACCAAATATAGACCACAAACCATAAAACAATTTGATTTTCTTATAACTTATTAAAGTTTGGTATCGATTTGTAGAGGAAGAAACAACAATCTTAATAAAAATATATTCGCGTTAATCAAAATTCGCCGGAACATAATATTAAATTATATTCAATTTTATATTGTTTGAAAGTGCGGACTACCTGACCACTACCTGCGAACGCCCGACAGGTACGATCCCTAACGCCACGGGGAGTCTATTATCGGCTTGGTGCATTTCAAGCCCGACCTATGGAGCCATACACTACAGTACATTGACGTTTGGCTGAGCTAGCAAACAATATCAGAACAATATCGGAAAAGGAAGAAATTACAATCTCTATCGAAGACTATCTATAAAGGAAGACCTTTCGCGGATTATCCCGTTCATCAGTAATCCATCCCGTCACGCGAGCCGCGAAATCGACTCCCCGGTCACTTTTATAGACTTCTCGGCTCATCGCCTTAGAATCCCATCCGATCCCCTTAAAATCCATCATCATTTGTCAGACACGTATTAAGCAGTGCCGCCCTCCCTCTCGCCGATCTCAATAGTTTATCAGAGTCGAGAATGCGATTTCATCCCCAGCGTGAGTTTCTCTATCTCCTCGCCGTGTGATTGATAGTCCTCCCTTTTAAGTCTCGTCTCATTGTTGCCTCGTGTCTCCTCGTTTGCCCGATTGTCCGCCTGTTTTCTGACGTTTCCGTCCGATTAACGTTGAATAAATCATCTCGTCTTCTTTCCCTTCTTTCTGGCGACCCTCCTCGGCGGGATTAGCGTCGCCGTGAGCGTGGGCGGAAGGGTTTTTAACCCTTTTTCCCTCTCCCGCGGGACGCGTCGATTCGTAAGGGCGGCCGAGCTAATGGCCGCGAAACAGGGTCACGGAAAGCGGGAGAGAGAGGGAGAGTGAGTTAGGAAGAGAGAGAGAGGGTGAGGGAAAGGGAGAGACAGGGGTACAAAAGCACAACCGTGTTGACCCGGGAACCGCCGTGTGTAAACACTCGGGAGCTTTGAAACTTGCTACCGGCCAAGATGAAACACGATACTGCTCTTTTTACGAGCCGGGCCTGTCTCATTTTTGGCGTTTTAGTGAGTGTACGATACTTAATTAGAACCGGAGGTCGTTTTGATAATGAACGGGGGGGCAAAGCCGATTAGTGGATTTCCGGTTTCGGTGGGGTGGGTGAAAGGATCACTGTACAGTAATTTAAATACAGTAAAACTGTATTTTCGGACCCTACGAAACAATCGTAAGCATAAAATTTACCAATTTACGATATCTGCCATTCTGTGAAATCAAATTACGGAAGTTACATGGGTTTCCCCATTTACAATTACAACCCTACAGAGGGAAATATGATTCCCTGTTGGCAGGTCCGGCTTGATAAAATCTAAAATTCAACTAAATAGAGACTAAAAAACTGAATAGAATATTAATTTGGAAATCGAGATATAGGATATGACGGTAACTTGTAAAATTTTCATAGTGCATTGACAATATTCTGTACCTAGTAAAAAATAATATAATACAAAAATAAAAACAGAGAAATAAAAAAAACTAAAGACAAGACATCCCTTATACGAAATCTTAACTTATACAACTAGACACATAGCTCTAACAGTTGATGTAACTTTCAAAATACATTTTCCTTAATCCATTCTTTTAACTTAATACCAGAGGCTATTTTGGCTATATTTGAAATTAATTATATTGGTCTATATTTAGTAATCTCACATTTTTTTCCTGATTTAAAATTTGGAACTACTTCAGCTGCTTTAAGGGCATCAGGCCATATTGATTTTTCAATACATTATTAAAGATATATGCCAAAATATCTGATATATTATTAGACATAACTTTTAGTGTTCTAATATTTATTCTGTCAACTCCCCCATTTTTCAATTTCAAATCATCGATAATTTCGTTTATTTCAAAACTGTCTTTAGGTTTTATAAAAATTATGCTCCCAATCATGTCCAGTAATTTAATCTTTATGCTTTTTTTTTATTTGTAAAATTATTTCAATTTGATTATTTTAAGATTATTAGAATGTCTTTTGTGTCAGTGAATACCTATTACGTCTCGCTAATAAAACCTGATATTTAAATTATAAAATAATGGGAAAAACCTGAACAGCTCTGCTATTTCGAATATCACTTACCCATTTTTCGATTTATTTTTGTCGTCGACACATGTAGAGAATTTTATCCAATTTCGTTATAAACGTTGGAAACTTGTTTTTCCAACGTTAATATTATTTGATATAGTATTTGAATAAACTTCGTATTCAGTCACGACTTATTGGTGTTTAGTTATCGACTTGACTCTGGAAGCAACCTGTGGCAGCAGAACATGATGTTCCTAAAATCTATTGCAGAATTAATGTAAAATTGTAAGATTATACTTTTTTCAATGTTTTACTTCTATCTGTACTTATGCAATGTAGCGGTTAGTCCATCATTTGTTAACAAATTAGCTTGACAGCTCTTCACAGAATACCTCCACTTCACCTCCAATTGTGTTGTTTCACTATTATGAAATTTGTGGTTTTCTACTATAAAATTAGTTTTACCTCTTTAATTCAACTTTTGCAGTTTTTCCATTTTTCTTACATTTCTTTCTCTTAACAATATGTAACAGTATACTGAAGAAATTAGTAATGAAGAACATGTTGTGCCCTGTTTGAACTCAAAAACTTTTAAAATCCGTGACATTTAAATCGTTATAATCTGGGAACCCTTATTAAGAAGTATGTAATTGGCGCGGCACTTTATTCGCATCATTAATAACTACCCCATTTAACAACTTTAAAAATTTAACGGAAAATTCAAACGTACCTACGTCGAACACCCATTAATTTGATTCATATGAGGTCTCTTTCAACAACTTTCCCCATTTCCAACAACTTTTCATTTTCCTCTGCGGGAACGATAAAACTTCGACTCGTTAAATGTGACGGACGGAATAGTTTCGGGACGCACCCTCGAAACGACGAAGTCGCACGCGAACCACATTATCTGCCATACGTTGAACCGACTTAAAACAGGATTAAAATCGGCGCCAAAAGAAAAACTCTTTAGTATTTGTCAAATAGCTTTCCGTAATGGAGTTTATTAATTTCATGCCCGACGAGATGTCTAATCTAGAATCTCTTTAACTGCGCCCCTTGGATGGGGTCCAATGGCGCCTTACGAGAGTCGCCAAACTTCCTGGATTGCTTGTTGCATTTCGAGGATTTATATTTTCGGTAATTTGGGCGGCGGTTCGGAAACAATTTTCGTACGAGTTTCACTCGAGGGAAAAATCGCAGATGCAACGAGTCGCCCGAGAAATATGACGCGTATTCGGCCAATGGAACTTTTTTAATTTTCTTGAAATGTAGTTGTTCGAGTGCCAAACACTAAGAAGTCTCCAAGTATATTGGTGTTACCTCGCCCAAGCAGATATTGCCGTACCAAACCCGATTTTAAGTCAGGTTTTTGTAGAAACTTTAATGAACAGTTTAAACTGACTCGACTTGATCTGTAATATTATTTTGAAAATTAGCGAATTTCAAAAGCACAAATACAATAATTATAGGGCAACGCCCTTTCGCCATTTACATGTCGAATTTTTTTAAAAATTGGCTCATCCTAACTAACTTATCCCTTTCTCTTTCGTTCGGTAGAATTCATGTTTAACTTTCCACTCCTGCAATTTAATGTCGACAAAAATAATATCAAAGAGAAACACTGGGGATATCTAAACGAGAAACATCCCCTTTAAGGCAAAAGGGGGTACATTTCCATTTTTCCCGACATAAACAAAATAGAATTTTTCTCAAAAACTACCCACACGACAACATTCAGTTATGTTGTTCATTGCCTAAATTAGCCTGTTGAGTATAATGGAGAATTGTCCATTTAAGGGTGTATCGTCGACGCACGATTTCTATACATACACATACCTATATTATCTGTGATCTCGTATATTATGTAACGGGTTCGAGGGATCGTAAGATTTCGCGTTAATATATTTCCCAGAGGGAGCTGGTCGAGAGAAAGAGAGATATACGCGGAGGACGAGGTGATTCGATCAAATGAGGTAATCGGGGGAAGAATTTATGAATGTACGTATGGAGAATTGGGAACTCGTTGGATTTTAGGAAACACACGCATGGGTTTCTTAACCTGGGTGTTATTTTAATGGGTGTATTAGACCGACTGGAGGAGCAATTTATGCTATCGGTGAAGCCGATTGAATAGAATACGTTAGGGTTGGAATATATGGCGGTTGCTTGGTTAGATAGAAGCAGTGTGGATGTTTATATACAATTTGAGTTAATAGGGTTCCGTTGGGTTTTTTAACACCATTACTATCGATTTCTGTTTCAAATAGTACAACTTGTACGAACCTTTCATTGTTTTTGTACAAGTTTAGAGAGTGGCCTAACGCGTCACCTGGTAAATATTTCTTATAAGTCTAAATATAGAAAATTTTGTTCAATCTACCGGCTACCGATCTACAACTGACAAGTGAATTTGGAAACTTAACTTAAACAACATCAACATCCTTAACATTCAGATCCACCAATTTCCATACCGCAGAACTGGACAATAGGAAATTTTAAGATTGGAACCCCTTCTTTTCCATTAAGATATGAATTAAGTATAGAATTTGTTCATGGAGTACTAATTACACAAGCAATCGTCAAATTAATTTTTTGCAATTCAGATTGAATCGAAATAAGTCCGATTTTTCGAAATTATGTAGGGCAAAAGTAATGTCTGTTGAGACTTGAAAATTTAATCACGCATAAACGAGCACCTAAGATTTCATACATATTTTGAAAATAATAGATTGGTTAATCAGGCTAGCCTATGAATTTTTCTAAATAATAATAATACTAATAGTAATAATGCCATCTATAATAATACCAGTAATAATATCAAAATGAAGTATCTTTTAACATATTAAAAATTTCAATGACGAAAAATCTGAAGATCCTATATGTAATATAAGTTCTCTATAAAAATCCCCAGGAATATTTTGTTTTTTCCTTTTTTTGTGACATTTATTGCCATTTTTTCTTCTTGAATTCAGTCTTTTCTGTTAACAAATAAACATTTTTGCAATTTTGATATTAAATGGTACAACAAATAAGATTTAGTTATTTCAACTTTTTGAACTGGCTTATAACGAAGCAACTATTCATTATTTAAAAATTATCGATTATACGAAAAAAGTGCGAATTTGCCAATTTTTACTAATCCAAAATTAGGTCAAAATCACAATTGTTCATAGTACCTACACAAATGTTATAATTTTCTTTTATCGGTTAATCGCCGCCCTCTCCATTCTCTCTCTGAAAAACAGCCCAAGCGCCACATAAACCCGGCCCGTAATGAACTCCCTCGAACTTCTCACAAATACCGAACGATCTAATTAATAATCGATAGGTTATCGATTAACACGAGGGATAATTCGCCTCGTTCCCGCCGCCCTTCGCTTTTTCCCCACATTGTTCCGAATCGCCAACTTCGATACGAACTTATTCGATTAAAATCGACTTATTTCTCCGAAGGAGGAGAAAGAGAACGAAGGGAAACTTCAGTTAGAAGAACCACACGAGGATAAGCTTTGCGACAAATAATTCCTGCTTTATTGTAGGCAGGGCTTTGTTTTCGACTGACAATTCTAATAAAGTTTTCTGGGGGGGAGAAGGAAGAGGAATAGCACGAGGGGCGAGGCCCGACAAGGGAAAATTCATTATTGCTTTTTATAAAGTAATAATTCTTTTTCTTTTGAAAATAAATCGGAATGGAACGAACGAGAATGATAAATGGCGATGTCGGAAGGCCGGGGAAATTGCGGAGAAAGCAATATGTACAATTCTCGCTCTCACGTTCGGTACAGGAGAGTGACGAATTTAACAATAGGTGGAAAGTTTAAATACGACGAGCTATATATGTAATTGGTAGGGAAACAGCAATAAAATATGGAGTAAAAATAAAAAAAAAATCATATAATAGCGAAATACAAAAAAATCTGTTTATATTCAATTATATCCCAAATGGGATCTCCTCTTCCGAACCAGACTGTTAGGAAACTCCGCATTTTATACTTTTTTATTATACATCTCCCTCGTTATAAAATCCCCGATACATTCCCACTTTTCTATCTCTATTAAAATTTCACACTCGAACGGGATAACTGTTTCAACCGCAAGAGCCATTATTACCCCCTCGATAATCCCGACGTGGTGGCGGATAACAAAGAGATTTAGTTACACAGGTTTAACACACATACATTCCCACTCTCACAACATGATTCCGAACGAGCCCGAGGATTGGACGTGTACTACGGGAAATCTCCTCTGAGATAGAGAACGCCGGATGGTAACTTCGCGTGGAATTGGAGCGGAAAATTGAATTAATTGTATGTGCCTGACGAAGACGTCGATAGACGAGGTTAAATGGGATAATTAATCCTTCGGGGATTGATGCCATAGTTAGCGGGACATGAGACGAACGACCTTCCTTACTCGACGAAATCAACACCGACGCTGACGTCGATAATGGAACTCTAGACCCGGGTAAACTTTGGGAAGTAATGATGAGATGAGAGCGTAAAATGTCTAATCGGGTACAGGCCATCTCGACACTTTACCTTTAAGGTAATAAATGTTAATACGCCAACTCAACACTACAGAAAACAGGTAGTTGCAATAGTGGCATTAACTGACAGGCCAAGTCGACACTATGACCTTGAACGCCTTAAACCGATTAACACAATTTTCTAGATACAATATACAATACACAATAGCTTTTCTACACATTCTACGGCAAATTCTGATGATGTCGATTAGGCTCAGTGAATACAAGTTTGATCATTGCCCCATTACATCACATGTTTGATCCTTGCCCCCTTGCGTTTACAACGTACTTTCGAGCGTCTCACATGACGTTCACGACTCAGAAAGCTTCCCGAAACTTGTCTGACCCACCTGAAATCAAAATGTAGCCTTCAGATACAACTCGGTGTCGAGATGCTCAATTATACTTTATCTCGTCCTACCTAGTGAGAGACAATAAAGTGTCGAGATGGCTATGCCGGGTTCCCGCTATGCCGTGGTGGCGAGTTGGCCTGTCGGCGTAGGGTGCTCAGTGTCGAGCTGGCGTATTAAGCTTTACAACACCTTCCTACCTAGGGGTAATAAAGTGCCGAGATGGCGTCCGCCCGTCTAATCTAAGTCTCGATCTCGTCTCGAGATGTAATTTTGATCTCGTCTCGAAAATTCTCGAAGTCTTGACTTTTATACCTCCGTTCTCCTGTTGATAAAACCACCACAGCCATGAATAACAAAACTGCAGATGGAAGAACTATCTAATAACGAGCTCATCGATCGGACCATTAAATGGTAAAATTGGCGGCTTTTATCGGTATAACTTTCTATACAGGTTTCTTACAATCTTAGAACACTTCGAACTGAAGTCGAAAGGGACGTTAATTTTTGTTTCTGACAATTTCCTCAAACACTTAAATCCCTATAATCCTAAAATTTTTGCTGCAATTAACTCCAGGGCAGTCCTTTCAGTCCGAGTCGCTTTGTCGAGGAACTCTAAATAGTCGTTAATAGTTCGTCAAGTCTTCTCTTCAGCTTCGAATTTAATTTTGAACATCTGCTGGAACCGCGATCGTAATAAATCCTTTCTTCGACGTTTCAACCGAAAAAGAAACGAAACACGGTCTAATCCAGTATGGTTTATCGAAAAGTTATAAACTCGTGAGTTTTATTTCTCTTTTGTGCTTTATTGTCGGATTCCTGTAGGATTTCCGATATATGTCTGACATATCGTACGTTATTCGTTGTCTGTGTGTCTCGCACTCGGAAAATTAGATTTAAACGGAATAAGCGCATCCGAATATTATCATTTCGGGCAACGTTACTTCAGACAGCCAAACTGTCCGAAACAATTGTAACATCCGATTTAATTTGAAGAGATCTATAGATTGCATACAATTACCGATCCAGTAGAAACACTTTTCTAAGAGTAGATATAGGACTAATCCATAAAGTACTTAGATCAAACGAGGTTGAATAAGCAAAATGATGTGATTTCCAACCAAAATAAATCTGAGTGCTCTTACCTCATTCCATTGTTTATATTTGTCATTTTTCGATGTGCTATCATTTCTAGTTTTTCTGTAAATTTCGGGCCATAGCATCCCTTTTTAAAATGTAACATTTGATTTTAACACCCTGTATATTTTGCCTTTCCTTGTATACCCTTGCGTGATAATTGACATCCTCTTCAAAAGTAATGGCACGATACTTAGTAATTTTCAAAAGGATAAATTTCAGTACTAAATGCAAAGTCTTACTAAAGAGGCGATTATTGAGACATATTACCACAGCGCTCGCGTATATCCTGAATTTGGTCCTCGGTAATAATGGTATGCATTACATATACCCACAAACTCATTTGTCTATAAAATATTACAAATGTTTGGAAAATTAATACTGATTCATTATATTGAAACCGTCTAATTTATTAAGGAGAAAATATGACTACTTCCATTAACAATAATTAACAACATTCTCGCCATTTATTAAAATACTATCTCAATTTCAATTCATCGTGTTCCCTAGAACAATTAACCGTTGATAGATCAACAAATATTAAAGCTATTAATTTCTCTACATTGTATCGAATTCTGCAATCTCGCTCATATTTATTTGAAGAATTGGTGTTTTTGGTAAACGTTAGGGATATAAAATAAAACTTGGAAAATAAATAGAATCTCGAGGGAACAATATACATGAAAGGAAACAGTAAAATAACAAAAAAAAGATCAAACAATCTGATGGGAGTGATGGAGTAGAGAAAAAATAACGATAGGACTTCCAAACAACGTTTCAATTCAATTGTGTTCGAAATTTAGACAGGCTATTATATTTTGTATTTACATTCAGTTGTTATTGATAAGGCTACTCGTAGTGTTATTTTTTAAGTACGTTTCAAGATTTATACTTTCTTATGAGGTTCAGTTATTGAATTCATTGCTTCAGTTCTTATTCCTTGGAAATGATCTAGTATTTTTATCTTATTCTAGCTCTACTGAAATATTAATTTTATATGTCTATGATATTTTCCGAATTTTCCTTTTTTTATTCTCTCGAGAAGGTTATGAACTTTTCGTAAAAATATGTACCTAACTATCTCGAGTGTGCATCAGCAAGTGACAATTAATTATGCTCGCATTTGGTACATAGAAATAATCAGCATAACTACCCAACGATTTATAGTCGGTATCGTTTAATGGAAACTGTTTACATTTTGCTATATTAAACTTCGTTGATGCTCAGGTTGAGAACAATTAAAAACCTGAGATATATTCAATATATCCAAACCTAAAAACTCTGAAATTCAAGAGTTGTGAAAAATAATGCTGAAATTTAGTTTTATGGATTTTATTTTGGAGTATTCATTTAGTAGTACGAAATTCTAAATGCTTATGGCTTAGGCCCCAGAGTGGTAGAAAAAAATATAAAATCTTGGAATTTTATTTGTTGAGGGGGTGGAAAGTGGATGAAAATTACTTAACGTTGCTCAAAGAGCTAGAAACTTGGCATGCTTGTAGTTTGGTTAGTGACTAGTGGGTTAACGAATCGCAAGTTAGTACTAAATAAGACTTATGATGAGAGAAGTACGAGTTTGTGCGAAAATTTACAATTAAACGTCTGTTTAAAGTAGTAAATCTTACTGTATCATAAAATGTGGGGCATTATATACCACGCCTGAAAATCGCAGTGTAAATATGTTTCTTAAAAAAAATAGAGTTACTTCCTTTCCGAATTTTCGTTTTGTTTCGAGAAGGTGCCATTTCCAGCGTAGCGGTGGAAGATCAGCCGTTACGAGGGGCCCGTCAGATTTGCTCTCGGATCCACGACGTAGGCCCCCCGTAACCCCCGACTCGCCTCTCACCTCTGGCCCCCGCCACGTGAGGTCTCGCATTGCGAGAACCGCAAAGCTGATTGGTCGCTCCCGCTGAATTATTCAGCGCCAGCGACCTTTTACTTTCGTCTTATTTTTTTTTCTTTATTACCTTTCCCTCCGTGAAATATTCGTGTCGGTCGATTTTCCCAATTTTTTTCTCTCGAATTTTCCACGTCACGGTTCCACGATGGTGTGTTTCAGGTAGAGCGACTCTTCGTCACTGCGACGGAGTGTTCTTGAGGTAGGTATAAGAAATCATAGGGAAAATATCGTACTCGCTTAAACGTAAAGACCGTATGTCAGGATTCGAAATGTATTAGGACGACGTGCGACGTCGCAGGAAACATTCTGGATTGTCTGTCGTGCGACATCGCACTAGTTCTATCCTTGGAGATTAGTTCTCAACCGTGTCACGTTTGTTTTGCAGGTGGAATTAACCCATCCGCCCGAAGGACAAAACAGTGAAAAGTGCAAAGTTGAAGGGACCGATCGATGTGAAAAAAATTGATGGGATCGAAGTGTGGACGATGTCGCTCGACGTCAGATTGACTACATCGCTGACCCGCCGCCGTCGCAAGGCGACATAGTGAACGCGTGGTAGAAAGTTACGATGACGAATTCAAAGATGTCGCGCCGCCGAGCAACGGATCCCGAGTAAGCGCGGCTAAGTAATCGGGCGGGCGGAGTGTTGTGTAAAGTGCGCGCGCTTTTAACATGGCGAAAGTTCCGGGAGCCACGGCCAAATAACGATAATGAAGATGGGCGATAACGCGTATCGCAGTATGAGCAGCAGCAACGAGTCCAACATGATGACGCCGGCTATAGCCCAACAACAACAACAACACTACGACGCGAACGTCGACTACGTCATCAACGAGTACATGGACCGGCTGGGGACGAGGCTGAACATCCTAGAGACCGAGCTAAAGTACGCCTGGAGGGCGCTCGACCTCCTCTCCCAGGAGTACATCAAGATGTGGGAGCGGCTGGAGAAGCTGGAGGGTCTGCTGTACGAGCAGCAGAGCGTCATCGCTCAGCTGCTCGAGTTCTACACGTCGGGCGGCGCGACGTTCTCCGCCTCGAACATGGGCCAGTCGGCCATTTCGATGCTCGAGGGCAGACTGGGCGAGCTCGAGGTGATCCGCGAGATCTTGGGCAACGGGACCGTCGAGGACGGCCTCGAGGAGGGCCTCGACGTCACCATCTCCAACGAGCAGTCGGGGCCGGACCTCGAGGAGGTGATCGACGAGATGCACCCCGACGAGGCTTTCTACAAGAGCCTCAACCAGGCGTACAGAGAGGACCTCGATCCGGCCATCGGTAACCAGCTGGGCATGATATGGGAGGAACGGGAAGAGATCGACGACGGAGTCGACAAGCCGAGCGACATCGAGAACCTCGTGAGGAAAGACGAGTCTGAGGAGATCTACAGCGCGATGGATTATAAGGATTACCGCGGCGACTCGCCTTGCATCAGCGAACAGGACATAGCTCAACTCTCCAGGATCGACTCCATAGATCAGGTGGCGATTGAGAAACTCAGCGAACTGGACAAGCTGAGCAGCAAGCTGCACCAGGACTCGGTTAACATCAGACAGTTGCAGAGGAAACTACTGGAATCGCCCGTACCCGCCGCGAAGGGACAGAAACCCGTCGCCTCGTCCACCGCGAGCACCGACATCGAAGGGAGCTTACAACAGATGTTCGCCGAGGAGCAGTGGTCGTTCACCAACGACGTCAAGGACCAGGCCGAGCTCCTGCTGCTCGCCAAATCCGATCTGCCTAACGTCCTCTCGAACGCGGCCTACTCGACGAGACCGAACTCCAGGTTATCCGTCACCGATACCGACAACGAGGTGGCAGAGACGTTGGCCGGCGGGCTCAGGACCCCGACGTCGCCGAGACGGAAACCGAAGGACATCGTGACGTGCAACGCGCCGTTCACCACCGTCACCGGCAGGCTGGCGTACAGCGCGGCCGTGCAGCACATCGAGTCGGCCGAGGCGGCCGCGGCCGCCTCCTACGCGATCCAGAACTCCAAGAACCCCTTCCTCAACTATGACACCGGTTCCATAATGTCGGTGCCATTCGAGACCGTCTCCTGTTCGACCCCGAGCATCTTCAGCGTGAAATCCGAGAAGGCCGGCTCGCCGACGTTGTCGATCTGCAGCGTTCGGACGAGGCAGGACGGGTACATCGACAGGAGGGCGCCCGCCGCCGATACGGGGAGTCCGCCTCCACCGGCGCCGACGGCCACCGGCGAACCCCACGCTCCCCCGAGCCAGACCGAAGAGAGTACAAGTTCTTCTACAGTCTTCCTCGGCTCGGTCCCGAGCCCGAAGTCGTCCTCGAGATCGCCCAAGACGTCGCCGCGCAGGACCAAGTCTCACGGCGCGACCATCGTCGCCGCCAAGTCCGACTCGGGGCTATCCTCGATGAGCGGCTGGTCGAGCCTCGAGAAGTCGCCGGGATCGCCGAAGAACGGAAAATTTGCCTTAAACTATTCGGATAACAAAGCGTTCGCGCACGTACCTGCCTCACCTGTCAAAGTACAACCCAGCACGAGCAACCTGAAGCCGTTCACCGAGACCCTGGTCGACTCGAAGATATCGCCGAACCTGCAGATCTCGTCTAGCTTCCTCCCTGGCGGCCACCACACGTCCGCCTTCACGACGGTCAAGTCCCCCTCCGGGCTCGACCCGCAGGAGGCGTACGGGACGTTCGTCCCGGCGCCGGCCCCCGTCGCAGACATCAACGTCAGCCCGAACAGGAAGTCGTCGGAACCGCCGGACGAGCAGTACGGTACCGCGGCCGGCAAGTGCATGTACCGCGCCGACCAGCCGGCGATCTACTCCGTCGCCGGCAGCAACAGGGACTCCTCCTTCACGTCGGTCTACACGAGCAACAGCGCCGACTACATCCACCAGACCATCCACTACCCAGACCTGATCGAGCCTTACGAGAACAACGAATTTTATAACGCGCAGAATCGAAACTATTACAACTCGCTGATGAACACGCCGCCGTACGGGGAACACTCCCCGCAGCCGAGGAGGAGGTCCCTGTCGAGATCACACTCGACGAGGACGGACGGCGTCTCGAACCACGAGGGTTACAAGACGGCGATGTACCGCACGATGTTCCCCTCCGGGAACATCACCGACGCTCTCTCGTACTATCCGACGTCCTCCCGCTACGAGAACCTCCCCGCAAACTTCCAGCCGAACCAGGCGGACCAGGCGATGTGGTACCAAGAGGGGCAGTACCAGGACAGCACGACCTCCAGCTCGGTCAGGTCCGGCCCCGAGACCATCGACGGCAGCTACACGCAGAGTCCTTACTTGGATCGGCGACAGCAAATGGTCCAACAACAGCAACAACAACAACAACAACCGATCTACGAGAACCAGCAACAGATCGAGCAACAACAACAACAGCAACAGGGTCGCCATTGGAACCAACGTCAAGAGATCCCTTACTTGGAGTTAGATCTCAGAAACAGGAACTTGCCGGATTACGTGGTTCAACAACAGCACGGCCAGAACGTGTATTACGACGCGAGCGGAGTCATCATGACGCAATCCGGCTACATAACGATCTCCAATAACGAACCCCCTCAGCAAGAGAAGCACAAAAAGCTCAAGAGAGGAAACACGTTGAAATCGGCGATGAGCTCCGTCAGCCATTGGCTGCCGGATTTACACCTCACCAAACGACACCGTTCCTACTCCCTGCCGGGGGGTATCAAAAAAGAGGACACCAAATCCTCATCAAGTAGCATCAAGAAGAAGAAGAAGAACGGCATAGTCTCCACCGTCTCGGGTATCATTCAGAAAGCCAAACGGAAAGGTAGCCACTCCCAACAATACTCTCAGTCCCTTTCCGATCCCGAGCAATCCGAGAACGAGTGGACGATCAACCGGACCAGATCGGTCGTTTCGGAGGACGACAGGAGCGAGGACAGCTCGAGCTTGTTCTCGGAAAGTCAGTACGACAAGGATTCCATATTCCCCAAGATCCCCGACAGCAAGACCAAAAAGGCACCGAGTCAGCCGCAGCAGGACTACAAAACGATGACGGTCGAGGAGGAGTTCCCTTTGCAGCCGTTATTCGAGAAGGTCTCGGACTCGAACGAGGCCGAACAACAACAACAACAACAACGAGGCGACGAACCTGAGGCGCCCGAGAAGAAGGATGAGACGGATCTCGACGACATCGACCTCGAATCGATGTTCCCGACGATAGGCGACACGAAGAGGACGTCAATAGAGCGCCCCGACGAGACAGCAGCCGACGCCAAGATGGTCGTTATGGTCGGCGGGGCCTCGATGGAGTTCGCCGTGTCGAGGGCCCTAGGGAAGTACAGGCAGAGGCAGTCGAACTCGTTCTCGGACGAACAGATCGCCGGCGGTGATGACCAGGGCGTGTTCATCGAGGAGATCACCGAAGAGACGGAGAACTCGAAACACGAACTCGAAGTGGGCAAACCCGAGAAACTCCCCGAGCAGAAGTCGATGGACAGCCAGAGCAGCCTCGAGCAGAGGGTTTTCCACTCGGAGGCGGAGGGGAGCCCCTCGACCGTCAGCGTCAGGTCGCACGTGAGCAGGTTCCTGCCGAGGCCACAGCAGAGCCTCGACATTCCCGGCACCAGAGAGGACGACGACAGCAGGAGCACGCACTCGTGGAGGAGCACCTCGAGGGTCTCCTCACGGAGGCAGAGCACGGAGGACAGCATCGACAGCGAGGACGAGTGGTACTGTTACGAGCTACGAAAACTCGAAGAGATGGAACGTCAGACGCAGCTCGAGCAAGACATGGGATCCACGCTCATCGAGGTCCCCGAACCGCCGGAGGACGACTCGCAAGAACCGGGCGAAGAAGTGAAGGAGAAGATGTCGTTCGTCCTGCGGGAACTGAGGATGCGAACGAAACCGATCGAGAAGGTGCTCGACCAAAAAGAGAACAACCTCATCACGATACAATCCGCGAAACGCAGGCAGAGCAACAGGGGCTCGTTTCAGCTGGAGAACGCTGCCTCTCTCTTCGCCAAGGTGAAGAATTACCATCACGACGACGACGAGTACGAATACGAGATGGAGATGCCCAAGGTCGAAGGGCCCGAGATGGTGACGCTCGCGCCGCCCAAGGACGAGGAGGAGCACTCGTCCGGCGAGACCTCCGGCCCGGACAGCCCTCGCCACAGCACCGACGAGTACGACGAGACCGAGCTCGCCCTTAACGACGAAATGGCCAAGTGTCACGTGGACGAGACGCGGAACGGCGAGCAGCCTAGGGAGCAGGTCATCCCGACGATCAAGGTGGAGCAGACCGGAGCGCAGAAGGAACTGTCGCCGAGGGAGGAGCCGCCGAAGGAGGGCGCCGCCCAGATGGGCAGCAAGTGGAAACTGCTGAAGACGCTCAAGGAGAAGAAGGCCGAAGAGAAGAGCGGCCAGGGGAAGGTGATGGTCGAGCCGGCCGCCGACAAGGACAAAGTGAGTATGCTGGGAATGATGCAAAAGTTTTACGAGATCCACGTGAAGACTTGAATGTTGTATTGTTGTTTCGTGGCCGGCGATAGCGTTTGTTACAACCTCTGCTCGAGTTATTGTAGAAAGAGGAGGATCGAACGTAGACAATAAGAGTAACTAATTCATATTTGGGATTTATCGCGGAGGAAGGGCCATTGCAAGACCATGTCGAGAAGA
Organism: Cryptocephalus moraei; assembly: GCA_946251905.1. NCBI lineage: Eukaryota > Metazoa > Arthropoda > Insecta > Coleoptera > Chrysomelidae > Cryptocephalus > Cryptocephalus moraei. The sequence continues at coordinate 45,745,338 of OX276452.1, forward strand.
TCTGGGTAAATTCATGAAAAAATAAATACGATCTTATCTCATCTTGTCTCGATCTTCGATTTAATAAATTCGTTGTTTCAATCCCGATTCAAATTATCCTGGAAATAATTTCATATTAGGTACCTACGTTAATAATAAGTGGACAAGAATTCTTTCTTCAAATCGGATCGTACTTCAAATTAGACGTGTCTTGGTATACTGAAACGTATTACGGAAATGTCATGTTTCTTTCCTACATGTTAGACAAAAGAACCCAAACTCCTAATTTATTTTTTATTGGTGTTAGCCATCTTCGGACGTTTAACGTGACAGCACCATATATGAAAAAGAAAATTAATACCGAGTCTCAAAAGATTTAAGATACAATTAAATCCATGGTTTCGGTTCAAAACATTTTATGGATTTACCTTTAACTATGAAACTAGTCGCTCTATCAACACAGTTGCAAGAATTGATTACGGCTTCATTTGTTATCTGAATAGTCAACTCTGATTACCTGAACGACATTATGTCATGGCTTAATTTAGTCTCGTCTCCAAAACTTAATAGTTGCTCTTGCCTTGAATTTAGAGACGGGACAAATGTCGAAAGTTGTCTCTCTCTCTTATCATTAGCAATTCCATCCGTGAGGCGTCCTGCGAGGGTGTGTATTAGCATTTCGCCAACGACTCAACTCGTGCAAAAATAGCCTTCACCCGAGGGATTCGTATTGGAATCTTATTCATTAGCATTATGTTACTTTGCTTTTATTCTTCGCCTCCCGCGTCCCTTTCGCCTCTTGAACTTCGAACCCTCCGTAGTCGTAAAGTTGTTTTTACGCCTGTAACGACTGAGTTTTTGATCGTCGGGGACAGTTTACGAAAATTGCCTAATGAATTCCGGCGTAAAAAAAAATCTTACCGGCTTTCATTAACAATTTTGTATGGAATTGATCGTTCATTAAAACACGTCCGTCCTTACTGATTGCCGTAAATTCTTCATTATATACATAACGACAGTACAGTATATTTGTGTGGTTTAACCCACAAGGGACTCCATTGTATAGCCCGATTAAGTAGTATTAAAATGGTATCAAGATTTCAATGTAATTTCTTTGGGGTCAGTTTAATTCTTGAATATTCATTTCAAATTTTTCCTTTCAACTACCTGCACTGCTAATTTTACCTGTCAATTGGAATTTACAACTTATACTGGTAAAAAACAATTATTAAAATGTATTTTTTTCGTTAGGAACTCACCTAAACAAATTCTGCTATGCATATGTTTGCCTATCTTATCTGGCGTTGCATACTTCTGCGGCATACTTCTACATATTTTAATTTAATACACATTTGGCAAAGCTCGCAAATGGTAAATTTCTGAATAAACATTTTTCTTTTCCCTCGTTTTATATATTCACGTTGAGATAATTCGTTCAGGAACTGTAAACTCTGCGAAGAAAGTGAAATGAAAACTTTAAATTCCGTCTGCGCCGTGCGCTTAAAGACCGTCGTAATTTACACTTCGCCCTTTCATCTTTCCGTCTTCATCTAGCTTTCCGGCCCTTTGGGAAACCGTTTAAATGTAAAATTTTTTCGTAAGATCTCCATGTAGTTCGTGACGTCGCACACAAAACACTCCTTATCGGTCCGGCGTGCCTAGTGAAAATTTATCTAACTTATCGACCTGATTATTCCGCGACGATGCAATGTAAATATTAAATCTCCCGTCTGTCCATAAGTCTTCCGTCCATGATGACATTAATCTGCTACAGTTTTCGATTCTCCTTCCACTTCGTTTCTCTCATTTGGAATTCACGGACGTCACAATAGCGACTCGCCGAAAGAGAGAAAAGATAGCGACCCATTTCAATCTCGAAGAACTACACTCCATAATTTATTCAGACACGTCTTACCCTTACCGCGTAATTAATGCGAGCGCTGCATTCCAGTTAACATAGAGCGCATAGAACGGACGCGCTAAAGTTTTGATGGCAAATACTACAACAGCAGTTTGATAAACGGTTTAATGGATGTTATTATTCAGGATTTATTAAAACAAAGGCGTAAAGGCAAACGCGGTAAATAAATGGGGTAGGAGGTCTCTTGCCGTTTTTAATTGAATTAATGACAACGCCATACGATTTGAGGTATTTGTTTCAAGTTTTCAGATCTAAAGTCTCTTAAGTTAATACGTGACTGACTACATGAAAAGACTATGGTAGAGTTGCAGTCAAGAAGTTACCAAACTGAATTTATCTATCTAATTACTCCTGTTGAGCTTTCCAACAATATTTATTCCGTCGAATCAGTAACTACCCTGCCAATGGGGAATTCCTGGGTCAATCGTCTTAGAAAGAGGCCACATGATTCACTAAATTCTAATATTCCCTAAATTTTAACCCTATATGTTTGGCCGAACGTCATCAGTGAAAAAAATCACATGTTCCACGAGTCATAACTTTTTTTAAAGATTCAATTAATATCGTAAGATATTTAGATTAAATTTGACTATGAGATTAACAACAATTTAGTTGATTTCGTGAACAGCTATCTAAGTAACGACGTTACGGTCGACCAGCCCAACAAAGCCGTCTGAATAAAACGAAATATGATTAAATTGTATAGGAATTGTGTATTGCATACCGGTAACCAGCTAAATCGTCTCTATCTAATGCGTTTGACTCATATCTACCCAAATCCCCATGTATTTAAAATTTTAATTAGGTAAGAAAATTATGTCCAAAATTCAATGGATGTAGGAGGCACCAACTGTCTTTTAATAAATCACAAGGTATACGCATAAAAAAATAATTACAAAAGGTTTTAATGATCCCAAAATTTTTCTGTCCTTCTGAACTTTATTCCCATTGGGATTTTTTCCTGCAGTTGAAAATTCCAACCTGTTACACGTAAATCATCATAGCAATGGAACGTCATAAATTTTATCACCTGGTCCCGTTCGACGATAAATATGAATTAGTTGCTCGACAGTTACAAATTATTAGCGATATTAAAATGTTAACAGTAGTGTGATAGGCATCTAGGCGATAATAATTAGTTTGGAACATTAACGTACAAAAACAGAAAGTATAATCGAGTAAGGGCAGAGCATGGCGATTCTAAATTATTTGTAGGTGGAGTTATTGTTATTATTATCGTTTTGTGTCTTGTTGTTATTGTTTTTTGATTTGTATAGAGGTTTTTCGTGGGATCTGTATTAAATAGTAGTGGAACGTGTTTGTAATGACTTATATTATGATACGACATTATTATCTTTTCAGACTGCAATATGAAAGCACTAATATACAGCTGCGTATTGTAATCTGTACACTAGGTTTGACAATATACAAATGCTTTTATACACAATGTGTTATGGAAATATTACTAAGGAGTTATAATGTTACCGAACTTTATTCATCCATGTATCAAAACGCTGTACTCTGCATAAAGCGTACTTTATACGAGACGTTGAAATTTTTAACGCAGTATAAAAACACTTCCATGAATGTTTTCAATGTCGAGCTTCCGAAATTCGAGTCAATTCTCCAAGTTAACCCTTTCAGCTTTAAATATACAGGCCGTATTTTAGAAATTTAAAAGTCGCCAAGCTTTTAAATGTTATACCTACAATTTTATACTGTGGACCTATATACCGCAACTTCCACGATCGCATCCTCGTCGAGCCGTTCCACTTTTATCCTAATGAATAGACGTAAGAATTTTACTACCTGTTGCTGTTATAACCGAGGAACTTGTTATAGTCGAATCTTTTACGATATTATCGAATATGCGTGTCGGTCGTAGATAAAAGCTAAGCTCCGTTTTCACTCTGCGAGGACGTCGAGGCGGAAGTTGCGAAAACTGCGCTTTTGAGAAACAAAAAATCGAATACCATTCATGATCATCCGATGCATATCATCACGAAGTTCGTTGTGTAATGGAATTATAATTCTTTGTTGTATTTTTAACGTTGACGTTAACGAAGGACTCGTTGTTATCGACTTGGGGATATAACCTGTTTTCAAAGGAAGACGCTCTCATTATTTCGCATGTCAGATGGGACTCGACAAGGCCAATTTTCCTTTACGTTATGAACATAATCCATATAAAGGGGAGCCTTTATTTCCAATGGCCTCATCTGCTGTATTATGTACAAAATTATCTAAACTCTGAACAATTGCTGCCTGAAGTGAAAGTTTTTCCTAAAACAATATCCAGGCGAAGTAGTAACGATAGAATTGTAGACAAAAAGGGATCCAAATCAAAATTTCGTTGCTTAAGTGTACTTACGTTGAATCCTCTTATCACGACCTTTTTCGCATGAGCTCCATTAAATGACTTTTCCTACGAAACCCGCATTCTTAGACAGAAATCGTAAACGTCGGGCCATTTTCCGACCGACAAAAACACGAAGTGTGTGTGGTTTTTTTCCCGTTAAGGACTAATTGCTTCCGAGGGGTTCGTAATAGAAATTTTCACATACAATTCCATTGTGTTGATAAATTACCAATTTCGTCGGTTTCCACGATAAATTACTAGCAATTTTCCTCTCCGGCAATTCGACAAGCTTAACGGCTTAGAATTTTTAAAAGCCCCTCTCTCGCTCTCGCGCCGCATTTTAGTATTTTCGACGCGTCACCCGAAAAACGAAATGTTGCAAAGTGGTCGATGGGGACGCGAGAATAAGAGGTTCAAGAAAATTGTTTGCATAGCAATTATACCAAGGTAAAATTGTAAAAAAAAAATTGTTTCATTGTCGAAGTAATTATTGAAATATGGGTCTTAGATTAAGTTGAAGGTACTTGCTTGGTTAAGTTTGGATTTGATAAAAAGAGATATGGTAACAGATGCACAAAATCAAATATTTTGATTTTACAATTTAACTATAATTAGTGTTACGAATTCGAATTATTGCATATTCTATCATGATCTTATACGATCACTGCTGTCTCGTTCCTGGACCCAATTCAAGGAACTTTAGCTATGTATAATTATTATTAAATAGATAAAGTAGGCTAACTTTTATTTTTCACATGTAAACTCTCAGAGTATACCTTTTTAAGCATGAATACCTAATTGCTTCCCAAATATAAACTAGATTTTATTCATCGCAAAGGGTTTTATGTTAGTAACCAATCTCTATGGTTTATCAGCATAATTTTTTAAAACTGAGTTAGTCCTTATTTTTCAAAAAATCTGAAAAATCGTAATGGTTCAACTGTACTATTTTTATGAACAAAAATGTAAATTTTTGAATTCCCAAATACTTCATTCTAATGGATCTTTCGGTCTTGGCTTCCCGAGTCAAATATTTTCTAATATTCGCATTTTAGTGAAAATTAAACGCTTTTTTTAATGAAACATCAAATCTCATGAACTAATTTTTTTTCCATTAAAAAGAGTTATATTGTATTCAGAACTATCGCTTGCTATGCGAATTATTCAAATCTGAGTAGGTGCTTTGAAAGTTCCGATAAGTCGACAAGATCTGCATAAGCAAATATTTACCTATTAATGAAACTAACATACCTCTAAAAATAGATATATTTTTTGGAAATCATTTTTTTCGGCATAATTCGTTATACTGTCGATTTCAGAATATATTGCCTGTCGTTTGCCCCTGGAATGATTTAAATCTGAGTAGGTTCGTATTTTTCCCTAATATCAGTTAATCTCAAGGAGTAAAGTTGACATTACATGATAGCCTGTTAAAGTTGTTTCATTTCCATCATTCTAAATCTCTGTTCTTTGCCACTGAAGTTTTTCAAATCGGAACAAGTTCGTAGTTTTCCAGAAAGGTCAATGTATCTTTGAACAATATTTCAATAATTATTTTTTGAACAAATTTAATATTTTCAAAGAAGTGTTTTTGCAGCAATTTTTGTTAAAAATCACCAGAAGAGCAGATTGGCATTGGATGTAATGGAATATAATACAATCAAGCAAATGGATCCATTGAAGTCCAAACACGATTATCCAACGGGGATTACGATGCATTCCCATTTGATTAATGTTGTCGGGACTGTCGATAATCCGTGGCTTATTGATATGATTTTATTAAGGTCGCACCATTGTATATAAACAAATATCCAAGTCGATAACAATGGAGTCACTCGTTATTCACGTCGCATCACCGTCACTTACTCACCCAACAACGAAATGTCCCTGTCACGTCACCCGATCATATCTCACATTTCATATCACGGAGCATAAAAATATATTTTTTACGTTTTGTATTGTACATAAGCATAATTGTTGATACCTTAAAATGGGCGTCCCGATGCTGACAAAAAATGATTCCGCATCCCGCTTAGAGGAGCGCGAACGATATCGGGACGCTAATTGAACCGTTAATCGATATCCTCGATACGAACCCGATCTCGCGAGGCGGAAAGCGGGAATATCATTACTTCGCCCTCTTATACCCGACCTTCGTTATCGTCCGTCCTCTCTTCGAACTCTAACGAAGCGGAATGCTTACATATCGGAACGAAGATTAATCGGGACCATACATCGCGACTTGACCCCGCTTTAAATTTCGCCACATAATTCGAGTCCCGAAGGAGCGACTCGTCCTCCGTCGATTCCGGGAGTCGAATCGGAAAATCCGGGCATGCGTTAAATCTCGAAAGGGGACGCTAGCGTTCTTAGGGTGTAGGTAGTGTGCGTTAACTAGCCCCCAGGAAATTACTGGGAAAGCCTGGCCCTAATGCTCACGATTTTTTTTCTATCTAAGGGAAACGAGGGTTCGGACAATAACGTTATTTTCGAGCGATAGCGCCACTTCCAGAAAGAACGTTTGGGTGGGAGATGGAGAACGTGTCCGGGATTCGAGTCGGTTCCCAGCATTCTTCGTGCGCTTCAATTTTAGAAAACCTGAAAAGCGCTTATTGGTACTAAAAGCATAACAGTTAAAATGCTAACTTAAATTATAAGTTAAAAATGTTGAATAATTCCTCGCACTATACCTTCCTAAAAATTTCTATGTTCAGATATCATCCTTTCATGTAATTTCTGAAGGGGGAATTGCTGTGTTAATTGTTGGCATTATATACGTAAAACTCCAACCCTTTTGTGTTTATTATAATCCCTCTCATGAAAACGCCATAATGTCCAGGAAATAACATTCATGTCCAAGCGAACTAGGCCAGGTCGGAAACAGTTTTTATTTTTCATGAATAGCGTGCGATATCTGGAAATCTAGACAATAACATTATTTCCAACTTTATATTAATCCCTCCTACCGAATCAAGTTAGGGAGCATGCTTTCACCATTATACTTAAATCTTAATAGAAATGGCGGTTTAGATTAGAATTTGGAATGATATGTGAATTTCGGGAGTGATTCCTTATATTCGAATCAAAGTTGATTGGTTTTCAATTGCTTTCACATATCACGCGATCCGAAGTTACATCTTTAAGTTATTCATAAAGTAGGTTCGAATATTAATGGAAGTAGGTACAGTGTTTTCAAAGTATCTACTGAGCGGCTCAAGAAATGAAATTTATTTTGATAAGCTACGTTTTGATTTGCTTCAATTATTGTAAGTAAAGTGCATTCGTTTCTGTGAAATGTAACAAGATCATTTGATTCATCATTAAAGAAAATGGGCCTTGCGAAATTTCTTTATGTGGGCGCATTCGCCAAAAATTCGAAACTCCGGTCATTTTTCCGGTTTACATTTGTTTGTATTTAAAAACTGGTCCTGTTTTGTTCCTAAAAGGCAATTACTTCAGAATCGTTTATAACAAATTTGATCAAAATCTATGGAATGAATTTCAAAAAGTACAATTTTATATTAAAAATATGTAGTTCATAACAGCTTTAATTGCACTTCTTCTGCTATAATTACTTCATTTGACACTCTTTTCATCTATCTCTCCGATTAATTCTCCGTCCCATTTCTCAGAACTATTCCGCCCCTCTTGACGCGTTTCCTGTTTACATCTTAATAAACGCACTCGAACCGTCATTCGCGATCCAATTCCTGTCTCGGTCCCATTTAAAGCAGATCTGTCACGTTCATATCGTTATAACATTTCGCGCTGGAAGCTGTATTCCACTTTAATCCCCCTTATGCAACACTCCACCCCCTAATCCTCTTTCCCTCGGATCTATCAATACCGGAAATATTTCTTCGTCTCGATATTGACGTGGATAAAATCTGGAGTGGAACGAGGGGCTCCTTCGCCCCGCTCACCTTTTAAAGCCGCAAATTATCGAGATCGAGCGGTGATTCGCCGTCCGACCTCAAAATATTCATTAATTCGGAAAGCGAGGCGCAAGGTGCGTAGATTTCTATGCAAATACCCCTACAGCATTGAAAAGTGGGGGGTGGAGGGGGTGCGGAAGGGTCTGAGGGGTCTGCCCCAGCTGACGTGGAGAACACTCGTAAACGGGTCCCTTGTTTTATTCCAAAATGTTATTCATTGTTAGGGCGTAAGTACTCGAAATCTGTTTGACAAGCCCTTACTTCGCCAGCTCTGTCACGTCTCTCCCTCTCTCTCTCTCTCTCTCTCTCTCTCTCTCTCTCTCTCTCTCTCTCTCTCTCTCTCTCTCTCTCTTTCTGAAAACAGTGAGATTAACATACGTACTCTTCAGGTAGATCCCACACTGAGTTAATTATTTGGCGCGAAGATACTTAGAGACAAATGTTTTGACGACAGATTTTGTAAACTTTCGGCAGGGACGAGGTGGATTACAACGTGACAGTAACATAAAATACAAGGTATATTACTAGACTTTCTAACGAGCGTTCTCCGCTAGTCGGCTGTGTTAAGTTAATTTGTAAGACTTCGGAACTTTGGGTCGTGTATTTGAGTTTGTTAGTTAAAAGTTCTTTTTCGGTGGTGTTTTATTTAGGTTAGGGTGACTAACCTTTTCGAATCGTTATTAACAGAACTGTGGTATAACTGTTTGTTCTGTATACCCATGTTTAAACCTTCTTTTGTATAAATCTTTCTGAGTGTCCTGAATCGGGTTCAAAGGCAAAGCGATGTGAGGTTGATAAGCAATCGAACACAGTTGAACTTTTTGCAGAATTGGAATATACCTTAAATACCTAAACAACATTTGAAGAGTTCACGAAAGAGTAATTTATTGCTTTACGAAAGTTCCCGCAATTGTTTAAACAATATAATTTAACGGTCTAGTAGTTTTAACGATTCTCATTATTAGAATTTCAGGAATGTGCTCAAAGTAGGTAATAGAAGCTAATGTTGTCGTACCCTTAATTTGTAAATATGGGGACAAATTTCATAGTGTTATTTTCTTGTAACATACTCGGTGTAAGAGGAGTGTAAATGGGTGTGGGTTCAAGAAACCATATTTTAGGTTCTATTTTTATTACTATTAACAATTAACAGTTTGGGCTGAAATTACGATCGCATGCCCTCAGAAGTTAATACGACTTTTGAAATATTTAAATACTAAATAACGAGTGTGGAATTGTATTAAAATTCAGTGTTTATCGCATTTAGTAATGGGATAACAGAACGTCTCTTTATTCAGGATTTGTGTATGTTGATTTTTGTGAACATTGATTGTTTATCTTTTCAATTCTCCAATCGTTCGATAGCGGATGAAACATGAGAACCTTTAAAAAGTTTGCCTCTTCTCGTAGCGGATGTCGCTCGAGTATTGCATAGACAATATCCCAGCTTTTGTTCCTTTTCCCTTCACTTTATCTGACGGCACACATAAAGTGGGACGTATCCCGCGAGTAGCCTCTTTCATCCCTGATTCATGCAATAGAAAATAACAATGGTAACTCCCATGCCGGTTTACAGGTAATTAATAAACGTTAAGCGAGAACCCTGTGGTTAAGCGATACATCCAAAGTACCCCGGTTAAAAAATTGGGTGTTAAAAATTATTCATTTTTACTTTATAAGTGTTTTCTTCGTCGTTTTGTTTGGAAAAGTTTTTAGGAAATCGCAAGTGTCTTCTTAGTCCAGTAAATGAAGGAAAAACCTTAGTTTAAATTCTGCAAAGGGATGAAACCGGGGGCAATTGTAGGTCTCAACTAGATCTTTCGAAATACGGGAAGTTGTAGATTCTCCGGGTCCCGGAACATGGTAAAAAATGGTCCTCAAGTTCCAAAAATCCGTTTTTAGCCTATATCTCCGAGAATATGGCATTTAGAGAATTTTTGTGAAGATCAGTTCATTAGCTACAAAAATGGTTCTTATGACTTTTTCCGAAAACCCGACAGATTTCGAGATAACGGCTCCGAAACGAGCCCATTACTTGTTGCACCTGTTCTGAATCAAGAAGTGCAAATTCGAGAAATGGAGACATATGCTGGCGGATAAATTGTCCAATAACTCGAGTAGAAATGGATATTTTTTGATGATTCAAAATTCACGCGAAAGGGAAAACCTATAGCTATGGTATACTGGGTCTCGGGCATAGTTTTTATTTTTCTTGAATATTGTAAACCCAGGCTAAGTTTTGTCTTCTTTGATATTTCTCGACTTTTAGAAAATTCATCGATATTTTAATGGATAATAGTAATTTAGTCGGGTTTTTCTTGATAATGGTTGTCCAAAACCTATCGAATGAGCCCATAAGGTTGTTTCATTTTCTTTCTTTTGCATCCCAATAAAAAGTAACTTTGAATATGTTGATTTTTTGACATTTGTGGCATCAATCGGGTATTAAAAAATTATGAATCATCGTATCGGTTCGCAATGCACATCACTGGAATGCTTGAAATGCCCCCTTTGCAATGGTTTCTTCGTTTTTGTGCCAACTTCAACATTCTTGTCAACCAACTTTCAAAACTCCGAAAATGTCAAAAAATCAACATACTCAAAGTTACTATTTATTGAGATTCAAAAGAAAAAATGAAACAACCTTTATGGGCTCCTTCGATAGGTTTTGAAGACCCATTATCAAGAAAGACCTCACTAAATTACTATTATTTATTAAAATATGGATGAATTTTCTAAACGTCGAGAAATATCGAAGAAGAAAAAATTTAGCCTGGGTTTCCAACATTCAAGAAAAATAAAAATAAGGCCCGAGACCCAGTATTCCATAGCTATGGGTTTTCTCTTTTACGTGAATTTTGAATCATTCAAAAATATTCATTTTTACTCGAGTTATTGGACAATTTGTCCACCCGCTTTTGTCTCCATTTCTCGAATTTGCTCTCCTGGATTCAGAGCAGGAGCAACAACTAATGGGTTCGTTTCGGGGCCGTTATCTCGAAAACTGTGGAGTTTTCGGAAAAAGTCATTATGACTATTTTTGTAGCTAATGAACTGATCTTCCTCTTGCATATAAACAAAAATTCTCTAAATGCCAAATTCTCGGAGATATTGGCTGAAAACAGATTATTGGAACTTGAGGACCGACCATTTTTTACCATGTTCCGGGACCCGGAGAATCTACAACTGTCCGTATTTCGAAAGACCCAGTTGAGACCTATAATTGCCCCCAGTTTCATCCTTTTGCAGAATATATCCCAGGTTTTGGAGTTAATCGGCTTTCATTTACTGAACTATCTAGGGATACAGGCCATGCGTTATGTTCTTTTTCTCAAGACATAAGTTTGAAGTTCTCTAACCTAAAGAAACTTTAATTTTCAAAACTCTATTTAAACTCTGGGACTTCAGCTAGTGGCGGAAATGGGGGAAGTGGGAACCAAAATCGATCGTCTGTGTTTAAAAAGTATCGTAACCGCGCCTCGTTCGGAGTTCGAATAGGGGCGGGAAAGTGCGAGGGCGGCGCGATAACTGACAGAGTATTACTTTATTGCGGCTGCGAGATTTGAATGTCGAGGTGGAACTTTCGAGTCACGTCAGAAACACGCTCCTACGTGAGGGATGAATGGGAGCCATCGAGGATATCGCTTAATTTCGTTTCATATCATCCACCGTTACAAATTGTTGTAATATCATATTACGTAGCACATGTACGAGGTGCTCCGGGAATAAACGATGAAATTGAAATTTTTTTCGGGGTTGTTTCAACGAAAAATGGGAAAACATCCGCAGCTCTAAGCCACGTCTTATCTGCAGTATCAACCTTAAATACGGAGTCGTGTTTACGTATAATTTCAATAAACCGAAGTTGGTACTAAAGACTGGTTTACAGCTATAAGCGACTCGTTTTCGAATTTTGCCCTGAAATGATCTGAAAAATATGAGTTAGTTTTCAGGGCACCTCCAATTTATAATTCGATTGTCAGCACCACGTAACGCATACTATAGCGTAGATTGTAGAGTAGCTTATCTAAGTAAGTTAGTTCCTAACCTAACAATATGAGAAGGCACAATAAAATTTGTATTTTGATAAAATCAATATACCTCCTAAAGTTCGTCATGTAGACTGAAGTGTAGACTGCTTTATATAAAGACAATCCTGCGTAAACAAACCGTTTGTATCCCCGTTCTAATGTAATAACTGCGAGTGAATACATTTCCATTAAAATTACTTCCCTCCTCTCTCTCTCACACACTCTTTCGCTCTCCTTTTGAAACGGTCCCCTTTTGAATTTTAAATGTGGAGACCCAGCCTAGACGGCCCTTCTCGAGGCGTCTAATTGACATCAACACTTAATTTATTCATGAATCTGCCATTCCTTAAAAATTAATAAGCTTTTTCACTGGGGTTGGTCATTTTTCATTTTCCTTTTTTCAGAAATTGTTTGTCGGCTTTAACACGAAAACGTTGAAAAAGTTGAAAGAGTTGACGTATACAAAGCCGTCATTACATACACACGAGGAAAAGTGGAGTTAGCTTCGAATTTACTCATCATTCCTTAATACTCTAAAAATATAAATGAACGTCTCAATAATGTGTAACTGTACAAGAGAAAAGACTATATGGGCGTACATGTAACTTAGTTAAATTAACTTAAAAATTTAGAAATATTGGAATAATTCTTTGGAAATTGTTTTTATTTTTCGAATCAATCTGTAAGTTTGGTACTTATTTCAAAGCTTGATAATCACTTTATAAAACTATTATTATTACAGGAAAACTTTTGAATCATTTCTATCCATTTCAGATAAAAAATCAATGAACAAATGAACAAAAGTTGTTCGGAATGCCAGGCTACTTTAGGTGGTATAAAATTTGTTCCTGATTCATACAATACCATATTTTAGTGGTGGCAAACTTCGTAGACACACGCAATTTTTTCATAAAAATTTTAGGAAATGCTGTAAACAGGGCTTATATATCATTTGGACATAGTTTCCGGTGAGGAAAATCGATATTTTCTGAGAAAATTTTATTTTAAAAATCTAGTTTAATAAGACGGAGCATTGTGACACGAGAGTTTTAAAATACTTTTATCCAAGCCAAACCAAACAAACCTAACCTTCCCGACCGCAGTCGTAGGCCCAGAATCGTTTCCGTGAATGATTCTCTCGTTCCGTGTTCCGTGTAGATCTCAATCCAAGATGTCTCCTGTCTGTTTACGTTTAAGAGCAAATTGTATAATGAAATATCTCGGTTGATAGACGAAATATAGTAATTGCCACACTCAGGTAGGTTCTTCTTTATACGCTGCTTCGGTTGATATAATTTTTGTTACTGTAAAGTTAAAGAATTTTGTGTCTACGATGTTTGCCACCGCGAATTTTTACAAAAATCCAACTGAGTTTCTCTATTTTTCTTCCAACATCTGACATTCGTTTCGTACATATTTAATTATTTTTCTCAAATATGAACACTTTCTAGTGATTGTTGGTCCTGTGAAGTTTCTAGGATGAATGTCACACATCGTTGACTAAAGCGAACATCTAACACCTATTAGTGATTGTTCTTGTAGCGATATATTTTTAGAAGGAACGTCAAAAACGCCTTTTCTGAAAATCGAGCGATCAATTCCCGTTTCTTTGTTCGTTTTGTTCCTCGATGACCCACATTCCGCCCGAGCATAAGAATGAGGTACGTTCCGAGGTCGGCAGGTTTTCGATTACAGTATTAGTTCACTCGTGCTTTTCGAACGGGAGTAAATTAATTAATCAATTTCCAAACTTGTTGAATCACTTACTAACGATATATGGGATCTTTTATCCGGGCGTTTCGTTCGTTTTTCACGGAATCAGCCGCGGACTTATCGAGTGAATAAATAATCACCGTTTCGCCTTTAGCCGACCTCGTCTCACACATGTGTACGCACAACCGAGGCAAGTCGTAGCCTATTATCGACGTCTTCCTACGACACACTCACTTGATTACATTAAATATTCAATTAACGTTGATGTTCGCTTGATTACTATTTAATGTTTAATTATTTTCCGACGTCTCGACGGACGTTTTTCCTCGCTTCATTAACTCGACCCAGAGACGTTTCTCGCTTTCCGCGGAATCCAATAAAAACGCAAAACATCCACAATTCTCTTTCGACGTCGGGAAACGCTAATACGTCTTATCACTTTGACACAAAAGGCTTTCTAGTCGATATTGCGGAAGTAGAACGCATTATTCCGTTCTGGTGTCTAGCGAGATTCGAGTCGATAGGAGGAGGGAGTAGGTTTTGATTCGCTTCGACTCTTGGAAATTTGCTTTTCACATTATTGCCGAGTTCGCTCGTGAAACAAGCCCGGAAGGTTCGAATTTAATTCGAACTCAGATTTTAACCGCCATATCTATAGTGTTGATATTAATATATTTCTTCCTGTACGAGAAACGATTTATTATTAAATTTATGATGAAAAGTCACAAGTTCTATTTTCCGACACAAGTAGGCTTCATTATTAATAATTGACATTATTTGGTACGGATCAAAAAAAAGTGCGTAACTCATCTTGACATTTCATTTCAACAGTTTAATAGGCATGTGTTTTACTTAATGTAACGACGGCTAAATAATGTTTTTAATCTACAAAGAACAGATCATTAAGATACATCCATCCACCTTCTATATTGATAGTATTCAGAGCATTCGCCATTTCGTAGATATCTCTTGGAATTTTATCCATTTATGAAGTTTTCTCCTTTCTATCATCTTCTTCCAGCTTCATTTTTTTTTCAGATGTCGACAAGTAATTTTTGAATATGGTCATAATTGTTTTTTGTTTTCTTCACAAACTCCGATCATAATTTTTACTCACCTTCTTTTGTTTTCTTATTATCTTGTTTTCTCTCATTCCTGATCGTACTCTTAAGATTTTGGGCTCCAAATATTTTTTGCGTTGCTCATTATAGGGCTGATATTAAAAAAAGAGGAAAGGAAATCCTAAGGTTTATCATCTTTTAAATTTTCTGGTAACTCTGTACAAACTTTCTGTATTTAACGGTAGAATTTAATGTTCTGTGAAAGCTTGTGAAAGTTGCAAAATTTGTATTAATAATTTTTTATATTGGTAGTATTCATAGCATTCGCCATTTCGTAGATATCTCTTGGAATTTTGTCCATTTATGAAGTTTTCTCCTTTCTATCATCTTCTTCCAGCTTCATTTTTTTTTCAGATGTCGACAAGTAATCTTTGAATATGGTCATAATTGTTTTTTGTTTTCTTCACAAACTCCGATCATAATTTTTACTCACCTTCTTTTGTTTTCTTATTATCTTGTTTTCTCTCAATTCTGATCGTCCTCTAAGATTTTGGGCTCCAAATATTTTTAGCGTTGCTCCTTATAGGGCTAATATTAAAAAATGGGAAAAGTAAATCCTAACTACAGTGTAGGTTTGATTTTTGAATTGTTGAAAATAAAGTTCCCTTCGTTACTTTCTTTCATAAATCCTGTTGATAAAGGCAGTACGAAATTTAAACAATTTTAATTCTACTTACATATTGGTTACAAATAGAAAGTTAATCAGTTTCTATCTAAGATTTATCATCTTTAACTCTGTACAAACTTTCTATGCTTTAACGATAGAATTTACTGTTCTGTGCAAGCTTAACCCATTATTTTACAAAATTTGTAATAATAAACCTTGTTTTATATAAACACCGACTCGCTGGAATAATATACGAACCATCCCTTCCAGTCAAAATTCAAGTCACTTCACAATCATTTCCACACATCGCCCTTATATTTTCCACATATTCCACATTTACTCTCGGCTCTCTCTCATTTAACGTCCCCGAATATTTGAATAGTTTCCCTCTCTTTCTCCCGACGCAAGTAACCAAATTCCCCTCGCCCGAAACTAGTTTCAACTGATTGTTTGATGTTCGTAATGAAATTATTTTGAATGTCAATATTGGAAAGTTATATTTGAAAGTGTATTTGTGTCCGTGTAACTTTGTGTTTACTTAGACTTTTATCTCGCTATCGATATTAACCGTCTGATATGTTTCATATGTCGTAGTTGATGAGCAAGTTCCCTTGCTGGTTAATTGAGTTTTACGATACGGAGGCGGTGTGTGTGATTTAACTCGATATCGCCTTTAATAAAGGAGAGCTAATCGAATCTTTGTCGATAACTTGATGTAATAGGTTGAGAAATGTATTCACTCGGAGTCGTTGAGTCCATGTTGAAGATTTTTAAATGTACACTATTGTAAAGCTTTGTACCATTAACAAATAACCTGCCAGTATATAATATGTGTAAATGATATCTGACATATGTGAATATATTTGTACGGCTTTTAGTTATTAGAATGTACACACATACACACACACACATACACTTGAGTACGAACAGAACGGGTGACTAAGTTTAGCCCAGTCAATTACTAAGAGCCTCGTAGTAGTTTCAATGATTACACCGCTTCGTGTATTGTATTGAAGTTTCGTTCAGCTGCATTTGTGCCAATGCAGCATATTGTACGTATATTTTCGTATTTTGTACGCATAGCGGTAGTCATTTTTGATACTTTATATTGTTTTATCGAGACAGTTCCCGTAACGTTTCGTGTGGCCGGCTGGCCATTCGTCTGGGGAAACATTTTCGAAACAGTCATATCCTGACGATTTACGGTCGTTTCTAATTTCCACGAACTATTCGAACTTTCCACCCGCAGGGTGTACTTTGAGAGGAAAATTACCTTTACCGGTCGCACGTCAGGCGTGATTTCGCCATTCGGTTAGGTACTCGAAATAAAATAAATTTTAATATGGGAAATATGACGTTGCAATGTTATTGCAGCAATAAACGCAACGAATTTTCCCCGTGTTATTGCCACGCTTCCACACGGATCGTTACACCGCTTTTTGCAACAGATTGTAAATAAGAATACCAGCCCGCTTTGAAAATGACACTAAATACAAAATTGTGTGTTACTGTGTAAACTCGTTTTAATTGACGATTGTCATATGTAAAATTGTAGTTTGTTATTGTTTCCAATAAAGATATATTTATTTATTATTGCACCCCTATTGGGGTGTCATTGTTATTTATTATTTATTAATGTTTTTTTTTTTGTTTTTAGAAGGAGTCCGGTCTCGGGGGCGACTCTGCCGGAAGGGCCAATGGGTAAGTGTTCTTATTCATTTATCTATTAACGAAGTGAACATAACGGTGTTAAACAGATCGAGAATGTTGGGATTCCTTTATTAAATTCCTTAAAGGTCCCAAACAGTTTTGTTGCTCAGATGCTAGTTTATCCTTTCAAAAATATAGTACTTTCGCATATTTACACTTTTCTAGCATTTCTAGTTTTCATTCTTTTCCATCTTTCATTTTCTACAGTAATTTACAAGAACCGCTTGCGATTAGGCCGTATAACATCGGTGGCAAAACCCATTATTATCGTTTATGTAATAATTAACAATTACAAATGTGCTCATTAATTATAAGACTAACTGACAAAAATCACCTGCGAAGTCATAACGGTATCTAATCCGAAAGACCGTAAATCATATGAAAGGTCGCGGGGTCTTGTGTAATACCGAATTTAATTGTTCCTTGAGCTTTTCACTAGAGCGCAAAATTAAACGTCGACGTTAATCCCTCGCAACAATTTCTAAAAAATAAAAGAGGCAAATAGGGAGAATACGGTACGCATTATGGTCGGGGGCTTTTATCTTGCTTTTGTTTTACGCGGGGTCGGGTGTATTTGCATTTTTTACACCTGCTTTTCATCCGATAAAACTCTCTGCTATATTTAACATTGAAATTTATGATGATTCATATTTAATATTAATGATTACGAAGGGGCGAGTTAGATTTGAATGAACGGGTTTCGCGTGGGGAAGGGTTTAAATCGCGTCCGTGGTGCAAATACTATGTATACGTACTTGATTAGAGGATCGTGTAAATTACGCCGGTGAATCAACATGGTAATGGAAAGTAGAGGGTCGGTGAGGGTAGAAGTGCACGTCGCCCATAATATTATCCGAGAAATAAAACTGTCCTGATTTGAATAAAAAATAAATGATTTATTAGAAACTCTCCAGACGTCTCATTTCAGAGCAATAAATATCGACTTCAAAGGACGAGGTATCTTGTATATTACTGATAGGTAGAATGTGTTGTAAGTCCATTTGGTTGATTATATAGTCCAGGACTGATCTGTTTTCACGGGGATGTAAGAGGAGACCGCAATGTTTTTACATTAATACCTCGGGAATATGCCTAGAATGAGGATTGACTTATCCTCCAAAGCGCAGAGGTCGGGAAAATTGTTTAAAATGCAACAATTTAAAACTTCCGACTTGTTTTGCTTCTAACTTTTTAAGTATTGAATTTCGAAGAAAGTTGAAGAGAGAAAAAAGATGCAGAATCGCTTTTTACATAAAATGGCATAGGTTAGAAATTAAAAAAATTATTAGCGGTTTTGCAAAATAGTAATAAACAAAAAAAAATCGGCCCAAAAGTGATTTTTTAATTTATTATTTTAGGCACTTTAAAATATAGTTAGGACTTGCATATCACAGGTGGAAAATCTTGAAGTTATAATAAAAGAATCCTGTGAATTTCGTTTCGATCGGTTTATTAGATTTTGCACAATAATTTTTCAATTCAGAAAAATCGAAAAATATTGAAAATTTTCAAAATTGTTTATTTTTTTTCCACTATTCGATTTCAACAAAACTGTCTGAGCACATATAAGTGAGAACAAGCTTTCATGAGTTTTTTTCAGAATTAAAAAATATTTGTTAAAACGGTACTAGTCATTGTTTAAAGTTAGTGTCAAATTTATAAATTTGTCAAAATTCAAAGTGAGAAATTTTTTTTAATGTAAATTTCAATCTTCTTAATGTAAATTTCAACAAAAATAACATACTGGTTACTGTGAAAAACAATTATTTCTTAAGATATGAGAAAAAAATAGTAATTTTATTAACCATTATTAACCATTTTATTAAACACTAATCAGCTTTGAGGAGTTATATTTCAGAAGCTTAATGAACAAAATAGCAACTTATTATTAATAAAAAGAAGCGTCTTTCCGAGTGCTTTCCGGCTATTTTTTCAGAATTTCATTTAACAAAAAATTCGCCGAGATAATCTATTTGTTTATGAGCAAAAAAAAACGATACTAACTTTAAACAATGACTGTGACCGTTCTTATAAATATTTTTTAATTCTGAAAAAAGCAAATGAAAGCTCGTTCCCACTTATATGTGCTCAGTCAGTTGTGTTAAAATCGAATAGTGCAAAAAAATTTTAAACAATTTTGAAAATTTTCAATATTTTTTGATTTTTCTGGATTGCAAAATTATTGTGCTAAATCTAATAAACCGATCGAAATGAAATTTACGCAATTCTTTTATTATGACTTCATGATTTTCCACCTATAATATGGGAGTCCTTACTATATTTTAAAGTGCCTAAAATAATAAATTAAGAAAACACTTTTTTGGGCCGATTTTTGTTTTGTTTATTACTATTTTGCAAAACCGCTAATAAATTTTTGAATATCTAACCTATGCCATTTTATGTAAAAAGCGATTCTGTAACTTTTTTCTCTGTTCAACTTTCTTCTAAATTCAATACTTAAAAAGATAGAAGCAAAACAAGTCGGAAAAACACGCATTTGTTTGAATTGTTGCATTTTAAACAATTATCCCGACTTCTCCGCTCTGGAGGATAAGTCAATCCTTATTCTAGGCATTATTCCCGAGATATTCATGTATAAACATTGCGGTCACCTCTTACGTCCATATAAAGCTAATTTCTGACAGATGGGTCTTAGACTAATAGTTAATGTACTAACTTTGCCACAATGGAAATATTTCAATTTAACAAACTTCGTATAAGTGTAACGCCGCACCGTATTTCATACAGGGGCGTACTAAGAAATGGTAGCGTCTGCCACCAGCCCAGAAATTATTTATTTAAAATGTCGCTCTGAACGGACGACACTGTTTTTGGCCCAGCGGAGACAAGGTTTCTGACCAACCTCTACAGGAAACGCGAGCCCCAGGGCTTCGCAAATGCCTGTCGATTTCAGTGGGGATTCGGTAGCGAAATAATACCCAAGTGTTAAATTTGAATGAAATTAAAGTTTATATTGACTAGATAAAATTTATGACTGTACAGTGAACCAAAAAAAAAAAGGAATCAATTAAATGAAAGAACTTAAAATAACCAAGTAACAGATAACAAAATAACCGAATTCAGATAGATATAAAATTACGCATGCTACCCTTACAAGAATGCGTATAAGATATTTCCCCAACAATCAAAAAATATAATAGAGTCCACCCTATTTGGGAAAATCCTCTACCCTGTACCTAGATCAATATTTGATTCTCTACTATTCTTACTTCCAAAGCTCTAGTTCTTACTTGTGACTGAACTAACCAAAATTACCAAACTGTGAACTAATCAAGGAATTTACGTAATTGCGCGTTAGATTTCAGAGTTTAAACCTGGATACGCCTCTGTCCCGGGTCGTCGAAATTCGAACAGAACCCACACACACGAAACCCAGTCAAAGAGATAAGTATAAATACGAATCAACAAAAGAAGTGATCGCCTCGTCTGTCCTCCGTCTCTGGAAAATTAGTAAAAACCCGTAACTTATTCCCGACTCACCACCTTGGAGTTCTGCGCTGACTTCCACCCTAAGATTCGTCGCTTCGGCTCTGGTATGACACTCGGAAACGTGACGCTACACTCGATACGGCCAAATAGCAAAAAATTTGGAATCAGCCCCAAAACCAACGATACGAAAAATATTAACAAAGGTTAAAATCAAACTTGAATAATTGATTGACGTTAAAGCAAATTCCCAAACTGAATTCCTTTACTTTACTTTACACCCTCGGTACCAATAAGTACCAAAAACAAAACACTGACTCGAAATCCGCGCCCCAAACGCGTAGCAACCCCGTTGCTATGACCTCGTCTGAACACCTCTGTTCCCCGGACCGAAGTGAAGTTCTTTCGTCCTCAATGCGAGCTGTGTATTTTTCCAAGTCATCAATTTTCGCCCAGTTACGAATTGCAGCGGAATATTTATTTCGTCACCCATGGCCTATAATAATGTCAAGAACCCTCAAAAACGAATTTTTCCAGAGCAAACCTCTCCCCTATGAAATCTGTGCTTTAGGTATCATTTCCCTGAACGCTCATTTCTGATTACGACGGGGTTTTCGTCTCTTTCGTCGCGTAAATTATTTGTAATTTCGGGCGTTTGACCTTTTGTTATAGTTTCAATTATAAAACATTTTTACGTTTCAAAACAAATTTCGTTATAGTTTCAATCGTTTAGTTTCGAAACCAATTATACAGGGTGGAGCCTTTTCCCATTTACCTAATCAATTTCTAAAATATCTCTTAAATAAATTTAGTAACATCCCCCGGATGTTACATAAGCAACGTAACAAATTAAGAAGATAACGCCTATTGGGTACCCGAAAGCGGGTAAAGCTCACGTAACACAATGAAATTTAATTTCCCGTAGGTGTAAAAGAGAGAAAAAAGTCTTTAACAGTGCCATCACTAAAGAGATCTCTAAGTAACTAAATCCACTGTCCCCAGTGGAAAAGTGTTAAAAGGGACTAGGTAATTCGACAGCTACGCAAAGACACAATTTCTTACGAACGTAAAAGGGAAGAGGAATCGGATAGAGCGGTGGTTTCCTCTCCATTTTTCAGTTTCCTGCCATTTCTGTTCTTAAAGCTAACGTAAGAATTCTTTAAATTTCGAATATTTATAATCAATTATGAGAAGTGAGTCGGATGAACACGTCACCTATTTTTTAATTAGTTATTATTTTAATTTACAAAGTATTCCCACACAAAATTGGATATTTACAGTCCCTCTTGAACCAGTCGATAACGGAACGTTCAATGCGATATTAAAAGTAATTTCCTTGTCCTCTTCGCGGATAGGACGGTTAATCGATTATTACCTTCCGAATTATCTCGTCCCTACTTGAATAAATTATGTCCCTCGTCCTTCTCGAATTTTCCGGGATCGTCAACGTCCCTCGTCACGATTTTTGTCGTCGCCCTAATTACGAAGTTCCGATTTCCATCCTTTTCCAGGCGGCGGCGGTTATTCCGACCGGGAATCCCCCGTCGTCGATCCGAATTACCGGTTACAAGGAAACTTTTCTCGTATATACGCAATCGTTCTAATTCAAATTAAGAGTGGGAGGGGAGCATCACCACCCTCCACCCTCCCACCCCCTCGATCGATCCCGTGTGCTGGAAGCGGATTCGGAAAATTTCCTCCGAATGAGGCATTAAACTTGGCTCTTCCTCGTTTTGTAATCCGTACCCGTTCGGATCCTCCGAAAACTTACAATAGGGACGGGGGGGGGGGGGGGCGACGTGGGCGACTAACGTTATTGAAATTCCCCTTCGACTCGTTCAATCGTCGGATAATAATCGCGCGAGGTTTCCCAAGAAACGTTCGATCGAACTTAATACTCATTATCCGGTCTCTTTTCGTTACGCGTCGTCGGGTCTTGGGACGTTCGTTAGCCATAGCTTATGATATGCTTTAAAGCTGTGGATATATCGAGGATTCTGGTATTATCTGGTCATATCTGGTATTATGACCGTTTTTAAGATTCGTTGGCATGAGGCTGAAAGAAAACCTAATGTTCCTGTTATGATGCCCTTCTTTCCGCCACATTGACGGCCTGTGATTTCCGAACGGTTCAGCAGATTTCAATGAGACGTCTCTATCGATCTCTAGATACATGTGACGCTACTTCGGAAAACATGTATGCAGGAAACGTCCGAAACGTAGTAGCCCGTAACGTTATGGATCGAAAAATCCACTCTATTATATTTTGAAATATGAAGTACTTCCTTGCTGAACTCTTGATTCTTTTTAGAAGTTTCACGAGATTTCTTGTTTACTTTGTTGCCCACATATATTTTTTTTAAAATTTTATTTTTACCTATTCAACCAATAGAGGATTACGATTCTCCAAATTACTGCACTAATTTTAGATAATAAAAATAATTAAGAGGGATGCAAATCTCATAAAAAAACTATTTTTTCCGAACAAGTAAATCATTTCTGAGAAGCATGTGTGACCCTTGGAAATATCAGCAAAACGTTGAATTAATGGGTTATAAAATATTTATAGCTCAACATATATACTGTTTATGAAATATATACAAAAAATGCATAAGAAAACTACGTTATGACTTTCTCATATCAGGCATTCGTAAATGAAAAAGTATTGTAAACGGATCCATTTTTCGAATTTAAGTTATTAGTATTTATAGACGTTTAAAGTTCCCATAAGTCCAAAAAACTCATTTTTGACAAGATGTCTGTGTTGTATGTCTGTGGTATGTTTCTCTCTTCTGAAGTAAAATTCGCAAACGGCTCAAACTTTGGATTTAAACTTTGTCTTTCACCAGGACCTCCTAATAATCCTTTAATTAAAATCAGCCTTGATATGTCATTTTTCAGTCTTTGAAAACTTTCTCAAAATACACTTGAATAATTTTTATAAAACTGAACATTCATTCTATTATCGAATGTGTTTCATAAAATTTTTGTTTTGTTAGATAAATGGTTTCTGAAGGGACTTTTGTCATTTTTCGGTTTTTGGTAATTTTCTCGAAATCTACTCAAAGTTTCTAAATATGTCATATAATGTTTTTGAGTACGAAATCATATCCTTGTTTTTCACACCGGTGCACACATTTTGTCTGATTTACACGTTTTTGAATTTATTTCTATAAACATGCTGAATTTTAACCCGCACAACCTCCAGTTGAATCTCCCTATGTATTTACAAGTACATACCTATTCATCTTTATAAAGATTTTGCTAATTTTGGTAGTTATTTGTAGGCGTAGCTTTAATTTTGTATTAGCCCGATTCGACCGGCCGGATGTTGGTAGTCGCTCCATATTCGGTTCGTTTTGAATTTCAAATTTCGCGAGAGTTCAGCCGCCTGCAATATTTATTCGAAATCGATAGAACCTCCGGTCCGGTAAAGCGACATGCGATGGCGGCGGGAAGAAAACCGAAAAATATTTACGGTTTTGATAAATGCTTTTATTTATACTTGAAAAGTGTGCAATCTCCGGGGACGTGGATAGAGACAGAGAGACAGAGAAAGAGAGAGAAGGGAAGAGAGAGGACGTCGGGACCGAATAAAAGCTTTCCGGGGGTCAGGAATAAAAAATGATTTTCTTTATTAGTCTCCGACCGTTCCGCTTTGTTTTCCGAAAGGTAATCGTCGCCCTTTGGAGCTTTCATCCTTAGCGAGAGTGTCGCGGACGATCGCTTTTTTTGTGGGATTGCATTGAAGAAAATAACTGTTTTTAATAGCGCTTTTCGCGCCTTAAAACACAATTTAAACCAAGAGACAATTTCATATTTGATTTTACTCGAATATATTTATACAACGTGTTTCAAAATGATTGTCATCTAGTTGGCGTTGGAATTTCTGTGCATGTAATTTTTGATGTGCCGCGCTCTATGGATTTAAACCTATCTAATTCTTACAACAAGTGTCTGGGAAATGAAGCTTTTTTAATGATTTAACACGTCCTAGTTATCTTAATTGTGCCTGAATTTTGTACACAGTTCCTCAGGATGTATCTAGCTTCTGACCGAGATTATTTCTAATCGCGTCACCAAAATTCCAATTAGATGTCACATTGTTAATTAATCATCTGATGCCTATTAATAATTTTGGTAACGTTCGACGCTTTTACTGTGGTGTAAAAATTGAATATAAAATAACAACACAACTTAAAATAATAAAAGTATACAGAATAATAACTAGGTACTTGAATTGTCCTGTACGTATATACATTTATTTATAAGACGTATCTTTGAAATTGAAAATCATTCTGTCGGAACAGTTTTAATAACCTCTATATTACGCTATGAAATAATTTTCAAAATAAATTTATTCCATAAGTGGTACCTGCACTGTAAAAGTTCATTTTTGAACATTGTGTTATCAGAATCTCGTTTCGTACGGTCAAGACACCAAAAATGTTAAAGAAAAAAGAAAAAAATTTAACGTTGGAAATCAGTATATAAATATTTTTTTAAGGAAAATTTTAAATTAATTTTTATCATAAAGTAGGTAAAATTAATTGAATTTCTCGCATTTTCTTTATATCGAACGACTTCCAAATCTTCACCTAAAGACACAACTAATGTTGCGTAATCTCTCGTGTTCGTAATTAAACTTTTCCTGAACATAAGGTCATCCTCTTTCTACAAACTACCCTCTTTCACCCTCATCTTTACCTTTGATCGGCGCAACATCTGTAGTTTACCACGCTGCAATTCAAATTTACGCAGCACCTTCCACTAATTCGAAATGAAAGCTTCTCCCAAATTCTGCGGGAACAAAGGATTTTTCTCATTACCTGTCCCAGTTTTTCTAAACTTTGAGACTTTACAAACATCAAAATGAATACCCAACAGCGTCCAATATCGGGCGAGTGGCCCGTGCGTTCGAACTTCCCCTTTGAGCGGAGACGTTAATAATATACCGAAAAGTTTCTCCCCGAGGAAAAAATTCTTCCGAGGGGTAAACTCAAAACGTCGAAAAGTTGTTCCCTCCCGACTCGTAATTAATCGTAGAAGTTATAAATGCATCAAGTGAAACTTGACGGCGATTCTACCGCAGTGATTGATGTTCGGAGTATCCTAACAAAACGCCGTTTAATTCCAGTCCGAGCGTCCCGAATGTTTATTCAAATCCGTCCTCCGAAGTTTACTTTATAATTACCCCAGAAAAACACGTTCGGATCATATTTTATCTCTCTCCCCCTCTTTCCTTTCGCTTTTTTTACCCCGTTGTTCGAATGGGGGAAACTTGTTGATTCCGTTCGAATTTTCATCGGCTCCAGCCAATTGTATAGATTATAAATCAACGTCAGTCGTAATGCCAAAAAAGAAAAATAGACCGAGGAGAATTTTATTATACGGTGATGGAATCATTTTTCCCTTACATCTGGCATGACGTCTAAAACAGATCGTGACTTGCGGCCTTAAAGTGGAACGCAAGGATATCTGGAAGGGGAGCCACATGTATGTGAAGATAACATGACCGCCCGGAGAGAACATGTAGTTGGATTTAGATAAATGTGCTAGGATATTAATAATACATTTTCCATATTTCTCTCTGGAAGTCCTACACATAGTAATGTACTAGCGTTTACTTGAAGTTTTAAAGATCAAAATGGCAGATAATTTCAAGTATTATTCAGAATTTATCAAAGAATTCCATGTTGGTCAAGCTCAATTTTTCTTTTTGAATTTGGAATATTTATTATTTAATTTCGTTATTCGTGTCCTTATTTCAAGCCGAAGTTAATATTGCAGTTTTAAAGCTACGCGTAAAACTTTTCCCGAAAATGTATACCTACTAATTTTTGACTAATTTTAGAATGTATGAAAACTCATTTATTGTAACGAATTCGCCAAAAATATTGTACTGAGTCCTCTGCTTCGAGTCCTCCTCTGCCTCTGCTTCAATCTGATTTGAACGTGTTTCGGAGAATTATCGGTTTAAGGTGTAAATTAATATCATTGATCAATTGGGAAATTGTCATCTGGGACATTTTGAGAAATTAGGAATAATACAATCAAGATTCGTATTCGAAATACACTTTCAGCATTTTTTCTCAAACTTCTAGAATAGCCATATTGCAACTATGACTGAACATGGCAAAATCAGAAGATTTTCAGACTTAGTAGGACAAAATAAACCTTTCCTGGCTTGTGATTCAAAAAATATAGCATAAATTGGTTACTGATTTAACTAAAATGTATGCAATTTATAATGAATGAAAACAGGCACTTCTGACTTTTAAAAGATTTTAATTGTAGTATTAAGGGTTTAGTCGTTTAGACGTAACAAATTTTTTTTGCATAAATACTTTTTTTGTTTTAAATATTTTTTCCTCACTTTGTTGCATATGGTTGTTTTTGTAATTTTTAGTAGTAATAGAAAAAATATTATGACACTCAAAAATGTTTTATAACAAATTGTTAACTTAATAAACAATGAAATTATCAGTGAAAAAAAATTTTTTTTCTCCTATTCTATTAAGAGATTTTTATAATGATTTTTCAACATAAAATTATTCCTTAACCAATTATTTAAACAATGAAAACATCAAAAAAACGATTATAAACTATAACAATATTTTTTGAGAAAATTTTTTTTATTCTAAAAATCATCATTAATTCTAAACAATAGAATGATAAAAAAAGAATTTTCAAAAACATTAAACTAAGCCGTTTATTTATAAACAATTCTTAAACAAATAGCTGTAAAAAAATTTTTCCACAATTATGTAATCCTCACTTTGAATATAAAAACAGCCATAAAATAATATATAAGAGGAAAAAAAATTTAACAACAATTTCTGGATTTTGCGTTTTTTGTTGACTTTAAAAATTCGTTTTAAACTAAATAAAGAAATTTTAAATAACTTTATGACGTCACCTTATTGAGTACACTCATAGAAAGGACTCCAAGAAGCAAAATATGTATGGAGAATTTATTTAAACATTTAGCCTGCTTTCAATGAAGACGGAAGTACGAAAATAACTAGTTCATTAACGATAGGTTAGCTTTTTGAAAAATGCATTTAAATTTTTTTTTCCAACGGGACTTTATCCCTTCAAGTGTATAGAATACACTAAAGTTTGTTTTAAATTTTTAAACTAATACTTAGTACCTTAAAAAATTTTTTCTGTGACGTAGTCCCTTCAGAGGGGGGCGAGCGTATGCCGTAACGGTCGCGTGGAGCCTTACTTTCAGCAACAAATTAAAAATATAAAGATAAGAGATAGACATCCGGGAGTAGGGACTTTTTTATGGGAAATTTCCTCCTCTTTAAGGATCTTTTTTGCGAATTCCTCTATCTCTTATGGTTTTTGAGTTGCCATCAAAAAATCGAAAGAGCGTTTTTGTTTTTCGTTTTTTGTTAATGACAATTGCAATTTTTCTTAGCAGAAAAAATCCTCAAAACCCATTTCTCAGTTTTGCATTTCGCGTCGAATGAACTATCGCTTATATTTTTCCGAGCCTTCTAACTATTTTTTGCAGCAAACACACATCTTGACTAGACTAGTTATAATTATTTAAATAGAAGAATAATTGGTCATATTCTTTGTTTGCCGCGTGGCCATACCTACTGTCTGTCGCAAAAATGCGCTCTCGTTACCGGAAAATCCATTAAGTAAAGCCTGATTGAAATTTCTTCTTTTTTTTACACAAAAATAACTTAAGTCCTTTCCTGAAATTAAGTTTCAACCTTCCCCAAAAAAGCACAACTTGTCTCAGCCAACCCTAAATTTCCTCAAATTGAAGGAACATTTCAATCTTTATTAGTATTTCCCAGAAAACCAACCTAATTTTAACCTTTTCCAGAAATAAAGTTCATTTCAACCTTTCCTCAAAAAAGACTAAAATAAGCTCTATTGAGGGTACAATTGACATGAGGCCTTGCAAGATTAGCAAAATTGTTTCACGAGTTTTCAGAACCTTATATCAAAATCAAACTTATTCGATTCGGGGTTAATACGAAACTTCAATTGAAATTGTATTTCTGGACGTAACTCAATAAATTCGGGACTATAAACAGGAACGATATATAAAAAAATATCCACCCACTTGAGCTCGAGCATCCCGTTCCAGATACACATCCGGGTACTTTACGTCCCCCCCGCCGAATCTGTTTTCTCCCTCGTTTTAAGTAAATCTTATTTTATTCAACACATCGAGGGAACCGCAAATAACTTATACGCGCGCCCTTTTCAGGAAATGTAGGTCAAGATTTATGGAAGTATCGATAAAATTTCTGGAGCTTATATCCTTTAAGGAAGTGTATGTGTGTATTTTTTCTCGGTCGTGGGCTACATTTACTTCGACACGCACTTTGCGGGCCGAAGGGGGAGGTCTTTGATTGGATCGAACGCTTTTGTTCGAAAAATAATTCGCGTGGCCGTTACTTAAATTCTTTCGGAAGAAGGGAACGCTCGTATTGTGTAAAGCGACGAGAGGGAGATGAATCCGTTGCGGAATTCGACATTTTTCAGTTAAGTGTAGGTGTTTTTGAGTTTTTCGCACTGATTAGCAGTACCTATGCGAATTACATAAAGGTAGATTGCGAAAGACTTGGATCACCCTAACCTAAGGGGTCTTCCATTTTCCATTTAATATCAACTCCATCTGAATTTCTTTTTTCAGAAAGAAAACTAATTTCCCAAAACTGATCATAATTAGTTGACCTTCATCTTTTGATTCGTCAATTAATGCTCTTACAACCTTTAATTTAACAGCAATTATTCGATTAATAATTATTCCTAGGTTATTTTGATTAATTCCATTACCACTAAATTATTTCCAAACAGGATCATAGATATCAAGTTCACTACACTGTTTGTTAAATACTTTATCTTTCTATCTTTGTCAGATATTAACACAACTTGGGGTCAGGTATGATTTACAACGTCATCATTAAACTTTTATTCTTCAGAGTTCTTGAAGTCTCTGTAACTTATAACTTTTTGCTTGCGAACGAGTCCCTGAACCATTATATCCAATTAAACCAATTTGTGATCAGTCAGGCCACCATATCAACGGTACCACGATAGAAATTAGGAGGATTTGTTAACTTTTCATCTAATAGTTGTGAGAGTGATCACTTCAATAGTTTGCGTCAAATTATATGAACTAAATCATTCAGACACTTTGTTGCGATTTTTCATCAAAGTTACAGTAACATCCTCCATTACTAATACGTGGTCATATCATAGTTTCCATTTCATGATGATATGAAATTGCCAAGAACTGAAAATATGATGCTATTACGACACATAGACCAATAGGAAAAGGTCTTTTCAAACACAATAACCGAACTAAAGCTTTCCGTTGCACTGGACGTGCATGGTAAGAATGGAAGAAAAGTGGAAGAATGTTTAAGTAGTGAGACAGCAGTTTGTCTGTCTAGTCTCAATGTACAAAATCTCGAATTTTTAAAATAATATTTGGAGGATCACTTAATTGACGATTGTATTTTTAATAGTAATATTATTTTTGATCAAAAGTTACACGGCTTTTTACTGATCGACATATGATGTACATGACAGTGCTTGTTTGATACGTTTAAATAAGTAAGTTCGCAACGAGATGGGCCGTTAAGAAAATGTTTTCCTAAAGAGATTACTGTCAAAATACTCATGATGTGCTGGGATGAGGAAGCGAAACGTACGTTCGGTCGAGGCATTAATATTTTATGAAATCCCTCTTAGGAAAAACACGTTGAGGATCTCCGTCCCGGGCGTAATAAAATCACGGCTAACTTTCGCTGAACGTCACTTATACATGGCATTATCGTTAGGCGGACGATTTATCATCCGGGCTATCTCCTGAGTTACGGATATCCTGGATCGGGACACCGGTTGCGCTCCTTCCTTCTTTTTATGATTAACCGCCGGCGAACAACAAATACATTCTAATTTGTACGCGCAATAAAAGCAAATGACATTTCGAGTCCGCTACTCCTTGAAACTTAACGTTTAATGGCCAGCTGCCGTTTTTCATTCTAACCGCTATCGTAAAAACGTACCTACGGGACTTAACAAACACGCAGTGATTTACGCAGCCGTGATTTATACGTCACGTAACCTCCCTACGAAACTGAGAAGTTTTTTCGCCTTTCAGGTCGATAAATAATTCGTCGCTTGCGAAATATTAAATATAAGCGGCGGCAATCGCCGATCTTAAAAGCTTATAACCTTTTCGCGTGTTCCGGGGGGTGGAGAGAAAAGGGGAGAGGGAGAGAGGGAGCGAAAAGTCGCGTGCGACGCGTAATAAAACAATAATCAAATGACCGGCAGCTATGGCGACTTTACGAGAGCGGCGATTAATCATCGGGGGTGGTCCGATAAACGCAACTGGTGTTTTACAACATTGTAAGGGAGAAGGGTGAATGTTTACCTGGCCCCGTACTTGCCCCCATGTTAACCTAATTTTGTTTCTGTTTTGATATCTTTAATTATTCAACGTCAAGTAGCCAACTGAAAATAAAATTGTTTGCCTTAGATTATAGGCTTTGTGATTAGCCTATGATCGATAACGATTACATTTAAATTTCCCACGAGTTACTTATCCCACTAGCGAACGAGAAAAACTTCTTAAAAATTCGCTTCATATTTAGTACACGATTAAATAATGGGATAGTTATAATATTTTGAACTTTGGAAAATGTTCCAAAATTTTTGGAACATTTTAGGACTTTGCTAATTTTTTGAAAAAGGCAAGAAATGTAGGCATAAAACGGAAAACGAACGTTCGTATTTTGGAAATGTTAAATATCAATGAACCGAATTTCAATAAAATTAGAGCGACCGTAATTTTTGTATAAATGTACGATACCAAAACGAAAAGTATACATTCATGTTTCGAAGAGTTTGATAAATGATGGGATAAATAAAGAAAAGTGGGTATCAAGAGTAATTCTCGATAAAACACATCTATATTTCTAAACGATTGCTATATAATCAGCTGACTAAACTTAAAAACCTTACTTGTTTTCAGAAATCTCAGAAATTTGAAATAAATCCAAGATACAGTAACTTCACTACGAATTTTTGAAAAAGACTCAAAATTTATGTTAAATTGATAGAAACGCAGAAACTGTGTTGTGGTCTGCATAAAATTGTATGTACGGTGAGACATTAATTACACAAGTCGCTATGTGTCTGTAGACATGGGCTCTATATCGGAAAACGTAAGAAACGTTCTTTCGACGTAATCAGTGATGGTTGGATACAATGCGATCCAAAACAACAATTCACAAGGCGAACTAAAGTGGTCAATGTTATCTTTGTTATAAGGCCTATCTAGCACTATACGTTTATTACAATCCTATTACTTCCTATCGAACTCGCCTTTGCCATGGTTATCGATGAAATTGTACAATAGTATTATATTAACGTTAGATATACAATTTGCTTTTATCACAATCTACGTCGTTCCTACATCGGTTAGATCATAGTGTACAGATTGAAGTTTAAACACATTAGTTTATCCCAAAGTGTTGAAAATATAATTACTAAGTAACAAGTACTTAAAATATTACATTATCATCGTTATAATTTCTTTGACAAATTAGGAATTCAGGTTCGTGTTATCACTGTAGAATCGAAATAATTAGTCACCATTTTTTTCAGTTATTAAATTGTTTTAAACATTTTAAGTGAATTGATGCATTGAAATTAAGATTGCAAATCATTCCTCCACTGCACCTTGATTAATTGAATTGGTATTTTATTGGAAATTGTAACTGTTCATCGACAAGTCAGGTCTAATTAAATTTTCATAGACTTTTAACTAATTCTTTTAAAATCGCAATAAATTGATTTTACTTGCGGTACATATATTACACCTACGTATTTCTCTTGTAGTTTTCGACGTCGATATAAATTCCCCCTTTTAAGAGCTATGTGTTTGGCATTTTCCCCCGGAAAATCGACGATTTTCAGTTCATCGAACGTGAAATCTGAATTTATCCCATTCTTCCATCAATCTCGCCGATTTCGTTGGCCCCGATACCTCCATTACTATCCATTACAGTTGCGAGGCGTGTAGATTTCGAGCATTACTATTCAGTCCCATAGCTGCTATTAGGAAAAAAAGCCGTCACCGGTAGATGGATGTCGAGGAATTTTCCTCTCCCGATGAAACGCATTTTCCGACGTTCGTCGCCTCCGTCGTTGCATTTCCTCGAAATATTGTTCCAGTTTGATATAACCGGAAAGGGTCAAAGGATATAAACGATCTGGCGGGATCATCATTCGCCGCCCTAGTTTCCGGGCAAAAGTTCCGGGAGGAGTTCATTTCGAGGGGATAAGGCGCGAGTATAAATCGAAAGGGGGACGACTCCAAGACGTCTCGGCGGTGACCGGGATAGGCGGGATAAATTTTTTGGGGCCAGACTCATAAAACTCGCTTAAAGCCGCTGAGACGGTGGTGCCACGTTCTGTTCGTGCCGATTTCCGTGTGTGAATTGGAAGCTCTGTAGGTTTCTGAGGTTATGGGTTTGCGGATTTTGCGATTGGATTGCGAAATTCATGCGAGAAATGTTCAATATACGAGGAATATTACAGGCGGTGGTCTATTTTGGTGAAGCGCTCGTGGGACTTCCGATTCCAGATCGTTACTTATGGGAATCGTACTACTTTCTTCTACTTAACCCTCTGACTTTTACCCGTTGACTGTAAGGCTTTCTTTCCTTGATTTTATTCTCTCAGTTTTTCCGCTCGTGAAAACCATTATCGGCTTATCGAATTATGAAAATGAGGGGACGACGCATTTCCTACACGACCTAAATAGTTTAAAAAAGAAACCTCGAAAGCTTAACGTAGTAATAACTAGAGCAATCCGTCATTTTAGTCCAGAAGAATACATTCAGCAAAATTTGCTGTAATGCCCCATGCGATAAGGTATGGAGTTACTTTTAAATTCAACAAACGATATTTAATGTTGAGATTAAATCGCATCGCATCGCATTGTTGATTATTCTAATTGATCAAATGTGCAAAATGTGTAACTTTGTAAATTATCTTTTTTTGGGCTCTTTAATCAACAACGCTGTTTATACTATTATATTCAATAAAGAGTGGTGATGATCAGATCGAGATTTGTCTCGGTCTCGTCTTGCCTCCAATTTCTAGACGAGATTTTAAATGTTTAATTTTCTTTTAATAATTTTTAATAACGGGACATTTCTCCAATGCACCTCTATTTTCTATACTTCTTACTTTATTATAATTGTCCAGTTCTCCCTTGTGTATCCTCTAATTCAACTCTGTTCAGCTGCAGACAACAAGAGCTGAACCGTCCGAAATCATTATCTCAGCAACAATAACTATCGACTGTTACCACGTGGTCCTGTTTCGCGCCCATTCAACTAATGTTGCTCAATTTGTCGCGATACGAATCGTTCCTCTTCCCACCACACAAATTGCCCCGATTGATACGAACTGTGCCCGTCATTCATACTCTAATTACGGCACAAAATCCGAAAACGCAATTATAACGCCCTTCGCGTTGGACTTATTGTACAGTCGCCGTGGAGACCAGAATTTATTTTCGGTCCGTCTGTCAACTTTACGATTCGCGTTGGACGAGGGAGAGAAATCCTATTTTTGACGATCGTCGTAAGAGAAATAAGATTTCTCTTTTTTTCGATTATATAGATCGTTTTTGTTTAAATATCAGCCGATCCGCAGCGATTGTCGCATTTAAAGGAATATATTAAAGTGCTGTTAAAGTGCTTAAAGTGTATGTTGTAATTTTACAATTTTATTAGCGTTCGTTATGCCAAGAATAAACGGTGATTTACGCTTTATGCGGTAGAGTTATGAAGAGTAAGGATGCAATGAGGTATATAGGAGATGTTAATTAAATTTTATCTACTTTTTACAACTGTTCCTGAAATCAACACTTTAAGAGCTATTATTAATAACAAACTGCCGTTTTAGTTTCAAAGGTCTTAAAAGTGGCGGTGAACACTAACCTGCATATTTAATGCGTATAACTTACTAACTTTATGAACAGATTTGGAAAGTTTCGTTTGCTAAAGTGGTGAACATATTCGAATACCAGCCGTTCCGTTCCGTTGTTACGCTAAAATCGAACGATTACTCTATATATTCACGGTGGTATTACCATTTTGTTATTCAGAGAGGACGATTATATTATGCATGGAACGAGATTTCATAGCGCAGTTTCCTACAAACTGCTAATACCACAAGTACGATTCTCCTTTTAAAGCACGTAAATGACTTCTCCTCCACGGGATTAAATTCGTCTCGCTGCGATTGTACTAAGTTTAGTTTTATTTGTGGTTTTGCATCCACAATAATAGTCAAAATTTCGTTATTACTTGAAATTTTACAAGAAACTATAATATTGTTAATTGTAGTAATGAATAATGTAATAGAACAATTTTTTAATAACAATGATTCCAGTTGTTAAATATCAATATCTTTTTTTCAGTTCGTCTTCGATTTAGATTTGGATCATTTTTTACTTGCTAATTTTTTAAACTATACATTTTTTATTTATTTGGTACTTAACACATTAAATAAATATTTCAATGAATTACGAGTAAAAAATCCGGCTTCGCTCAAGTAGAAGGTAAATTCAGTCCAATTCAATTTTTTTTTTTGTAAGAAATTAAAAATCCTAAGAATCCTTAATCTAAGTTTTAGCTCAAAAATTTCATGAAATAATTAACTAAACATTTTTTCACTTAAAAGCGTATGACGTGCCAAAGATGTTACAAATATGTTCCTTTACACTTCTTTTCACGAAGATTTTCCCTCTTTGCAGACACCCCGGCGACAACCCGTTCTACAGCAACATCGACAGCATGCCGGACATCCGCCCGATCCGGAGGAAATCCATACCGCTCGTCTCCGATTTGGTGAGTACCTACCATTCCGACTTTCCCATGATAAATTTCTCCACATTTTCCGAACTAAATGAATAAATAAGACAAACAAAAACACCGACAGTTCAATTGAAACGCTCTTCGCGTGCTTAATAAAGTAAACTCTCGTTAAGCCCGTTTCGCAGGGTGCGTGTGTTTTTCCGGCGCCCCCTCGGAACAACCGGAGATTAAGTTCCCCTCGGTCGCCTAATTCCTCCACCTTCCGCGCGAGTTTACCTGCCCCCGTTCCCCCGGGAGATTATGTGCCTAGGGGGGATGATGCTATTCGCCACGCGGCGAGAGCGCATCCCCCTCATATTTTCCGTTTCTGCTCTCTAATTCATGCTGTTGTCGCTTCCCGGAGGTCTCGAGATAACACGGAGCTGGAGAAGGGGCGCGAGATGCCTCTACAGGTTCTTAAGGTCTTATTTTCGCACGGGGGTTGAGATAAGATCCTTTGCATTGTTTTATTAAGTTAGGAGCAGCTTTTTAAACCCGAAACAAGGAGAAGCTCTTAATACAATCCCGTTTCTTTTCGTCGGGGAAATGATGACCAAATGAAACAAAAAGTTTGCGGAAGTTCGGAACATCGCATAATACAGAGTGTCCCAGAACACCTTGGAACTTAAGTAAATGATGTCAAAGTGATATCAATTCTCGTTAGGGCGGAAGAAGTTTCGACGGGACCAGGTGTTCTACGATGGGTTGATGCGAATTTTCGACGGCATGACCGAAAAGGTGGTTTTATTGTACAGGTATTTTCGACTGTAAACAAGCCCGCGTATTGAAGGTTGAATTAGGAATGAAAGTAAGGGGATATATACGTCAAAACAATTTATTTATTACTACAGGACGAGAGGGCAAGGAAAATCTACGGGAAATCCCATCTTTATCACGACAATACTAAAGGGCAAGGAAAATGGGTAAGGGCAAGGGAATGCGCAAATTACGCGAAATCCCATCTTTATCACGAAAATATTAAAAGGGGCTTGAACTTGAACCGTTCCTACCGATACACTTCCTACCTACCTGTCCTAAGCCGACGTCGAAATTTCTTGTAAGATTATTTGACCCTTCGACTAAAGCAGGTACCCTCAATATTTGGGCGTAGACGAGTTCCTCCCGCGGTCAGTTCGAAAGTAGGTAAACCTCTCAGAGGACCGACGAGTTCCTCCCCGACGACCGTAATTATTATTATATGAATTCGCTATCGCTTGTCAGGGCAAGGATAAACAATTGAGGTTTAGTAAAACGAACAGGACCGATCACCTGGATGATGGAAACTGACCAAAAACAAAACAATTGATTGAAACAAAACCATTGATATTTAAGGAATCTTCTCTAGTCATCTCTTTAATCCCTGGTTTGTAGTTACCTGCCTTAGGGTCTCCAAATTTCTGACCGCCGGGAGGAACTCGTCGGCGCCCCAATATTTGCAGTCGAAAGTTCGCCCGCCGTGAAATTTTTCCTATGACGCTTCTTTATTCAGTTATACAGCTCTTAAGGCTATACATTAAAGAAGGATATTTTTTTCACTACTTCTAGGTATGCAAACTCCAAACTCTATAAAATTTTAGTTGATTTTCAGACAAATAAATGTGTACTTTTTTGTTCAGTAAGAAAATGTATCAGTAATTCGAAAAACTCAGAAACGTATTTAGCCTACTGGTTAAAAATTCAAAATGTGTACCTTGATCAGATTTTCAAATGCCACCAAAAACTTCCCCAACATAATTATTAGTTGCTTTCGGCGGGCGAACTTTGGGCAGCAAATAATGAGGGTACCTGCTTTAATTGAAGGGTCAAATAAGCTTAGAAGAAATTTAGGCCGCGGCTTAAGACAGGTAGGCAGGAAGTGTATCGATACGAACGGTGAGCAAGATTTCCCTTGCTCTTTTAGATGGGATTTCCCGTAATTTGCGTATTCTCTTGCCCTCTTACCCATTTTTCTTGCCCTTTAATATTTCCGTGATAAAGATTTCTAATTCAAACATCAATTCGCCAGTGTTCAATTTCTTTACCGCCCAAAATACCTGTACAATAAAACCACCTTTTCGGTCATGCTGCCCAAAATTCCCATCAACCAATCGTCCCCACCTGGTCGCGGCCGAAACTTCCTCCGCCGTTGCTTTTTATTCGATTCAATAAAACCAATGACTTTTGAGAAACAGTGAATTTAAGGGCTTTCACCATTTTGTGCTTGTAGATTTTTGAAGACTGTCGAGAGTTAAAAAATAAACAGTTATAAACAAAAAAGTCATCGAAATTATAGCGCAATTTAATTACACTTTTAATCATAAATATCAGGAACCCAAATTAATAACAAGATCTACATCTATTTTAAATCTTGCCCAGTTGAATAAGATAAAATGCTTATCGTAATTCAGAACAGGTTGGCATGTGGAAAAATGTTTTGTAATGGTAACAAGCAATGGCTCTTTGAAGGGGATCTCATTTTGAAGCGTGGCGTCATTTTTTAAAAAGTGTTTATTTATTCAAAAATAGGTAAAAATTGAGTTTTTTTGAGCTATCTTTGTGGCAACTTTAGGATTTAAATTTTTACCATTTGTGAGTTGTTAAAAAACGGTTAATTTCAGCCCACGTAAATTAAATTTGGTTAATAATTTGTATAAATAATTGAAAAAACTCTCAAAATTTTGCAAATTTTGAAATATTATTAATGTCGTGAAAAAAGCACGTACAAGCTTGAAACTTTCAGATCTTGTGTCCTTTAATGCCCTTAACTTACCATAAACTTTTTGTGCAAAATTATTAATTTGTTTATAAAAAAAAAACTTTTTGTAAAAAAGGTGTTAAATGTAAAATTCAATTTGAACCTTTTTTCGTCGGCCTAGAGGGTTCATCCGGGGCTGTGTTTCTTCATCAAGAGTTATATTTTCAATATTGAAATTAAAAGTATTCAATTTTCACCATTTTCACCTTCAAAATGGCGTCGGAAAATGTGTAAATTTTTTTACATCGCTTTTTTGCAATTATTTATGCAGAAAACATAATATATCTATCTGCAAAGATAATTTTTAAAAGCTGGCAATTTTCCACGTATTATCAAAAAAAATCTCTCTGTTGCTCAACTGGGACCCCTGATATATTTTTTTTAAATTCACCAATTGTTTATTTATAATTATTAAGAACTGAAATTGAAAACGGAAGTAATAGGATACTTGAACTTTATGATACCACCATTTGCAATCGAAAGAAACAAATTTGTATGACTGAAAATAAATATTTTACTGACTGATATTTAAAAATATAATATCCCAAACTCACAATTTATTTTAGGACTTCCATTCGCGTAAAATACCTTGTGGGATCGGATAAGCCCCACGGAAATTGGAAAACCTCAAATTTTTCTTTTTAATCCAGTTTAAAGCGCTCTTACTCTTTAACTTTATCTCAACTTTCGATTCCATCTATAAAGTCAATCTCGGCAACTCATTTTTTAACTCGCTTTTTGACATGTAACGACGTGCATTGCAATAACACGAGTTACAATTTTTCTTTTCAAAAAATTTGCAGAATCTTAAAGCGAACTTGACCTAACCTCCAACTCGACTTAGGGAAAAATGATTTACCGATGTCTACAAATTAGGATACATACTCTCCCCCGTCCCCTTGATCCATTCTAATTCGCCATTATCCCTTTCTCGCCCTTTGTTATCCCAACGTATCTCCATCATTTGTCGTCGTAAATCGCGGAATTTTCATAATAACACCCCCGGATGGATTCATCGCGCGAGGAGTTTCACACATTAGTGGGCACTCTTGAAATATGGCTCGCCCGTCTCTTTTCTCTCCCGCGTGGAAAAACCGCATTACTTTCCCTCCTCTCGGACGAACAAAAACCTCGTCCAATATAAAAACCTCCCGCGGATCCATCAAGACGTGAACTTAATCCGACGCGCCGAAGAAGAAAAGATTCAATTCAGTTCGGTTTTGTAACGAAAGATTCATTACGAGTTTATGTCACGTTAGGAAGGTGAAGGGATGAAGTGGATCGCGTGAAATAAATTGCAATTTTTCCACCACCGGGTTTCAGTTGAAACTCTAAGAAGGTAG
Organism: Cryptocephalus moraei; assembly: GCA_946251905.1. Classification (NCBI taxonomy): domain Eukaryota; kingdom Metazoa; phylum Arthropoda; class Insecta; order Coleoptera; family Chrysomelidae; genus Cryptocephalus; species Cryptocephalus moraei. The sequence goes on from OX276452.1 coordinate 45,785,159, forward strand.
TTAATTCGTAAGTAAACTACAACGTCCTAAAACATTCCATTAGCGATGAGTTATTGTATTGGGTATGTAATTGAACTGTCGGTTACCATGATTAGTAACTGTCATTAACCAACTGTTAATGCTTGCATAACTTTGTTAAAACCCCTCGTAATTCCCTCACAGAACAACACTCTTTCCCGAAATGGAACCAATTTGAGATTTAACGACTATCTCTTTGTCGAAATCAGACGTTATTAATATTGGCACGATATATCGGTGGGCACCGCCTGATTTGTCCGTGTTGCATCGCTGTAATCGTATTTAACGTTAATTCCCCGGAAATTCAGGCCCAGCACGTAATTCCATGGGACCGGTGCATCTCATACGTGACCCCTTCGAGTTTCATAATTCTCCAACTTTAGCTTTCCGTTTTGGTAAGAAGGGCGAAAGTTCGGAGTTTGACTCGGGCACGTGCTCGACCCTAATTACATCGAAAATACAGTCGGTCCCGGGGGCGAAATATTGTACGTATAATTTAATTTTGGAAGTTGCAAAATTTAAATAACAAACACATTCAGCGGTTCGCGTCAGTCATGATTAGTTAAATGTAATCTTTAATTCAGTTCGGTCCATTCTGGAGGCAGAAATCGTATAATGTAATCTAGAAGCTTTGAAAATTTAAATACATGATCGTATGCGATGGTTTACGCCCGCATAATTAGACTTATAGCCACATGATCTTTAGTTAAAAGCAAATTGTTGTAGCATTAGCTTTGAAGTGTTAGGACGTACCTATGGGGTTGATTAAAGCTAATTACGAGGTAAAGCGGAAACTGGGTTATGTGTCATAACTTATCATTTCGAGCTGCAGTGGAACTAATCACAAGTAACAGCCCTATTAATTGTAAATGATCAACTTTTTCTTAGTGCTTTTCGTAGTCGATCGCTCAATCGCAGCCCCACGACATAAGAGTACAAAATGAAAATTTTCCATTAATGACTTTATCGGCTCGGCTGGGACGTTAATTTTAGCCGGCGCGACATTTAAGGCGATTTCAAGAGGTTTTTTAACGTGAAATTGATATAAAATTAACCGCCTGCCCGTGACGGTATCTAATTGAAATTGCGATATTTCTCCTCGTTCGTCGGATCCAGGTGCAGGGCAATTAAAGTTTGAACTGCCCGCCAGTTGTATCGGGAGAGCTTCGATTCTCCCTCCAGATTGAAAAATAATGGTTACGGCCGATCGGTTTCAGTGAACGTTTATGGACTAATCGAACAGCGAAGGAAAATCGTGTAGATTTGATTTGGTGTCTTCTTACAGATCGTACTTGCCACAAAAATTCCACTCCGTTAATAAGCCATTAGTACCTTGATTACTAAGTTTTCTAAGTATTAGTATTTCTACCACCATTTTTCGTACGGGTGTGAAGATAGCCACATCCACAAATTTTGTAGTACGGTAAAATAGGTGCTATTTTTTAGTATCAAAATTTGTGATAAAAACGTCCTAGGAGAGACTGTTTATTACTAATGAAATATATCCGATACGATTTACCGCCCTAGTTATCGTTTGGGGGTTGATAGATGGGGTAAATATACAAATGATCGAAACAAAAATTATTTTAACCACCCCAACCAATTTTTACAATGAAAATTTTTATCAGAAAATATTCATTTTTACATCATGTATCGTCGAAAATCAGGGGATGCAATGTCATTCGGGGGTTAATAGGTTCTATATGGAAAAAAATATTTAAGTATCTAAACCAATTTGTTGTCTCTAAAATTTTTATCTGGAAATATTCGTCAATACGTAAGCTAGACAGTTTCAAGTCGAAAATCAGGGGATGTGATAGTCATTCTGGGGTTGATAAGACACATACTTAGAAATTTCGAACTCCTACGTATAGTAATTGTTTTAAGTATTTTAAATAATTTTTACATCAAAAATTTTTATCTGGAAATATTCGTTGATATATAGACTATCCATCCGAAATAGTTTCAAGTCCAAAATCAAGGGATGCAATGGTCATTCTGGGGTTGATAGGAGACTCCACCTCGAAATTTCGTACTCTGACGTATGAAAAAAAATATTTAACTATCGACAATTTTTATCTGGAAATATTCGTTTATACTTAGACTACCCCCCTGAAACAGTTCCAAGTCGAAAATCAGGAGATGCAATGGTCATTCGGGGGTTCATATGACACTTACCAAGAAATTTCGTACTCTCACATATGGAAAAAATTATGTAACTATCCAAACCAATTTTTACATCGAAAATTTTTGTCTAGAAACATTCCTTTGTACATAGACTACCCCCCTGAAACAATTTTAAGTCGAAAATCAGGGGATGCGATAGTCATTCGGGAGTTCATAAGACAATTAACCTAGTAATTTCGAACTCATACGTATGCAATCTTATCAACTATCTAAACAAATTTTTACATAGAAAATTTTTGTCTGGAAATATTTGATTATACATAGACTACCCCCCTGAAATAGTTTCAAGTCGGAAGTCAGGGAACGCAATAGTCATTCGGGGGTTCGAGGTAAGTGTCGTATGAACCCCCGAATGACTATCGCATCCCCTGATTTTCGACTTGAAACTGTTTCAGGGGGATAGTCGATGTACAAAGGAATGTTTCCAGACAAAAAATTTCGATGTAAAAATTGGTTTACATCGTTAAATAATTTTTTACATATGTTAGACTACGAAATTTCTAGGTAAAATCTCATATCAACCCCCGAATGACCATCGCATTCCCTGATTTTCGACTTGAAACTATTTCAGGGGGGTAGTCTATGTATAAACGAATATTTCCAGATAAAAATTGTCGATGTAAAAATTGGTTTAGATACTTAATTTTTTTTCCATACGTCAGAGTACGAAATTTCGAGGTTGAGTCTCCTATCAACCCCAGAATGACTATCGCATCCCCTGATTTTCGACTTGGAACTGTTTCAGGGCGGTATTCTGCGTATAAAGGAATTTTCAGGTAAAAATTTTCGATCTAAAAATTGGTTTAGATACTTGAAAAAATTACCATACATGAGAGTTTCATATTTCTAAGTAAGTGTCTTAAGAACCCCCTGTTGACTATTGCATCCCCTGATTTTCGACTTGAAACTGTCTCAGGGGGATACTTTATACATAAAGCAATATTTCCAGATCAAAATTTTCGATGTAGAAATTGGTTTACATAGTTAAATAATTTTTTACATACGTGAGACTACGAAATCTCGAGTTAAAGTCTCTTATTAACCCCTGAATGGCAATTGCATCCCCTGATTTTGGACTTGAAACTATTTCGGAGGGGTAGTCTATATATCAACGAATATTTCCAGATAAAAAATTTTCGATGTAAAAATTATTTTAGATAGGTACTTAAAACAATTACTATACGTAGGATTTCGAAATTTCTAAGTAAGTGTCTTTTCAACCCCAGAATGACAATCGCATCCCCTGATTTTCGACTTGAAACTGTTACAGGGGGATAGCTTACGTATAGACGAATATTTCCAGATAAAAAGTTTAGAGACAACAAATTGGTTTAGATACTTAATTATTTTATTCCATATAGAACCTATTAACCCCCGAATGACCATTGCATCCCCTGATTTCGACTTGAAGCTATTTCAGGGGGATACATTAAGTGAAAATGAATATTTTCCGATACAAATTTTCAGTGTAAAAATTGGTTTGGGGTGGTTAAAATAATTTTTGTTTCGATTTTTTTACATTTACCCCATCTATCAACCCCCAAACGATAGCTAGGGCGGTAAATCGTATCGGATACATTTCATTAGTAATAAACAGTCTCTCCTAGGACGTTTTTATCACAAATTTTGATACTAAAAAAATAGCACCTATTTTACCGTACTACAAAATTGGTGGATGTGGCTATCTTCACACCCGTTTTTTCCTATGGTAAAAAACGATTTCCTGGCATAATCCCTTCATCAGTAAACCATGTCCTTTCGATACAAAATCCTCTTTTAATACGTTTCACTGGTTTCATCTTTACTTCAAAGTATTTGAATAACATGACTTGTGCAACCATATGCTATGTACCGTTTAACTTATTGGATTCTTTGGGTGTTGTCACACATTTTGTTTTCCTTCCTGACAAAGTTACCAGTCTTGTTGTCTTTCTTGTCCATGTTTACTTATCTTCGGCTACTTTATCTAAACCGTAATAAAGCGAATCGGGGAAATCGACCGCTCACATTGCGTCCTGTTTTGTCGCCCTCGAGAAAATTCATGACCGCTTTTATTAAACTTTCAAGGGGCGATTCAGATTTATCTACTTTTTTTTATAACCGCGACACTTCGCTTCCTCGTGTCCCTTTTTCTCGGATCTTATCTCTGGGCCGATATTTCGTATTATTCTATCATCGAAATTCCACGATCTCCAGGGTGGATAAGAGTGACTCCGGTACAGTCTCTCAAAGTGACGTTATATTTCCGCTTTCGCAGTTTCCTCTCTTATCTTGCATATCTGGCAGGTGAAATCCTCTTTAGGAAGATTGCAATTCTCTCTTGGGTAGGCCCTCGGCGGGAAAAATACATCGTGAAATATGTATGGGGAGGGTTGCTAAGATATTCCGACGGCCGGGGAAGATTTTTGGGATGATTCGTGGCAGCAGCTTGATGGGAATTTCGTAAGGTTGATTCACGTGAAAATAGCGGAATTTTTGGTTAGTCGGCTCTATACACTCCGGAAAATAAGACGAAAATGAATTCATGTAAACGTATATTTCGTTCCTAAGTATATGTACTTGAAGTTCAACTTGTACATACTTGATCTCAAACTCATTTTGATAGCAATAGTGAAAACACAAGTTCTGAACAGTGATATACAATTTTCTTCCAAAAAAAGACACTTATGTTATTGTAATATCCAATATTCATTTTGAAGGGGTAAAAACTTCCCTTAAATTTCACCCTGGAAGTCGATTTTTCACATCTCAAATTCTTTCTGCGAATAAAAATGGAAATTTCTTGTCTTGCCTCTTTTGTTATATACATATATAACTCCTAATAAATAAACGAAATAATAACTAATGTATAGATAACTCCTAGGGACTAGTTCACTTACATAATTTTTTTATATAACTTATATAATGAAAATTTGATAAGAAAAAATGGAAAGAAACACCTTTAAAAACTGTCTTATAAGTGTTCCCAGTATTTTTTCGATAAAGATCAAAACAAAATGTTTATGTACAATTCCACGCTACATAATCGTCACTGTCCACACACACCCGATTACCTAATCATAATGGCTCAACACTTACGATTCATGGAGATGTGTCTTTTATTTTTGACCATAAACAAAATCACTGCAATTTTTCTCTTAAATAGCATCGTTATGAAAAAGTGCCTCGTGTTATTAATAGAAACACACAAGTTATCCCACAACAAAAATGTGTCGCTTACACTTACACTTACATCGCGACAATATAATATTGTAATTACTTAATGGAAATATCAAATCTCCTAAATGTACTAATTATTTTTTACTACTTCCACGTTAACGACTCTATTATTTAATTAAACGTCTAAGGTCTCCAGTTTATTTCATAGGGTGTATTATATTTGTGTAGGTGTCGCTTGGCAAGTTTTTCGCCCCGTAAACCCCACTTACACACTATATTGTACAAAAGTGTTTGTTCGTGACAAAAGTTATGCAAGCATTAATTATTTCATTCCTCCGTGTAACGTAATTTGTGTATGTCTCTCCCTCTCTTTGTCTCTTCCTCTTTCTCTCTATCTGTTTCTCTTCATATCCCTTTTGTGTATCGTAATCACTTGAAGTTCCTTTGTGTAAAATTACCTGTTGTTATTTTCCCTTATTATGAATATAATTATTATTATCCGAGAATATTAGTAATACCACTTTAGTTCTAATTACCCCCGACCTCTCTCTTTTTACGTGTACTATTTCTATGAGAGTGACTAACTGTTGGTAGCGTCGAGATAACTGGAACCGTTTGTAATTCGAAGTCCGGGTAAAAGGTCCTTTTTTTAACCGGAGCTCCGGGGTTTCGGTTTAATTACTACAAAGGGAACGGAATGCTTTCGTGAGAATGCGCCCTAGTGCGCATATTTGCGTCGACGATGTAATTATGCTTTCACGCTTTTACACTCTGGAAGGTTCAGACATGTTTGCAATAGCAAGAGTAATGGTAACATCGTGTATTAGTTTCTTTCGGTACACAATTCAGTTTTTACTCAGTTTTACATAGTTTGATTGTCAAGATTGGATGGAAGTAAATCTGTGTATGTGATTTTAAGACGAAAGATCTTGTGATCATACGTCCATCTTCAGACTATTTTTTACATAGAAACAAAATAGAGGAATACCACTTTAATATTTTGAAAAGAAATCGTTTCGTAATATGTTTCCTTATCTTATAAAATTCTTGTGCAATCGAACTCAGTTAGCTCAAGTAGATGAGAAAATTAATCGATCCATACGTTTCAGATTACCTCACCGCCTAAGAATGTTGACTATGTATTCTTATCGCTAAAAATACCTACCCGGGTTAGATTTCGCCCCGCGGGCATTATTTCGCGAGTTGTTTTGTATGCGGAATAAGGAAACATAAAACATGTAGCTCTCTCTTTCCCTCCAACCATTCGTTCACTTAACGTATATACCCTTTAACGTCTCTTGCGCGCTCTTTCTTTTCCTGTATAGAGGAGAAAAGAGCAATTTCGAGAACTTTTTTCGGTGAAGTACGGACGTTTTTCAACCCTCGCCCTGCATGTAAGCACGATCCGGGCCGCCGCGGGAAATAAACGAAGGATAAGTACTCGAGCGGAGGGAAAATGTAGGCATTCGTTGTAAAAGAGGACTCGAACTTGCTTTGTTTGACGATAAACAATTTTTTCTACTTCCGCCCGGGAAGGAAATTGCCGTTAAAACACGGCATGTCGTGAAAGGGCGTATGTCAAATTAATCCTAAAAGCAGGGATGATTTTCAATTTTCCAGTTAAAAGGTATTGTGGTTGAAGTTATTTGGACGAATTTACGATATTATCTAAATGAATTCAACCACACAATTCATTTCAAAACTTAAAACTTTTCACTGTCCAGATTAAGCTTTGTTTAATACCACGTCGCACAACGGCCTTTAGGCATTACAATCTTATCTCAACGCTACCAACAAGGAACCCCATTTACCTCCAATATCAATTAATGTTAAATGTGCCATAACTAACTTGTCCGTGTTGTTTGTTCTCTGTTTGATGGTTTGCCCTTCGCCGCTTCACTTCTCCAGGTGCTCAAGGTATTGGTCTATTAACTCTCTTGTAAATTTTAGATTCTCTCGTCTACCAAATGACTTAGAAACATTTTAGACGTTCATCCTCTATGATCGCTTGTGCACAAAATCGGTCCGGCCCTGAATTTGTGAAAGATTTTCAGTAATTTTCAGGGCCGGTCCGCCGCATCGCAGCACACATCGTGTTGATTTTTGAACGCAATGCTTTAATCATTTTGAATTCCGTGAATTAAAATTTATTAGTAGCTATTGTTTGAAAATTAACGGATGACGTTACCGGCAACAGCTGGTGTAATTGGTTTAATGGAAACAAGTCGGTTTGCTCTGTCGGGATTTCATCGCAAATGTATTATACATCGTTGTAAACCCAAAACTGATTTATATTTTGCACTACGATTATTTGGGATAATGGAAACATTGTAGTTTGCTTTGGTTTTGCCGCAAAAGATCGAATTTGTTTTATCACAGTATAGACTTGTGTGCGAAATATAAGTTACTAAATTTTCTCCTTTCGTGGCGATGCCATGATCTATACTGTTGCTTAATATACCCACTCACATTTTTCAATAAGAAGCATCAACAAATAATCATTATGGAATGATTCTGAAAAACCCTTTACCAAGACAAATTGCTTAAACAGAAGGCTAAAATAGATTCTCAGCTATGCCTTCTGAAGAAGATCATAATATACATAGAATTGCTCAGAAGTAAAGTATAACAGCCTTTACAGAAACTTAAGAATATACTTCATAATTAAAAATTTCTTAAAAATAGGTTATTGCCTATCTGAATGGCTCGTCTTGTGTTAAGTAGAAGGCTCGTATTTTAAACCGACCATCGTTAAATAGACCATCGTTTGACTGCTAGACAATTCTATATTACAATTGGTGGCCATATAAAAAACATTTTTGTTCTATTTCGAAAATTCTTCACATTTCCTCACATTACTAATTGAAATTAAAATAAATGTTAACTACCATATACTTTTTGACAGTACGACGTTCAATGTTTCATTTCATGAGGAAGGCATTACACAGTGAAGCAGCTGGCATAGTAGTAAACGGAGTTCCGATAAACAATTTACGATACGCAGATGATACCGTACTGCTAGCAGAAAGTATAAATGACCTGCGAAGAATGGTCCAAAAAGTGTATGAAACAAGTATCCATTACGGCTTGAATATGAACCTTAATAAAACAAAATTCATAATCTTTACCAAAAAACCAAATCAAAATACACAACTGATCGTGAACCATCAGATAATAGAGCGAGTCTATAAATATAAATATCTATCAACCCTGATCAACGACAAAAATGATTACTCATCAGAATTAAAAACGGGAATTGAAATAGTACGGAACACCTTTATTAAAATGAAGCAATTCTTTTGTTGCAAAGCTTTAAGCAACCACCTTAAAATACGTATGCTAAGATGCTACATATTTACAATAATGCTCTATGGAATAGAAGCTGCCACTCTAACAACAGAAATGCTTAAAAAGATAGACGCCTTCGAGATGTGGCTTTACAGAAAGGTACTCCGGATATCATACATTGACAGAATCACCAATGAAGAAGTCTTACGAAGAGTCTCAAAAAATGAGAGGTGCAAGATACAAGCTGCTACAACTAATTATCCAGGGTAAAATAATAAGGAAAAGAAGCATAGGAAGAAGACGGATGTCGTGGCTTCGAAATCTCAGAGAATGATTGAACTGTACATCAAACGACCTGTTCAGAGCAGCAGTCAGCAAAATAAAATTAGTCATCATGATGGTCCAGCCAACCTTCGCAAGAAGTCGGCACCAAGAAGAAGATAAATAGTTGCAGAAAGTAAGCTCAAGAAATGGGATAGGTAATTCAATTCATCTTCATCTACCGATACCGGTAGAAAATTTGACTTGATAGCCCTGTCTTCACAATTTATTACATTACAATTATATTCAGAAAACTTGTGTTTTCTACAGAAGCAGCAAAAGTTCTGAATTTATCTCTTGTTTCCGTTGATCAATCCACTCTAGCAGCGTGATATTTACACCCCTTCAAAGGGGAATCAATTCAGATTTTTTACTGACACCATAACGCCATTCGTCTAATTGCTATTACCTTAAATAAATCTTTAAGTAATGCTTGTACTTACATATTGCATTGTAACGTCATCCTTTATTAAACTACATCGAAGTTAAACTTTTTCTACCATGTCCGAACCTGGTTGGAGATTTTTTTTTTATATAAGGTTGTTATTTTAATCTAGCATGTCCTCTTTTGTATATTCGGTGCATGTCGACACGTCACACAAGGATTATGAAATTATGAAACAATCGTGATCAAATCGTTTGTTCTGTATTTTCGTAATTAGTAGAGGGGTAAGTACATGTAATCTACCAACTCAGATTTGATCCTCCGTATAGCTTGATTCTGCTACTGATTCACAATATCATCGCCGACGTGTTTCTGGGGGAGCTCGACCATCGTCTACGTTATTCTTGCAGTTTTCCGTAAAACCTCTGTAATCTCCGTTTCCGTGCTGCTTCGTATAAAATACATGACAATGACGGCGATTTTCGGTCTCGGGCTTAGCATGCGGCATATTAAATTTTGCCGAGTTATGGAAACGGTCGCATGCAAATTAACTCGGAATACGTAACGAACTCGACCGTCTAAAATTAATTAATTCTCCTATTTGTCCCAAACAAAACATACACACACGCGTCTCAGTTGGGATTGTCCGGGTTGAATACGGGTGAGAATGCAACGGGATCCGATCCGGGACGATAATTGAGAGGTATTTACAGGGAGACCCCCAGAAATATGTTCGGTAGGTTTATAGCGTAACAAAACGATGCTAGTGAAATTTGACTAATGGGTTTGTTTGTTCACACGCAGACCATGGCTGCCACCAAGAGAAATGCCGGATTGACGTCTGCGGTACCACGCGCCACCCTAAACGACGAAGAACTGGTGAGTACGAAAGAAATTTATCCAAAAATTTATTTGGCCCATCGAATTTCCTTTAGACGACCCCATCCTTAACACTTCCTGAGAAATATTGACTAGTTAGAAAGTGACTCATTGGAATATGATCAAGTTGATCATTCAGCATTGTAAATCTAATCACTAATCACAGTAGTAGAGGAGGAAAAATGAGATCCATGAAGTTACAAGATATCCAAAATTACAAATTACTTTCAAATAATAATTCACCGGTCTAAATCAACACGAAATCTACTTTTTTCATTCATGTTCATTAGTGTTATACTTCTCGTTTGCTTCATTCATTGAACATCTACTATTGTATAAATAACTTGGTTGTAGTTATTTCTATGTTCCATATAACTCCAAATTTGAAATTTGCAACTCCTACTAAAAATCTACGCTTAGCCTTGATGTGTTATTTTTACCTTCAAAAATATGTCACAGTCACAGAAAATAACTTTACATATAAAAATGTTCCTATATAACACAGCAGCACAATATCTCCTGTTTATATATTTTTCTAGTTTGGAAAATTTAATTAAAAATATGCAAAAGTATGCAAACATTATTCGACCCTTTGAAAAACTTGTGTAATTAAATCAGTCGGTCTCTTGTAACAAAAAACACAGATACATTCTTCAGATAGAATGCTGGGAGTTCGAACATATTTTCAGAATTTTTGCCCCTTTATTAACTTTCCAAATTTATTAATAAAGATAGTGCAATTTTAAATATTCAAGCTACCGTTTTAACTTGTTAACTAAATTTTAATTTCATACTTTTATAAGAAAACTTGTAATCTTGGACGATTCATGCGAAACTCAAATTACAGGAAATTTCTCGCAATCTCACCTATTTCTCTTCACTTAAAAATTCATGCGATATGATCTCCACAAAATAATAGAGTTAATTTCCATTCCCGGCATTTATAAACTTTTCGGAAAATAAATAAAATTACGTCGCGCGAAATGTTACTTGGAAGTTTTAACTATTCCTTACAACTTTTCCAAAGAAATTCAGGCTCCCGTATAAATACTTGCAAGAATTGTTATGAATGAGAATGGGTCATGTTTATCGATAAGGTGAAATATGTTTTGAAATTTAGTGGACAAATGGTGAGAGCGTAGTTGATATTCATAGAAGCTGTGAAGTTAAAGAGTGATAAACGTTATTAACAACAACACCACAACTAGTTTTATAGAGACCAGTCCAAGCATTTCCTATATTCCACCGTATATTTAATGGTGGTGAACAAAGCGGCCCTTATGGTCGTACATTAGCGTTCAGTTCATTTTGTATGGTGATGAGCCTGAACTGACTGTTTTATTTCATTAGTAAATCCTAATCTATATCATATGGAAGTTGTTGATTGCAAATTAGGTACAAACACTAACGAAGCACGTCGAATTAAATATTTGTGTAACAATTCGGATTGATAGGCCCGCCATTTCATGAAAATTCATTACACATCAAGCGTAATAAAATTCCACGACTTGATTAAACAAACAGCGGAAAGGTTAACGCTGCACAAATTGCTTCAAATTTTCCATAAATTAGCGAGTATACACCATTCATTACTTCAAATTGCGTCAATATCTCCGAAGTCGACGCGTTTCAACGGTGTCGTAAAAGCGGAAAGGTCGACGTCTCGCCCTAAAACCACACAAGATTCCCCGTCGACTTCGGCACCGTAAAGTCTGATGATCGGGTTCGTGCACCTCGGCAATAAAATTGTTTCGTTGCACGCGGGACACGCAACAAGTATTCATGAAATGCGATACGAGTAATTATTCCCTATGTAGTCCGAACCGAGGAGGAGAACACTCTGAGTTTTAGTGAGATTCCAATTGGGATCTGTAAAAGGAAATCGATCCGAGACGAATGCTCCACTTAATCAGGGCCTCGTCATTGGATTAGTAGCTCTAGGTTAGTTTACGATAAGTATCAGGAATTGGGAAAACGTTTGCGAATGTGATTCAGGGAATTTAAGTGGAAAGTGTTATATATCCTTTCGAAATGTATTGAGACTTAGGGAAAATGAGAGAGTATTATGGGATGTACATTAATCAGACGTTGTGTGTCTTCCAAATTCCACAATTACGATATATATCACCTAGTAGTTTTTAATTATGAACAATTATATATAGAAAATTGTCCTAAAAGAATACCTTGATTTTTTTGAACACTTCAATTTTTTTCATTTTCACCCTTATGTTTATGTATCTATATAATAGGGTGTCGCAGGAACATCTGGTCAAAATGATATGAATAGACAACACGCCTTTATGTTTTTGACGTCTAGACGCCTTAATTATCCACTTTAAAAATGCTCATTTCGCCCACTGGAGGGTAGTTCAAAATGGCGAATGCGCCAGATACAATGCACATCGCCACAAAATTCCATATTTCTGTTTCTGCAGCAGCCCTGAACTGATTTTATATCCAATACGATGAGTAAATACATTATGCATAGTTATTTTGGCCATATTACGAATACTTGTATAAAATAGATTAGAGAGCTAAATAATTCATATATTTCTGAATTGTTGAAAAAGTATCTATTAAACTAACGATTTCAAAAATTTGTAAAAAATTTATTTGGACTCTAATTTCAAGGTAACTCAGCACAATTTAGAAGTTTTTTAACGGTTTTAAAATCCGATCCGTTGAATTTTGGAGCTGTGACCCGTTTTTTGGTCTAATTTGAGATTTGCATTGTCAGTCAAAAAGTTGATAAAGAAATGACCTGAACCCCTACAGCAATAAAATTTTACACTGTTGCTGGATAATATGCAGTTAGAAATTTGGGTCTACTGATTTTTTGAATTTTGGAATTATAAGCTACTCTTTAAGTTATTTTAGAAGTTGCAATTTCAGTTTCAAAAATTAGTTGAAAGTGACTCTGGCATCATTGTCTATTTAACCTGCACATAGTCAGTTAGTTGATAAAATTTCAATTTACTGATTGGTAGTTTTGGCATGTAATCTTGTTTATAAATTTTCAAATTCATACTTTCAATTTTAAAAATTTGTTCTGATTTCAAATAACCTCCAAACTCGATACAACTTGGCACAGTAGTTAATGTAACGTACAGTTCATTAATGGACAAAAACTAATCTATGATTAAGATAAGGTAAGATGGAGATAAGATCTCCATGTTAGGCCAATAATTAGTTTAAGAGATATCTGAACTACAATGTGAAACAAAAATACTTAAATTTATAATTTTGAAGATCCACAACTCTGTAACGAAGGTCAGTAGGTAAAGAAGTTTTATGGATCATTGGACAAGGGATCAGTACAAGAGACAAAACTGTGATAGCTCAAAACCCAGACTTTCTCATCCTTGATTTTGTTAAATAAAATTTATTTCTAAGATGATAGAAAGTTAAATGGTCCCGTTCTTTACTCTGTTATTGTATGGGTGGGTAATCCGCAATCTCGCCTGATTACCAGACATCATTTCCCCTAAATTAAAATATCGCATCTGTTTAAACCCTAACAGGATTAAAATCAAGAAGGCGTAATAAAACCCAGGAGGAAATTAGCGAGAAAATAATTAGATTCCTTTAAAACCTGTGGCGAATTAAACCCCATTTAGGCTTTTGAACTTAGCGAACGTTAATTACCCCGAGTACCTTCCTCGGTTTTTTCGTCCTCTCCTTCTTTCCTTTGTCCCGGGCGAATTGTGAATGCATTCATTCTCTACTGTAAGGGTGACCGTAACATTTTCCCGATCTATTTCTTTTTCCAAGAAAATGCACGTCTACAAGAAGACCCTGCAGGCGCTCATATACCCGATCAGCAGCACTACACCCCACGATTTCGTACCGTGGACCGCCACCTCCCCCACTTACTGTTACGAGTGCGAGGGGTTGCTGTGGGGCATCGCCAGGCAAGGGGTGAAATGCACCGAGTGCGGGGTGAAATGTCACGAGAAGTGCAAGGATCTGCTCAACGCCGATTGCTTACAAAGTAAGTACATACATACGTGATAGGTAATTTGAGTAATTAGTGCTGTTTCGGTTTTTCCTGGCATTTAGCTTGTTGCGAACGGTTACGAACCACTATGCGAAAGTGGCGTTATCGCATTTTTACTGCATTATCTCGAATTACTCAAATTATAAATTTTTCGTACTTAACAAGAACTAATATTATTAGTTCAAGACGACCAGTATAATTTTTACCATTCTTGGCGAGAGTAATATTTATTTTACACCACGTCTCATTTCTCTCAGCTCAGGTTATTCTTCCTGTTTTTCTCGTACATATGGCAAATTGCGTTCCCAGCGGTTCTCATTTCTAAACGTACCTTATGCAAACATGAAGCAATCTAAAAGTGTTGTCGAAGCAGAAATTCGTCGGGTACGTAGAGTCCGTCCCTTTTCCTTCAATAAATATTTAATTGAAGTTTTCTGACTAAAACTAACCCTAAGTACCCCGTTCATATTATGTGTAGGATTATAAAATATTTAACGTCACGTCCCTTTACCTATATTATGAGTTGTAATAGTTGTGGAATGGTAGGCAACGAGTTGTAGTTGTTCACTAACACTTTTTCAAAATATATAGGGTTCTTACAGTTTGTCCAACTTGGCAAGTTTTATTGCACACCTTTGTCCACTTGTAACTCGTTTCAAAAAAATTGTTAAAAAAATGAAAATGTTTCTGAAATTTAATGAGGACTTCAGGTGATCGAAATTGATCTTGTTTTTTGTGTATTTTTCATCAAAATAACTTCCTAAGTTTTCTGAGAGTAAAGTGCGTAGAAATGTTATATTTTTTCAGGTGCATAGTCCTTTAATTGTTTTCAGAAGTCTAGGAAAGTTTAGGAACGAGTTAAGTTTCTATAACGCTTGTGAAATTTACACAAACTTTCAGGGAGCTTGTGGCTTGTAACATTTCTTTGGAAACTAAGTGAACTTTTCGAAGTTTTGGTTCAATCTAGTGAATATTTTTAAAAATAAATTCAGTATGTGCAACAAGCAAAAAATATTGAGTTCTGTTATTTACTTTTAAGACGTCTCAATGTTTTTTTTTCAATCAGTTTCCATTATACCTTCTGAATATTTTGGGAAGAATAACATTTTTGAATTAAATCCTGATGCTTTCCATTTATAACATTTCTTTAAGAACTGTTAAAAAAAAATTGAATTTCCCCGATTCGTTCAAAACATTAATTCAAAATGAGATGAACCACCCACTCATCGACGTTATCTCCGAGTCTAACTGAACTTTCTCCCCAAAACGACGTAATAACACAGATAACTTTCGACTTGTACTGCTCGAGAAAAAAACCCGCCATTACCTTCAAAATCTGAAGCGAACCCGCTCGTTAAATTCACCAAGGGCGGGCACGTAACTCAATGGTTTTCATGTTTTAACAACATATTATTAAGCGTGTTCATGCGAGGTTCAACTAATGATCTCGTGCCGCGTTAACGGAGAATAATTACTCCAGAAATTGATGAATAGCCAAGATGATTTACAGGGGCGAGCATGGGCGACGACCACAACAAAAAAAAATCGGTGATGAAGTACAACGGAACTCTTCGTTATCGAGATAGAATTATGATTCTCGTTGTCGAAACGTTAAATGCAAAGTTGAAAGCTGTCCATAGTCTTTTTTGAAAAATTTAATTAGAAGAGTATATATAGACCTACACGACAGTATGCCTGTGGTTATTTACATGGGAGCTATTGTCCGGTAGTTCTTTATAAAGCCTTCTCGTCAAAGTCCAGCCAAAAATTACTACATTCTTCTTACATACTCCTTTGTTAAAGCTTTGTTAATGCTCTAATCTTGTAGAACGCACGTTTCTTAAGGCATTATACCTACACAATATATTGCTTATCTCTCGCTTCGACAGTATTGCGCCATTGTCCTGAAGTTGTAAAGTAACGTCCAAGTTCATTGAAACGTCCCACTGTTCGACTAATAGTTGATTGTTAAACTCCCAACAAATTAGGCACATATCGCTGACTGCGTCTCTTGTTAACCAAAGTTAACGATACGCCTCCATTGCTTCATCTTCCTTAAGTTTCATTAGGACGCTGAAGGTCCATCTTGAGACATCTTTGTAAGACAGGTTTCCTCTGCGATTTTAGTTAGTTTTCAAATTGTCATGAACAATGTTTCAACAAACTTTTTTTTAATGTCTCGGAAACTGTATGTTTTACCTAATTGCTCTCAGCAGTAAAGTTTCAGAAAGTTGTCACAAAAAAGAAGTTAGAATGTCACATCCAAAGCTTAATCAAAATTTTAGAGTACCGGTTTCATTCCGGAACGGGCCTCATAAAATCAGCTCCATATCATCTCAACTATTCCAATCGACATAGTTTCGAGACTTTCGCAACGTCAATTCCAGAAAATTTACATATTTCTTCCCTGTCAGACGGTAACTATTCTAAATTACTACTACCCTCGGCGACCCTTCCTCCCTCTACCCTCGTCTCGTATCGGGTAACGTATTCTCCGTGAAGTAGGTACGTTTTTTGAAGTGTCACGAGTATCTCTCGACGTGAGGTTTCCTTTGTGTCAAAAGAAATGCCATTTCTCGAATGTATCGGGAGGAATCCGCAAATAAAAAAAGTCCTCCCGCGGAAATTGCTGACTCGGCCGGAGGCGATTGGCTATTTAGAAAACTAACCTTTTGTCAACTCGTCTCGCACGCGCGATTCTTCCCCCCGGGATCCAATTTTGCGATCCAATTAGGGATGAGTTATTAATTTATCAAATCGCCGCGGTGGAACTATTAATTTCGTTGCCTTTTGACCTGTCGACCGGAGGTTACGCTAATCGGAATCCGAAGAAGAGGGATTTGTTAATTACGTACCGCCCTTCGATCTTAATTGCAAATTGTCCCTTTAAACCCTTTTCCGAATTTCTTCATCGAATCTCGCACGTGTAGAGACGCTTAATTTTAATAATTAGAAGCTAAATAATCCAACGCCACCATAAAACCTTCAGGAACTTTCTCGCTACAGGTATTTCTGAATAAATGGGTGCCCACAGAGGATGTATGATGTAACCGTAGGATAGGTTAAATATAAATATATTAAATAGCCATTTTATGGCTTATATAACACATTGCGTTATAATTTTTGACGTTCTAAAGGTGTAATATATTATTGGAATTGTCACTTGAAGTTACTACCATTACCACTTACTATACAGGGTGTTGAAAAACTAGTGTCTGAAACTTTAAAGAGGATGTTATGACCCAAACTATATTTAGAGCGATACAAACATCAATTTTATTAATAATCATGATTGATAGAGTAACACGAACACAACTTTTAATTATTTTAATTAGAACAGCAAATAACAAATTAATGTGTACTGTGTTATATGCGAAAGCGACAATATTTAATAGTATATTCGTTCTATTTTTAATTAATATAAATTTACTATCTCGAAATAAAATTAGGATTACCTGCCGGATTATTGCATTACTAAAATTCGGAAAATATTAAATTTGGGAAACTACGCTACTAATGAATGAATACATTACTGTTAAATTTGTCTAATTATGCAATTAAACGATCCACATTACATTCCGAATGTCATTAGCAGATATAAAATTCGAGATCCAGACTTTTCGAGACGAGACCAAAGTTAAGTCTCGTCTCGTATCGAAATTTAATCTCGTTTCGTCTCGTCTCGAGATTCGAGACCCATCTTCAGTCAACTATGTGGGAAAAAACACACCTCAGTGGAGGCAACGAAACTTTTATCTACCTAATTGTTTACTAATAGAAATATTGATATGAAAAGTGACTAAAATCCATCAAATTCCAGTTTAGCATAGATGCAATTCACACATCTATTGGTGTAGAATGTCAAAAGAACGCAAAAGAAAACATTCAAGCTCTTCAGTTGTAAATCAGTTCTGGATCTAATGTCCTCTTCCAGCTTTTTTCCATTAAACTTTTAAGAATTTTATAAGGTTGTTCATCCACCACCTTTAACACTAAACAACCCAAGTCGACTGCCTCTTTGCCACTTAGGCTCACGCAAGCCCAATTTTTTCCGTAATCCTTCTTATAATCACTATTTCCGCAGTTCCCGCGACCAACGATGTCAAATTGTCCCCTTGCCACATAACGAGGGTCAATTCGTAAGAGAGAGGAAGGTCACGAGGAGAAAGCTCTCCCCACGTCTCGTCGGGAGATTCATGGGAGAAGGGTTGCTCGATAAGAAACAAAAATTCCGTTGGATCAACTTTTCACCCTCCTCCAAAATTTACGGCCTCTTCGAGATAATAATTTAGTCCCAGGTCGCCGCTAAGTAAAGGAACGTTAGGACTCTATGAAATATACACCGGAGTTGAGCAATATGGGGGTTAAGGTTTTCTTTGTTTATTTGTTAGTTCTAGTACAATTAGTGTCTTCTCAACAAGGTTTCATTTTTATCAAATTTCAGTAAAAATGTTGCCTTCTCTTCAAAATTAACTTTTGCCATTTTTTTCGTCAAAGTGTGTTTCAAACAAAACGTAGATCCTACTGTATCGTATTTTCCATTTCCACCATCGAGACTTCAGGAATTGAGCAAGCTATTTTTACTCAATATTTATTACCAACCACAGAGATCAACTCACAGGTGTGTTGATCACGATTTCTCACGTTTATACATAATTCTGTTTTGTATTCAAGAATTAAACCATCTTAACAGAATTGAAGTACTCGGAAGTTTTTTAGAACAGAAACTTGCGAAATCTGATGATGTTTTGGCTGTAAGCAATATAATGCCTCACTCTTTATTCTTTGTTCCATGCCACACTCCATGATTTCTCCTCAGATCTTGAACAAAGCAACTGCAGCAAAGAACTAATGAAATATGATGCGGTAACGCTTTAGTAAGATTCTATAATTTTTCATGAGGCCATCTTACAACAAACAAATAAGAGAAAGTTGTACGTTTCTGAACTTTGATAAAGTAGTTCAAACAATGTTCTTTTAGCATATTAAAAGCGGTACAGAAAGGTAATTTCCAGTCGAGCATTTTTCCAGATGTCTGAACATGTCAAACTTGTCAAGTTTAACCTGACCAAATGGAAATAACCGCCCTGTAATGTTTTTCGTTGTGGTTAGAACAAGCTTAGTTATACATATGTATTTGTAACAAAAGTTTTCGCCTAGTGAAAGTTACGATAACTTGATTTCAATATTGCTGCTGTGTTTTTCGCTTAAATTTCACGTTCCCTAAGTTATTTACCCTTGGATGAAATCGCATTGCAACTCTTATACGGATTCTCACTAAATACATCCAATATTGCCATTTAAACACCTTTTACTGCCAAATCAAGCGAAGTTAATCGTTTTACTCTTTTATTTTCTCACATTCTCGTACACATTTGAGCTCATGGAGCTTTGCGCCGCGCGCCACGTAATCCCCTTTCCCGAATGAATGTTGGTAATAAACGCGTCCAGTGCTTAGCGACAAATTGAAAATCTATCGATTAAAACTGCCGTATAATGTCTATTGTGGCTCGAGCATGAATTAGTAATGTAACTTCGAACTTTCATTCAAACTCCGGCTTGTTTTTTTTCTGTATTTGAGCGCAGCGTAATAAATTATTCAGCATATTCAAATTGACTAAGTAGGAAAAAATCGATCGAGCCCACCCTCCCAGCTCGTTCTTCCCGAGTTTCGGCTTTGTCGAAGGGTGGGGAGGGGATATAATTCCTCCTGTATTAAAAGAGTATACGCAGGGGAAGAAACGTACCTCTAACGTATGAAATATGTAATAAAACAAACGTTCCGCTGTTGGGGATTTGCCGGGGGAACCGGGACTGATAATGGAATTTCGGAGTCGTGGCCGTTTTCGGTTTGGGATAAAATTCGATATCGTCTAAGTAAGTTCCCGAAAAATATGAAAATATACGGCCCACGTATACCCTCGGAGACGTCTCCCATCAATAAAAATTGGATGTCGGGCCCTATCTGGAATAGACGTATTGCCAAATTGATTTTTTTTCCTCCTTCGAAAAAGACTTCGGGAACTACCAGCCTTTCCCGACACTGCGACGAGGACAATAGAGACGAATATCTTTATTACTCGCCGTAATTACAAGGTTTATAGCGAGCGTCTCGCTGTTAGTTAAGATATCAATTTTGAAAAATTGGATTATTGCGATAAAATGAGGATTAAATAATTAATTAAACAGTTCAACTGCAAGCGAGCTGCATGCTCAAGCTAGCAGCATTTTATTGAGATTCTATGCTAGTGAAACTTTAAAAGGCTTCCCCTTTAAAAGGACATTTTTCTGGAAACTAAGTAGTTTCAACAATAACTTTGCAGTACTTAAATTTGTATTGGCAAAATGAGCTTACTATAAAAAAAAATATCAAATAGTTACCGAGATTTTGCAATTTATCCAAACTAGTAGCGTTATATTTAGTTTTGATTGTAATGAAAATCAGAAACGACATATTTCTGGTACGCAGGAAGATTGAACAAAAATTTTCATATCTTAGAGTTCATATTATCATAGTGATCAACTAGTTTTGAGATATTGCGATACATCCAAACTATCAGCAATTTTATTAGTTCAGCTTTGGAACTAGTACTACTTAAAAACGACATATTACTGAAACGTCTAAAGTTGGAATGATAATTTTGATGTCCTTAGTTTCAAATTGGAAAAATAAAAAGACCTCGCCTTAAAAGCATTCAAATATCTAATAGTTTTTGAGATATTGCGATACTAGTTGCAATTGCTTCAGTTTTGGAGTTAATGAAACTTCAAATTGTTATGTTTCGGGAAAGTTGCTAGCTTAAACAATAATTTTGATGTCCTTACATTCGTACTGACAAAACCAAAAGATCTTTCCATAAATTCAAAATATTTCATAGTTTTCCAGATATTGCGATACGTTCAAAATTTTCTCGAGCTTCGAAGCAAGTGAAGTTTGAATAGGACGCGTTTCTGAAGTGAGAGTAGTCTAAGCAACAGTTTTGATATCTGTACAGTTCACTATTGGTAAAATGAAAACAGAACTCCATGAAAAAAAAATTCAAAATATCAAGTAGATTTCAAGATAGTGGGAGATGTTCAAACTAGTCGTATATTCTTTCTATTTAGAGCTTAGAGGTTATATTTTCGTATAAGTTGACTTTTTAATGGTCAACAATCCAGTTTTTTCAAAAATTAGTTCAATTGATAAGTTCAATAATATGATTATTAATTTTTTTTTAATCAAAACAGCGGTTTCACCCCCTATGAGGCTCTCCATATGGCTTATTTACAATATATTAGTTTTAATAAAACAAATTAATCTTTCAAACTTTGAAACAAACATCAAAACAGCTTCTCCGAGTGGTAGTAAGTACTTCTACTTGCGTTAAACTACACCTTTATTTTAATTTTTTTCTTGAGTGTATGAGGAAAAATTGCCTTGTTACTTTCATCAACTATATTCCTATTTGCACCCACTTAATATTATTAGAATAGAACGAGTTTGCTTACTAAAAGAACGATACGTTGACCTGCGACAAATCTTTTATGCATATTTCTTAAAGGAAAAATATTTTTCGGCTTCGGGTTATAAATGCGAAATAACTTGTAACGCGAAAATATCCCTCGTTCGCCATAACACTGATGAATGCATTGTCACGCCAAAAACCATTTCAATTTCCCTTAAACAAGAATCCCTCTATTGTAAACGCTTCTAGCGTTCAACGGAAGCGCCGTCGACAATTTCGACGAATCCGCTAAAAGCGACTTTTTAATTTCCCCGATTTCTATTAGAAATAAGGCTCGTAGGTCTTCGAGGAACCATCGATCACTACCTCAATGCTCGGAGGTGCATTTAGATAGCGGATAATGCAGGGGTAATTTATTATCGAAACGTAATTTGTGTTCGTATGTTCAAGTTGTTGTGTTCACAGATACGTGTCGATAGTAAATATTATGTTTACTACTTGTACGTTGTAATTTTCGGAGTTAACGTCGACGGGCGCTCCTTTTTACGACGATAATAAAGCATTCCGATAAATAGAAATTATGGGGGTGGTGGCTTTTTCCGGTTCAGCGTTACGTATGTGGAATATGAAACGAAATCAACACGCCGTCGTGTCTATTTAATAAATTTTCCAAAAATTGCCCATCAATCTTATCGACTACCTCTTCTTTCAAGCACTGCTTTCCTAAATAATTGATCGGCCAAAGGCGCATTCGCCAAAATCACGACTTTATCATATGGATTGTAAAGGTGCTAACGTATCAACGTAAGCAACATCCAAACAACTTGCTAAAGTTAAGCGGGTGGTGGGTTTAATTAATCACACACGTAACTATAACTTGAAATGGTTTGTATCATCTGCATCCCAAGGCCAATTTACCCTTAAAGTTTGAACTAAAGTAAACTTAAAGAACAAATGTACAATAAAGGTGTATAAATGGTAGTCATTACACAGCTATTTACAGGTAAAATTTCGTAGTAATTAACAATTAACATTGAATTTAGACAGCGTTGCCCACGAGACGAGACGAGATTTTGACAAATCTCGTCTTGTCTCGCAAAAAAAAGTGGAAAGTCTCGTCTCGAGTCTCGTCTCGCAATAAAAGTCTCGTCTCGTCTTATGTCTCGCGCGAGATTCTCGCAAAATCTCGCCATTTCGTGCATATCTTGCATTTTGCCGTTTTATTACGTCCGGTTCCTCCTTGTTCCTCAATGATATCTAAATGCTTATCAAATTTGCTTTTTCGATAAGAACTGAAATGAACCAATTATTATAGGTCGGTTATAACATGAGAAGTCGGGTGAGAAATAGGTAGATGATCTCCAAAAGTCGGTGAATATAAAATAAATTGTCGTGGAGATATTAAAGACTAATACTAATCATAAAGCTTAACAAAAAATTCCTATCAACAGGGATAAAATGTCAAACTTTTTCTCGATACAAAAAAAAACTATTTTATCCAATAAAAAAATGTTGTGAATTTTTGTATTCCCTAGGTAAGTCTTCAACTCTTTTATAATAGTCGTACACGTACGTGACATTATCTCGGAAAGCTCAAAAAGATAAACATTGCGTAACAGTTATTGTAAACACAGGCTGCTCGCTATTATGCGGCTTTAAAAAACATGTTTCAATAACATTCGCAATAATTATAATAATTAATTAATATTTGCCATTTTTAATTTGCGATACTTCGAGACTTTTGCGAGACTCTCGTGCGAGATTTGAGACGAGACTTTTTGAAAATCTCGTCTTGTCTCGCAAGGAAAATATAAAGTATCGTCTCGAGTCTCGTCTCGAACACGAGACGAGACGAGACTCTCGCAAACGAGAATATCGTGGGCATCACTAGAATTTAGATAACGTGAGCGCTTTAATATAGTGACCGTACTGAAGGGGTGTTATTATGTAGGTAGTTTCATGTTCAAGTTGAAATAAAGTGAATGAATGGCTTTGAAGAGGTGGTCGTTAATACAGATTTTAGTCTAATAATAAACGATAAAAGAAATTTTGGGGTCGATCGCCTGTAATTCCCGTAGGTACAAAATCCATATTCAACAGTAGAATGGTTTATATAAAGTGCGCCGAGGGAAGACACCTCACAACCATTGA
This sequence comes from Cryptocephalus moraei, assembly GCA_946251905.1. Lineage (NCBI taxonomy): Eukaryota > Metazoa > Arthropoda > Insecta > Coleoptera > Chrysomelidae > Cryptocephalus > Cryptocephalus moraei. Next base: position 45,808,992 of record OX276452.1, read on the forward strand.
AAAGCTAGAAACATTACTCGTAGAGAGAGCTCTCCTCTACATTATTTAGCAAATCCGATGCGAATTATTCAATCGTTCCCTTCGCGTCGCCTCCTTCGCCATTGTTTATATACTCCGTCGGGGGATGAATGATTTAGAAAGCGTCCCGACGCCAATCGATACGGGCGTTACTCGCGATATTAACGCGACCGTATTAGAATCGATGCATTTCCCTCTCCGACGCTTTTGTCGGACGTCGTCGGTTCAAATCATTCATGAAATCGGGTCCGAAGTTTACGGTTCGAACGACCGTTCCGGATCTTTGGATTGATTGCCGACGTGTAGCGAATGCACCGCTCGAGCGTTCGACGGGATCCTCCGGAATAATTAATACCCGGAGTCCGGAGTCGGATCCTGCAACGTTTTACGAATGCCACACGTGGAATAAAAGGGACTCCTAGTCGGGAGCAGATAGTGCGGTTGGTAGGGAGACTCATTGTTGCGATGGAAATAAATTGGATTATTTCGGAACGATTGACAATGATAGGAATTCTGGTGGAATCGACGTACAAATAACGTGCTGCTTTGCAAACCCGTTGTTGAGGTCATCAGGGATGTTTCCAAATAGGAATGCCATTTGCGTACGTCTATTAAACTCGTCGGTGAAAGCAAAAAGACAAATTTTCTTTTTGTAGTTCATTGTATTCCAATTATACACATGTATCCAACGAGAAACTGAAACATACATACAGTCTCGATTAATGCTATTAGGGACAATTACCACTTGTAGAAACTATTTTTTATGTTTATTTCTGTAAAGCCTAAAGTCTTCTTCTCCATCATATCAGGTATTATGGTTTCGCCTGTTACGGCACCCAATTTTTTCTTAGTCTATATACCAATACTTCTACATTTATAGTTCAGTAGTTTCTTTGGAATTCTTTCATCTTGCATTCTGTCTACATACTATTTCCATTTCCTCTTATTTCCTGTAATTCTTTATTTTTTCTAAACATGTTTAATTCTCTGGGTAGATGTACAACCTTCAACGCTTTTTAAAAATTTCATTTCTTAGCTTTTCAACCCATTTTCATCTTTCTTGGTTATCGTACAAATCTCGCTACCGTAAGTCAGGATTGGTACAACCATCGTCTTATAAAAATTTTATTGTGTTTCCTGGTTTTATGTTTAAGTGTTCTAGAAATTATTCCACACGTAAATGCAGATCTATTAAGTTTTTCTTCAATGTCTTTATCTCGATCATATAATATATTGCAGCCTAAAATGTCATACCTGTTCTAATATTTGATTATTTGCAACTACCTTTCCCATTTGCGGGTCGTATTAATACTAGGTCATCTGCATAAAGTTTAAAACTGTCTTTTAATGAAATTTAATTCCTTTTGTGAATTTATTAAGTATAATGCCTAACTTAATCCGTTAATTAGGCACAAGTGAGCTTCCTAATAGGAAACTTGCTTATAGCTTTAAAATTTTAAGTCATTGCGTTCCCTATGCCTTCTCGTTTCCATTGGGGTTGGTTGATAGAAAAGTTTCCTAACATTTAAATCGTATTAGATTAATAAGATTATTAATTATAAGAAACTTGCACAAATCCTTTAAATCAAAGTATGATATGATTAACCCGAAAGTATATCACTAAACTTATATTATTTTCTCGCTTGGTGACTGCTGAATAAAGTGTAACGTTTATTTCTAATTTATTTACACTGTCCTAATTATACACTACACACAACTTAATTTATTTAGACTATTACTGAACTAATTAATTTATATAACACACTCAACTTTGTAATTTATTTGTACAATTCGCTCGTCCGTTTTTCGCACTGTTTATTCACTCGCGGCTTCACGTCTAATCTCTTCTCCGACCGCGAGCCCGTCATTATGTCTCGGGATTCTTCTTGAAAGAACTCGATCCTTCGTTTCCCTAATAATGTTTATCGAGAAACGCCCAGAAGGTAATAAATCATTCTTTCCTTAATAAGATGTTGCCGGAACGTTGGGGACCGTTTTTATTGCCACTTAACGGAGCGCTTTGAAGTGACCGCCGAGGTCCGATAAGAGTAAACACGTTGCGCGCTGCTGTTTACATTAAGTTTCCAACTACCGTTGTCCGGTCTAATTGACAGGAGCATATTCGCCAAAATCTTGAATATCAATTCAAGTAACCAGTTTAGTTACGGTTCTAAAACTCGAATATCTCGGGCGCCAGATTTTGAAGAGTTTTCTCCCTAAAACCTGAGGTAGTTTAACTACCTCAGGGCTGTTCGTAAAACTGAAACACATCAGAAGGAAAATTCAAAATTTTTTTACTATGTATCTATTGCTATATTGTGTGTTTTGTTTTCAGGGGCCGCGGAAAAGAGTTCGAAGCACGGCGCCGAAGACAAGGCGAACAGCATCATAACAGCAATGAAGGATCGCATGAAACAACGCGAGAGGGAGAAACCGGAAATATTCGAACTGATCAGGTAAAGCAGTTTAATTCCGATTGGTTAGTTCTGGCTGTGTACGTGTGTTGCCCTCCTAATGGCTTTCTCTCTCCCGACAGCCCCGGCCGGAATAAAGATCGTCGATACTCCCTGAATTCTTTCACGGCCGATTTTCCACCTTTGGTCTTAATTCGAAACTGTTTAGTTTCGCTAAGTTGTTAGGTCCCTAAGGTCAAACCGTTACATGTGACCGTTACTTTTCCGTCTTCTGTGTTTCCCAGTCAATTTGTCGTTATATGATATTGATTGGATTGTTACGTGGGAACCCGTCAGCCTTTTTTTATTTACTACTTCAGGCTAAACACCGTGTTAAGTCATTTGGGAAAAATGCTGTCATGATTCATTAAACGTCGAGATTTGATGTATCCAGTGACAATTTTTAATATTCAAACTAGACACAAAATGTGTCAGTTAAACAAACTAAAGTTTCTTTGGAATAGTTCCTTGGTACGCTTGGAACGTTCTCCGTACAATATTGGATACCTACCTTTTAACATTCATTTTGTCCACAGGCTAAGAGTCTAGGCAGGATATGCCTAAAATGTAGTTTAAATTGCTGCACCTGCCGTAACCCTAATTGTTTCCTTTTAAGTTTTATTTTTCCAAATTAATTTGAAAATTTGGAAGGCTCAGTATACGTAAAAAAAATTAAGCAATTTTAAACATTTTCTCAGACTCCACAGTGATTCTTAAAAATTCATAATTTGATCTCCAATTTTTTTCTTTATCTTTTTATCTCTAAAACGAAGAGTTTCCGAATTAAAAAAAACCTAATTTTTTAAAACAACTCATATTTTGGTTTAATACAACTGTAGCAAAACTTTTTGAAATTGAGCGTAGTGAAATTTTCATTTTATAAGAAATTTCGGCAAAAATCGGCGTTACGGCATTTACAGCAAACTAAAATCAGATCCTCCTTGTACTAAAGCACATTAGAAGCGATGAACACGCCATCAGAGTAATTAAAATTGATTCTCACAAAGAAATTGTAGTCTGTGAATACATTTCGAGACCACCATCACCTCATGTCGTTTGGTCAATAATTGCAGAAAGGCGTATATGCTTCAACATATACCAAAAACCTGAATATGTATTCATGATAATTGCCAAATTTACGCAATACTAGTTCAAAATATTCAATAAAAACGTAATTTTATTATGAAAAATGGTACTGTTATTATAATGAAATTAAATTAAGTCAAATGGGGAAGTTACTAAAACTAATTGTAAAAATAATAAATAGGTTATAACCAAACCACAAATTGAAAAATATGAAAAATATTTTAATTTGATTTGTGATCAACAAATAGATCAAATCAACCATTGTTCCTCAAAACTTGTAAAAATTTGTACTATTATGTATGCAAATCCATATTTCAGGATTTTAGAAGGATGGTCTGCTACTTATTTTTCTGCAACATTTTCAAAGTTCCTTAAAAAAATTTTGCAAAATTACTCTCGACCATTTTGCACACTATCACAATCTGTTACTCGTTTGATATTGTCTAAAAATGACAGTTTAACTATTTTAATTGAATTGATGTCTTATAAATGAAACTATAGTTGCATTGCATTAAAATATGTAGGTACCTACAAATAACATTTTGGGAAAGTACACTTTTGGTATTTTGTGCATTACGTTCAGGAAAAATACAGGACTAGCTTGAAGGATATCAAAATATGCAGTGTGCATAAATGCCTTTCTTCATCCATGACGTATGGGGACTCTATATGGACATATTGTCATTAATTTCTTCCACTTTATCCCCATTCAACATGTCTATCCTGTGGGAAAACCGTTTCCCAATCGTTACATATCGTGTCCAATATTCATTTTTCATTTTTATACCTCGTCAGTGTCTTTGGCGGGAGAGCAGGAAAGATGAAATGTTTCAATCAATGTCGTAAAACGACAAACTGTCTCGATAGGCGTATCTACGGGATTATCGAAATCGCTATTGACAGATATCGAAAGGCTAATGGATCGAAAACAGCCGATCGACGATGTGTCAGAATCAGACCGAGGGTGATAAAAAAAAATCAAAACCGTTACAAGGTAACGGTTTTCGTGTTCCTCGGGCGGAATTATGGCAATCGTCGGTTTTTTTTCGTTCTGACCGTGTGCGATTGTTGGGCGAACGTTCGAATTGTATTTAACGAGTTCTTATGCGGCCCCGAGGGGTTGTTTCGCATTTTAATTGGATCACATTAACGCTCGTAACTGCCCATTATGTCGTTTTGCTCATTTTGATTTCTGGTGAAAAAAAAAACCGCTCGTTAAGTACAAGGAACGATTTTCGTCGCGTTTTATTGCGAGTATGGCGAGAATTTACGATTTAATAACGATAAAACTCCCGGGATGTTATGTTTTTATTATTCACTGGCGAAATTTGGAAAAGTTCATTGCGTTTCCTATGAAAACAGATTTCTACCGTACTTTAACTTTATCGAGATGTCACTTCCTCCCGGCGAGATGTAGCGAAAATATTTTCCGAACCGCTTAAGTTTACACCGGCTATCATTGCATTTTATCACGTGACCTTTTCTCTCTCTCTCTTTCTCTCCGCTACAAGTCTCTCCGTCAGCTGATCGATGGAGTGTTCTCAAACTTTTTTTTCTCCTCGACAGTTTTCTCTAAATAACCACAAGTTTCTTGTCCGAGAACTCTTAAGGGCCGCCCGAAATTTCCCTTCGAGGGGCGGCATCGATTTTCCCTCGGGACCGAACCCGAAATTAATGAGACCCTTCGTTTATCTTTCGAGGATCCTCGGATTTCGCACGAGACGCGAGCATTTACTTTCGGAGGGCGGGATTGTTAAATCGGAGGAACCTTTCAAGATCCTTGTTGAAAATGGGGTAAGATCAGGGCTGTCACAGTTGTATTAGATTGTTTTACTGGCATATTATCAAATATGCGTACTTGCGAGGCGATTCAGACACTGTTTGGTTGGCACTGTTGGAAAGTTAGTGGGACATGTAGAAGAAAAACAGAATTAAATTTTAAGAAATGCAATTTTCAAAATCAATACTCAGATACGCACAACATGGAACATAGATGTGCCATCAACCCTTAAAGTTTTGGAAAATTTAACTTTATTATGTCTTTTACCAAAATTTTACTGAATTTTCTAGACATAGAAAACAACAACTCGATTTGTCGCAGAACATTGTGCAATTTTTCTAGTCGTACTTACGAGATTTCAGACAATTCTGATGTTATTTTTAATTCAAAATTTCTAACTAATTAAATGTCCCTAATATCCAAACCTCAATTATGCTTGCAAAAATTCCAAAGTGTCGTACGACATCTCAAATTGCCGCTTTTGACGTCTAGAATATGTCCTAGAATTTTCTTAAAAATCCTATTCGTAAACTTAAGTAGCATGTTTGAAAAATCATCAAATTTTGTCCAAATAAATCTGACAATAAGTACAGTTTTGATTTGCTGATTAATATTGTTTTTAAAAACATTAAAATATCTCATAGATTGAGTATAATGTGAATTATGGTTTAATTGAAATTCTATACAAAAATATACCGAAAATAAATATAATCACAAGAATTCTGTAAAAACATAGATTAAACAAAAATAATACTCTACATAGTCTTAATTTATTTGTCTGAATTTTCGCAGTGTATTTTTCCATATATTGCCTTTTTTGCACGAAAATCCAACGACATACATCATAATATTTAAGTAAGATCAATAACAGTTCTTCATAAAATTGCAATATTTATTTGTATTGTATAAAGCAACTCTGCAGCCCTATTCTTATCCCTTCGGACAATTAACCCAATTACATAATTCACTGAAAACCTAAATGGCCTACGCTTTTCGACTGGTCGATAAATGTTAATTTTTTATACAGATCGGTAAGGGTTGATTACAGTTTCATGTCCCGCCCTACACGTGGATATACCGATTATGTAGAGGTTTTCCGCAGGGTAATTTTTATGTAATTTCGTTTTGCATAGATTTGGATTAGATAGAGGCAAAAAAAATTGAAATTTTCAATTCGTTTTTCTGCATATCTCGCTGACATTCTCTAACAGCCCCCAATCCATTTTTCCTTCGAAACACAGGATTTTTGAATCAGGACTTACACCATCAAAGTTTTGCCACATGTATCAGTAGAATATTATTATATATTCTTCCAAAACGTTATAGTCTATCACTAAAGAACGCCTTTTGGGTTGATTCTTACGATTTCAGTTATATTGCTGTTACTGATATAATTTTTTTGCAAAAGCGATAGATTGGAATTATCTAATTCTTTTAACTTCTGAAATTTCCAATTTGCTTTAACATAAGAGACAGTCTTGCTATTCCTATTCTTGAAAATGAAATAAATAATTGAATGAAAGAATTTTGGGTTATATCCAGTATAGGTTGTGTAGACAAATGCGTAACTTCTTTAAATTACAAAAATATAATTAAAGTTGGAAAGTAAATTCTATCCAAAATATTTTGATCATTCGTTAATATCAAATTAGTGTGTAATGTAAATAATTGTTCATGCATAATTTCTACAAACGAAATATGTAATGTTTAAATTGCAAGAGAAAATATAAAACGTAAATTTGAATTAAGAACATTGGAATTTGAAGAAAGTATATTTCATGCATTATTCACATCAAATAGGTTATATTTTTAAAATTAGTTATTTCGTAAGATATTAAGTTTAGGTCCATTGAAATTTCATACTTTTCGGCCTCTCTCTTTTTAATAGTGTTACATCAACGTGTAAACATAAATCCCAAATATCACAAGTTGTGCCTGTCCTGTTATATTTTTTTCCTCCAAACTGAGAGCTCTCACGATATTAAATCATGTGAGTAAATAACTTTTGAATCAGGATAGACTGGAAAAATTGTGGCAATATAGGTTTCCTCTCAGGGATGCCTTTTTTTCCGCAACGAAATTGCTTTAAATTTTCACGAAGATTGGGGAATCTGCTTTAAAGTAGGCAGTCTCTATTTTGCGAATAAGCTTGCCGGTGTCTTTTATACCTAATTTCACCAGTGAAACCCGATGATAAAAATCGAGCTCGCCACTCGCACAATTAAACTAGTCGTTAGTGAGTCGCACAGCGTTTTTCAGACGTCTTTGTCCATCCTTTAAACTACAAAAGACCCTTAGAAATTCTTTTCAGGATTCCCGTTCGAGTTTCATTAGAGAGCAACAGCTGGCCGTCCAAATGATGTTTCTTTCATAAACGATGCCCAACTAGGGTTTCAGATTTTACTCTATCCATCTATCTTTTTCTCTCGCTGTCTTCTACTCCCACTTTTTTCATTTCCGTTTTTTCTATCCCGTGGAAAGATTTGCCATTCATTAAGGGAGGAACGATGCCAGATTCGCCGCGTTAGGCAGGATGTTCTTTGAACTGTTAACTATGAATGGCCCTCTCTCTCTCTCACTCTCTATCTTTCTCTCTCTTTTTCCGACTGCGAACGGATGTTGAATTTTCTATTATGCTTATTCTTTTTTGTTTTTAATTTGCTTCTCCTTGCAATATTCAACAAGATGCAACAGAGGGGTAGCGAATGTGATATCTGCTGTTCTCTTATAAACACTTTATGATACGCAGGGCGGTATTCGGTGTGGAAGAAAAGAACCATGCCGGCCATATGAAAGCTGTCAATCAATCGGTACTTGATGGAACGTCAAAATGGTCAGCAAAAATTAACATCACAGGTTTGTTCAGCTGGATAAAGCAACGTATAAGCCCGACTAACCAATGTGCAAGATGTTTTTAATTTTTGTTTTGTTTTTCCTTTACCATATCTATTCTTTTGTATATATTTTGTGGGAATGATCGTTTGTTGGGAGTGTCGGACATTATCGATGAGGAAAACGAAACGTCTCGATTTCTTACTTTGTCATGAGATTCGTCAACGGTAATGTCAGTGATATGGATCGTGTATCGGATGATATATATACCTTAATGGCGTTGAGAGTGATTAGAAAGGAGACGGCGGAAGCGGAAAGATCCCAGGCAAATTGATTGATTGGAATATTTTCGAATAAATCACATGGCGAATTGCACACTATCTCTATAATAGTGCCCGTCGTGATGTACGGATTTTACGGCGTCGTTAAATTTTAATTGACGGATGCGGTTTAAGAAACTATTAAAGTAGTATTAAAGTTATACCCGGAATCGTTATTAAACCAATAGAAAAGTTTCTCAACTCTCAACTTAAAGACGTATGGGATCGATCCCGATATTGGAATTTTTCAAGTTGATGTTTGAGTTTCTACGAGTAGCTTACTCGTGAAATTGTAAGTAATAACGAATTACCTGTTAACTCCAAGTTGTATTATTCGTATTGCTATAAGTCAGATAGACAAAGTATAACAGTAACTTTAATTTGAAATAATATTTTTAACATTGACAGTAATTTGAGGTGCTCATACAGGGTGCTTGGAGTTTGACTACCTTTATTTTAATAGGTGATAGTATTCATCAAAACAAACAAAAAAACCGTATTTAACGGGGATCCTAAAACTAACCCTTTTCGAGAAAAGTCAAGTTATTTTATCGAGGCATTTAACTACAACTTGGCAACGCCGACAAGAAATGATCCGTATACATGTAAACAGCTGTGCGGGTCAATGTTTCGCGACGCGTGCGATAAATTCGCGGTGTTGCCACACTACGTCATAACCATTTTATCGAGTTGTATTAATTAGAATTTTTTTTAGTCTTTAAAGAAAAAATGTTTTGTTAAAATTAAGCATAAATACTTTTAATGAATACATATTATGGTAATTTCATGTACAGAATTATGTGAAAATCTTTAATAAAACTGAATTTTTACACCTTAAAATTAGAAGTTTGCTAATTTTTTTTCTCGAAAACGGTTTGTTTTAGGACCCCTGTTATATCAGAGTTTTTGTTCATTTTGGTGAATACTGTCGCCTGTTAAAATAAAGGCAGTCAACTCGGATATCTGTGAAACTTTTGAAGCTTTGAATAAATTTTCTAAAATAAGACACCTGTAGTTGTCGAAGTGGGTCAGAATTCATGCATATCCCATTTTCATAAATTCGTAAAAAAAGTACTGTAACTCAAATTTACTTAAACTCCATCAAAATACTAAGTAAAGTATAGTTAAGAATTTGAATAAGTTTCAGCCCGTTATCTATCAGAATTTCTGTTCGATATGTAACAACTTTTCCAGTAGATGAGAACGGAAATGTTCTCTTTTCAAAATTCATCGTTGAAAGTAAATGCTGCTGTGTGGTTACTTCTGTGAAAATTTGCTATTTTTATTACATGTTCAGATGGAGAAATTAAAAATACTTAATTTCGAACGAGGACGCTGTTGTGACGATATAGACTTGGAGATACTGTGATATTACTACTAGGAAAATAACTATTTAAAAACATGAATAAAAGTGTTCCTCGTTTATTATGCGATTTTTTGAAACGGAAGTGAAAACTCGTTATGGTCATTAGTAGGCGAATTTTCCGGACTTCACCCGCTAAAATCGCAAATCCGTGGATCTTTCCGCTTCTCGCCGCTTTTCCGCTGATTCGAACTGAACGTCCGAGCTGTCTAGTTTTGGTGCATAGTTAAAACTTTTTAATGAATGCGGAATGTCAACTGCTTATTGCTATTTTAATATTTTCCATATACAGTCCGAATATAACTTCGATTCCGGTCTCTCTCTCCCTTTCTCTCCATCTTTCTCTCTCTTTCATTTTCCCCGGTTCTTTCGACACGCAGCACAGTCATTTGTCTAGAGCGAGCGCACACACGTGTAATGTATTTATGAGAGTCCCGGTGAATCCCCGGGATGTTTCCGAGGGAGGATGGGAGATTCGAACGGGGAGTTGGCGCAGTTAAGTTCTGGAGAAAAATTTTAAGTGGATGTCTTAAAAGCTCGCTTGAAATTTTCAGTACAGTTTAAGGTACGTAAAGTATAATGCCGCTTCCAGTTTAAAGAGAATCTGATATGCATTTTCAGCGTTCAAGTTTTAAACTGCCGCTGGAAACGTTTTATTAATGAAAATATTCTACTCGTGGGTTTACTAAGCTTGTCAACTTATGGGAAACTTTGGTATAATATATCGTTGGGTTTCTCGAGACCCGCAAAACATACAAAATTCAAATTATTTAAAATTGCAGGTACCTTCTAATTTACATGGTTTATGGACGTTTTCAATTCCTAATCTGAAAGTGTAAATTCGCAAATAGCGTTTTTAAGAAATACCAAAACTGTCTTTATAAGTTCATGAAATTGTACTCAGTTTTACCATTTCTCGATAATTTTACTAATTTTGCTCATTCTCTGCATTGATTTGGAATTGAGAGGAATGGTACTCGGGGGCTGAATTAATTAAAGTAATTAGTCGAACCTAGTGGCATGTACACGAATTTTGAACTTTTTGGAAATTTTTGCGCATTAAAAAAATTTTGTTACGCTAGTCCTTGCCGAGAATAATAATAAAATTACTAATAATGATAAATATATAAACGTCTTCAATAAACTGTAAAAAGATAAATGATTATAGACCATGGCCTATTATTGGAGTAATAGGTATCTTAACAACAATAGCAGGATTAATTCAATGATTTCATCAATTTAATCATAATTTGTTATTAATATTCTAGTAATTAATATTTCTAAAATATCTTTGAATGAAAAGAAAAGATGGAAGGGAATTTTATCATTGTTTAAAGATGTCCCTAGTGGATTATTAGACCCAGTTTGATGTAGTATTCACTAAAAGGCTGTAAAATATCAATTAATCCTACTTTATTTGGTCCCTTACGAATCTGAATATATCCTAAAATTTCTCGTTCAAATAATGTTAAAAAAGCAACAAAGACTAAAATTCCTACTGATAAAATTAAGTTTGTTAACAAAAATAAAATTTAATTTCTCAAAATCAAGTGTTATTTATAGTTTTATCTATATATAAAGATTCTAAATCAATTGCACTACTAAGTTTCAAACAATTTCAATGAGTAAAAAAGGTACAAATTACGTTTTTCTCAGAAGTTTCTCGAACAAATATTTCAGTTCATAATTTTACCTCTCACGACTAATTGTATAAAGAAAGAGTTGATAGGACCTTTTGATCGACGCAGAAGAGGTTATCACACTCAAAATGCTATCACGGAAACACCAGGGCATACATTTTGTATTGATAATTTTTATTACTCAAAAAATATTTCATTTTAAAACTTAACGTCGCCAATTTTAAAAACATCCCTTTCGAATCTACCCCCTTAACCTCCAATCGTAGATTTAGACTAAGAGCTTTTAATAGGTAGCCAAAATCCATATCAACGATATCGAAGTGGCACAAACGATCCCTAAGAAAAATCCCGTACCTAATATTAAAGATCAGCTTGTACTTGTAACGTTCCTGGAATGAAATCGTAATGTTTCATCCATCACATTTACAAGCTGAAACGATCACCTTGCAATACTCGATCTCCGACTCCTTCTTTAGCTTCACTTATTTCATTTTTCACTGATAGCCGTAATACTTGGTGGAGTATTTATCGTTGTACTCACACGAATAGATAGTAAAATTGGTACGTCACGACGTTCCGATCCGGCCAACGTACACACTCCCGAATTTAGGATAGATCGAACGTGCTTCGTAGATATTTCGATGCATTATATTCACTAGACTAGTAAGCGCTGATGGTATTTGTATTGGAGACTATAGATTAGTAATAGAAAGGGGATTATCTTGCTGGTTTTGGGAATGGGCGAGGTAATTTTTGTATTTAGGGTAGATAGGTAGTGCGCTTGTACTTAATTAAAGTAAATGTCTTGGTATATTGTTTATTGCCTGGTTTTGTTTTTAGATGGGAAATTTGAGTTCTTGACGCTTAATTAAAGTAATCGTTAACGATTTATTAGCCTCCGTTTATTGTTCATTAGGAAATTACACAGGTAAAAGTTATACCAGACACTACTACGAATATACCACAAATGGAAACATTAAATTTGTCGTGTTTTGTGTTATGTATTATCATTTACGTTTTTCAGGGTAGGTACACAGTCGAAATGTTACAACAAATTTAAAAAACATCACGTTCCTACTTACGGAGAAAAATGCAACAACATGAAATATTTGTCAAGCGCTGTACGTATATCATAAAGAGAGATATTAATTTTATTTGTCATATCAGAATTTTTTATATAGTTAAACCATCCCTACTTGGAAAAATCTACAAAATCTTCGGTTTTCATCCCAAACAAAAAAAAAATACATCATGCCTGAAATTTTCATAATTTTCACATTATTTACACAATAAATGTGTACCAAGAAGAAAACGTTTCAAATGTAGTTCATCAATAACTACTCATTTCACAGTAATTTTGTGTTTCCATCCAATCCGACCTCCAGAAAATTTACATCTTTTCAATTATTATCGTCATCTCATATCCCTCTTCCTCTGCTACGAAATATGGAAAAGTTTTATCCATTCCTGAGATTTCTCCTCGCTCCCTTCAAATTCTTACGAACACGAAGCACTCACTCGCCCGGAGAAAATTTCGGGAATTGTATTACATGAATAATGTATAAATGACTTGTAATAAAAACCAATTACGTTACTGTAGGGGACGTAAACATCACGTTTACATTCTTGTTCTGTTCATTTCGTTCCGCACAAGTTTCTTCGCTTTTATAGCAGTGTTCTTCTAATTAAGCTCTGGGAAGAACTCGTAGTAGGATTTTAATTTGCGAATAACTGGCATTAGTATTTTTCACTTGCGGTAGGTATAACGACTGGATCAATTTGAGATATCCGTGTTGATTTCTGTGAAAAACGTCGTAGCGTCGAACTTGCATTAACGTACTGTGGTCGCTTGTCGTAATAAGTTAGGTTTGTTCCAGAAAATGCACTGAACTTGTTACATCCAATGAGTGTTTCTTGTTTTTTTTTTTAAATTTCTACACTCATTGGATAGAAAATGAACTATGCGTCGACAGTTTATTGTTCGTACGTAGAATGAAGGTGAAATTTTGAAAATGCAAATTTATGACTCTTATTTGAAGTTATCGAAAAAGTGAGTATAGGTTTGCAATTCATATAAGTAGAAATTTCTATCCCATACCACTATGATCTTACTAACTGCTTTACAAGTTATGTGCCATGCTTTCAACGAAATTTTTGACATATTTATTCTTATCAATCATTATTAATAATCATAGTACCTATTATTAAATTATTACTAGATAATAGTAATGCTTAGCTTTCATTAAATTATCGAACATAATTTATTATTAATAAAATTGATTTCATTTTGATTGATTTTTAAAATCGATGAGACCAATTTCTGTACTCTCAACTTTACCGCAGCTGTGTAAGTAAGGTACTTCAAGAAAATCAGTGAATAGTATCAAGAAGGAACACATGCATTTCTAAATTTTTCTAAATCGAGACGAGAGGGATTTTTCGAGACCCAGACGAGACCATGTTATTTCTCGTCTCGTCTCGTCTCGTCCACTACTATAAAAAATGTTTAGAACATGTTCATCACTGTCCTGCTGGAACAAACCTGGTAATAGACGTTTCTGCTTGTGCTACTTTCCTAGTAAACTTAAATTCGCAATAATAACCATTTGTCATTTCTAAATAAAAATTCGTGTCAGTTTAAGTGAGCTAAAGTGTATGGGAAATCAGGAACATTTACCGTCTATACCTACTGCAATTGAGTGGGTAATTGGTGTGATTTGCGTTTGAAACGTTTTTATTTCCAGTACACATGCGAGCCCTTCCGTTATTTAAGTCCTGTCGATCTTTAAAATTGTCCCTACGTGCTTTAAACTTCCGAGTGTCACTTTAAACGTGCCGACGTTTATTTGATGAATATAATGCGATCGTGGGATTTGATAAGGCAGCGGTAGTAATAGTTTAGATTAATGACTGGCGCTGTTTGTTGAAGTTACGCCAATAAAAAGAAATGGAACCTGCAAGCACCATACGATCCCCCCAACTCAATCTCTCTTTTTCTCTTTCTCTTCCCTCACTCTCACTCTCTCTCTCTTTATCTTTTCCGGAAATCCTCCCAGTGTTCCGTGTATGTTTTTACTTGTTGTAAACATGTTTTTAAGGTTGCCAGGTACAAATACTGGGGACTAAAAAGGAATCGGTCGATTATGGTTTATTTCTATTCCTGTTGACGTTATGAAATTGGTATTGACACAAACCGATGAAGGAATGAGAACACCTCTCATGAGACACGCGATCGGCGGAGAAAGGCCGCTATTAACGTCTAATTTATTATTAAATGTCTGAACACCCTGTACCTATTGTATTTGTATGTGGCGACCGACAGTTTTTGTTGTATCCGTTTTGTTGTTTCCGGTACCATCGGACAGAACAACATTTTCAGTGGACCCAGACACACACATTGATTCAATTGAGCAAGCGGAGCAAATGACCACAGAAGGCACTTCAAAGTGGTCGTGCAAGATTGCAATCACAGGTATTGCCGGCTGCATTCTATTGGGACGCAGTTTTTGAGAATTGAAAGAAACATGTTTTATATTTGTTACTCTTACGTATATATATAATTCACACGCTGAAGTACCGTATGCCCAAGGGGAACTTGTTCCTTATGAGATGTACTGAATTCACGCTCGATTCTCGACTCGTCAAGATTTTTGTATGCTCGGATCTACCGGAAAATTTTAAAGGCATAGATTATTTGAGTGTCTTCCTCTAGAGGAAAATTGTTGGGACAATACTTTCCATTCAGTTATACTTACCTTTTATACTCAATTTAACATGAAGGGGAAATTTTGGTTCAACTTTGGGAGAAAGTAGGTGGCGTCGAAATTATGTCGATACTTTTGTTTTTCACACAAGACTTATTATTTACAAAATGGCGAATGCGCCCGGTACTTCCCCATCTAATTCAATTTTTCTGGAAAATCATTGATATTAACGGATTAATAAAATAATCGTCGTTTTGACGTCTTTGCAAAGTATTTTAATACTTGTTATTTCATTTCTGTGGAAATTTTGAACTTTTAACCAGTGGATTTTCGGGTTTTCAAACAGTTCCTATTGCCAAAATTTTATTTGTTAAAAACACATAAAAATAATATAAGGATATTAAAGCAAATGACTAAATTATTCAACATTATTAGCTTAATGCTTATACATATATTTTTAATATCTGTTTGATATGATATATTTTTTAACTGTTAGTAATAAATGTTCTGCTGTATTTTTTTATACTTCTCTTAAAATTTATTTCTTTTTATTATCAAAATCAGTTTAAGCACTTTTATGTTTGTTGTTATTCACTGAGCGAAATCCGTTAATAATGAGACAATTTAAATCAAAACTACAGATACTTCATGAATATTCCAGTATTTATTCCTGCATTAATTAATGGTACTCAAATAATGTATGCCGTTAAAAATCTATCCCCATCTCCGCTGAAATTCATTACATCTGCATAAACTAACAAAACCGATATTATTGTATGAAACGTAGTCGCAAAAGGGGGTTACCGTAACATCGCTCAGACCTGAAACTGAATTATCAAACGTATCATTTTCAAACACATGTCACCTTTATATATATACTACTACTACTACAGAAACCACCAGACTATTCCAGTTCCCATTTCTCCCATTTTCTTTCGCAAGGTCCTCTCTCTCTCTCTCTCTCTTCTACTCTCTCCTTTTCGCACTTGCGAAAAGGTCAACCGGTTCACTGAATTTATTTGCTAGAGAAAACATCGAGCAAACGTTTGCTCTATATATACTCTCTCTATCTCTCTTTCTCTTATACACACACTTTCTCTCCGACGTGTTATCATCCCCTTTACTCCCCATCTCTCTCTCTCTTTTCCCTCACGGTGCGAATCGAGGGCTAATAATGGCACCGCTAATGGCAGTCGCCCGGCTTAACGAGATTACTTGTCTTCATCAGGAAACTGTTCGTTTATTAGAGCGCACATGGGATCCTGCCGGACAAAAGCTGCCAAGATTTAGGGTATTGTTCCAGGAGTTATGTTTAGGCGTGAAGGGCGCCAGATGATTTCCTTCCTCGGGGGATTATCTCGCCATTTTCGAGAAATTTAAATGTGGGTAGGGGGGTGTATCGACGGGCCGAATCGCTATTTCTTCTCTGCATTGAAGGGCCGTAGAGGTCGTTATTGGGTAATAAAATGTTTTTCAGGAAGAGCTGCAACTTTACTTTTCGATATAATAATTTAGCAATAACTGATGCATTGATATACGATAACTTTATAGACATGAACATTTTTGGAGAATATTTTTTCGTCGTAACGTTAAAGTAATGAAATTTTTTCCATATGTAGCCTCATATAACACAAGGACAAGCACTGTAGCTTTGAAAGTGCTTAAAACTCTATAGCTCTACTTCAAATTACTTGTTTAATACATTGCTATAAAGATGTGAACCAATTACAAATCTGGGCTAGTTTGATAATATTGCCGCAGTAAACGTTAAATAATTTAATAGACCGTAATAGACACAAGTCAATTGTTATAAAATAATGACAGTTAACACAGGTGTCTAATTAATTTATTTAAAAAATGAAACAGGGAAGGTATAAAAGTATTTTTTGAATTCATGTGCTTTTGGTGATTTCATTCAATTTACATTTTAAATTTTAATACCATTCTTATGGTAACACAATTTTTTTTTGTTTTAAATCATTTTACCTCATCTGAATTTCAACCTTTCATTTGCCAATACATAATTAAAATTGCAAATTATCTCAAATTTATCTCAAAGTATATTACTGATAGGTGTCTCCTATAAAATGGGAAAAACATTATTTTTCAGGAGAGCCGTTTTTGAAAAAAGTAATATCAATCACCTTTTCCTTACTTTTGAGATGAAATATTCTTTCCCACGCATTAACTCTCCTATCTAATACTTTTGGACAAACCTCTCGTGTTTAAATTTTGATAAGACTTGATCCAAACTGGTTCAGAATTTAATTTAAAAAAATGTATTTTGTACCCGAAAATTATAACATTTTCAAAAGTTTGATTTTAATGGAATTTATTGCGAGCAATTCAAAACTAAACAAATTAAAACCTAAAATGGTTGCACTGCATTTAAACTAATTATTCAGCTTCTTTCAAATTCTACAGTTTTATTGAACGTAGAAATCACTTTCAACAAATTTTCCTTGTTTGCTTTACTCATCTGACAAATTAGAATTGGGTTAATTTCGCCGGATAAGATCTCAAAGCTACTAACGTTATGCATACAGAGAGGAAATAGTTGAAACGTTACTTACTAAGTACATTTTCATTTCATATAGAAACGTTCAAAACTTGTGCCGGGAAAGCGTCTCCAACTCCGGTGGAACTTTTTTCGTTAAGAGTCCCGATAATTACTTCTTTCGCCTTTGTAGAAATGCAACAAGACAAGTTCTACATAATAGTTTCTCGAGTAATTGCATTCCGCCCTCGAGTATCGCTGTGTTTCGTTTCCTTCCTGTCTCGGGTATGAAATTCCATTGTTCTGAACGATAATTTCACATATACTCATTGTGTTCGTCTTAAACTTTTACTAATTATTGTTAAAGCAGTTTGTGATCACGTTGAGTCTCTTTTATCTTTGCTTGAATATTTACAAACACAAATTATTCCTTTCCATGAATTTAGTAAAAAATGAGTATATATTTCTGGTTATTTGGGTTGTTAGGAACGTCCTTAACTTACCTCTTTCTAATTACAAAAACAACTAGGATAGTTCTGATTAATTGCTTTTCATCCTGTCATGTTGTAATTCTAATATTTCAAATGCAGTTCCTTCAGTAGTGAATATTTAAGTTAATTACGTTAAAGCACTTAATTTTAAATTTGGTCTCCTTGCAGGCTTCATTCGCCATACAAGGAGCGTTGCAAATGATTACACATCAGGCGTACAAAGAAATAAAAGTTGTTCTGTTCTCAGCTCGTACAACTTGTGTGTCTTATGTGTCTGTTGCAGACCTTTTTGGTTTAGCAATGCAAGTATTATCGTCTCAATGTCCCAGTTATTTAACTTGAAAGCTCTGAATAGTTTCTCTAACGGTGCGTAAGATTGCAAGTTGTGAACGCCGAAAGTATGTTTAAGACTTTCATCCGCCTCCTTTCCCGACCCAATTCCCTTCCGATCGATACGTATTTTATTTACGGGACTCGTAGCAGTTACGATGGATTCTGCGATGTTACGATACCTCCGAAAACTTTATCTAAAAGATTTTTCCCGGACAACTCTCGTCTATATTTTCTCTTCACTTCCGAAACTGTAAATCTTGCCTCATTGCACCCGTGACGCGGATATCGCAGTCTCGTGCAAAGAGCCAAGCTTCCAACAGGTCTCCTTATTTGCACAAGATGGGAATGTTCGATTTTTTCCGACACACACACATCTGTTAAGCATGATCTCTTTCTCTATAATAATTATATATATCTTTCTACTCTTCTCTCTCACTCTCACTCTTCGTTAATCTCTAACTTCAGTATTAAGAGTGATTTTGCTTAATAATTCGTTTCCGGTTACTCACTTACTCTCTCCTTCTCTCTTCTGATTTTCAGTCTGAAAGTACTCGATGAGCAAACCTTCTACATGAAAAAGGCTGTGTACTTTTGGCTTGTTTTTTTGTGAATGATCTCTGACCTCTTTCGAATCTTTCAAGCTCTCGTTGAACGCTTGCCCATAGAATGTAGCTACAGACCTGCCTGATACCGTCTAGGTAGCTAAATTGACAAACTAGCACAAATCGGATCTATTATTCAACCGCTTACTTTGTTGATCTTAAACAATAAATCACAACGTTTTATATATATTATATTGTTTTTCGACACCACTTCTTTTTGGTTTCTCTCGAATGCTCAGTGGTGGGTCTTCGAGGAATTTGAAACGTTTATACAGATTTTAGTTCCAGAGACACTCACCGTTTTTATGCACTTTCACCAGGAATTTTACACGCACCCATCGGGCTTAGGGAGGGTATAATGAGGTGGTGAAAAGTGCCCTTAGCTCGAAAAGAATCGGCCAAGTTTTGGGTCGAAATAACAGAAGCTTATTTGCAGATTTTTGCACCTTAATCTTCTTCTAGGCCGTTATCGATATCTCAGCGGTTTTTAGATATTTTTCCGAAATTCAAAATTAAGGTCAATACATACCTACACATGCGAAAATACAAGTTTTTGTCCCTATTAGGAAATAAAAAAAAATGTTGAACTATTATGCAAGTAATTTTTTGTCGAAAGAAAAATTGTCATATATTTTCAATTTGACTTCCACTATGATTTTTTTTAATTTTTTGAAAGTGGTGGCACATCGTCGAAATTTCAAAAATTGCTTTTATCCAATTTTCTCGTGATTCTTTTCTTAGTTCTAACGATTGTCAATATTCAATATAAATTTAAATTCATCGATTTCATTTGTATAAAAATGAAAGGAAGCAGATTTCTAAATGTAAAAACGGCTTTTTAAATTGACTATAACTATTTAATTATTTACTTAATACTAAAACTGGGACACTGGCCTTAAGGTATACATTTCGAGATAAATCAACTTAACTTTCCTAACTTCTTGAATTTTGTTTAAAATAACTAAGACAACTGCAGCCCTCCAAAATAAGGTCAATTCCCATTATTTTGGTTCTCGTTGAAAACATCTCAAAAATGTTATTTCAAAATTTCACAATCTAACTTTGAACCTTAATGCCGAATTTCATTACAAAAGTCGCATTTTTAGTTCTTCAAATATTTTTCACAAAAGTATCCTTTATTGCACTTTAACCCCTATTTTGAAATTTTGATAAGTATTAGACCGCTGAGGTATCATAACAAAAGATTTCGCGTTCAAACCGCGACCTAAAGGGGGAATTTGGGGACTAAAAATTTGTAAAGAAGCGTCTTCTATTATGACCTAAAATGTGACCGTTTCAAAATTTTTTCGTCACTTTATTTCCTTTAATAGTGATTTGAAAAACAGTTTATTCACCATAACATCTACAATACGTTGTTTTACAGTAACTTAGTCGTAATTTCAAGAAATTAGTCTTATATTCATTTTATCATAACTTTGAACTTTTTCACTATTGAACCATTTTGAACCATTTATAGTGCTTATCACCAGCACGCACTCACACGAACCCCTCACTGGCTTTAGATGTTTCAAGTCAGTTTTCGACGATTCACCACTGGCGTTTTGATTTTACTTCTAATCACAACTCTCGATTTTTGCAGACGCATACGAGAAGAACAGAATATTCACCCAGAAAAGAATACACACTCCACACATTTTAAATGACACACTTTCCGAGTTTATGTGAACGAAAATGCCGTTCGTGCATCGTTTTATAGCAATTTATTTTCATTTTCGTTACTGATTGGTTGTGTCTTTTCGTTTTGTGAAATTTCTTTCAGGTGTGCCGTAAATGAAACGAAGACATTTATTTTAAGTGCTTTACATACAAAACCACAAATTTACACTTTGCAAAGGATAAGTTTCTATTTTTAGGTACCTCTTTTGTATAGGGCGCGAAATCCAGGTAAGTACATTTAACGCTTTCTGCTAAAAATGATGTTTACTTAAATTTTACATTTTAATGTTTTGTCTCTCAAAATTACAGAATTGTGTACAATTTTTTATTTTTCTCTAAAGGTGTCTAAACACTATCACATCACTTCGCGTCTCAAAGTGTAGAAATTTTCATTTTGAGATTATCTTACATCAAATTAGGTTATACATGGGATTAAAATAATGTTTGTGTAACTTTTTTGCCATAAACTTTTTCGAAAATTGCTCTAAATGCATGAAATGTACATCTAAGCCACTAAATTTAGTTGTCGGAGTTTTGGCGAATGCGCCCAATATGAACCACATTTTCCAAAAAATTACATATTTCTCCAAAACTCGTTTAATTAAATTTGTCAGAGATTCTAATTTGTACCTTGTTACATTAGAGTAACTCGCTAGTAAGACAGGTTCATACAAAAAGTTATGACATTATTTTGACCACCCCACGTTTTTATATATTTTTTCTAATTACTATTTGTTATTAACATTTTCCAATTTTACACTTTGTTTGCCAAAATATCTAAATTAAAATCTTCAAACAGTGGGAAAGAGAATTTTGTCCATACGTACAGATAGAATAACGCAAGTCCTGTACAGCGATTGTTACAAACTATCCGACCGTTTAATTTTAATCGTGGAACTCTGCTTTAATTTTGCGAACGCTTCAAAAGTTATGACGTACCGAACTTCGACGAACAAACACGGAATTAAAGCAACAGTCGTTACTTTCGGAAAGTTCGAGTAATTGAATCATGAAAGTTTGAAGTGCGCGATTGCACTTTTGCCGTGAATGTGTGCAAATTGACAAAATTGTTTAAATAAAGTAATTAGGAGGTGCGAAGCGCCACTGCGATTTAACTATCCGACGACTAGATGATGAAATTTCAACTATTCGTTGCCGAATAGTCATATCATCATTACCGCAAAAACCTTCGCAAGTTTAATTCAAACTAATGAAACCGTGGTAAAGAGCGAAATTAATGCAAATCCTGATGTGTCGATAATTAAGTCAGTCGAAGCGTTGGAGTTTATGACTCCACTTTCTGTGTAGAAATACGGGAATATCAAAACGTAATTTCGGATTAATTCTCTCTATACCCGTTTTGGCGCGCCACGGGGTCATTATTACGGTTTAATTGTTTCATTTCGAACTCTAGTACTTTTACCGAGCGTTTCCGCCGTTAAAACGAAGTAATTTTATGAATCCTCGACGTTAAAGTATTGTTATTCATTGGCGTGACAAGAGAATTGTTAAATATCGCGTGTAGTCCCTTTCGGGGTATTGTTTAAAGTTAGATACGAGTTTAAAACCGGTGGAGAGGTGAATTCCCACCGTGTTTGACTTTCATATTGAGGGAAATCCTTATTTATGGGAGAACATGAAAGTTTCCGAACGTTATAAAATTGGAAATGCAGAAATAATCATCCGGTGTTCTTTCCACAGTCATTCGACGTGGACATGCATATAATGCGTTACATCTATAGCACAGTTGGTTCATTTAATCATGCCTGTGATCAAAATTGCTGCCTCACTATACTTCACAGTTATAGTTTGACTATGTAACGTTACGAAAACTCGCTTTTCAAAAGTATTAATATAACCCCAAAATTCCTTGAAAAGCCTTTTTGGGATTACAAGGAGAACTTGTGACACTACATATTGTTTGTGTGAAATTACAAAGTCGTTTTAGCATGTACAAATTGCCTCAAGTACATTACATGATATTATAAAATAAGTTTAGTTGTTGGGGTTAAAAGTTATTACTGCATCCTTAACCAATTGTAACTAACAAGAACTTTTAATACATTCAGGATTACTTTTGGACATGATTTAAATTTCCTGCTGTCTAATTGAACTAAATAGGTAGAAAGTTAGACCGTCATCTGATTTTAAGTAACAAATTGAAATTAGACCCATACTTAACTGTCGATCAATTTTGAGTTACGATTATTTTTTTCAAAAGTATTGTATATATTAGAAAACTCAAATTTAGTTATAATTAATTTTGGGAGTCGCGGTATTTTAATGAATTAAGGTGAATTTAAATATAATCTACACGATACATTTGCAAATATATTTGAATAGTATCGAATCATAAGTTATTTCGTCGATCATTTCATATTGCTCATTGATTACAGTTATTTACACTTGCATTAAAGAATAAATTATAGTAAGACACTAATGACTAATATGTTTATTAGTTTTAAGCAAACCGCAACAAGGGAGTCTTGAAATTTTGAGAAGGGGAACTTTCTGAGGCTAAAATGTTTAAATCAAATTTTGAATTTTTACCTGTCGATGATAGAATGTCCTATAAGTTAAAAATTTTGAATAATGACGGAAATAATTTTATTTCTTACCAGTGCAGATCAGTCCCAACCCAGATTCTCTTTCTAATACTGAAATATCTTCATAAACCCAGCGTTATTAGTTTCTGGTTTGTGTGTTTGAACACAGATTCAAAGCATTTGATTGTCAAGCAAAAACAGAAGTTTTTGACAGTTTGAGTTATCCGAAATTTGCAGAATCAACCGAAAATCCCCTTTTTCACAAAGTAGGCACTTTCGAAGTAAACGAGGAGCGAGTCCTGACATCGACAGGCTACAAAGTACGTTAGTTTCTCTGAGACCGTCTGACGCTTAAAGTTACAAAGAAGGCATCAATTACCTACCCTTTTACCGTCCGCCCGTGCGTCCACAATAATCGGACCGAAGGGTGAAACTCTCTTCGGGGATGGCAAATCGCGTTATTTATTCCGTGATTTCTACTGCATCCCATACGATAATTTACGTCCGACGTGGGCCCCGTAAACAAAGCTCGAAAACGTTGAGCGATGAACTTGTAACGACGCCAGTTATTTGTTTTTCGACGGCGGCATTTTTCACGCTTCATCCAATAAAACCGGCCGATATTTCATTTTTACCGACTAAACCCTCCGAATTTATCGTCTACGTAGTTGGTCGGCGTGGCGATTAAATCGAGCGAGAGGATCCAGAAATCGACGTTGCTTTCGGTATTGACCAATCGTCGAATTAGTTCTTCAACTGATCTTTTAATCAAAGCAACTCATAAATTTGGATATTAAAGAAATTTCAGTATTTTTCTCAAAAATCACTTGAAATGTCGTCAGTTATCCAGGAACAAACACGTGACTGAATTTCCAGAAATTGGCACTGTTCAACAAGAACAAATAGCTCGCCAAAAAGGCTTTGGTTATTACCTCGAGAATTCGCCAAACTTTTAATGAAAAATCTGATCTATAAATCTGTCTTTTGAACCGAATTCAGCAGATTTCCCTAAATTTTGATGAATTCTAGTCGAGTGTTCAGAAATCAATGCAATTCTTTACCCCAATTGCGACTTTTGTACTTATTTCAATAATTTTGCAGAATCATCTAGCATCATTTGGAAACCCAGTAGACTTTTGCCCTACTCACTAATGTTCTAGTGAATTTACTGAAAACTTGTACTAGTACTATACTGGAAAGGGCAAACGAAGAGACTCAAAAGTTAAAATTAACTCTATAAATTATAATAATGATATGTAGATAATAATATTAATGAAATTGAATATTAAAAAAAAGTAAGTAATTTTTGAGAGAGAAAATAAAGAGTATAGGCACATGTCTTTTAAAATAGTTTGTGTGAGCCAAAGAACGAAGGTGAGGTGGACTAACACTGAGTCTGAGTCTCTGTCAATTTATAGACGACAAGCTGTGACCAGTCGCAGCTTCGCTTGCTCTCTCATTTGAATGTTACGTAGACTGTCTTATTTCTTTCTGATCTCTAGTCAAAAGAAATTTAATTCACTTCGCCTTTGATTGTACTTAAACATTGAACAGTATAATTCTTTTTCCTACTTCCGCGTCTCAATGTGGGCTTTCTGACACTGTTATTAGAATTAATACGTATGCAATTGCACACACCGGTGCGCTATAACTCATATCCTACCATATGGTAGTATGTGAAATTGGACGCACCCTCGGAAGTTAACGTTTTTTCACTCGTCTCGGTCATGAACCTGTTCGGATTTACTTACATTTATATTTAATGGTTATATTATCACGCCGATACCCCTTTTTATCAATTATAGCAGCTAACCCGTAGCGGCTTCGCTCGCTCATGTATTTGAATTATATGCAGTCTATCCTTTCGATACTTTCTCTAGTATCTCTCCGTATCAGATAGGTGATTATTTTCGATTTGACTTTAGAAATAACAGACTAACCCGTAGCGGCTTCACTCGCTCATGTATTTAAATGCTATCCAGGCTTTTTTCTTTCATTTCAAATTATTATCTATTCCGAACCAGATAATTTAATTTCGTGTCAAATAATTTAATTCCTTTCTTTTTAAATTTAGAAATAACATTACAAATAAAAATATATTTGATAATGACAATCCTGTAATGACAACGCAATTGTCATGTCAACTCGGATACATTGATACATCGCTACACGCCCGTAACCATAGTAAATGTCATTTCGAACAATATTTTTGAACAATTCTGCCCACTAAACTCAAAATTATGCCAAATCCATTCTTAGTGAGCATCGGGGATATTAAACGTAAAGTTTGGGAGTAAAGGTGGTGGGAGCGCGAGCGTCAAGAGAAACACGACAACGGCGCGTGCGTGGATGATCGCAACCATATTATGTGACCATTACTTTAAACTTTAAAATGGGTATAGTAGGCTATCCTTAAAAGATAGACATATGCCATCGCGGACTTTTTTGTAGATCTATAGAAGAGGAACAATTCCACCATACATTGTTTTGTTCTATCTCGAAGGATTTAGGCAGCGTTTTCGATCAAAGCTCCCAGCCGGCTTCATTTTTCCGCCATCTTCAACCTATTACCCGTTTTCCCGTAGGAATAAAGCATTTTCCTGCGGTAAAAAGTAGCCTATCTATATCCATCAGGAATAATGTCTGCTTCTAATGGTAAAAGAATTTTTTAAATCGGTTCAGTAGTTTCGGAGCCTATTCAATACAAACAAACAAACAAACAAACAATCAAATCTTTCCTCTTTATAATATTAGTATAGATAATAAATTATATTACTTAATACTTGGTGAAGTTGTAGGATCAAATAATTAAAACAAATATAAAATTAGACACTATAATAGTTGATCGGTTTTCTGTCTAATTCTGGCTTGTGCAATGGATATTAGGGGAGAGTAAGGCGCAAAGTACCCTATTCTGAGATAAATGGCGGCACTTTACTGACAGTGACTAACTAATGTTTGGAATACCAAATAAATACAACTACGATTATTACGCAGTTTAAAATATCGATGGTTATTGAATTAAAGAGTTAGTTAGTTAATCAAGAGTAGAAGAATGATTGGCTCAGTAATAGACTCGCCAATTAGTGACTTTTCCAATTGCTCAGCTAAATATTATTATCTTTTCTCACAGGAGAACAGCTAAAACAATAACTAAATATTTTTAGAAAAGCATTTCAGTCGCTTAGCTCACATAGCCCTTAACGAAGTGTTACAATTTTTACGTTTTACTGCTTGATTTTATTCCAATTCCGGTATTTTTTCCAAAAATCACGTTAAATCCAGTCGGTTATCCGGAAATAAATCACATTCAATAATAACTGACACGTTTATGAAATGATTACTTTCTAACAACTCGAAGCAATACCTCCCGTTTCCGTCTCGTGGATTTAACATTCCTTTCGTAGTCTCTCGTCACGGCCGCATTCGGCAAATACCAATTTTGAAAAATGACCGCCCGGAACCGATCCCGGAATCACGTCACGTAACCACGGGATCGTATTATCCCCGCTTAAACCCGGACCTTCCGGGGACCACGTCGAGACCTGGAAAATTGTTTCGTTGCATCGACGCGAACTCGTTTTTATTATTCCCGAAAGATGTCCGCGAGCGTAATTTAATTTTTTACGTCGCGACCCCGTCCGTGGGATTATTTTCACGCGTGCGTCGGGTTGTCGGGCGATGTGATTTTCAATCAGAAGTTATGAAGTTTCGATCCCGTTTTATGTCCACGTTTGTGATGGGTTTTCGTGCCGTGAGTACTCTATTGATCTATTTCTGGCGCTTTAAATCGTCTACTAGCCGTTTGAATTGTACCTACTCTGTTGGATTTCGATGGTGTAATTTTCCAAAAAAAATTGGGAAGCTGTTTCCCCCCAAAATGTAATCCTCATGCAAAAATGTGTAAAACACAAAATGGTATTACCTTTATGAAACTAGAAAATATGGCTGGCGTAATTACCAAACGCATTCTGTACAAATACACCATGTATTTTGAAAAATGCGTTTAATAAAACTTCAAAATTCGTTTTGTGGAATTATGCAACGTACTTTGTTAAAAAAATGATCAAAATTATTCAGTAGGTAATGTTGCATTCATTTTATGAATTTTCAAATTGCGCCAAGTGTAATTACAAAATACTTTTCGTGATTTCACAAAATTAGTGCGGTTTAATTGAATTTGTGGACCATTTGTCAAAACGTTTTGTGAAATCGTACATTTTTGTAGTTTCCAAAACAATGTGAAATCACAGAAATTTCATTTTATGACGATTTTATGGTATTCTAATGCAGATAGAAGGAGACACAAGTTTTAAGTATTGCCCAATTTTTTGTTGCACGTAGTTAGGTCGAAATTCACCCTCAAAAAGTAATATTAATTTTGAATTACCGATTATAGAAACTTATCCTTGCTTGATCGAGCACATACACCACAACAAATTGCATAAAATCATGCACTATCTACTCTCTACACGAATCGTTATGCCACAAATCAGTGCCGGATACATACAGTTTACCGCTTTGTCTTGTGCAATCTCGCTTAATATGTGTGGTGTGATTTATCGTTAAAATGGAGTGTTGTAAAATATACTTTACGCAGCATGCGGGAAATGTCACTCTGCATGACACTCTCTGGGGATAAATGTAAATAAGTAAACTACTCGCATCAGAGATGTTTGTTCGATATGTTGTGTTGTAAGTACCATGATTTATTGTTTAGATCTGTTAAAAATTGTTCGTTTTTCTTTACATAGTGTTGAGTATCATGTAGGTATATAGTAGCTTCGTTGTAATATCGCTTCGCCGGGATATGTTTCGACTAGTGCCGAAACGTATCGAGTCGTCGGACTCCTCTCCTGATGACTTTCACGTGTATTTTACAGTAAAGTCAGCTCAAGGATTAATAGCGAAGGACAAGAGCGGCACCTCTGATCCCTACGTGACGGTACAAGTGGGGAAAGTCAAGAAACGCACAAGGACCATGCCGCAGGAACTCAACCCCGTGTGGGACGAGAAGTTTTACTTGTAAGTACACGAAACTCATTCGAGCTCACCGAATGCGCAAATTTTAATAGTATTTTGTCAAGAAATCCGAGAGGGTACGTTTCGGTGCTCTATTAGAGTTACCTACCTGTTCGTCGGCCTATTTACAAAATCTTTACTGCCATGAGATGACACAATAATTCGATCTTACGTTAAATACCTTAATTATCAGTTAATTGTGTTTATGTCGATTTAACTCCCGACCTGCACGTAACGAGTGACAGGCCGAGAGCACCTACATTTCGAAATTATGTAGGTATGCCCCTTCCCGAAAACCTTCGAAATGGAATAGGATAACTTTGACGTTTTTCAGCGAGTGCCACAACTCCTCGGACCGGATCAAGGTGAGGGTGTGGGACGAGGATAACGATCTGAAGAGCAAACTCAGGCAGAAGCTAACCAGGGAATCCGACGACTTCTTAGGGCAAACAATTATTGAGGTATGAATATTCATCGACCGTCGGATTACGTGTACTGGGAGAGCCTACCTCGTGTGAGAACGACGGCACTTGTTACGCAACGTAAACAATGCGAGACGCTATTAATTATTCAAGTGCGCCGTAGGTGGACGGGATTTTAATTTGTTTTGATGGGACGTGAGAGGATGGGGGTGTAGTGGAAATCAAATCGGTTATAACGTCGTAATCTCCTTGAAGTTCCTATAATAACAATGTCTGAAGCGTTAAATGCATGTCTTCCAACCGTAGCTCCGACAGTAACAGCAGTGGCACCCTTCGAATGTGTAATTCGTAATGTGCACAAGTGCACTTTTGAAAATTAAAAGAGGAAGTACAAAGTTTACAAATCTTAATGGGAATTAGTTGAATATTTCATTCGAGTAAGTAATAACTATAGAAAGGCATACGCAGTATAACAAACGATTGAAAAGCAGTTCTTTTAAACTTTTTCTGCACGCTGTCGAAGTGGAGTTCAGTACAGTACGGGAAAAGCTCTAAATTAGCATCTTTAAATAAAATTGTGCAGACTATTCATACTTTAAGGAAAAGTGGGTTTATTCTAAATTCCACTTAGCACTTCCAGACTTTGAATTTCTGGTGGATTGCCAGAAATATCGTTGGGTTCGTGGCGGTTCTGTGAGAAAATACACACATTAATAATTGCCCAGACAGCACATACACATCCAATGGACTTACATTGGACGTCCCTTACTGGACGTGGCTGACATCCATTGGACGTGCACGCAAAGACGGTTGGATGTAAAATGTACGTCCTTGGGAGAGCCGAAGTATAACACTGTGATGTCCTTCTGGGCATCCAATGGACTTCCTTCGGGACATCCAATGGACGTCCACTGGATATCCAAAGGACGTACATTGGTCGTACAATTGATATCCAAAAGACGTACATTGGACGTTCAATTGATTTCCAAAAAAAACGTCCATTTTACATACAATAGAGATCCAAACAACGTCCGCATTGGACGTTCAACGGACGTCAATCGGATGTTTACAGGGCGTTCATTGGCCATTAATAAAAGTAGACCATAAGATTATTAATTACGAAGAAAAATTCAGAAAAAATATATTTGATACTAAAAATTGAAAAAAAAGTTAATACAAAAATAATCAATATATATCACAGTATTAAAGTACCACTTACTTCAATACTTCACCACCAAGTCAAAGTCCCAAACACTAAATAATCACTTACAACTATGTACTGCAAAGAACTACGTTAATACACAACCACTACCTCAGACGTTGAACTTTGAAGTGAATGCTGAGCAAAAGTCATGAATTTTGTTTGTTTTTCATATATAATGAGTTTCAGTCGGTGTACCTATTGTCAGGAGTGGATACCTGAATCGATACCTTTCGTTTTTTCTACCTGATGAGAACCCGAATTTTTGTTTGAGAGAAATTCCCTATTCTCATCGTTTTATTAAAAATTGTTGGAATTGGAAAACGATTTAATTAAATACACGGGGTAAATAAAACTAGGGTTAAGTCCAGGTAAACTCAAGGGACTAATCCATTTCATAGTCTTTTAAGGACGTCCAATTGATACTACAACATGGATGTACATTGGACGTCCATTTCATAGTCTTTTGAGGACGTCCAACTCATGCTGAAATAGGGATGTACATTGGACGTCCATTTCATAATCTTTTAAGCACGTCCAATTGATGCTGCGACATGGATGTACATTGGACGTCCATTTCATAGTCTTTTGAGGACGTCCAACTCATGCTGAAATAGGGATGTACATTGGACGTCCATTTCATGATCTTTTAAGGACGTCCAATTGATGCTGCGACGTGGATGTACGTTGGACGTCCATTTTATGGTCTTTTAAGGACGTCCAATTGATGCTGCACCGTGGATGATATCCATTGGATGTACATTTCATAGCCTGTCACGAACGTCCAACTCTTGGTGGAAAAGGGACATACATTGGACGTCCTCTGCAGGTCCATGGACGTTTGTACGTTTAATGGACCTGTAGTGGACATCCATTGGATGTCGTGTGTTTACTGGGTGGCAAACCCAGAAAAATCAAGTACCAACAACGACACCGTTTTGCTTGTTTACCGCTTTCCCGTCTACCGAACTGCTTCCCAAAGATACAAGTTTCCTAACGTTACAATTTTGAGTATTACTTTCCCCAGGTGCGCACACTGTCCGGCGAGATGGACGTCTGGTACAACCTGGAGAAGAGGACGGACAAGTCGGCCGTGTCGGGCGCGATCAGGCTGCACATATCGGTCGAGATAAAGGGCGAGGAGAAGGTGGCTCCCTACCACGTCCAGTACACGTGCCTCCACGAGAACCTCTTCCACTACCTGTGCGAGCAGAACAACGGCGTCGTCTCGCTGCCGCAGGCGAAGGGCGACGACGCCTGGAAGATCTACTTCGACGAGCCCGCCCAGGAGATCGTCGACGAGTTCGCGATGAGATACGGGATCGAGTCGATATACCAAGCGATGACGTAAGTCGGTCGCGATATTTTTGTGAGCACGAGAAATATGACGATGACGATTTTTCCACCTGTTTCTAAAAACTCACTTCACATTAATTACCATGTCATCCAAAATTGATTGATTTAGTTAACAACACATCACTTCCACAGGCCACGGTAATGTACATCATAAATCCGTTGATTAAATGTAATAATTTTCCCTAAACAATTTTACGTTAAATAAATAATTTCCGAATTGGATCAGTCGGTTATTATATAAATTCTTCACTCCGATATCGATAGTCCGTCCTTTATCGTTATTCTAAAATTCTGGTAATTAAATTTCCCGCCCGTAATGAAATTATTGGCGGATTGTGACGAGATTACGGTCGCATGTGCCGGAATAATGTCCTTAAAAGTACGGAAGTCCGATCGATAGTGCTTTATTGAACAAAAGGAGCGGACGTATTAAATAGGTAGTAATGACAGTCTATGTGACGTGAAGCAAGAAACAACTTTAATATTGAATGGTAACGAGTTCGATGTACAATAGCACTGAATAATACATACAGTAGTAATAAGCGGCTATTGATTTTGATTTTTCTCTCAATCCGGACGGGTAAACATTGTGAATAATTTGTTGCACGAGCTATTTTTTACTAAATAGGTGTTACGTTTTTTTTTACGTAGGTACCTATTTTTATTCATTAATTTCATTTTATCAAAATATGCGCTTGTTGCAGTCGACGAAATGGTGGGTGCGCCAAATATGACACCGTCTGAAATAAACTCAAATCAAAATCATATTTCATAAAGACGCTTATATTTCAAATATCTTTCTGAGCGCGATGTGTTCTATAGCATTTACATTAACAGCTAACTCTTGAAAACGTTGCCATTAATTTTATTCTAATTTATGGTGAATGTCAGGATTAATTCCATGTTTAACTTTTCGTAGACATTTCCACTGCCTATCGACAAAGTACCTATGCCCAGGAGTGCCAGCCGTTATGAGCATGTTATTAGCCAACATCAACGCCTATTACGCACACACAACAGCGTTATCGGCGGTCTCGGCCAGTGATAGATTCGCCGCGTCAAACTTCGGGGTGAGTACAAAAAAAAACAGAAATTTAAAAAAGAACTGAAACAACGAGAAGAGGCTAATTTAGCATAGTTGTATTTTCCAAGGATATGTCTCATTTAATCCTTAATGTGAGTATTCCAATTATGAAATTTCACTAATTGGACCTCGAAAAAAATGTTTAAAGCAACTTTTACATTTACTAATCGGTTTACTTAATTTACCGAACGAAACACCTCTTTGGAAAAGGTGTCGAAACCAAGCGACCGCTCTGACTGATTCGCTGATCCCTCGTTCCTCCTTGCAGAAAGAAAAATTCGTGAAACTCCTCGACCAGCTGCACAACTCTCTCCGCATCGATCTCTCGATGTACAGGAACAACTTCCCCGCCTCGAGCCCCGACAAGCTGATGGACCTGAAGTCGACCGTCGATCTGCTGACGAGCATCACGTTCTTCCGCATGAAGGTGCAGGAGCTCGCCTGTCCGCCGAGGGCGAGCACCGTCGTCAAGGACTGCGTGAAGGCTTGCCTTCGGTCGACCTACCAGTTCCTCTTCGAGAACACCTACGAGCTGTACAACAGGGAGTTCCAGGCGGACCCGAACGAGCCGAAACGGGACCCGGACGACCACGGGCCGAGGCTCGACAGCGTCGACTTCTGGCACAAGCTGATCGCGCTCATCGTCTCCGTCGTCGAGGAGGACAAGAACAGCTACGGGCCGGTCCTAAACCAGTTTCCGCAGGAGCTCAACATCGGACAGGTGAGAGGGATGCGGGAGAAAGTCTCGTTCACGAACGATCTCGATAACTAACTAGATACTAATAGAACTAGTTCTAACTAGATAATACATAGTTACTCCCATAGGTTGCTCCTCTTTGTATATTTATTTATATGTTTTTTCTCATTATTACAGAGTATAATAGATCTTAAGTTTCTAATATACTGTACCCATGTGTATTTATGTATCATTTTGTGTTGAAAGGAACCATTTCGTATTTTTATGTTTTGTTGGCATAATGAAGTAAGTCTAGCTCCATTGTCGCTGGTCATTTCTTCACCGTACCTTCCAACTACTTTATCATCCGTTTTCTTACCGGTTCTAGCATTGCAACGAGAATTATTATCTCTCTTGATGTGCCCATTTCAGGCATAGCCTCCGATAATTGTTCAAAGTACTCTTCTTTGTTTATTACTATATCAAATGACGACAACATCCATTCATAAAATACCTAAACAGATCAAGTGACCTGATCGATTTTTCATTCCAGTTGTCTGCAGCGACGATGTGGAGCCTGTTCGCTGTGGACATGAAATATGCGCTCGAAGAACACGAACAGCACAGGTTATGTAAATCTTCCGCCTACATGAACCTCCACTTCAAAGTGAAATGGCTGTATACGAACTACGTCAAAGACGTGCCCCCTTACAAGGGGGCCGTGCCGGAATACCCCGCCTGGTTCGAACCGTTCGTCATGCAATGGTTGAACGAGAATGACGACGTCTCCCTAGAATATCTACATGGTGCCTTTAATAGAGATAAGAAAGATGGGGTGAGTAATAACGGTGATAATGTTACAGTTCGCTGCTTCTAATTGGAGATATATGTGGCATTTTGTAATACTTAACATAATTATATGTGAGGATTTTTTACAACTCCCGTTGTATTTCCGCCTCCAATTTCCATAGTCTCCAATTATGGACGACATTTTCCTCTCGATTTTTTTCTTTCATGGCTTCGTGTATATCGTCTCTTCAGCTTCTCATGTTTTCCAAATGTTCCTGTTTTCAGTTCCAAAAGAGTAGCGAACACGCACTGTTCTCGAACTCCGTCGTCGACGTCTTCACGCAACTGACGCAATGCTTCGACGTCGTCTCGAAATTAGAATGTCCCGATCCGGAGATATGGAAGAGGTACATGAAACGGTTCGCGAAGACCATCGTCAAGGTCCTCATAGCGTACGCCGACATCGTCAAGAAGGAGTTCCCTGAACACCTGAAGGAGGAGAGAATAGTAAGGCGATGGAGTTGTTTGTGGAGAACTTTGTTTTTGTCGTTGTTGTTTCTATAGGCGTGCATATTAATGAACAACATCCAACAACTGCGAGTCCAACTGGAGAAGATGTTTGAATCGATGGGCGGAGAAAAGTTGGAAGAAGACGCCGCTAACATCCTCAAGGAACTGCAACAGACGCTGAACGGTTGTTTGGACGAATTGGCACATCAATTCGCCAACAGGTACAACAAATCTAATTTCAGTTTCTATTTTTGAGTTGCTTTGTCAGTCTCTATTTCGTTATTTTCGCCAAACTTCATAATGATAATTTGAAGAGTTTCTCACTTGCTTTTGCTGATAAGCATGAACATGAACAATCTTCCTTTTTCCTAACAATTATTTCCTAACCTTCCAAACAGGTATTTTAGAAGCTTTCACGTTGATTAATCAAATACCTACGCTTATCCATTTATCCCAATATACCGATTTTCTCTGAGCCTCTTTTTATTTTCCAGTTTGGAGCCGCGGATAACGGTCAGCGTGAAAGAGCTGGCCGACCTCTTGTTGGCCATCAAGGGCGGAGGCCAGCCGGGCCAGCTGAACCAACCGGCCCAGAGGAACGCCGTCGCAGTCGAGGCGGACGAAGTGTTGAGGCCCCTGATGGACCTCCTGGACGGGTCGTTGTCGTTGTACGCCCAGTCCTGCGAGAAGACGGTACTGAAACGTCTGCTGAAGGAGCTGTGGAAGATCGTCATGAGGATACTGGAGAAGACGGTCGTGCTGCCGCCGATGACAGATAAAACGGTAAGGAAGGATCTATTCGATCAGCTCGTCAGAAAGTTATGTTTGATCGCCAGACATTTTGTCTTCCAATTTTTGGAAACACTTGTCGTTTCTGGTTTGGAAGTTTCTTGGAATAACTTCTGATTTATGCGAGTATAGACAACAGAATTTTACCCTTTTTGTAATATTTTGTGATTATGCGAGCTCTGGTCTTCTACTTCTCTTTGTGTAAACTACAATATCCTACAATTTCGATTATTCTGATAAACCTGTCATTACTCTTTTGGATATTTCCAGTCTATGATCTACAATAACTTGCAAAAGAGATAACCGTGATGGACTCCCTCACCGAAATCCTGTAAAATCGTTCAAAGCTAGATGAATCACAATTCAAGTGTTTCTGTTCTCATATCATCAGTTATAATAGATTAACTTGCTTATTTATATTGATTCAATAATTTCAAAGTACTGTATTTGATATTCTGCACTTGATTTGTCTTCAGATGATGTTCAAGAGCCTGACTGATAACGCCAAGAACCTGGCGGCAAACACGAAGATAGAGGACATGTCCCGACTGTTCAAGAAGCACATCACCGGCAAGCAGGACGTGAAGAACGCGTTCAGCGGCGTCATGGACATCTCCAAGGAGGTCGAGAAGAACCTCTCGCCGAAGCAGTGCGCCGTCTTGGACGTCGCCCTCGACACGATCAAGCAGTACTTCCACGCCGGCGGCAATGGACTGAAGAAGGCCTTCCTAGACAAAAGTCCCGAATTGCAGAGTCTGCGTTACGCCTTATCACTTTATACGCAGACGACCGATACGCTGATCAAGACTTTTGTCACCACGCAGGTCAACGAAGGTGAGACGGATTGTTTACTCGATAAACTTCTCATTCGGTGACAGCTAAAGACTATACTTCTTTGGAAATAGATACTTATCCCCGAAAATTGCCACAGTGAGATCTGTTCCATCAGGAGTTTCAACTTATTCCCTACATGTTGGAGCCAATGGATTGTTTTAATATTTATTAAGTACGTCACAGAAAACAAAACATTCCATTGGATTGAATGAGTTCAAGACATCTGCTAAAACAAATCTCATATGTAATGATTTCACCGATAAAGAGTTATATTTTTAATCTCTTGTTTCAATCTACAATACATGATTTTATCGTGATTTCTCATTAATTTGAATGCCAGAAAAATGGGGGATTCATTAAAAAATGTATAATTGACATTTTT
The DNA here is from genome assembly GCA_946251905.1 of Cryptocephalus moraei. Taxonomy (NCBI): domain Eukaryota; kingdom Metazoa; phylum Arthropoda; class Insecta; order Coleoptera; family Chrysomelidae; genus Cryptocephalus; species Cryptocephalus moraei. The sequence continues at coordinate 45,845,399 of OX276452.1, forward strand.
TTAGTAACTTTTACAGCAATGTGACATTTCACAAATTAAATTAACCTATCTTGGTGTTTTTCTGAAAATATAATAAAAGTATCAGTTTTCCTTATTTCGGAACACTGACTTCAACCCTTGGCTGGACAAAGGTATTAATTACAAGATACTGTATTGAAAACACGTTTCCTTTTATGTTATTAATAGATAAAAATGTTAACGATTTCAGTTCGTGTATGTCCCCAGTCTTTAGCTGTTGCTCGCCAGAATCGTCTTCATTCATCCACTCTCTTTCTCTCTTTCCACACTGTTTTGATTACTGTTGTTATTATTATTTTCATCTTGATTTCGATTTAATCAGTGCCGCTAAACAATAAAGAAACGATGCTCCAAAGACAAATCTCGATAAGAGACGAAAGCGATATCGAAACGGGACAAGAAGCGCTAGAAGAACCGTTGAAAGCTAAAAAGCGAAGAGAAAGCGAAAACCGGCAAGGTAGAAGTTGAAATGTTTCGCGAAAGCGATTTTATCATTATTTTTTTAATACTTATACATAAGTTATTATTACGTACATAAGGATTTGTTGGGCTAGTTTTATTTTTCCTTTATGTGTTTCGAGAGCCTTTTGTGCATATTTGAGACGTACTACGTTCTCGTTCGTTACGACGTCCGTGATCAACCCCAGCGATTTTTGAAACGTTTTTTTAAAGATTTTTGAGTGTCGTCGCAACGAACAAGAACGGAACGCGACTAAATTACTGATTAGTTTTAGTATCATTAGTTCCAGGCTAGTAGTTATAGCAATAGTTATTGCTAAATATATAATTTTGCTATATGAAACTGTTCACGAATTTTAGCATTTAATTAGCTTCAAAGTTCATCAAACAAGAGAAAAGGTCCACTCCAGAAATAATGAAATTAGTCAGAATTAAACAAAAGCCAGTCTGAAAGAAACTAAAATTTGGTGGTTTTAATCGTTTTAATTAGTTAATACTAATAACGTCTGCTAGTTTCTTATTCCGATTTTGGTTTGATGTGAACCTTTTCTCTTACCTCGACTTCATTTAGCTTCAATAACAGGTTGCGATTCGACGTCCTAAAACAAAACTGAAGTAAAACTGAACAGAATCGTAAATAATGGATTCCTCCTTCTTTCTTCTCTATAAAGCACCTCTACAGCACTTTAGAAAAGAAGACCACACCGATCTCAATTCTGATATAATTATATCACCAGAATTACAATGCAAATTCATCCGCTTTTTTGACACGATGTAGGAGGATGTACTTACATCATTTAAAAATATCAAAATATAAGGCGTGCAGTTGATAACACGACGAAACTCTACTACTCTTCGCTCTCGAGAAGTTTTGTCGCATTATCAACTTCACAACCCATATATGCATGAACATAGTTGAGTTAAACAATTTAGTTATTAATTTAGCAAGCTGTATCGAGAGATGTTTATAAATTTTCTCACAACTTTACACATATACACACTTATGACAGCTTCGAAAAGTGACATTTTCCTAATACAAACGGTGGTGTTGTAGAAGTGGTCGACGGACAGGAGGGAAGCGTCGGCGAGGTTTCTGTACAAGTCGATCTCTTTACACATCCCGGGACTGGAGAGCACAAAGTTACCGTCAAAGGTAAGAAAGAAATGGAGATCGACAAGTGAATATCCTACTAGGGTCATTTCAACTTTGAGCAGCCAAACCGAATAAAGTCAAAGCTTGTTCGATACATGCAGAATCAAATCTTCAGATCCCAATAACTAGATGACGTATCTTAAGAGTTGATGATAGTTGTTTCAGTGAAGGTGGTTACCGTGTATCGAATAGATCTCGATTTTATTTGATGGTTCGTAAAAAGTGGAGTCAATTGAATTAAGATCGGATTAGCCATCGTGACTATTTCAAGTAATAATCGTGATGTTTTCTACTTAGTCGTCGCTGCAAACGATCTCAAATGGAACCTGGTTTCGGGCATGTTCAGGCCGTTCGTCGAGATCAACCTGATCGGACCCCATCTCTCTGATAAGAAGAGGAAACACGCGACCAAATCGAAATCGAACAATTGGTCGCCTAAGTTTAATGAGACCTTCCATTTGTAAGTCAAATTTCCACTTATATAGCGATCAATCGAACCAAAGGAAGAGATGAGATATTGAAGTCACATCTATGTCTAACGTAGATGATCAAAAACTTTCACTAGTCAGGATTGAAAGTGATAATATTTATTTATTCGTTATATCAACAGAAGTACATCTGTAGTAATGTTCAATTGTTACCAGTCAATCAATCATTATTACTTAATAATTAGAGAATTTTAAAAGTCGAGCTGTTATTGCTCAGATTATAAAATGGACCATTCAGTTGGTTTAAATTCTCCTGGAAACTTTGATTCCATCATAGTTTCTCTCAGAATCTCAGAAGTGTACTATTGTTTTCATTTTTTTATTATTATAGATCAAAAAAATATTGACACTTATTATTTATTCATTTTATAACGTTAATTATTATTTATAGTGTAGATGTTCAGGAACATGCAAGTTGAAGAATTAGCCGAAGTACCAGAAGTAGCAATTATTAGGGGAAAATATGAAGCTGAATATATCTGGCTCAATTGGTATTAGAGTCAGTCACTATAGGTAGATTGCTTATTTCCAGATTGGGGAACCAGCCTCTAATGGATATCATTTTTCATTTTCAATCTTGTTACACTCCGAATCGTTCATAAACTTACTATGAATTCACTGATTGGTTAAGTATTGTATCCAACAATGTATAAACTTAATTATAATTTAGAACCTTTGCTATAAACGACCAAACATATTTTGTAATGTTGTAATATTCAAATTGCAGCATCATAGGAAACGAAGAACAACTCGACTGTTACGAACTCCACATATGCGTCAAGGACTTCTGTTTCGCCAGAGAGGACAGACTTGTAGGAGTTGCCGTAATGCAACTTAAGGATATCGTGGACAGGGTCAGTTAACATTTTGACATTTGAAAAAAATTAACTGATTCAAAGTAACATACGCGTAAAAGTTAGAAATTTGAATAGTTAAAGTTAAGTTCTTTTGAGTGAAAGATATATAATCAAGGTTAAACATAAGTTTCATGAAGTTCTTTCAATTACATAAGCAACTAATGACATGTTTGAAAGATAATATTCAAGTTGTGTACGAACCTGACAACATAACTTGTCATATCAAAACCTACTTAAAAAGGTTCTGAGTGGAACCCAAAAATGTTCCTAACGAGTCGAGAAACATTTTAAATTTCCTTTTATGGTTCCAGGGTTCGTCCGCATGTTGGCTCTCCCTCGGCAAGAGGATACAAATGGACGAAACAGGGTGGACGATTCTTCGTATTCTATCTCAACGCACAAACGACGAAGTAGCGAAAGAATTCGTCAAACTCAAATCGGACATTAGACAGGAGAACCCACTTCCGAATCAGTAAACTTTCTCACTTCTTACACATACACATCACACACTAACACATACACGGAAACATCCACACACACATACACACACAAACACACACACACGTTGGCATTCTCTCATCCTACAAGTGACTTTATAATTAAAAAAAAAGAAAACACCTGTGTTCATAATCATCATAATTATGCAGTGTACGATAAGTTGCTAAGAGGACCGTCCTTTACAAAAAAAAAGAACTGATGAACGTGAAGAAAAACTACATTCATCATTACATTTCGATAATGTTTAATGTGCCTCCTTACCTGAACGTTTAAACAATAAAATTAAAAAAGAAATTTATTACGATATTAAACACTAACTACTACATAACATTGTCTAATCGTAATCAAGGGAAAATATTTCAAAAAAAATGTATAAATGCAATAAAAAATCTCATCCTCTCATGTATTTAAACTTAAAATGTGATTCAACTAGCGTAAGGAAATTTATTAAAATTATAGATATTTTTATGCATGAGAGATTTTTTGGAATGCGTCGTTTTTGGATTTAACTAATGGTCGAAAATTCACCAAAGGATCGAAACACTGTAACGTAATTTAAAATGAATTTTGTGTTTAAGTGCCGATTAAAGTTTAATTTAAGTCGCAATACGTAAGAGGACCTTAGGACTTTATCTTAAAGATAAAATTTAAAAAGTATATTTTACCATATTAAGTTAATAATGGAGATTGTATTATTTTAAAGGCGCATTTAACCAGAGAAGAGAAATTACATTTTTTGTATCCTCATCTCATAACACTTGCAATTTGTTGTGGCTGGAAATGCAAGTGAACTTAACTTTCCTTTTCATTAACGTCATCGATTTAAAATTCGTTCAACTACCTGCAAAATGCACGTACCCACCGTATTTTTTAAAAAATCTATACTTCTTTTGAATCAATTTAAATCTGAGATCGAAACGTGACTTCTATGTATCATTTACTATTTAGTAGGTATCCTGTATATCTCAGATATTTGCAGAATGGCCTGGGGCGTTGATATTCTTCTTACTTACAAAGTTAAGTGACAGCTTAAATTAGCTGACAAGCTTTAAATTGTGACTGATATTGTGTGCATTTTTAAGGAGACCTAAACCTGTGTTTCGTTCCTTTGGGTGAATCTCAGAACAAACTATCAAGAAGAAACCATCACTTGAACAGCTAAATTTTCTAATGTTATATAATAACTGAGCCTTACAAAATGATTTCATTTCTCGGTTCGTTGTTTCTTTCCTTTTATTAACAGTATATTATCATTCTTAAGAGAAGAAATCGTTTTTGCTTCAATAACTGTAGACTTTTCTGCATTGCATCTTTCACTGTGATATTTGACTACAGTGTATGTATATGTATATTGTGTCTGTGTTGTATTTCTTAAGGTAAAAACAAAAGATATCAGACTTTCTATATAATATATCTCTCTATCTCTTTATCGTTAACTTTTTGCTGCATTTTTCTAATCATTTCGATCATCATCTACCCGGGAACCCGGCGAGGAGGGGAAAATCGAGGCACATATCGTTTAAGAAATTATATTGGCGCGTTATCTGAAAATCTCCTTCTCGGGTTTCGAGCCACCATCACATTAAATGTATAACTTGACAATATTTAGCTGATATGATTTCCGTTGATTTTGAGGAATAAGCGAAGATAGATTTTTTATAAATCGACTATAAATAATGAAACAGATCTATAATTTTTTTATTGTTTCGAACTACTTAGGGTGTAATTTCGTAGATGATTGGATAAAGTTGAGAACTGATTAGATAAATAATCTAATATAATGAAGATGAAAAAAAAATGAAAAAAATTCTAATTCACACCTCTATATTTAATCGTGATCTTCCATAACGTGTATATGTTATCTGTTGCTTTCCGCGTCATAGATACCTATGTATATTACATCTAGAGGTGATTTTTTTTACTCTTTGAATGTAAATCCTTTCGTTGATTTTAGGTGTAATATAATAGGGTTGTGACTTTTTATCATATCCACTTCGGGGTGCTCTAAAATCAGTCCATTATCATTGACTGAAAATGTAAAAAGATGCTATTTTCGTTAATTCGAACTGTTGACGAAATGCAATTGGTAGCGAATTAGGATTAACACGAAGTTCGTGTGAAACGTTTAAACAAGAACTTTTAAGTTTGGAAATCAATCCATTGTTTATTTGTATAAATGCCTAGGATAAAGAATGGGTTCCAAATTGTGCATTGGGATTTTTTTGATAAAAAAACAAAACTGTCTGTTGCACGTATAAACCCCATACAGCATAAGTCAGTGTTTTTCAGCAGAAATTTTCGAAACAATTATTTTGAAAGAAAAAATTCTTGCAAATTTCATTTTTGAACTATAAGCTGTTAATTTTCAGTTCAAAATGCCGCTCTTACATCTAGGTACACGTTGGAGATTTTTGGCACACTTCACCCAGACTGTGACTGTACTTTTAAACTTTTAAGTCATTAAAAATATTTTTATTTTTCTATGAACCGCTTTAGTTTGTAGGTCACATTCTCATTTTCTTTTCAGCGATGTACGGCTTGGCGAAACGTGTCAAACGAATCAGTCTTATTTTTCCTAAATTTAAAGTTCCAATTGCATTCCGTCGCGTTCGTAGATCCCATTGGAACCTTTCGAAAGTGAATGTTGTTACTAGAGATATTTGTTATTCGGTAATCAAGAAAATTTCTGATCTAATATTGTTTATGGACTTGTTGATTCTTTTGTTCGCAGTCGAACTGAAAACATCATTGTGAATGATGAAAATCCCCTTGCGGCCGAATACTTTTTACACTTTACCTGTTCTTATTCGACTTCCTTTGTTGCCTACTTTAATTTAAAACGTTTAAGCGTGAGTTGTAAGCCATTTAAAAGTCCAATCTTCCGCCAGTTTGTCTGTTATTTCCAGTAAACTTTTTCTCTTGGAGTGAATGTCTTCTAAACGTGTTGAGACGAGGCAAACCCGTTCAAACTGGCTGTTTTTCCGTATATTTGTCATTCGTTGTTTATTTTGAAAAATGACCAAGTATATATATTATATATATAACAAAGGAATAAACGTATTACGTGTATAAATATTGTGTTAAAATGTAACTGTAAAAAAACTGTACGAGTTAAATAAGGTCGTTACGCGTTAATGAGTAATGAGTTTATTTAATTGAGATGAATTGTTAAATGATGATTGTTCAATTCTCTTTTTAGATTGAATAATGAAAAACACTGTAAATATACATATTGCTGTAAAAATCATTTATTAACATTTTCCAAATAATAATTATTATAATTATCGACATGGACCATAGATATTTGAGAATTTATTAAAATGAAATATCTGGAATATAAAAATGTACTTACGATTTGCTACACATACACACACACATTTTTATATTCTAATAAAATGTTGTTTTGTTATAGGGCAAACGCTCACTGTACTATTATTTTATTTGTGAAAATATAAACATTAAAAGCCTCACAATAAAATTTTTATACAGCGTTTTCTGTCGAATTAAAAATCATTTCAAGAGAATGGAAACCAATCTTCCTGAAATGGTTTTAGAGACGTCTTCGGAATGTCCCGGTGGTACCTACTATTTTCTTCGAATATGAGAAATTCAAATAAATTTTTTTGTAAATATGAAAACTGATTTTTAAACTCTAATGATGAGATTCCCTTGATTCTCCGTGTTATTATTATACTAGGACATGAAGATCTTACATTAGCGATTTCAAATTATTTTTCATATCTTCGCTGTACTAATATTAGAATTTCTCATTATGTATATTGCAGTCTGAGCCTCGAAAGAACGAGGTATTCAGTAAATAACCTTTTCCACTTATGCAACTCTTCCTTAAAATTTAATTAGAATTTAAAAAGTTCAAACATTCAACAACAATAAATAAGGTGATTCAATTTGCCTCTTCACGATATTCATAAATCTCGCCATAGTTGCCCCGTCGATGATTCTATGGTCCCCACTAGCACTAATCTGTACGATTTCTTCAGCTATTATATTCTGAGCTGAGTCGAATCTCGGAACGACCTAAAATTGCCACGTATATAGTTTCAAATGTGTTCAATTTGGTTAAAGCATGGCAAGACACATTTGTTAAATAACATTTGTAGGTGACTTACATAAGTTTTGAGGAACTGGTGGATAGGGAAGCATGATTTCGTACAAAATAAATTAGACAAGATGGAAGTGGGTTATAGTAGAAACTTTTGAACTATATTATGGATTGTGGAAGCTTCACAGTGCTCACTGCTAAGAGTTTTCAAAATCCAGAGCCATTTGGTTTTTCTTCTTCTACGGAACTCGCTGAATTTCAATAAACTAAATACCTATGCATGTTCTAACAGTATTACAGGAACAGATTATGTTCGACTAAACTAACTGGTGTTGGTGAAATAGAATAAACTTATCACAGTTTCGTTATTATCTTGGGCAAAATGTATCTGTCTGTCAAAGTATAAAACAAACTATAATGTCCTGCGTTCACATTTGTGAGGCAGCTAATACACAGTTTTAATAACTTTACTCACCTGAGATGCTCCTATAGCGATTATAGCCACTTGTGGAGCAAGTATCACTGGTTTTGTATATGTTCCTCCAATCTGTAAATTATAATCTGTAATCTGTAAATTATAACTACATAGCATAGAAAGAGTTAATTTTGGGTAACTATTATTTCGAGCATTATAGTAATTCATTGCAAGTTTCTCTGAAAGGAAACTTGGTAGTTTGAAGGTGAAGGTGATATTTTTTACATATATAAAACACAAAAATGCACGAGTATGCATGTAACCCGAAAATTTCTGTGTTTAAATTTTCTTCATGTTTCTTCTTTCAACAGAAAAAAGTAAAACAAAATTAAAATTTACATGACTCCACCTAGATGATGTAGCGACATGTTGAAAGGTATTTCTATAAATGTTGATAGAGGGTGAGAAACCGAAGGCCAGAAAACGTAGGTTTCTTCGTCTTTGTATTTAGCACTAAGTCCAACCCATAAAAGAGGGGCGATTTAATAGTTCTATATTTTTTCAGAAACACTCTGTGCAAAGAAATAAATATGCTTACTGATCCGATATTGGAAACAGTAAAAGTCCCTCCGGTCAGATCGCTTGGAGCAAATGTACCACTTTTCCCAGACTTCATTAATCGAATCAACTCGCTTGATATCTCTGTCACGCTTTTACTCTCAACTCCCTTTATCACAGGAACGGCGAGACCCGAAGTTGTATCCATAGCGACGCCAATGTTATGGTTCTTGTGAAACAAAACGTTTTCGCATTTCTCATCAAGAGAAGCATTCATTATAGGATGCCTTTGTAGAGAATTGGAAACGGCTTTTATGAAGAAGGGTAAAAATGATATTTTTATGTCAATCTCCGGGGTGGACCTGAGGGTTTTTCTCAACTCGGATAGTTGAGTCACTTTAAATTCGTCGCAGTATCCGAAATGAGGAATTTTCTAAAAAGGCAAATACATACCAGTTTGTAATTCATCTTATTAGTCTTACAAATTACCAGTGATTCTGTCATAGTTTTCACCATCGCCTTTTGGAATCCACTAACGGGTTTTAACTCATCCTTTAAAGAAATATTGGTAAGTTTCGTTGAAGACGTCACTTCAGGTTTTTGGAAAACTAAACTGTCTATGTATTTTAAGACATCTTCCTTTGTTATTCGCCCATGCTTTCCAGTACCTCTGATTTTAGATAAATCCAGCTGAAAACAAGGTTTTGTGTTAATTACCGACAATGGTCAATAACATACAATAAAGTGACATCACACAATAAAGTTTTTCTTATTGCTAATGCTATTTTAACTGATGTGGACATCTTTTCCTTTCTTATTGCTATTGCTAAAGTTATTATTATTTTGTATTCTTACTGTCACGATACATATCATACAATCGCCTCCTTGGGACATAGCATTAGGTACCTACCTTAAATACAGTTCAACTTATCAACAGAATCTAATAGACCTGAATATATTGTTATCTTTCAGAAATGTAGAGAAATGAATAATTTTACCCACTTTAAACTTTAATTTCTGTTTGATATACTTTACACCATTATTGTAGATACTTAAGTTTAATTTAACCAAAGGAAAACACCAAGTCTTAACCAACTGCTTTTATTAAAGATGATGCTCATCTTTAATAAAAGCAGTTGGTTGGTTGATCCTTTGGTTAAATTACCATGGCCAACTTTGAGAAGCTGAACAACCTTCGGTCGTCACTTAAGTTTAAGTTTGAAATATCAGGTAGTAGGGAAAATTTCAAAGCTTGGAACTTTATAGCACAAACATTAGAAAAAATAAATAAAATGGATATTCGCTATGAATTAAAATAGAATATATAACTATAAAACAAAATTATCTGCTCAACTTAAATTAGAATAAAATCTTACTCTATGCTCCTTTGCTAATCTCCTTACAGATGGGACCATGAGGATTTCAACGGTGGATACTTCAAAATCGTCTAAAACGTCACATTAATTAATACCCCTTATTTTATATGTTTCCACCGTTAAACTTAATATAAACTCACTCTTTTCCTCATATTCGATTGGGTGAACTTCAACCTTTCCTTCCTTCGTATGTTCAACTTGTGTAACAGCCTGCAGCTCTTCTGGAACATCTAGATAAAAAATTTAAGGATAAATTAAATGAAGACACTTAACTACCTTACCCTGATCAGTCTCTATGTCGACCAGAGGTTTCCCCACCAAAGCCACATCGTCGATGTTATAATGCAGCTTCGCTACAACTCCATCGTACCGACTGGTTATGGTTACGGAGGCCTTATCGCTTTGGACCTCGCAGATGTTATCAAATTGGGCCACTTTGTCCCCCTCCTTAACGTACCATTCCTTCACGAGGACCTCCCTTATTCCTTCTCCTATATCGGACAGTTTGTATGACACCCGAGCTGATAAGTTGTTGAATCTGTGGAAGAACCTTGCTTCAGAATTCTAAAAAGGAATAAGTGAAATTTAAACGATAAAATTGTTGAATTGCCTTGAATTCAATATTTGATGAATTTTTTTTGTGTTATCTAATATCCAGTCAATCGAACAGTCAAGTTTATTAAGTAATTACGGCATAACCTAACTTAAAGTATTTTATTAGAGTATTTACGTGTTTGTTAATTAATATTTTATATCATCATGACTTTGTGTATTTAACAAACGTCCATAAATCCTTACCTTAAGTAAACTCTCAGATTTTTTAAACAATCCGCGTAACATCCTCAAAGAGTTCATTGTGTGTAAAAAATTAAAATTCGTTCTTTTGTAATCGAGTTATCTTTCAGAAACCATTCGAGGTTAAAGGAATACTTTGATAAAGGAATTCATTTATGTAAATAACGCTTATTGTTTGCGCAATAACGTTATTTTCGTTCCTTCATTTAAGGTTTAATGAATCAAACTCGAACGACTCGACAAGTCGTTAAAATTGTAAAGATATCTTTTGAGGTCGTTATCAAGATATGTTTAGAAACCAGTGGCAAACCAGTTTTATGGTTGAAGTAGGCACGATTCGGAGAAAATGGTTGTCCCATAAAAAGCGGTTAATAATACAAATTCTAAATTAGTTGGGGTCGATCGATGGAATATTTGGAAAATGAAGTGAGATGTTTTTTAAATTTGAATCGTTCTTCTGGAATTGAAACAAACCACAGAGCCCTCTAACCCAATTGTAGCAAACCACTACTCCCGCACTAAGCAACGAAATAAACCAAAAACAATCATAAAAGAACGTCTTCTACGCCACTGGCGTCTAGGATGCAGCAAATAATATTCCTATATATTCCATTTCGGATACGGCTGGGCTGAGAGAGTAAAGTCCGAAATGTTTCAGATACGAACGTGGCTGTCTCGAGACGTGTAAAACTAGAAAAAGGTCTCCCCGAAAATGGCGTCGATCCTGTTCAAGTCTGTGATATTGGGGGCGCCCGCGAGCGGGAAGGGCACCATCTCGAGCAGGATAATTAAAAATTTCAATCTGGAGCACATCTCCAGTGGGGACAAGCTGAGGTTGAACATACAGAAACAGACACGTAAGTGAGGGGATTTTCGCGGGAAAATTAAAAGTCGCCACGAAATACAAAGGTGTGCGGAAATATTAAAATTATCCCAAGTTACGTACAGTAGCGTAGAATGTTTAAGTGTAATAATGTGGGAATAACTAATTAAGAAACTAGGAGTTGCACTGGGTAGCAGGGAGATGGCGCTGTGGAGCATTTTCTATGCTATAAAGATCAATGTAAAGAAAAACGCATGGTTTTCGAGTTATAATCCTAAAAAATCCCACAAATAACCTTCCCTACTGCAATTAGAACTGTTTTAGCGATCGGTTTAGAAGCACAAAAGTACATAAAGGCTGGTAAATTGGTACCTGATGACACAATGATAAAATTCATTTCATCGGAACTTAGTAGCCTAAATAACAAATCCTGGTTACTCGACGGTAAGTACTAACAATCCCACATGAATTAATACTGAATTACCAATTATACTAATCAGTTTGCTTAAGATTTCAACTTTCGTGCCTGAATATTTGTGTGAAAATCTGAAGAGTGATGTAGTACTGATTTAGGTTTCCCACGCACCGTATCTCAAGCCCAAGCTTTATGGAAAATAGAAAAGCTGGACGTGGTCCTGAACCTGGTAGTACCCTTCCCGATCATAATCGACAGAGTAAAAGGGAGGTGGATCCACTTACCGAGCGGCAGGGTCTATAATGTCGGCTTCAACTCCCCCAAAATTCCAGTAGGCCTCATCGAACCTTTTAACTATCTGAGGATTAATGATTTTCGTCCCTCAGGGTAAGGACGACGTGACCGGCGAGCCGTTGGTGCAGAGAGAGGATGACAAGCCAGAGGTCGTGCAAAAGAGGCTGCAACAATATGAAGAGATGACGAGACCAGTCATAGAATTTTATAAAGCAAAAGGGATACTCAAAGATTTCAAAGGGAACACGTCTGATGAGATTTGGCCACAGGTTTTGGAACATCTGACTACTTATATACCTTTGGAGATCACGACTGAGAAACAACACTCGTAAGAAATGAAGATTTGGGTTTATTTTTTACTTTGATTATATATATTTGGAATGAAATAATTATATGCATAATATTGATTGGGGAATTATTCTGGTACCTTCAATATAAAAACCTATTTAAAAAAATACTCATGAATGATAATTATCAATGTTTAATAGTAAGAAACTATACAACACCCATTTCAAATAGAACATTACTATATCTTCGTACATAATAATACTTTTTAAATGGTCTTATACAATTACACTAACTGCCTATCAAACTATGATTCCATTCAAAACCCAAATTACTGCCAATACACGTTATACTATGATTGTGTCTGTAAAAACCTATTCAGAGCATCCGTCCTCGTCATAATTCCATAATCAGTCTCCAGATACCTAAAAACTGGCGCCACCTCTTCTGGGCATTCCTTGTCCATCAACGGTTGGATTTCTTTCCAGGTAAATGCATACAATTGACTTTTAATATTGAGCATCCCGAAATCTAATATGAAAGGTCGGTCGGGATAGGAGAAAACCACATCGAAGGTGTAACTCTTCCTCGGGAACCTATGCTTCACATTTTCTATAAAAAAATTGTTCAACTCTTCGATTATCTGATGTCCCTCTTCCTTAAAATGAGCGTAGAAAGTAGGCCAATCTCTTGGAGTGATACCCCGGAGCACATTGTTGATCACGATGCAACGGAACTCAGCCGCTGGATGAATATTGATCCATTTCTTCAATGCTAAGCAGAACTCCACGCCTCTGGCTGTAGAGAAATCCTCCTGGATGATGCCGCTGTTCGTCAGGTACATCAGGATATCATCTACATTCGTAGCTTGGAGATCGTTCCCGAAACTGAACACCCTTGCGTCGAGCGGGGCATGCCAGTTGTTCTTTATGAAAGCCTTCTTCCCTAAAGTGTTCAGGGCATTATTGATGCTCTCCACGAATTTCTTGTAGCACTCCTCTTCGATATCTACAATTTCATCGGACTGGAATTTCTCGATCAATTCTTTGGGTACCTCGATTACTATCGTCTCTAAGGCTACTTGGGAGAATTTATCATACCACTTCGAGATGGAGAAGTCTTGGAGGTCTGTTTTTCCGATCATGTTTGGAAGAATCGTACTTTGGATAGAACGTTAATTGAACACAAAGTGAGGTTATAGAGACTTTTTCCTAGTCTTTAATTTCTCAGCCTGAACGAAGTTGTTTATTCGACCGTATTAAAGATTTTGCTTAACTTTTGATACTGATTTTTCCGCCTTTTTGTGAATACTAAATTTGTTACTCCAGATTTTGTGTGAAAGTTTTGTGGTTCTTTACTGTTCTGTACACAGATTAGTTCTGGTTCTGTAAGTGAATTGAGGAGAAGAAGAAGAGGGTAGTCATCTGGTTTAAAGTCAGGTGATTATTTTATCCCGAAAAATATAGTTAACTAAAATGGCTCTACACTCGGCACTAAAGGGGAAACTGATCTCTGTAATCGGAGATGAGGTACGTAAAAATGCACCATTGCCTCAGTTCACCATTAGATAGTTTATTTTTAGGACACTTGCGTGGGGTTCCTTCTGGGAGGAGTAGGTGAAATTAACAAGAACAGACACCCTAACTTTCTGGTGGTGGACAAAAGTAAGGCACACTTAATTTGAAACAAGTATCCCAAAATTATTAACTGGTGGGTCTGGCGATTAAGTTAGGTGGGAAGAAAATTAGAAACCGCCCTAGAATTACTCCTGAACTGTCCCCCAGTACAGTTTCTGTTACCAGGAATTTCAAGATTTATTACTTAATTTTCGTAATTACTTCCAATTTACATTTTGTTCTTCACAGACACTGCCGTCAGTGAAATCGAGGATTGTTTCAAAAGATTTGTCAAACGAGACGACATTGACATTATCCTGATCAATCAGAACATTGCTGAAATTATCAGGCACGTCATTGATAATCACACTTCACCGATCCCTGCAGTTTTGGAGATCCCTTCGAAAGATCATCCCTATGATGCGAGCAAGGATTCCATTCTTAGAAGAGCAAGGGTAACATACATTTTTATTAGGAAACCATTGATTATTAATTTATTTTTCTCCTAGGGAATGTTCAATCCTGATGAAATGCAATGAACCACACCAAGTATGTACATATATGTGTACAGTTATAAATGTATTATGATTGTTAGAATGTTTTAATAACACTAAATATAGCTGTGTACATTCCTCAGTTCTGTAGGATAGTTTAATGTAATTTTGCGTTTATTGTCAAAGTTGCAGTTATATTAATAAAACTTTGTGAAGTGTTCGATGCCTAGTTGGTACTTTTATAAACCGACACTAGCATAAATTGCAAATATGTAAAAAAAATTAAGTTTATTATCAAGTTCACAGGTTACACAACAACAACAACAAAAAAAGCAAATAAGTCAGATCTTGACATTCGAAAAAACCAAACAATACTACAACCTGTTTCAAAATGATTGTCATCTAGTCGGCTGTGGAATTCCCACGTAAAATAAAAAAAACCGCCTTGCGAAAATAGAAGTTTCTACTAGCTATAATAATCTCAAAATAACCTACTTAACCTCTTTTAACTTCTGGTTTTCTCTGTCATTCCAACGCCAATTAGATGACAATAATTTTGAAACACGTCTTTAAAATACTGCTTAACTTAAATGGTAACTTAAAGGTTCATATCAAGTGTTACAGTGACCTCCTTGAGATATGTAATTTAACGAACTGTGATAATTTTTAAGTCACTGCCGCGTCAATAAATTAAAATAAATAATAAAAAAAACAGCCTTGCCTGGTAAAAAACCTATAGCAGAACCCCAATCCACACGTTTCACCATCTTTTCAATCCTCATCATTGTCCTCGTGGGCCGAAATGAATAATTTCTGACACACAACAGTCGCTGTATCTATAATGAAAGAATATGTTTGTTTTGGCCTACCTATCACGCCATAAATCTTACCCATGAAACTATCAAAACGCTTTGGTTTATCTTGCCAGTAGATCCCGAAGAAATACACTGGAACCCCAGACAGCGTAATGAGTAAACCTCCTAGGACGATCAAGGGTGATTCGATGACAGGTAAAATCAGCAAGAAAATACATATCAATACAAATACTATCGGGATCGCTATGTTTATCCTAATTGGTCGGGACAGTTCTGGATATTTCCATCTTAAATACAGTAACCCACATACAGAGAGGGTAACGAAAACAGATTCAACTATCGTACAGTACTGGATCAGCATCTGGATGTCACTTGTGCACAGCATGATCAGGGATAAAATGTTCTGAAAGATTACATCTTGTTAGATTTTTTTGAATATGAAGCAAATGATTACTTACTAAGAAAACAAGACTAGGTACTGGAGTCAAAGTTTTGACATTTAAATGCCCTAACATGGCAGGAAACTGTCTGTTTCTGGCCCCAACATATAACATTCGAGATGAAGTCATGATATGGACACTTAGGCCTCCGAAGGCAGATATCGCCACCATTATTGGCAAAATCCAGGCGAATTTTCCCAAAAGAGCATTGCCAAAAGTCTAGAAAGATAAAATAAATGTAATATGCGAGAGTCACAATTTGATATCTTGAGGAAAATGAAATGTTTTAAAATCATGTATCACATTCTTGGGTAGCGGGTAGACACTCTTCTGCGACCCCGGCAGAAGATAGGTCTACTTCAGGGATGCAACCCTGCCCACGTGAGCCTTGATATCTTACTCTCACCCCAGAGAAAGAGTCATGTCCCTCACCTCAAATCGAACCCATCACCCAGTTGTTCCCTACCCTATACTCCCAACCTGCTCGGCCAATGTAGAAAATTATAGCCAATACTATTTGTTTGTTTTACAGAAAACTTGGGAGAGGGCCTATGACAGCAATTAATAATCAAAAATGGACCACAAATTTGGAAAGGTATGGACCAAAAGTTAGCTGAATCACAATTATTAAAAGGTATTTATATGAACCTAACAAAATTTCGTTTAGTATGAAAACTGATACTTACTACAGCAATAGCATCAGAAGCTAATAAGGCATCAGGTTTTAATACAGACAGATAAGCCATATTAGCTAAAACATAAATTCCCGTCACTAGCGGAAGAGAAATATATATAGCTCTTGGCAAATTACTGAAATACAAAACAAATGTATAATTAGGCATTCAATATAAGATACACACTTACACAAAAGGATTTTTCAGTTCTTCAGTCATGAAATTTAAATAACTCCTGAAACAAAATAATTCACAATTTAGCTCTAGTTTAATATGTTGATCACCAAAAGCAACAAATGTATCAATTTTATAACTGTCAGAGATTACAATTTCTTATTCCCATACCATCCAGAGTAGGAAAATATTCCGCTGTAAAATGCCTTAGCAATCTTCCCAGGATTGTTCGTAGTACCGACAAACGCATTCTCAAAGTTCTCCAAGTTCCCCATTGACATCCAGACCACTCCTATCAAAATTATCAAAACTAGAGCAGCAATTTTACAAAACATAAACACGTTCTGTAACCTGACGGTCGCTTTGACGTTATAGCCATTCAAGAAGGTGAGAAAACCTGAAAAATAGTTACGGGTCTCAGGTGAGTCTCGAAGTGTCGAGCTTTAAATGTTTTTAAAGAAAGGAACGACTCACTCACAAATGACGCAGGCGGCCACTAGTCTAACACCAAAGTCTGGCATATCACACTGCGGGAAAAAAGGTTGGATGACATATTTTGCGAATGTCAAACCCATGATTGCGTTAGTTGTAGGCCTAAAAATTTATAGAAAAAAAAATCAATGAAGTTAAATTAAGTTAGATATTTTAAATTTTACAAACTGCCATGCTGCTATTACGCTTCAATATAAACACTTGTAAATTCTTCATTTCTATGTTAATTGAAAAATAAATAGGAAATGTAATTGATAGCTTTCACTTTGAAAAAATAGGGAAAGTACCCACAACCAATTCTAGTTCATATAAGTAAATAGACCATAACGGTCACAAATACTTTCAAGATTGTTTAAACTTTCCACTTACACAAATATAACGTTGGCAGCCCATAGATACAAAAATGAGGGTAATGCCCCAAAGGCTTCATTAATATAGGCATAATCACCACCGGATTTAGGTATCGTGGTACCGAGTTCTGCGTAACAAAGTGCTCCGATCATTGATAATAAACCACATAACACCCATATCACCAGTGATAATCCGACTGAATATACTTCTTCTATAATTCCTTTTGGGGAAATGAATATACCTAGAAACGAAACGTTTGAAATGAATAACAAGTAAATGTTGGCTCTTAAAACAATTTCGTTTTACCTGATCCGAAAATGATCCCTAAAATAATCGCGACACCTTCCAGAAGTCCCATATGCTTTTTCATTTTGATCTTTCCATTATCTTCTTCGTTAGGTGTTTCCGGAACGCTTAATAATTTATTTTCCGTGGGACTCTGCACACTATCATTTATCAAAGGCATTTTATGTGATAATTACCGATCGCCCCTAAAAATAATTTATCTTTATTAAAGTGCATTAGAAATTGCATCATACTGAAGCTTACCTTTAATAGTTGAATATGGCCAAATTTGGTAATGAAGTTATTTGGTGTAAACAAAAAGACACGACACCAAACGAAAGTTTAATTCATAGGAAACTTAAAAGAATGCGGTAAAAATCAAATTTAAGTTTAAATAAATTATCACACGTGCGATCGGAGAAGTGGGGTTACGTCAACTGTCAAAAAAAGCCCGCCACCCGCCACGCGCTAACCGTCTAAGGCGAATTTTCGCGACAACCAAAACCGATTCAACACGTCGACATTGTTGGTTGCATACTGTTCGAATGACGCCAGATAAGGAACATCTACTGTACGTCACGTCACATACAAGCACTACTGGAGATACGATTTATTGCTTATTATTATTAGATTTATATCACATTTTAAGCGATTAATTTAAGTTTTAAAAAAATAATTTAGGATCACCGTGACGTCACTTGCAGAAATCCCCGTGAGATGTCGCCCCGCTCAACCTGTCAGTAGTGACTTTACCTGTCAGTTCTCGTTAAGGGGGCCGTCAGTCTTTCAGTGTCAGTTTGACAGAGCCTCGTTGGTGGTAAGGTTTGGTGGAGAGCGACGCGTGCGAGAGAGAGAGAGAGTGTCGGTGCTAGTGTGCGTGCGAAAGGGCGAAAGACGAGGATGACGACGGCCTAGAGGAACCCGAAAATCTAGAAGGACATGAGATGCACTCCCTACTGCTGACAGGACGACTGCTGTCTCGTGCCCTTTGGAACGGCATAGCGAACAACGTCTCGAGCGCCGGCGACCCGAGCCTCCAGAGGAGGGCCGAGCCGCAGCTCGTCTCCGCCGTCTGCGGATTCTCCAAGGCGAGGACGGTCAGGAGGCTGATACACGGACAATTTGGCGACGATGCCTGGTTCAGCGCCAAGTCCAAGACCGCGGACGTGCTCGGTGAGTCGGTCCTTCATCCCATCTAGGTTACTCCATAGGCGTTATTAGGTTTTTGTGGGTTCTTAGGTATGCAGGATGTTACGATAACAGGTTCTTCTGGGTTGAAATAAGAGAAGAGTTCCTCTTCAAATGCTCCCTTTCCAAGATGTTTGACATACAATTTGAAACTGTGACATGTAACTTTAAAACGGTTTTACCACATAAAACTTAAATTTGGTCTTTCATAATGACTTGACAACAATCGTCTGTGACTCTTAACAGGAAAGTCTTATTGAGACATTGTGGAAATTCCAGTTTTTTGAGCTGTGCTGAATAACACAGAGAAACTGATTTCAAATGTCAGTTTTTTTTTAAATGTCATAACATACATATTCTCCTTTGGTTCATTCAATTCAAAAATTTGAAGTTTTCAAGCAGGTCTTCCGCTAATCTTTCGTTCGACTGAAGATGGACGCAAGACATCCAAAACATGTATTGGATGTTTGGGAACCTTTTATTTTATTGGTGGTGTAATTGTGAGCACTTTTGACTTTTAGTTTCACGATACATGTCCGAAGTGTCCATCATGAGAGTTCTGACATGCATGGATCCAACCAATAACAGATTGCTTTACTTACCTACATGTTCAAAAACCCCAGGATTAGTTCCAACTATCCCAAATTACGATAGTTATTCCTTCTTGGAGTGTTTCAATGCCTTTAATTGCAATAAACTTATCTGTTTAAAAGGCCCCACAAAAGTAAAAGTAGATAGTTTTATATCAGGTGACGTAATAGATGTTGTGTCCATAGTCCATACATCCATCATATGTCTACCAGAGTTATCGTTTAATTCTAAATAGAACTTAGTGATTGCTTCACCATATTACATACTGCCCATACACATTCTTAAATTGTTACCCCAAAATCTGGATTAAATAAATAATCAAACATGGGGCACCTGAGTCCTACTTCTGAATATCTGGTTTCAGAGTAATAGCTATACATAAACATTCTTTTTTTAAGGTTATTAAAAGTAATATACTATATAACTAAATATTGGATTATATATTTCATCCGAGATTAAGTTATTCCCAGATTAACTGAATCAATGTTACAGGTAAAGATTGGGATTGAATTTAATCCCCTAAAATATGTTTTAGTTTTCTTTGAATTAGTGTAAACTGAATTACATCTCATAAGTTTATTGTTATTTCATGTAAGTAGCCTCTAAAAAGTTAAACTAAGTTAGTTTCAAGCTGTTTTAATAAATGTGAAATTCATGAGTTTCATACGTTTTTATACCATTAATAAAATTTGAAAATGTATTTGGTGATAAGTTCACAATTTGTCAGGCGAGTAATTTTAACTAACAACTCTAGCTATAACTGCATTTTCTGTAAGTTCCTAGGTGTATGAGACCTTTCCCCTATTTCATCTAAAAGAAGTTAAAAACTTTTCACTTTTCAAAGTATTTATGTATGTATTCTAATTTGTTAACCTCTTGTTGAGCTAACCTTTGGACCTGTCTACGTCTCTCTCTTGCTTAAGGAAAATATCTTTGTTTGTGTGTTTTGGACTCGCAAAATAGAATGTTTTAATAACATAACTACTGCGATGGATGCTATTTTCGTAATCGATTTGGATGTTAGTTATTGGGCCAAGTTTTGATTTGGGGAGGCCCTAAGCTTCGGTTCCTGTTAATTGATATTAACGAGCTTGATTAGGAACATTAACCTGTCTGGCATTTCGTTTCCAAAATAAACAGGTTTTATACTTATCTATCATATTTTGCGAAATATTGTTTTCTATCGATTTCACGGTTTCCCTACTTCTAATAATAACATGGGCACGCTTTTCTAACTGCGAATATTTTCTAATTTATAGTTTTTGCATTGCCAAGTGGTCCATAATCACAAATCTTACATAAGTGTTAAATGAGATTTTTGTTGTTAATTACGCCGAGTAATCAAACCTGATTAATGATATCAAAAAATTCAAGGCCAAGGTCCTCGCTGATTAATTTCAAATAGTATCTTAAAAATTTAATAAAACTTGAACTTTGTTTTGTTGTTTTTAAACAAATCAACACAGCTAATAACTAAACGATTACCTTCTATAGTTGAATAGTTAGACCTCATTAGAGGTAAGGATGGCTTTCATTTTTGACAGTTTATTATTATAGAACATTTAAATTGGCAAAAGTGTCTGGCTAGTAAGTTTGCCAAAATTTAAATCATTACGATTTATTTTAAAGTACAAGTATTGGAAGTAATTTTGCCCCGATTTTAGAAATAACCGTTACATTTTTCGGTTGTGGTTGAATGACACCTATTTCAATTAAGCATTCGATTTGTTTAAACATACATGTCGCTTGTATACCTTTATGGAAATCTCCTGGTATATTGACAAACTTCCAATTAACCTTCATCAACCTTAATTAATGGTAATGAACTTTACTCAGTCATATCTCATGGGTTCTGTGTTCGAAGTACTTGCTGTATGTAAAATTATGTGTTACTCAATGGGAAATATTTCGTTCGTAGGAGTGGCGGACGGCGTGGGGGGCTGGAGAGCCTACGGGATCGATCCCGGGGAGTTTTCCTTTCACCTGATGAAGACCTGCGAACGTCTGGTCAAGATAGGGAAGTTCACGCCGACAAACCCGTCGGAGCTACTGGCTAAGAGCTATTACGAGTTACTCAATCACAAGAAGGCCATCTTAGGTGAGTCAAAGATCCATAATATTTGTATCCAAACATATTGTTTTATTTGTAACCTACTGTTTATTCATTTGGTATGATAGTTCAAGATAGTTTTCACAATCGATTACCGAACAATACCTACCAGCAATAACTTTTTTTCTATGGCTAGTCATTCTATGATAAAAATTACTGTTTACTTGGAATTAAAGCATGGAAATCCTTGACAGAATTAAATGCTTCTACCGCGTTGATTTAATGCATGAACCTTGAATGAAATTCCATGAAAAGAAAAGTATTCATTTAGTTTCAATTTCTTTTTAGAAAGGAAGCTTGTTGTGACTAATGATAGCCCGATAATTGGCTGGATTTTGAAAAATCTAAATATGTGTATATTGTAACTAAGCAACCTAAGTAGAAATTCAGTGCTAGTTTACTAGGTCTACATATTTAACTGGACACCGAGGTTGTCTTAGAAATGGTCGAAGAAGTCTGAGTATACATAGAATGAAATATTAAATTATACATTTTAATGTATCTGTTGAAACCATCTAATAACCTATGGTAGAGGCAGTTTCTTTATCTCTCCAAGGAGCCTAGGGATTACATTGAAGACCTCATAATCCTGGTGAAGAGGTATTTGAAGTTATGTATCAGTAACTTTTACTATCTTCTTAGTAATGACTTATTTTTAAATTTTAGGGAAGAAGTATGATGGTACTTTTTCTACAAATCATTTAATAGAGATGATGATTGTTTGTTAAATCGTTGTTAACTTAAACTATAAAGTACTAGTTTTAGTTTACAATTCTTTTCTGTAGATTTTTGTTTTCAAACAAAATACAAAAATTTATAGAGAGTGTTCTTAATACTAATCAGTTGTGGAACAATACCAGCGACGCAACTGAGTCATTCTTTGATAAAAGTGATTTAATACACGATTCTACGGAGAGAAAACGTTTCATTCGCGTATGTGTAACATTTTTATGAGAAGAAAGCTCGTTGTAACAATGGGACAATAATTAATGTAATTATAATCATTTTTTAATGTTGTACCTACATATATGTACATGCAAGCTATTTTTAAATGAAATGGGGAAGGAAGTACGTAGCTATTAATTTGATAATTCATTTAAATTAAATTACGATAAATAAGTGGTTCAGTAAAAAGTTCCTATTTAGTAACTTGTTAGACATGCGATTTTGTATCTCGGATTGTTTTTAATTCCAACTAACTGTAAAGTTATTTATGATATCTGTTTGGACTGTTTTATCTGTTTAAAATTCATGCAGGTGTGATAATTTTTATTTCGAAACGATTGCACTAAACGTCCCATTATATACGCCTCAAGTATTATTGTACTCCAGGAGAGATAATATTTTTCGCGACATCTCGTCGCGATTAGAATAAGAATATGTTTGTATGTTTTAAGGTCCCCTGAGTCCAAAAAAACAATATTTTTTTTAACCAAGTGTATGTGTGTCTGTGGTACGTTTTTCGCCCAAAGTAAAATCCACAAAATGTTCCAAATTCGAATTTAGACGTCCTTCACCAAGATCTCCGAATAAGCTTTCTATTAAAATCGGTCAAAATAGATAGTTTATTCTTGTCAATTTTTGGTTTTTGGAAGTTTTCTCAAAATTTACTCCAAGATTTTTATATGTATTCCACCGTCACATTACAGATATAATAATACATAATATTGAGGATAAAATGGTGCATAACCTTGTCCGGTAATTAACGGAATAAAAGTGGAATGTAATGTCCATTTTGCAGGCTGTGGACTAGTGAGAAAATGTGCCATATGAAATGATATCCTTATTCCACATGATATTTGAGACCTAATGGAAAACCGTCTTCCTACACGAAATACCACGAAAAATATTAGCTCACCTGGAGCATTAAGAAAATGTGCTTTTACGTAATTGAAGTGATAAGCGTACAAACAATCTAAACAATCTCTCTCGCTTAGTCATTGAATTGCCGTTATTCTTAGCCAAATTATTTTTAGATTGGAACACAAATAATTCGCATTTTAATCAAATATCTTACGTTAGGTCTGATTTTAGACGTTTGAATTGAAACTTTCCTCGCACCGGTCGAGAGAGGTGCCAAGGCGGGGAAAACGGAATAAATTTTATTTTTCCTCGTGATGACCGGTGACGTCACGTCAGTCATGTGAGTCGTTTTGGGCGTCGTCGCCGACTGATCTGCATGTCTATAGGTTGGAATCTCCCAATTGTGTGTCGCATTCCCGTATCAGATCGATTTATTGGATTCTTATCGACCCGATTAGTTTGTTTTTTCCTTCTCGATAAACACGTTGTTCGTGGATGGGGGAATTTTTCTTTTTGGCAAAAGAACTGATCCGGCGACAGTTCTATTTTGTACTAAATTTAAAGTGAAAATACATGAGTAGAGTCGGAAACGGTCAATTTCAATCGATAGATCGGGCAAATTCGAAAAATACCTAATATTTTTAATGTTTATGAAATTAATTTACGTTGACTTGTAAGAATTAAAAGTTTTTCTCGTAAACATCAATGTTTGTTTAGGCTTATTTGTTACCCAAAGTTACGTTTTTAACAATATTACTAATTTACGAGTTACTTAACTCACCGAGCTAATTGACTATTTACTCGTCATTAGTTTTAATCGTCATAATAAGAAAACAAGGAGGATCTATTAATATTCTTTTTAGTTTTCCACTGGAAAGAAAACGGCGCTTTTTCTGATAGCTTTTCCTCCGAACGACGCCCACATTGATACCATCTTTAATCAATGTAAAAGGTTTCACCGCACGGCTGTTTTAATGGGCTGAGTAATTACTGTCTCATTGTAACGTTTATTTTTATAACGATGCAAACAATAACAAGTAGGGAAGTATCGAATAAATTCTACTGCAAAGTTCAAACAGAATTAGATAGAATTGCGAACTTTCTAAATATGTATGGTGAAATTTCGCTTAAGAGGTCGCCCCTATAAAGGGAAGCTGGAAATATACCTATGGGATATTACTCTTCATTATAGTCACCTCAATAAACCGCCACATTACTTCTGTTGTTCTTTCCTAATAGCAGTCATCATTACTATATAAATATGGTCATAGCATGATATTTTACAGATGTATTAAAACTGAAAAGTATTACAAACTTCAATACTGATGTACTTTAAAAAAATAGCTAATTACTCTACATATTTCTCATAGTTCAATACCATTGTGTATTACCATTATTCAAAATGCTATCAGTGGACACATGCAACCTGTATTACTGTACTTTTTAAGTTAGCAAGCCCTACTACAGGCCCCGTCTTCCTTACTTCCATTTTTTCACTTTTCTAGAAGCTTTCATCTTTCTCACTTTCCCTTTTCCATTTTGTTTCTTTTCAATATGGCTGGCCATAGATCTCTAATACTCTTAATTTTGTTGTGATCATTTTAGGATTTATCAGCTTGTACCATCCCATTACTTTGTTTCATTCTATCAGCATGTTATTTATGTTATGATCCACTATACTTGCATAACTCTTACATCCACCTAAATTATGTTTTTAACTGTTTTATCTCGTAACTTTAGTTTCAATTTTATTCGCCGTTTTCTTTATTTTCCCATTATTCCAGATGTCCTATGCCTCTAGTCCAATTCCTTGCAACTTCTACACGTTCTGAGCGTGTTGTTTGATTTTCTGAAGACCTTACTTCTACTGTTATTTGCATTTCAGGGAGCAGTACGGCCTGCGTGGTACTGCTGAACCGAGAGAACGCCACCCTCTACACGGCGAACATAGGCGACAGCGGTTTCATGGTGGTGCGCAGGGGTAGAGTGGTACGGCGTTCGGAAGAGCAGCAGCACTATTTCAATACTCCGTTCCAGCTGTCGTTGCCGCCGCCTGGATCCAGGCAGGAGGTGCTCAGTGACTTGCCCGATTCGGCCGCGTCCGAGGACTTCCCCGTGGAAGACGGGGATGTCATACTCGTCGCCACAGATGGGGTGTTCGATAACTTACCGCAGAATCTAATCGTCAACGAGATGGTCAAGGTGAGTGGTGGATTTATGTTGAGGATAATGGTGGAAGAGTAAATGAAATAACTTTATTGGTAATAATGAGATAGTAATAGTAGTACACTAATATAGTTGCTAGATTATCGAACTTGGCAACTCAAAGAGTTATTTTTCTAACCCGTCCATACTATTTTTCAGTTTAAAAATT
The DNA here is from genome assembly GCA_946251905.1 of Cryptocephalus moraei. Lineage (NCBI taxonomy): Eukaryota > Metazoa > Arthropoda > Insecta > Coleoptera > Chrysomelidae > Cryptocephalus > Cryptocephalus moraei. The sequence goes on from OX276452.1 coordinate 45,871,303, forward strand.
GTAAAAATTTCCAAACGTCCTACTGTTTTGTTTTATTACGAATATACTCTGTTGGATAGTTCCACTAAGTTGGCAGCGTAAGAAAAACAACTTATTATTAGTTTACAAAAAAGAATTATTCTGTGTGTTAATTGCACATGTTTCTGCATGATTTCGGAACCTCTTTAGGGTTTTTTGAATGTGAAGTATGTAGTGCGAAGAGAAATTGGTTAAAATTAGCTTTATTTGAGTATAAGTATCATCTCTTCTAGAAGTAGATTGTACTGGAAATGCGATCTACACAATAACAATGAGAATTCCAGCGTTGAATACACCATTTTCTTCCATTAAATTTTAATTCTGGATTTCTCACGTATCAGAACGATTTGATATGCTTATCACATACTACATCATCAGCATATACTGTTAAGTTCCAAGAAGAGTAGATATAAAGTACAACAGCAAGTAAAGAACAGTTAATAGTTTTTACCTGTCATGAAACGTTTTATCATTAAGTAAACAAACAAGAATACAAATAAAACTTCTCTGCTGTTAACATGAATTACATTGAAAATATTTGGTTTAATAAACATTGCCTCAGAGGAATGTGTCATTCTTGGTCATTTAATAAAATAACCATATAAGATAAGGAAATAAAAGTTAAAGAGCAGTAGTTGAATAAAGTGATTTATTGTTACATAAACGAATTGTCGCCGGTAAACAACGTTTTTAATTCTGGTCTGAGATATCGAATTAAAAATTTGTCCTATTCCAAACATGTACATGTACTAGTAATTATTGAAATATGGCGCACATAATATTTAATATTCATCTCCTTTCTTGTTCGCCGCCTTGAGCAAACATGCTTTTTTATCAATTCCGATACAATCTTGTTTTTGCGCACTACTGATAATCCAATTCGCAAATTTACGCGAAATAACTTGGCCTAGATAAACATTTTAATCTCCAGTCACCCAATTTCATTTGGACAATTCTAGTAATTTATCTATAGGGGAAAAAGTAATTGGGGTGTAATTGTAATTATACTTGTTTTAGGTGCAAGGCGAACGATGCGCCGGTCGTCTCCAAATGGCAGCGAATTCGATAGCTTGGATGGCGAGGAATCTGTCCTACGATGAGACTTTCATTTCGCCCTTCGCCGAAAGCGCATTCGCCAATGGAATCAACACCATAGGTAAAGGGTATTAATAGTTTTAAGGAAAATAGGTTGGGTTAGCTTTAATTTTTTATATTTGTTTTTTTATTTTTACCAGAACGAAAGCTGAACACAGTGTAACAAACAGAAACTAGTGGAATTAACTTAAAATTTCGAATTCCAGATATCTTGTTTTTGATTCTTTTTTTGTTTATTTAAAACTGCATTATAAAATGTTTAAGACAACTGTTCGGTTATATTTGGAAACTTCCTGGGAGTTAAATTCAAACCGCCATAAACTAGATTCAATGGAAGTAATTGTCGTAATTACTTAACGTAAGGACAGTAATGTATTTAATATGTTTGTTTGTAATGTTGAAGTTGCTGGGTAGCTTATGAAAACTGTTCTGCTGTGAATAATGAAATAACTATAGGATCGATCAAATGTTATTAGTTCTTCATTAAGGAAATTACTAAAAGTCAATTATGGAAGGTATTAGTATAAACTTTTTGGTTTTTCTGCAGGAAAATACTTACAATGGAGGTGTCCGGTTTTTTCTGACCTATGTGTTTTTTCCCATGAATCGATAGAGGGGAACGTGGTGTATTCAACGAGACCATTTTGACGGCATGAAATTGAAAGGGCGCTTCAAATTTTGAATTTGAAAACGTGATGACTCATCCGGTTATTTCCCTAGAAAATTTGTTTCTATATATGAGCTGGCAATGCTGCACATTATGAAGGAACAATTCAAAGCGCTTACAACTTGAAAGATGAAAGATGAGTAAAATGTAAACAACACAAACATAACCTAACTTTGCTATTTGCTCACTCTTTCTTGTGTTAGCTTTGTGTCCGCTAGTGTTTTGGAGAAATTCATTCCCTTTTTTTTTCATCGTATATTTCCTGACGACAATAATATCTGCACTTTTAGGTGCATATCTACTTCGGTTTTCAACGAGAAGGTAATAATTATGGACCTAAATCACAGTAGTAATGATTACGCCTCTGATATTGTATAGATCATGGAAGTTTCATTCTGATTGTAGCAACCTGCCTATGGTGGAGTTTGGAATGGTCCATGACTTTTATGCAGCTAATTCACATAAATTTACTCTACACCACACATTTGACGACAAAACAATGAGGTTATGCTTGTTTGTTTACCACCTTATCCGGCCTTCTCGCGTCTCGCAGGTTCTTAAAACATAAAACTTAAGAATTCTAACGGTCTTTTAGGCAAGTCGGCCCTCTCTCCTGTCGTCTTTATATTCCTACGATAATTGACAAGTTTAATTTGACTAACTGGAATAATTGGATCGATACGACCTTTTATTACCCCAGTGTGCACTGTTGCCGATACACGAAAATATTCAAAAAATGACCGAGTGAGTCATCACGTTTTCAAATTCGAAATTTGAAGCGCCCTTTCAATTTCATAGCGTAAAAATAGTCTTGATAGATACACCACGTTCTCCTCTATCGATTTATAGGAAAAAAACAATAGGTCACAAAAAACCGGACACCCCCATTTGACTAAAATATGGTACCAATATAAAAGAGAGCCAAGACAGGAAGATCTTTGGATGTAATTATAAGAAAAACTATACCTTTCATGGCTAATGATATAAAGGATATTCTTCGAATTTTTTCCTTTCTGGAGGTTTTCTCCTAATTAAAAACCACTTTCCATAACAGCGCCTTTCGCTCTAAACACTTCAAGTTTCGAGACATTAAATTTGTTCCATTGCAGTGTATGAGATGGTATTCTTCAGCAGTGTTAAATATGATTTTCTTACTTCTTCCCAAACGTGATATATAACATAAGTTGGAATAAACATTAACCGAATAACAATAAACACTAACATTCCGAATTAACAACACACAAAAAAGTACTTGGAGGACTCCAAATGAAAAACACACCGAACAACAATAGTTATAATTTAAGCTCGCCACAGAGCAACTACAACCCCCCATGTTCATTATGGGGGATTGTAATCTACATAATCTTCTATAGTGACATAATAAAATTGCGCTAATTGTTACCGTTTTTCTGTTTCAGGAGGCAAGCCGGATGATATAACCGTTATACTAGCCACAGTAGCAATATGAGAGGGCCGGATGGGACGTCGCTCGTCTCGTCCATTAGCTAAATTTTTGTGCTGGAATGGGGCCGCCGGTCTCGTCCCCCGTTCCCTAGTCGATCTGCCGATTCTCTTAGCATTTGAGTTCGCGTCCATCGTATAGTGGAAAAAATCAACTCGTGTCCGTACATTCAACTGTAATTATTTCCTTCCAGAGAAAGTTCGGGTAATCCTTTTTACATTAATCCTTTTTTTCTTTTTTGTTGTTGTTTCGTGAGCCATGTCGTCGTTAATTTATTTGTTCTTAATGGACATCTATTGAAATATTGAGTGTTCCACGGGAAGTGTTCTCTGCTAATTTTTGATTTGTATGAGACTTGTTACAAATTGTTCAAAGCGATCAGCGAGATGTGTCCTAAGGACGTGGAAATACCAAATAAAGAAGAAAAATTGCGCTAAAGTAGAAGCTTTTGAGGCATGACCCTGCAAATCCTTCGTCGAAGCAGTATGTGTCAAGCAGATCCACATTATTTTTCTTTTGTTAGTGCAGAGATATAACTACAACTTATACGCTATTTCATTCATTTAAACAGATATTTAAGAAAACTTCAGTCGCACATTTAATCATAGAAAGTTCATATTGACGGTGGTTATACAGTTAGACCAAGCTATCCGAATATTACTCTAAGGCTCCCCGAGGTTCTAGAATTCCGACTCCAGCTGTTGAAATATGAATTTAAAAAATCAAAAATTTGATTTCTCATGTAGTCTCGTAGTGTTAAAGAGATTTTGATATAAATTTTTAATCATACTTCATCCCCAAACAACAGAAAGAAGTGTTGAAACTATTTATTCGCTAGTTTTAGTGGTTTAGGCTGATGGAATAGTATACTAAAAATCAAACTTTTTTATATACTCTAAATACCTTGAAATATTGTCTTATTAATTATCTCGTTTTGAGCAAGGGGCTTCTACTGTAAGATCAATATTTACATGTAGTGAAATTTACATACTAAATTATTGATGTGTTTTTTAACGTTTATACTTACATTTTTGCAAAGAAATACTTTTCAGTTATTTAAGTTTTACACCTTAAATTTAGTTGCAGTTCTAAGCATACATCCGCTTTATCTCATTCTTTTACAAATATCAAAATTGGGTGTCTTGCAGTTCTGCTAACTCTTTAAGAGCGTCTAAATCGAATCCTGGTTGGAGTTATTGAATGAAAATTCCTGAAGCCGACGTTATTTTATAATAAATAGAATCTATTTTAACATTTCAGTTTTTTAGGTAATAAAAAAATTCTTTTTAATCAAAGTAAACCTAAGGAAAAACCCGATTACCCCGCGAACTATCGTTGCTCTTGGTTCTGATCCTGGTTCTCGTCTGGCCTCTCCTGGTTACCCCACTGGAACCCCCCGGGCTGGTCCTCGGGCAATCTTTGGTAGTCCCCGTCGTCTGGGGGCGCATCAAATAAAGTCCTCCTAAAATCAATCATGGAAATATGATCGGATTTATAAAATGAATGACCTTACATGAGCGAGGGTGTTTTCAAAATCTTGAACCCGCCCCTTTGATTGGGGAAGACGTCCTCAAGGAAATAGTAGATGTGGCCTACCGCTATGCCCATGAGGTCTACATAGACGGCATTCCCGAGGAGAACCGAGAACGCTAGTAGGATCCAAGGAAGGTACGGAGCCTGAAAATGAAGTAACAAAGAAAGTCTCATCATCAGTATTGTGGAAGAGTGTCACGAGTGAACATATTAAGATTGCCTAGAGTGGGTAGTTCTCACAATGTTCTTGTTAGCTTATTGCAGGTGAAGTGTTTGAAGACAATTATATATATATTATGATGCGACACTATTCCACAAAACTGACAATATGAGTACTCAAAAATGGTCCCTTTAATTACATTACCTGAAAGTTTAAAAGTCCAAAAAAATTCATCCTGACGAAGGGGTTACGTCTGGACCACACGTACACTAACATTATTGTAAATGCTTGACCCAAGAACAGCAAGTTTACAAAAAAAGCGAAGCCCTGTAAATGTTGTTGAGGAAAACTTCTCACTACATAATTTCATGTAACGTAAACAAAAGGATACAATCATACAGACGGCCCCAAAGAGGAACATGAGCACGAAATCCGCCGTCCGGTTCCTGAACGACCCCTCCTCCAGCATTCTGCAGTATCTATAAGTGAAGATCATGTTGAAGAAGAAGTTGAAGCCGAACGTCCCGAAGAAGAGAAAAGTGGTGAGGAGCCTCCATACCTGCCCCTGTTTAAGTATCAGGATAGGGTTGAAGTAGAGCTGGAAGGGCGAGGCGAGCTCTAATTGCTGAAATGACGTCATAAGTTGAACTAAAGTCTAAACCTGAACTTTAGGGGGTTGTAACTTACCACTGCCAGGGTGGTGATGACGCAGGCCGTGGTGTACGCCCTCGTCACCGGGGGCATGTTCAAGTACTCATTCCTGAAGGTTTGATATGCCATCTCGATTGCTACTGACTGCGGAGGGATTTCGAGGGGACCCTTTCGTGCATGTTTTTAAAGCCACATCAGAAGTGTTTACTTATCAATCTTATCATGGCCTCTCGGAGTTATGACACATCGACACTTGTCATGTTTCGTGGTGATGTAGAACGAATAAAACGCAGAACAGATGCTTAAAATTGTTATAAAATTTGTTCCAACATGAACGTTCTAAAATTGATGTACCGCGCTTACATAAACCCTGACTTTAATAAACCCATTAGGCAAACAATCCAAACGATCTTATTATATCCTTAATTGCGTTTTGACTATTGAAAAACCTCTTTTCTATCAAGCAAGGGTCATTTACCATTTTTATTTGAGGAGATGCCGACATGAAACGTGAACATGTTTCAAGTTTATTCTGGTTTTTTGTGTTCTGCAATGCGAAGATCTTGGGGCAAAAAAGCACAGAGAACATTTAAATTGTAGGAAATTCAAAATTGAGTTTGCATCTACTGTTACAAACCAGATCGAATGATTGAACGATGAACTTCCATTCCCAATAAATAATATATGCGTTTAGCAATAGTATTACTTTGCCTAAATAAATTTGTGGCTCTATTCGCTCAGTTAATAGTTACAATCTCAGCCATATTTGTAATATTTTAACTATGCTATATTCTAAAATCTAGAAGATCCCAACGAAACAATCTTGAATTAAGCCAATAACTGGAAATATACTAAAATTTTCTCTCGCGATATATTCTAGAATTTTCTACTTTTGCCGTTGAGTTTATACTTCGATTTTCTAAAGGAAATGTTTTGTTTGCAGGGGTGGGTGGACAATCTCAGGATAGCGATCTCGGAAGTTTTGGTTTCTCCTGATGAAGACCTGCGAGCAATATGAAGTGAAGATAGGGAACCTGCTGTAGTTGCTGTCCAAGAGCTATTAACAGTAACTCCGTCACAAAAGAAAGTCGTTTTAAGGTGAGTTAAGTGGATGAGAGATTAAGTAGATTTAAATGGGTTGATAGTAGTATAAAAAATATTGACAATCGAATGGATCAAGCAATGATAGAAGTCGATATGTTCCTACAGAAGTCCTGAACTCGATCCAATTAAAGTATTCCTGCGGCGATACGAAAAAATTGAGAGAAACATTTGAATTTCAAGGAAATTCCAATATAATATTACAACACAATCTGCATAAAGATTAATGTTACTGATAATACTGCCGCAATTCATTCCCACTCATTTCCATAAATAAATACACGTTAAACAATAATATTACTTTACTTTACAAAATAAATTCCTGCGGCTCGATTTGCTCCATAAATATAACGCATATTTACCAAGCAAATTGTAATCGCAGACTTCACTTAGAGTTCTGTATGGATATATTCAGTCGTCACTCTTAGTTCTTCTTCATGGAAACCGTCACATTCCTGTTGATATAGTGCCTGGAAAAGAATTAACATTCAATTCCAAACGTACCAGGTTTAGTGATCTACTCTAAATCGAAGCATGCTTTGCTTACTTTACAGTTCGGTGGGTCTATTATGTCGCCATATAGACTCCAAAACGAGACATCCGTTGCCGAACTAAGGTACCACCCTGCTACTAAACTAGCGCCCTTATTTAATATTTTCTTCATGCCGGGCAAGCTCTCCTCTACTTCGTTTTCTTCTTCTGTGTTGACCAAGCATAACAAGTACCTATCGTGGAAATATTTTAAATTAGTTTCCAAGTCGAAAATTACTTACTGCCTTACCTGGTGCATTTGGGTACTGCTTTGGAGTATTTGTAGGCCCTGTTCACCCTAGCTAAGGGTTCTATTATTTCTACATTCAAAGTGTCCGCCAGCTTGGCGCCCAACTCTTTGTATTCGTCCCCTAAGGGACCTTTTTTCTCTGATAAGACCAGCAACTCCTAAACAATTCGAATTAATCAAACCAAATTGGAATTGTAACTTTAAAAGAAATCGTTTTTTCTCACTTGAACGTATATGACAGCGGGTTGGACGTATTGTTCTGAACTAATTTTGACGTCGAAGTATTTTTTGGCTACGTAGTTGATGAATGCGGATAAAGTCTCCACGGGCCTTTTAGGGTCGAAGAGGGTCGATTTGGGGAATCCTTGCGATTTTAGGTAACTGTTTGCTAACAGTTGACCGGTCACGAAGTACCTACAATCGAAGAGAAATTTTAGTAAAGCGTTAAAGTTGAAAGTCGTATGTATAGACTCTGCGCGAATTTAATAGGTTACCATTTTTAATTGCTATTGAAACATTCACGTTTCTCGTGTCTTTCGCAGGTACGATTTAACCGTTACGTCGTTCTTGAATTGTTGTCCCGATCAATTCGCACTCTCAAGCATATTTTAAATGAAAACGAAAACAATTCAACATCATTTCGAGCACGCGAGGTTGATGACATCTTTTCGGAAACGTACCGTTACGTTAAAAATGAAAAAAGGGTGTTTATAAACTTACGATAACGATGTTTTGTATAATTGGATAGTAGAATATTCGGGTCACAGATAGGATTTCATAGAGATAGAAAAATCATGAAAAATGTGATGTTTTGCAAGTAACTTCAAGCAGGTACTCTAAAAAGTGTTAAAACTTCTCGATGTACTGTTTTCAATGTAATAAGAGAACTTTAATAACCAGATCGTACCTAACAAAGTGATAAAGGGGTGTTCAATTAAATTTTAAGGACTAGAGCTCAGTGGATATCTTATCAGTGTGATTGGATTCTTTTTGGAGGATGGTTTGTTTGAAGTAGTAAAGTGTGATTTATCTGAAACTCCGCCTGATTAGTTATTAGGAATTGTTTAAATTCCTAAATCAACTTGTTATCATTTATCCAAAAGAGTTTTAAAGTTGCGGAAGTTTGTTGAAAGAAGTAATGAGTTTAGAGCCAACTTTAAAGTTAAATCCAGAAAACATTTTAAATGTTTGCCGCGCCATCACTTACTCCTTGTAAACCTTCGGTTGCGTCAAGTACTGCAAGAACCCAATCAACCTGTCCACTACGACCTTGATCCAGTGCCTCCTGAACGACTTGTTCTCCATCATCTCGTTGAACTTTTGGTAGTCGAAGGTGCCGTTCTGGTCCCTGAAGAAGTCGAAGGCCTTCTCGGCGCCGACGGCGCTGATCACGTGCCTGCCGACGTCCGAGTGGACGAAATGGTCGAAGGCGACGTGGACCCTCTCGAGGACGGGAGGTAACTGGTCCGCGTGGTCCCGGTGGCTGTCCTCCCGTTTCCTCGCCTCGGAGCCCGTGAAGGAGTTCAGGGTCTGTTGGATCATCGGGAGGAACTGCAGCAGACCACCGGCCTGGCCTGAAACGTTCAACCTCGATCAGTAGGGCAATTGGTGTATTGTTTGGGTCGTGGGATCAGTTGGGGAGCAAGAAATATGACCAGAAAAATGCACCAAGAATCATGGGGAAGATTTATCAGTAACATAGAAGACGATATACATGGACGACAAAACGTGGCTTGTTAAGTTATGAAACACATGAACAAGGGAGAGAAATTGAAGAAGCACTAAATAAACAAAGAATAGAAAGCCACAGGACCGGGAGAGATGAATGCGAGCTAATAAAATATAGTGACACCATGCTAAAATTTTGTTTCCTTCATCTGATAAACATGTGCTGGATGTGATTGTCCACAAGGCACTTGGTGGAAGGTGTGTTGGTTCAATTAACATGGCATGGCTATAAGGTGGATTTTAAACCAAATGCTTTGTCTCGAGCTGAACCAATTCAGTACGTTTTGAGCCGAGTCTCGTCTAATCTTGCTATAATTAGAAAAAATGCTTGGAAACCTTACCGCCCGCTCCTTGCCCCATGAAGCTCCCCACCAGACCCAGCAGGCTGGACAGATCCACCTCCTCGTCCGTCCCCCGGCCCGTCTCCTTGATCCTGGGCGCCTTCTTATTCTGCTTGTTCGGCTTGTCATGTTGCTGCATTTGCGAGAAGGCGCTCACCAGGGACCCCAGGGACCCGAGTAGGTTCGGATCTATGCCGCCGCCCCCGCCGCCGCCCTGCTGATTGCCCAGCAAGGGCAGCAAGGATCCCAAACCTTGGAGGACTGCGCCGGCGTCGATACCGCCCTCGTTCGCCTCTTCTTGGGGTTGGAAGTGCTTCATCAAGTTGCCTATGTTCTGGAAGAGGCGGTCGAACTCTGAAAGGTTAAGTGGATGGTGTAAAAGTCTGGAGATACTATGGATGAGAGATATTTCGATCCTACACCGGATGAGACCAAAGTGTCTTGGAGATCAAGTTGGAAGTACCTGGAGCTCCAACATCGGGTATGATCAAATACAAGTACGCGAAGATGGGAAACAACTTTTTAAACTTCCTCACCTCCCTGCTTCCCCTCCTTCTTGGCCTTCTGGTTCTCCATCCAGGCCCCTACTATGCCCTCCATGATCTCGTCCGAGTTCTTGTTGCTCAGCTTGGAGGCGATCTTCCCGAGGGCGTTGGCGGTGTTCGATTGGAGGAGTCCCTGCAGGAGCGAGGACCCGAGGTTCTGAACGCCCTGCTCCTTGAGGATCGAGGCCGCGATCTCCCCCAGGGGGCTCGAGTCGTCGTCGTCGACGTCGTTCTCGTGTTGGAGACTCGGCTTCGAGAGGGTCAGGAGGAGGATGCCGAGCAGGAGCGATTGGTTTCGGTATCTCATGGTCGTTGTAGTGTTGTGGCGCTGGAAGATTGTTTGAGTTGGTTCTTTGTAAAAATGATTTGGATAAGTGAATCTGTGTAGGTCGTTTCTGGTTTTTTATTTTTCACAACGCAAATACTGTGTGATTGGAGGGTTGGTTGTACGATTAAGGCGGCCACGTTTACCTTTTATTATCGGTATGGATGATTTGAAGAATACCCTTGTTGTACAAAACAGAAAATTTTTATTTTTTACATAAGGAACCGTTGAAATATTTCATGGTAGCTTCGAAAATTGGACCGTCTTGAATTTTGAATCCAAAATGTAACCTAAAAATTCCCCTGAGTTCATTAAAATTGAGAAATACAATTTTTGAAGTTCAGTATTGCAAAATTTTGTTACGCCGGTAGATGCATGAGATTATTTGGAAAATTTTCAGACTGAAATGTTAAAAATTTTCAGATTGACAATCCTGTTTTAAATGATAACTGAAAAATTGACCAGCAACTTAAACAAACTGTACTAAAGGCACTTTGGCAGAGATTCAAGAAAGTTGTAGTGGCATTGAATTTTTTTAATTTCTTTTTCAATTGCCAATTTTTTATCTTGAGAGATAAGTGTGAAGTGGTTTCAGTAGATATTTTTTTAACTACCAAAAACTGTCATATTTAGAAAAACGTGGTGGTAACAAACCTGCAGCTTATCAAAATTTCACCTAGAAATTTTTTGAACGGAATTCAATAACAAGCATGTAAATTTGACATCAGATATTGCTCGTATTAGTCCGTATTAGCCATTAAGTCCAGATTTGATTAGTGTTCGTAAATCTCATTTTTAGAATAAACTTAAAAGGCGCCCAAAACGACTTGGAAACTCTGGTAGACAGTATGAGGTTTTCGCCAAGGAAAGCAAAAACAAAAACCTGACCACGTGTCTAATAAAAATCTCTCTCACCTGCGTTCGCACCGTTAGAAGTTAGACACTCTACTGCTATCCGTAGATTATTTAAGTAAACTAAACGAATTGGAAATGTGTAACTATACTCCATTCGAAATAGGGAGAGAGTAATAAATAACTCAAAATCGGAGGTTAGGGTTGTAACAAAGGGCGTACCATCCTTATTTCCCTGATTTTTAAATATAAATTAAATTCACCCATCGAACTGTTTCCATTTTAAAATTTCTTGAAGTTGTATCGTACATATAGTGATTAAGGATTGAACCTAAAAGGAATGAATTCATATAATTACCAATTTAATCGGTGCCGTTAACGAAATATATCAATGAATGATATTACTTGTAAATATTGAATACTTTTAGACAATTCGTCAACTCGGAGACCATTTTGGAAAGGGTCTTTTTTAATGTGGACACTTAATAATTTGTTCAGGCACCTTTACTCTTCCACTAAACTACATAGTTAACTGTTACCAGAGATTTACCTGTAGGATTAAGAATTACCTGGAAATGGGGTCGAAAGTTCTCCCTCCGTTGAAGGAGGTATAAAAGGGAAATACCTGAATTTCGGTTATTCTTATTCTAATAGTCTTACTATCAAGAATTAAATATGTCAAGTCTTATGAACTTTACCCCGTGTAAGTTACCGAATAAGCAGGCGTTATCGTGTCGTGAAAAAGTGGTTGTTTTAAATGTATTTAACGGATTGAAACATCTACATCCTAAATCCAGCGTAGATGACCTAGTTGAAATGTGTCACAAAATGACGGGATATGGAAAATCAACGATATATCGCGTCAAAAGGGAAGAGAGGAGTGGAGAGGTGAAGGCTCCAAAATCTGCACCAGGAAGACCTCAAATGCTTGTTGATGAGGATAGCAAGAGACTCATTCGTCGAACGCTTCATTCCTTTTTTTTCAAACGTGAAATCCCAACATTGGATAAAATGTTACATGAACTGCCAGAAGACTGTATGACATTGAAAAGGACCAAGTTGTGGACGATTCTGAAGGAACTAGGTATTTGTTGGGATAAGCGAATTAAAACTTCTCCTCTTCGGGAATCCGATGAAATTATTTGCTGGCGAAGAAGCTACCTCAGAGATATTAAAAAATTTCGACAAGAAGGAAGGGCTATTTTTTATCTGGATGAAACCTGGGTAAACCAAGGATATACCGTGGGAAAAGTGTGGCAGGACAAAAGTGTGGTGAATCCGCGACAAGCCTTTTTAGAAGGTTTATCAACAGGACTAAAAGCACCGGCTGGAAAAGGTAAACGACTTATTGTTACCCACATCGGCAGTACTAGTGGCTTTGTGGATGGCGGCTTACTTCTTTTTGAATCGAAGAAGACGGGAGATTATCATGAAGACATGAACGCGGACGTTTTCGAGGAGTACTTCGTTCAAATGCTCGATCTCATCCCACCTGGTTCCGTAATTGTCATGGATAATGCGAGCTATCATTCCAGACAGGTCGATAAATCCCCGGTAATTTCTTGGCGGAAGGCTGAAATTTTAAATTGGCTGATAAGAAAAAATATTCCGTATAAGGAGGACATGGTCAAATCGGAATTGATATCAATTGTAAAGACCTGCAACTTTCGTAAAAGGTATGCAGTTGATGAAATGGCACAAAATCGCCAAATAACTGTGCTTCGTCTTCCGCCCTATCACTGCGAACTCAATCCCATAGAATTAATATGGGCTCAGGTAAAAGGCTATGTTGCTCGGGAAAATAAAACATTTAAATTAAAAGATGTTAAAATTCTTCTGGAAGAATCCATTCGCAGAACCACCTCTGAAAATTGGCAAAAAGTCATAAATCATGTTATAAAAGAAGAAGAAAAATTTTGGGAGTTAGATTTTATGATTGATAACGCCGTGGAACCCTTAATCATTACTGCACAGGATATCAATGAAGAGAGTTCTTCAGATGATTCTGAATATTAATTAATTTCAACTTGAAAACATTCCTGAACATTGCGTCTTTCCAAAACCTCACGATTACTCCTTTTTCTTTTGAACGTGTACCTTTTGTATACCTGAACGGATTCTTGTACGAGAAAATGAGATTTCTGAAAATCGATTTAGGTATACTTATAGTTACCTATATTATTATTAACTTAAGATTTAAACCGTTTTGAACTGTTTAAACAAGATTTGTTATTCTTGTAAAAAAACGTTTATTTCCAATAAATATATTATTATTTTAAGCCATTCAGTTACTTCTTTTGTATAATTTGTGAAATTGTGCCACGTTCCTCGTTTTAAAATTTTTTTGTTTCTTATAAGCTCGGACAAAAGTGATGTTATGTATACTTTGTGCTTTTGATATATTAATTTAGTAAGTAATTAATTTGGATTGATGTATATTTCTATCCCTTATGGCATATGCCAGTGTTAGGTATAATATTAGGAAAAGTTCAGTTCTTTGAGTAAAAGTGAATTAATTATAGTTTCATTTCGACCTCACGGTATAAATTTATTATTTATATATAGGTTCCATAAATTCTAAATAAACAAATATTGCTTATGATTACTTTTTTTCTTTAAATAAAAAACCCCATGGCGTGACTCTGATGTGACGATTTCAAGTAAACGAAAACAGTGCGAAATAACCGAATTGGAGTAATAGAGAAAGAGCATTCAATTCTTCATAAGAAAGATAAAGACGGATTATATCCCTTGACCCGAACGCAGGTAGAAATTTGATCCGGGTGCTTTTCAATGTAATAGTTCCTAGGAACAGTACAGAGACGTATAACTAAATGCAATGTTTATACATATCTCGCCAGTACTACAGTTTTTGAGGATTTGCATTTATAATGACATTTTATTACTCTCTCGATTTTCCGAATGGAATATAAATGCGACTACTTTGGATTAATTGATAAGATAATTTTCCCAGAAGTGAGTGCTTCATTATAATTTCACACAGAGATTGTTTTTATTAACTTCTCAGATTAAACAATCGGCAGTTGAAGTCCCACGATCGATTGGTCTCAAAATTAAATATTTCACAAAGTATGTAATGGCCCACGTACGTTTCTATATTTATTGTACCGTATTTCCCATAAAATTTTCTTGTTAAAATAGTTTCCTCGTTAATTGGACCGCTTTTTTGCAGCCCGCGGCACTGAAACTTCGATAAGAGCGTTGTGGAATTACCTATTTTCGAGTCCTGACGATAAAGGGGCGAGCGTGTGGAAACAATAAAACGTAAGTACTTTTTTCTAAAATTATCTAACGCCCTTGACACGTTGACGGAACTTGTAAAAAGTGAAAATACTAATGGGCCTGAAATAGTGATTCTTAATTATGTAAGGATCATTATTTTAAATAGACAAAACGAAAACAGTACATATTTAATTAGGTTTGGTACTCACCATTTCCCCTCTGGAGCGAATAATCGAAAAATCAATTAATTGTAACGTTGACTCCTTCCGACTTTTAACTCACTTATTTGTTTCTTGTGTAAGTCACATACATGCTATTGTAAATTATACTTGCGAGCCGTAGTTTGGTACTATTCTCTCGTTTTTCGTACGGCGACCGTGTCCTATCTTGCTTTCCAGTACGCAGGTACTTCGTAATGGTAATTGTCGAGCTCTGACGTGTAGCAGAGGCGAGTCGTTAACGGTACCATCCAACGGTGCCGTCGCTACCAAAACGTAATTAAGGAATCTGCCTACCTTTCTTCCTTTCTTCGTCTCTTCCTTCGGTTTATACGAGGGACGGTCATAATGTTATTTAATGTAATCGGCGAAAAAGTGAAATGGATGGATCCGAATATCAAGTACCTACTACCTAGTTTATACCTGCCGAGACCGTTTTTGAGATATTCAAGAAAACCTTTGTTTTTTCAACATTATAACACCTTCCATATCTTGGAAAGTAGGAGTTTTCGGGCACATATTTATAGTGACTTGTTTGTCTTTAGTTTCATGAGTATACTTAACACTTTAAAGTTATGTATAGTATCACTTAAGGGTCGCCCTGTATATAATGTATAGCGAAATTTCTCATATTGTTTTATTGAAACGATTCAATTTTGGAGTAAAAATTAATATTCAACATAATATTAATGTTCACTTTCCCAATTTTTAAATGAACAAAACATCAATATTACCCAACTGTGACTAATATTTCTATATTGGTCTAATAATGTATTAATTACAATAGACACTTATTAAGTAACTTTTTATATAATAATACCTACTTATGGTGTTGTTGCTGTGCTTTCAATTTTACACAATTTTAATTTAATAAATACGTCTTTAATAGCATCTAATCACGCCTATAGCAATAACTGTAACTTTAACATCAGTGAATTCAAGGAAGTGATTATTCTCTTCACATCTTGGATAATTTGTGAGATTATTGCAGTGTTTAAGTACAAACGAGTAAATATAAAATTGTTTAATGAACATCATTCTATAACAAACGATAACGGTGGTTTGCTACTAATAATATTAGTACCTATCATAAAACATACACATCTACATAGAATACGGCGAACCTAACCTAACTACTTAACCTTTATTTGATATATAACATATACCTATCAGATAATAACATATATAACATATATTATATCTAAAAAGTAGATCTAAAAACATTCTAATTATTTATGGACTCTGACGAAACGCACACAAAAGCTAATAAGAACAATCCATTTACAGAAACCGTTCCAGAGACGGAAGCTGCACGCCTGGGCTGAGAAAGTGCCGAATACATCCTAGAGGAATCCAACGGACAGGGAGAGGAAGAGGACCATAGACCATAGCCAGAAACAGAAAACGCAGAGTACTCCATGAAACACTGATGGATCTATTTGGCCGAAATTATCATAAATATTTCTTACATTTATTTGTAATATTTTGAAGCTGTATTTGAGGGAATTGTATGTTCCACAATTTTAATTTTGCCACATTGATGATACTTTTTAAAATTGCCATGTATATTTTTGCATATGTACATAATTTAAACTAATTCAAAAAACTATACATCGAATAATGTTAATAATCATTGGGATTGGAAAAAATCCAATTTGTATTTCTACAAAATTTTGTATACCGATTATTTCTCATTTTTGGACAAATCGCAGAAATCGTTAGACTTGTGACTTTTCTTATCATAACGTTAATAATATATACCTTCAATATATAGGTACCTTCTTATGGGTTTACATGTACTAAACATGGATGTACACTGCTTATTTCCTTAATTGTTGTTTATTGTATAATTTATGTGGCATTGTAAAATGAACCTGTGATGATTAATAAATTATAAAAAGTTCATAGGACTTTTATTACCTCACATGCGAATATTAAGATTTAAACTTGCGAATTTCGAGGTGAAACTCGCAGGGCAGATCGGCGAAGGGCCCCTGAAGCCCTTCGCCCAGTTTCAGCCATTTCTGTCCAGCGGTTATCGAGTTATTCGCGTTTTTCTGATTTCATGTGGCTATTCCTAAAACCGACG
The DNA here is from genome assembly GCA_946251905.1 of Cryptocephalus moraei. NCBI lineage: Eukaryota > Metazoa > Arthropoda > Insecta > Coleoptera > Chrysomelidae > Cryptocephalus > Cryptocephalus moraei. The sequence goes on from OX276452.1 coordinate 45,888,112, forward strand.
ATATCTCGGGAACCAAGGGCCGTAGGGCCATGGGACCTTCACCATCGTGTTTAGGGCGACGCTCTCTATCGATTGCACGCATAATTGGAAAATCGAAAAAATGGAATTTTCGACGTTTATTATACCTGTAAAACTTAAACTTTCGAATTTCGAGCTGAAACTCGCAGGGCAGATCGGCGAAGGGCCCCTGAAGCCCTTCGCCCAGTTTCAGCCATTTCTGTCCAGCGGTTTTCGAGTTATTCGCGTTTTTCTGATTTCATGTGGCTATTCCTAAAACCGACGATATCTCGGGAACCAAGGGCCGTAGGGCCATGGGACCTTCACCATCGTGTTTAGGGCGACGCCCTCTATCGATTGCACGCATAATTGGAAAATCGAAAAAATGGAATTTTCGACGTTTATTATACCTGTAAAACTTAAACTTTCGAATTTCGAGCTGAAACTCGCAGGGCAGATCGGCGAAGGGCCCCTGAAGCCCTTCGCCCAGTTTCAGCCATTTCTGTCCAGCGGTTTTCGAGTTATTCGCGTTTTTCTGATTTCATGTGGCTATTCCTAAAACCGACGATATCTCGGGAACCAAGGGCCGTAGGGCCATGGGACCTTCACCATCGTGTTTAGGGCGACGCCCTCTATCGATTGCACGCATAATTGGAAAATCGAAAAAATGGAATTTTCGACGTTTATTATACCTGTAAAACTTAAACTTTCGAATTTCGAGCTGAAACTCGCAGGGCAGATCGGCGAAGGGCCCCTGAAGCCCTTCGCCCAGTTTCAGCCATTTCTGTCCAGCGGTTTTCGAGTTATTCGCGTTTTTCTGATTTCATGTGGCTATTCCTAAAACCGACGATATCTCGGGAACCAAGGGCCGTAGGGCCATGGGACCTTCACCATCGTGTTTAGGGCGACGCTCTCTATCGATTGCACGCATAATTGGAAAATCGAAAAAATGGAATTTTCGACGTTTTTATACCTGTAAAACTTAAACTTTCGAATTTCGAGCTGAAACTCGCAGGACAGATCGGCGAAGGGCCCCTGAAGCTCTCCGCCCAGTTTCAGCCATTTCTGTCCAGCGGTTATCGAGTTATTCGCGTTTTTCTGATTTCATGTGGCTATTCCTAAAACCGACGATATCTCGGGAACCAAGGGCCGTAGGGCCATGGGACCTTCACCATCGTGTTTAGGGCGACGCTCTCTATCGATTGCACGCATAATTGGAAAATCAAAAAAATGGAATTTTCGAGGTTTATTATACCTGTAAAACTTAAACTTTCGAATTTCGAGCTGAAACTCGCAGGGCAGATCGGCGAAGGGCCCCTGAAGCCCTTCGCCCAGTTTCAGCCATTTCTGTCCAGCGGTTTTCGACTTATTCGCGTTTTTCTGATTTCATGTGGCTATTCCTAAAACCGACGATATCTCGGGAACCAAGGGCCGTAGGGCCATGGGACCTTCACCATCGTGTTTAGGGCGACGCCCTCTATCGATTGCACGCATAATTGGAAAATCGAAAAAATGGAATTTTCGACGTTTATTATACCTGTAAAACTTAAACTTTCGAATTTCGAGCTGAAACTCGCAGGGCAGATCGGCGAAGGGCCCCTGAAGCCCTTCGCCCAGTTTCAGCCATTTCTGTCCAGCGGTTTTCGAGTTATTCGCGTTTTTCTGATTTCATGTGGCTATTCCTAAAACCGACGATATCTCGGGAACCAAGGGCCGTAGGGCCCTGGGACCCTTACCATCGTCCTTAGGGCGACGCCCTCTATCGATTGCACGCATAATTGGAAAATCGAAAAAATGGAATTTTCGACGTTTTTATACCTGTAAAACTTAAACTTTCGAATTTCGAGCTGAAACTCGTAGGGCAGATCGGCGAAGGGCCCCTGAAGCCCTTCTCCCAGTTTCAGTCAGTTCTGTCCAGCGGTTTTCGAGTTATTCGCGTTTTTCTGATTTCATGTGGCTATTCCTAAAACCGACGATATCTCGGGAACCAAGGGCCGTAGGGCCATGGGACCTTCACCATCGTGTTTAGGGCGACGCTCTCTATCGATTGCACGCATAATTGGAAAATCAAAAAAATGGAATTTTCGACGTTTATTATACCTGTAAAACTTAAACTTTCGAATTTCGAGCTGAAACTCGCAGGGCAGATCGGCGAAGGGCCCCTGAAGCCCTTCGCCCAGTTTCAGCCATTTCTGTCCAGCGGTTTTCGAGTTATTCGCGTTTTTCTGATTTCATGTGGCTATTCCTAAAACCGACGATATCTCGGGAACCAAGGGCCGTAGGGCCATGGGACCTTCACCATCGTGTTTAGGGCGACGCTCTCTATCGATTGCACGCATAATTGGAAAATCGAAAAAATGGAATTTTCGACGTTTATTATACCTGTAAAACTTAAACTTTCGAATTTCGAGCTGAAACTCGCAGGGCAGATCGGCGAAGGGCCCCTGAAGCCCTTCGCCCAGTTTCAGCCATTTCTGTCCAGCGGTTTTCGAGTTATTCGCGTTTTTCTGATTTCATGTGGCTATTCCTAAAACCGACGATATCTCGGGAACCAAGGGCCGTAGGGCCATGGGACCTTCACCATCGTGTTTAGGGCGACGCTCTCTATCGATTGCACGCATAATTGGAAAATCGAAAAAATGGAATTTTCGACGTTTATTATACCTGTAAAACTTAAACTTTCGAATTTCGAGCTGAAACTCGCAGGGCAGATCGGCGAAGGGCCCCTGAAGCCCTTCGCCCAGTTTCAGCCATTTCTGTCCAGCGGTTTTCGAGTTATTCGCGTTTTTCTGATTTCATGTGGCTATTCCTAAAACCGACGATATCTCGGGAACCAAGGGCCGTAGGGCCATGGGACCTTCACCATCGTGTTTAGGGCGACGCCCTCTATCGATTGCACGCATAATTGGAAAATCGAAAAAATGGAATTTTCGACGTTTTTATACCTGTAAAACTTAAACTTTCGAATTTCGAGCTGAAACTCGCAGGACAGATCGGCGAAGGGCCCCTGAAGCTCTCCGCCCAGTTTCAGCCATTTCTGTCCAGCGGTTTTCGAGTTATTCGCGTTTTTCTGATTTCATGTGGCTATTCCTAAAACCGACGATATCTCGGGAACCAAGGGCCGTAGGGCCCTGGGACCCTTACCATCGTCCTTAGGGCGACGCCCTCTATCGATTGCACGCATAATTGGAAAATCGAAAAAATGGAATTTTCGACGTTTTTATACCTGTAAAACTTAAACTTTCGAATTTCGAGCTGAAACTCGTAGGGCAGATCGGCGAAGGGCCCCTGAAGCCCTTCTCCCAGTTTCAGTCAGTTCTGTCCAGCGGTTTTCGAGTTATTCGCGTTTTTCTGATTTCATGTGGCTATTCCTAAAACCGACGATATCTCGGGAACCAAGGGCCGTAGGGCCATGGGACCTTCACCATCGTGTTTAGGGCGACGCTCTCTATCGATTGCACGCATAATTGGAAAATTAAAAAAATGGAATTTTCGACGTTTATTATACCTGTAAAACTTAAACT